>CM038717.1:13257572-13857572 GCA_021613375.1 Megaleporinus macrocephalus
TCTAAAACGTTTGGTTGGTAGTGTTCTTAAACGTTTGGTTGGTAGTGTATCTAAAACGTTTGGTTGGTAGTGTACTAAAACGTTTGGCTGGTAGTGTACTAAAACGTTTGGCTGGTGGTGTATCTAAAACGTTTGGCTGGTAGTGTATCTAAAACGTTTGGTTGGTAGTGATCTAAAACGTTTGGCTGGTAGTGTACTAAAACGTTTGGCTGGTAGTGTATCTAAAACGTTTGGCTGGTAGTGTATCTAAAACGTTTGGTTGGTAGTGATCTAAAACGTTTGGTTGGTAGTGTATCTAAAACGTTTGGTTGGTAGTGATCTAAAACGTTTGGCTGGTAGTGTATCTAAAACGTTTGGCTGGTAGTGTATCTAAAACGTTTGGCTGGTAGTGTATCTAAAACGTTTGGTTGGTAGTGATCTAAAACGTTTGGCTGGTAGTGTATCTAAAACGTTTGGTTGGTAGTGATCTAAAACGTTTGGTTGGTAGTGTTCTTAAACGTTTGGTTGGTAGTGTATCTAAAGCGTTTGGTTGGTGGTGTTCTTAAACGTTTGGTTGGTAGTGATCTAAAACGTTTGGCTGGTAGTGTTCTTAAACGTTTGGTTGGTAGTGTATCTAAAGCGTTTGGTTGGTGGTGTTCTTAAACGTTTGGTTGGTAGTGATCTAAAACGTTTGGCTGGTAGTGATCTAAAACGTTTGGCTCACAATGCACAGAGAGCTAAAACTGTAAGAACCTGCTCAGTCTAGCTTGCAAAGGTGGATCACATCTACCAACTTGTTGGACCTGACTTTCAGGATTGGACTCTGGCTCATCAAAGCACACTGGGCTTATAAATGTAAATGTTTTAGACAGAGCGTGAATAGAGACGTATAGTGTGAGAATAATATTGTGTTTCAGAAAACTGAAGCATGTAAATTTTCTTTTAAGTCCCCAAAAACACAGTTACGAACATTAAATATTCAATAAGAGGTTCTTTTGAAAATAAGATGTGGTTCTTTAAGGGTATCACTCCAGGTAGTTCTTTGGGCATCTTTACTTTTATAGGTTTGGTCGTCAGCTAAAGTGATATAATTACTATGACTCACCTTCTCTGCCTTTTCTCTTTGTCAGCTGGAGTTCAGAGCTCGTGCTCAGGAGCTGAACCCGAGCACCAGAATAGCAGTGAAGGATGTTTATTATGTCAACTGCCACCCACAGTATATCCCCTCTGTTTCTCATGGTGAGGACTGAGCTTGTCATCGTTAAACTGGTCACGTGTGCTGAAATTGTTTATAATTTAAATACATAGCAATCATATATACATCAACAGATAAATATATATCTTATGGACCTGTAAGTAGACTTTACTGGTAAAACTGGTATTATGTGATACATTGAGAGATACAATACTGTACAAACCAGAGACGTTTGGAGAATATTTAATGAGCATAAGGTCTTTAACTGTGTGTATGAGTGTGATTATTCTTGCACTATTAAAATTGTGCAAAGGTTTTGCATGTAAAAGATAATAAACTCTATTTGTCAAACAGGACCATCATGTAACTTTGAGACAGACCTATGTGGATGGTACCAAGATCAGACAGATAACTACGACTGGAGTATCATGAATGGAAGTGACCACACTATTGGCAGTGGTACGGATTGTTTTTTGCAATACTCATTTAAATGGTGTTATTATTTACAGTTTATTAGCATTTCCTTCAAGAAATACATAGAGGGATGATAATTGCTTAGTATAAAACTTCATTTTACACCTTTTTAAAACTTTTTTTTACACCTATGAGCAGAGAGCATAGTCTTTCTCCTGATTTATCAGCTGATTTATCAATGCTGTGTATAACTTAGTAAGCTTTTCTATCCCTGGTTGTATGTAATAACTCCTCCTCTCAGGGAGTAGTCTGGTGGTGGATATGTGGAGTACAACACTTCGTGGTCTTACTGGTCGTCTTCTCTCACAACGTCAGAGTGCACTGACTGAGCACTGTCTCCTTTTCTTCTACAAACTCTACGGCCCCCAGACAGGTAACAGGCAGAGGAATGTCATCTCAGCCTTAAGAAAACCTTGTTTGTGTTATGGGATGGGGTGAGATAGGAGCCAAGTGCAGAGATGGAGTAGTAATGGGCAAATGATACCGAAGCTTCGGAGCTTGTGTCGAGAAATCCAGGAACCCGTTTATGAAGTGCACATCAAGGCTTGCTTCGCCACCATCACTGTCCCATCTCTTAAAACCACTGCAACAGTGACATCAATAGATTCAAGATTCAAGAGTTTTATTGTCATGTGTACAGCAGAACAGACAGTTACACTGTACAATGAAATTCTTACTTTGCTGTTCCTCCATTCACCAATAGATAAAAATAAAATAAAATAATAAACAAATAAAAAATAATAAAAAATATATACAAAATATACAAAGTATAATAATATAAGTTGAAGTAAATAAACATATTTTTATAGTTAAAATATACTAAATAAAATTATGTGTGCTTTTATGTGCAAGTATGAAGAGCAGCAGCCATAAAGTGCAAGTTGCAAGTAACAAATGTAAACAATAATGTTTTGTGCGAGTAGTGAATGTAAACGGTATTGTATGTAATACTGTATTGTATAGTATAGAATGTAAACAGTATTGTATAGTAAATAAAGCCTATAGGATTTATTTACTGACTGAAATCATACTGTTTTTTTAATTAACAGACCTCTATTACCCACACAATCAAACATTGAACATATAAACAAATGAATGAACCACAGAAAATGAAGTGAAGGTGTTTTATGTATACACTTGCTCCCATGCTGACTACGTTGCAAGAGGCCATCGCAAATAGTTGAAATAACAATAAAAGTTTTGTCCAGCAGGGGGGTTCGTGTGCACATGAAGCTTCGAGTAATTAACCTTTTTTTTTTAACCATCTGGAGGGAAAGCTTCAATATTTCAAGAGGCTTCATCTGGCCATCACTAAGATGGAGCAGAACCCCCGATCTCCATGTTGAGAGGCTGGCGCTATTACCGCTGCCTCACCTGGGGGTGCAGTCTCAATGCTCAGCTGGCGGGTCTAAGACCAATGCACCGAAAAGCACAGCAAACGGCAATTGAATGCTGAAACGGCGTGCCTCAAACAAAGAAAACAGTCTCAAAACAGTAACATAAATAGAGAGGTGGAGAAAATCTGGCCCTCTTTCTTCCCCTTAGCTTTCTTTTTTTTGTTAAAGAATGTTTTAATCCACTTTATTGGGATTCTAAATCCTCTTTTGTTGAGGTTTCTAATCCTCTTTTCTTTAAGATACTTCCCTCTTTTATTGGGATTTTGCTCTTTTGTTTAATCTTAGAACGCTCCGTAAAGCTACTGTTACCAGTCTGCACAGGTGAGGGTGCGACAATAACCTGTGGCAGCTTCTGGTCTTTTATGGAGGGTTTCCCAGGTGAAGTCAATCAGGCCTTGTCAGATTTGTGCCTTGCCGCCTCGGTGGGTTTTTGTTGCCCTCTGGTGGCCGCAGCGGGAACTGACAGACTCCTTACAGTTAGTTTGAACTTTTCAAGAAAACCTTCAGCTTTTATTGCATGTAAATGCAACAGGATTGTGTATGCAGTCATTTTAAATCATTTCAATTGGTCCATTCCTTTAATGTAAAAAAGGCAGCTGAGATTGGCAAATAACAGTGTTTCTATGCAAAAACACAGAAAGCAGCTTTTTAAAAAAAAAAAACACATAGTAACATCATACAAAACAGTTAAAGTTAGAGGAAATAAGATGCTATACACTCTTGCAGGTGCTCTAAATGTTAAGGTGCTACACTCAGACGGCTCAGAGCAGCTGTTATGGACTCGCACCGGTGCACATGGAAACCTATGGCAGGAAGGTCACTGTCCAGTGCCCGCTCAACTTACTACCTATCAGGTACAAGTAAACAAGCTTAACATGTGCAACCCATTCATTTATTCTCTCCTAACTGAATCTTCTATATTAATTTTGTTTAATAATATTAAAAATATTAAATATTGTATTAAAATAATCGTGCCAAATTTGCAATATTCATCAATCTGTATGTAGATATTACATAACGGTCTGCATAACTACATGGATTACATAGAGTTATTCTTAGGTTATAGATTTGTGTAGTAAAACTTTGGACTGGACCATTTAAGGGGTCAATGGGAGCTATTACTTGATAACTTGGTAAGCAAATGTGTGCTAAAAACACATTTATTTCCTTTATTTTTCTTTATTATCATTTGACACTTCTCTATTCTCTCTCTCTCTCTCTCTCTCTCTCTCTCTCTCTCTCTCTCTCTCTCTCTCTCTCTCTCTCTCTCTCTCTCTCTCTCTCTCTCAGTTGGTGTTTGAGGCAGTGCGCTCAGGTTTTGACGGTCAGGTGGCTATAGATGATGTGGCGTTTGTAGAAAGATCATGCTCTCTGCCCACTATGTGCTCTTTTGAGGGTCACTCGTGTGGCTACAGCAGCAGTGGAGGCCCAGCATGGGTCCGTCAGAACTGGGACTCCACCAGAACCGGCCCAAAGACTGACCACAGCCTTGAGACAGAGATAGGTACAAGAGATAGCACTGGATACAGAGTATATAGATAGAATGCGTTGGCAGTGATAGAGAAATGAAGAAGATATAAAAGACATACTCTGGTGTTATTTTGTATGTCCCATGCAGAATTTGCTGACAATACTTTGTGTTTCCTCAGGCTACTACATGCTGGCGCACAGCGGTGTGGAGGTCCTACCACAGGGCAGTGTAATGAGCCTGAGCTCACCCGTGCGAGGAGGTGTGGCACACACTGAGTGCGTTCGTTTCTGGTACCACACCGGGGGAGACAACCCAGGTTGAACAGTTGCAGACATGTGCTTTGTGTTACGGCGGCACTTTGCTGAAGAGCCTCTACTCATAAGTCTGTGTGTTCTATATGCAAAGGCACTCTGAGTGTGTATATCAAGCCTGTGAAGGGGGACAGGACCAAGCTGTTCACCAGCAGTCTGAGTCAGGGCGAGGTGTGGCGCTTTGGCATGAGCAATATCAACTGGTATGGGGACTGGCAGGTAAAGTTCTAAATTAATGAATTAATGAGCACAGCCTGTAAGTTGTCATTGATATAGCACTCACATTACAATGCAGTCAAACGCTTTAAGCTTATACACACTTTTTTAGAACCCTACTTTGCTGGTTTATATATTTCTTTTTATTTGTTTTATTTGGATCCCCATTAGCTCCTATAATGATAGCAGCTATTCTTCCTGGGGTCCATCAGACATAAAACACACATATGGGCAGCCGCAGCCTGAAGGATTGGGATCCGGTCTTGGCAAGCCATGACTGAGATGCCCTTGAGCAAGGAACCTAACCCCAACTGCTCCCTGGGTGCCTTGGATAGGGCTGCCCACTGCTCCGGGCACGTGTGCTCACTGCCCCCTAGTGTGTTCGCTAATGTGTGTAAATGTGGGTGTTTCATTGCACGTGAGGGTTAAATGCTGAGGTCAAACTCCGCTGTGTGCAAACACCATGTGGCTAATTCTAGTTCAATATACATTATACATATACAACAAAAAAGAAAAGAAGAACATGCTCGTTGTATATTCCAAATATATACAAAACAACAATATACATTATCCATACACAACAAAAAAGAAAAGAACATGCTCGTTGTATATTCCAAATATATACAAAACAACAATATACATTATCCATGCACAACAAAAAAGAAAAGAAAAGAACATATTCCATGTATATTTCAACTGTATATACAATAAAAAATAGATAAGCAAGAGCAAGTAAGAAGTAGAAAAAATGTGTCATTATAATCCCAGTGCCCTCACTATTCTCCTTGAAACAAAATTCCCTAATCTACTTTTAACTTTTATTCATTTAGTTAATTTATTTAGTTTATTTAGGTAGTAGTTTTTTAAACCATATTTAAGTCAGGGGTAAGGAATTCCACTCTAGCTGTAAATCACTGTTCTGCACATGGTTAGTTTTAGCCTTTGGTAATTTAAAATAATTTGTAGTTGAATATCTAGTTTCTCTTTCTTTATTTGTTCTAACTGATCATAATATGGATATTTTAACTAGAGATGGACCGATGAGCATTTTCGAGGCAGATTCCGATCGCCGATCACCTTTTAGCGTGATCAGCTGATAGCCGATACCGATAGATGGCGGGGCTATGTGCCATGGCTACAAGTTATTTATTAGTGCAAGCAAGTCATGAAACGTGGTCGAAACTGGTTTATTACTATTTTTAACAAGCTCATGTAAAACAGTATAATATTTAACCAAATTATCAGTAAATAAACAAAGTAAATCAAACAAATACCCCCAATACTACAATCATTACATTTAGACCCTTAATTTAAAGCTAAAAAGCTAATTAAATAAATGCAGTAAAAGCTGGAGTCTTTGAACGCAGACTCTGTTATTTTAAATGGAATCTGTAATAATTAAATGTAGATCTTGAATTGTTGCTGCTGTTCTGTTCGTACCGGTTAGATCTGGTCTGCATGGGTTTCTGGGTTGTTTGTTTTGTGCTGGCTGCGCGTGCTAGCTCTGCTGTTTACTGGTACTCACTGTATTCAGCCGTGTGGTGTTCTCTAAAAACCGTATCAGATTAATAGTGTTAAATGTCTTTGTTTTGGTTCTCCAACGAGACTTTTTTACTAATTTTAATTACTAGTCTGCGTCACATACGGTAATAAACTGCCAAACAGACGATGTTTTCTATCATCACATGCCATGAACGCAAACTGTTCTCGCAAGGCTGCTTTAGTCAGTCTGTGGAAAATGAAAGGGTATGTGTTTCCACCTAGCGGTTCAGATAGGAATTGCAAGTACCTGGTCGGAGGGGGTTTCAACGAAACGCTAGCTGGAAATACAGAAATTAAGCTCATTTGTTTAACGCCATCGATCGGCTCTCGGGATCAGCTAAATTGGACAATTACCGGCTGTTCACCGATCACATACTTTGATTAAAAATCGGCCGATACCGATACATAATTTTAACGTCTTCAACTCTAGCCACTCTGGTTTCTTATGCATTTTGTTGATGCTGCTCATGGATAGGCATTGTAATATCATTCTCGCCACCTTATTCTGTATTATCTGTAGTTTTATTCTTTTGGTCAAAAACTGAATGTAGTAGAAGAGGGCTGATAATTTATATACATTGGGCCATCACATAGAGTGGCCAGTGAGTGGACAAACAATGCACTGGATAAAGGGAAAGATGAGTATGTAGCATGCATGTTAATGATTTGAGATATTGACTGTGTGGATGGTTCCTCAGTTGCAGTTCGAGGTGGAAGGAGCTGGAGGGAAAGGCACTTACATTGCCGTTGATGACGTTAGCTTCTCAAGCCACAGCTGTCCCGCTTCAGGTTTGATGGAAATCTACACAGAAATAATGCAGAGAAATGAAAGCTTGAATGACTGATTTATATGTAAAAGCAAAGGGCTGATCATTTATTCATGTGAATTTTTTCCAGACGATATATGTGATCTGGAGCGAGGTCTGTGTGGATGGAGCAACACTCAGAACCCCCATCTAGATCACTTAGACTGGGAGCTGAGCAGCCTGCTGTTTGAAACACACTACCCTACACCACCATATGACCGCACACTGGGCAATGAGAGGGGTAAGCCTCGTTATTGAAAGGATTTTATCCATATTGTGTATAGTATTGCTGCTCATGTCCATTTCTTGTACACCTAGGCTATAACACTGGACCCCCTTTTAATAAATGATTATCATTAGGTTAACATTTTTTGTGTAACGTTACTATATTTTTAACTTTGGTTTAACTTTGTCATTATTATAGTACAGTTTTTGTCTTAATACTGCTGAGACTGGCCTACTTTTCTTCCCAGGTCACTTCCTGTTCCTTCCAAACACTCCGCGGGACACTGCTGGCCAGAATGCCTGGCTACTCAGCCCTCATTTGGCCCCCACCAAAGGCACTTGCCTGCGCTTTTGGGTTTATCAACCTCTTTTCGGTAAGGCCCTAAATACACTATTTGACCAATAGTATGTGGACACACTGACCGTCACACCTATATTACCTTGATGGGCATTCTATTTCAAAGCAGTGGGCATCAATATGATAAAACGTTGGTCCACTTTGCAGATATAGCAGCCTCCTGTTGAGGTCAGGGCTCAGTGCAGGTTGCAGGAGTTCCTTCACACCAAACTTGTCAAACAGGGACACAGTCATGCTGGAAGAGGAAAGGGTCTTAAAATATGCATATAATTGTCTGCAGCACTAGCATCACTTGACATTGGAAGGGGCCATTATCCCTGCACCGACCATTATTCCTCCTCCACCAAACATTAATGTTGACTCTATGCGTTCCTGTAGGTAGTGTTCTCCTGGCATCTTCCAAATTCAGAGTGTTTCTCAGTGCCAGGAATGCAAAGAATGGATTTGTGTTGTAGGGAACACACCAGGCTACATGAGGAGAAGGATTGAAGAGAGACTTTCTAGACTGGTAATCTAAACAGAGCCTCGTCCTCACAAAGTGTCTGAACAGACTTTAATATTAAGCATTATTTGAATTAAATGATCAGAGATTTTGACTTTAATGTCATTTTCTCACCTCATGTACAGCCGTGGGTCAGTCTCCTGAGCCAGAGTGAATGCTGGGCAATTGCATTTGTTCTCATCGGCAATTCACCAACCCAATGCATCCTTGTTTTTTTGGGGTGGAGCAAGAACACATCTGGTTCCTGTAACTGTGCTTGGTACAAAACTTCTTGAGTATTGGAATTGGAATTGAAAGATGACATTAGGCTAGAACACAACGCGTATTAAGAAATGGCTTCTGATTCATCCACACATCCTGATAGTTAAGTGTGAGATCACGTTTCCACTACTCCAGTTTTGAGCTCTGGTTATGAGAAATGAAATAAAACATTTTCTGTGGTTGGTGAATTTGCATGGTCTGCCACTTTATGGTAAGATGCTGTTGCTACTAGATGCTTTCTTTTCACATTAATAGCACTTACAGTTGACTGGGGCAGATCTTGCACCTTTATGGTAAAGGTGGTGTTTTATGATAATGCCACTATAAAAGTCACTAAGCTCTTTAGTATGACCCTTTCTACTGCTTATGTTGGTCTATGGAGATTGCTTGGTTATGCACTTGGGTTTATACATCTGTTAGCAATTGATGGGGCTGAAATACCTGAATTCTAGAATTAATGGGCCTTGCAGTCTTTATTTTTCTTTTAATATGAGAGTCTTAATTTTAATGTTAAATTCAGCAACTGTCCCCCATGTATTATTATTAAGTAGTTGAGTGCTTTTAAATAATATATTTATTAACCCTTTATTAATTCTACTAGGAAACCAATCTAAGTAGTTATGTATGCAAGCTCAAAGCATTAACACATTGGTTAATATGAAATAACAAAATAGTAGCAGATGTTATTTTCCCTGGTGAAACATTAGTAATGCCAGGATGTGTTTTGAGATCTAACTAATATTAATAGATGTGAACATATTAGTGTATTTGTATTTACAATCCCGACTGTGTCTTTGTATGAAACACTGCTCCAGTGAGACCTTGTTCTTGTCCATTTGACCTTGTTCTCCTTCTCCTGCAGATGACAGCAAGTTGGTTGTATGGAGGCTGTCTGAAGGGGCCAAACATGAGCTCCTGAGTCTGACTCATGCTGAAGGTAACTGGAAATCCTTCCGCATCAACATCACATCAGAGAAGGAGTACCAGGTGAGACATTCAATCAGACCATAATCTGGATGTGGATAGCGATTACACAAATTATGCATTACATGAATTACTCTGTTGTTCATGTTTATGTACATGTACTACTTTTGAAACTTACAGTGCCCTCCATAATTATTGGCACCCCTGGTTAAGATGTGTCAAAAGCCTTAAAATAAATTCAGTCTTTATTGTGGAAACATACTGTCACACTGAAAAGTGTAGAAAAATGTAACCTTTAACTCAAGTAGAGTTTTAGGGGGAAAATAAAATCCCTGACTAAGAAATAATAATTCTTCATAAAATCACCTGTTCCACAATTATTGGCACCCCTAACAATTCTTAGGAAATAAATGTAATTAAAGAATTTCTGTCACTTCTACAGTAGTTTACGAAGTTAATCAAAGTATGTAGGAACATTTAATTAGCAATTCACAACTTCCTGTTTCCCTGGGGTATAATTATGACGTGACACAGAGGCCATTTCTCTTCAACATGGGAAAGACAAAGGAACATAGCATTCAAGTAAGGCAGATGTGTGTTGACCTTCACAGGTCAGGCAATGGCTACAAGAAAATAGCCACTCGCCTACACCTGTCCGTATCTACTGTCAGAGGAATTATTAAGAAGTTTAAAACAACTGGAACAGTGGTAAACAAGTCTGGACGAGGACGCAAGTTTATTTTGCCACCACGCACAGTGAGGAGGATGATAAGAGAAATAAAAAGTTCTCCAAAGCTCACTGTTACGGAACTGCAACAAATGGTAGCATCTTGGGGTCACGAAGTCTCCAAAACAACCATCAGACGCTATCTACACGCCAACAAGCTGTTTGGGAGGCATGCACGGAAAAAACCTTTTCTCACTCACAATCATAAACGTAAATGTTTGGAGTTTGCTAAGCAGTACTGGAACTTCAACTGGGACCGTGTGCTTTGGTCAGATGAAACAAAGATAGAGCTTTTTGGCAACAAATGCTGTAAGTGGGTCTGGCGTAACACAAGAGCTGAGTATGCAGAAAAGCACCTCATGCCCACTGTGAAATACGGGGGAGGATCAGTGATGCTGTGGGCCTGCTTTTCTTCCAAAGGCCCAGGGAACCTTGTTAGGGTGCATGGCATCATGAATGCTTTGAAATACCAGGACATTTTAAAACAAAATCTGGTGGCTTCTGCCCGAAAGCTGAAGATGGGTCGTCACTGGGTCTTTCAGCAAGATAATGACCCTAAACATATGGCAAGATCTACACAGAAATGGTTGACCACACACAGAATCAAGCTCCTCCCTTGGCCATCTCAGTCCCCAGACCTTAACCCCATTGAAAACCTGTGGGGTGAGCTGAAGAGGAGAGTGCAGAGGAGAGGACCCAGGTCGCTGGATGATTTAGAGAGATTGTGCAAAGAGGAATGGTCGAAGATACCTCTTTCTGTGTTCTCCCATCTTGTGAAACATTATAGGAGAAGATTAGGTGCTGTTTTGTTGGCAAAGGGGGGTTGTACAAAGTATTAACATCAGGGGTGCTAATAATTGTGGCACACATTATTTGATGTTAAACAATTATTTCTTAATGTGGGATTTTTTTCCTACTGAATAAATGCACTTGAGATAAAGGTTGGATTTTGCTCTTTTTCCCATCGTGGTCCTATATTATTTAAAAAAACCCTCAATTTATTAGAAGCTAAAGAACACATCTTAACCAGGGGTGCCAATAATTATGGAGGGCACTGTATATAAGTGTGTTTGTGGGTGCCTGTATATGCAGATAGTATTTGAAGGATTTAAAGGAGTAAAAGGAGTTCTTGCTCTGGATGACTTGGGCTACACAGTTGGGGTCAACTGTAATGGAGTACTGACAGACCAGACCAGTAAGTGTCCAACTTTATTTATAATTATTTAACTACAGGTCTAAATCACTGCTTTTAGAACAGAATCTTGTATCTTCATTTTTGCCAATTTCTTTTCAGTTTTTGACATAATTTGAGAAATCTATTACCATCTTACATTCTGTGTACATTTCATGCTTAATGGGCCAAACTATTATGTACAACTATGGGTCTGTCTCAAAACCTAGTGAGTAGCCTACATAGGCAGCATTTTACGTCATAGTATGCGCTCCCGAAATGTAGGCTGTCCCAATACTTACATACCTTAAACATGCTGTCTACTGAGAAACCTTATTTAGACCTGATTTCAAGGAAGCATAGCTTCCTCAGCCGCTAAGACAATCCCATGATGCAACGCAGGCAAATCTACGAGCAGTGAAGTGGTTTTAAAATGTGAGTTATTTTGATTCTCTCTGGTGTTTTAATGTATTTCTTGTCATATAATCACACAAAACAGTATTTTATTAACAACTCTGTAACGAGTCATTAACCATTTTGCAGTTTTATACTCAAGCTATTAGCATTTATGCTAGCGGATTTTTAAGCCTCAGGCTATTGTTTTGGATGCCAGCTGGTAGCTTAGCAACCAGCTAAACCACCGGTGGCGTGCTGCAGTGGGCGGAAACAAGCCGTGACGCAGTCTCTCTCTAACTAGAGCGTCTCAGTAATCTGTTTTATGAGGAGAAATAAGGAGAGAACACTGCTACTTAAACAGCTGCCTACCTAGACAGCCTACTTACACACTCACTAGGTTTTGAGACACATCCTATAATTAAGTTATATTGTCTCCATTTTTGACATATGCAGTTTGGTTCTGATAGCAGCAATATGTAATTATGATATATGAAGCCAAATGAATATAAAAAATGAACAACAGCTTCTCTTTGGTTCCTGAAACTAATACTTTTCTTTTTTGCAGCATCGCCATCACCTGACCACACAGGAGCAACAGTTGCGATTGTTGTAGTAACCATTCTGCTGGTTGTGACAGCATTAGGTCTACTGGCATACTACCTGAAAAGGAAGGCCAGGGCACAGAGGTCCAGCAGTGCTGCAACTAATATAGGCTTTACCAATGAAACGTATGACACCAGCGACACGGTAAGTCTCAGCCTGTTCAGTCTGCTTCCCATGTACCCTATATAGACTTTATGGGATAATATATATATATATATATATATATATATATATATATATATATATATATATATATATATGTGTGTGTGTATTAATTTTCCATCAATCTTCCATCTCTCTCTCTCTCTCTCTCTCTTTTTATGTATATATATTTACATAGTACTTACACTCACTAAGCACTTTATTAGGAACACTGTTCATCTGCTCATTTATGAGAATATCTAATCAGCCAATCATGCGGCAGCAGTGCAGTGCATGAAATAATATGGGCCAACAGCTTCAGGTAATGTGTTCACAATAACCATCAGAATGGGCAAGATTGTTGGTGCTCGTAAGAATGTGTGTAACTGCTGATCTCCTTGGGTTTTCATGCACACCAGTCTCTAAAATTTACTCAGAATTAATTGCAATAAAGAAAAAACATCCATTGAGCAGCATTTCCTAATGAGAGAGGTCAACGAAGAATAGCCTGGTTTGAGCCTACAGGAAGGCTATAGTAGCTCATAACCACTCTGTACTAGTGTGATGAGCATCTAGGAATATAGCATGCCGAATCTTATGGTGGATGGGCTACAGTAGCAGAGGACCACATCAGGTTCCACTTCTGTCAGCCAAGAACAGAAAGCGAATGCTGCAGTGGACACAGGTTCACCAAAACTGGACAATTAAACACTGGAAAACTGTAGCCTGGTCACACAGATGGTAGGGTCAGAAATTTGCACCAAGAGTATGCATCTATCCAGACTGATGGAGGGGGTGTAATGGTGTTTTTTTACACACTTTGGGTCAGTTAATACCAATCAATCATTCCTTTGATGTTACAGCCTTTTTGAGTAATGTTGCTGACCATGTGCATCTGTTACTGGTTACTTTGGCCATCTTCTTATGGCATAACATGATGAGGCATGATGTTACAAAGCAGAAGTCATCTTAAACTGTTTTCATGAACTTGAGTTTAGTGTTTTTAGTGGCCTTCCCAGTCACCAGATCTGAATCCAGCAGAGCATCTTGGAAATGTGGTGCATTTGCAGCATGAAAATACTCCTGAAAACTCTTCAGGACTTGCACGATGTAGTCATGTCACACCATTTTCCAACATGTTGTGGAATCCATACCAAGGGCAAACAGAGGCTTTACTCATTAACAGTATAGTTTTCCTTAAAAAGGCTCAGTGAGTGTAACAAGATTTAAAAAAAAAGAAGAAACTGAAGAAATTTTGCAAAAGGGCACCAAACCTAACGACCATTAAGTAAATAAAAAGGTGTTTTTTGACGTTTGTACAACGCTGTACTGAATCACTAACGGGTTTGATGTTCTTGTCTGTAGGTGCAGGAGGAGCTGCCCTAGGTTGTCCTAGTGACTGCGACGCTGCCGCCTGCTGGGGGGGGAAGTAATGGTGGCTTTTATGCAAATTAGACAGTATCACAGCCAAAGAACTGATTATGTTTCTCATCCACGACTCACACGCAGTTTCATAGGTAGCAAGAGGGGTGTTAACATACACATTGTTATATTTATTATTTCCAAATCTTGTGAGATGAAATGTCCTGTGAAATGAAAGCCGATATATTATGTGCTGTATAAATGTATGTGATATTAGAGATGCCAGCGGACATTGGATTGTTTTCATTGTTTGGGTAAAAACACTGGGCTTCCTTCATCATTATCCTCCTAAAGTTCTTCTTAAGAAAAAGTCTACATCAGATTCACAACATTCAGTTCTCAAACTACAGAATTATTCACACAGTTGTGTTGTTGTGTGTGTGTGTGTGTGTGTGTGTGTGTGTGTGTTTGGATTCTCTACTTAACCATGAACAACTCCCAATTTAAGAAAAGATTGGTGAATGTCAGAATCTTCATGAAAACAGTAGGCTATGTTTAAAAACAGAAGTAATTTTTAAGAACTGTTGGTGAGTAAGACCCCATGTTCCATTGCCTGTTTTGATGTAGCATTGGTAAGGCTCTTCCTCAGGGGTCTGTGGTAGCATTGCAGTGGGGTTGTGAGACTACGATGGTAGTCACCTTAAAAGTCAATTAAACATTTCATTGTACTTATCTTGTAAATACAAGAACTGAAAGAAGTTCATTCATTCATCCTCTGAGCCACTTATCTTGTGGCTCTTATCAGGGTTGCTAGTTCCTATACTGACAGAAGTTAATAATATTAATATTGTATTAATTTAAAAGTGAATAATGTCACTAATAACTGTCGGATGACAGTAGCATCACTAATAACTGTCTGAGAGAAGAGGTGTCAGTAATAACTGTCTGATAACAGTAGTGTCAGTAATAAGTGTCTGAGAGAAGAGGTGTCAGTAATAACTGTCTGATAACAGTAGTGTCAGTAATAAGTGTCTGAGAGAAGAGGTGTCAGTAATAACAGTCTGATAACAGTAGTGTCAGTAATAACTGTTCGAGAGAAGAGGTGTCAGTAATAACAGTCTGATAACAGTAGTGTCAGTAATAACTGTCTGAGAGAAGAGGTGTCAGTAATAACTGTGTGATAACAGTAGTGTCAGTAATAACTGTCTGAGAGAAGAGGTGTCAGTAATAACTGTCTGAGAGAAGAGGTGCCAGTAATAACTGTCTGATAACAGTAGTGTCACTAATAACTGTCTGATAACAGTAGTGTCACTAATAACTGTCTGAGAGAAGAGGTGTCAGTAATAACTGTCTGATAACAGTAGCATCACTAATAACTGTCTGATAACAGTAGTGTCACTAATAACTGTCTGAGAGAAGAGGTGTCAGTAATAACTGTCTGATAACAGTAGTGTCACTAATAACTGTCTGAGAGAAGAGGTGCCAGTAATAACTGTCTGATAACAGTAGTGTCACTAATAACTGTCTGAGAGAAGAGGTGTCAGTAATAACTGTCTGAGAGAAGAGGTGTCAGTAATAACTGTCTGATTACAGTAGCATCACTAATAACTGTCTGATAACAGTAGTGTCACTAATAACTGTCTGAGAGAAGAGGTCTCAGTAATAACTGTCTGATAACAGTAGTGTCACTAATAACTGTCTGAGAGAAGAGGTCTCAGTAATAACTGTCTGATAACAGTAGTGTCACTAATAACTGTCTGAGAGAAGAGGTCTCAGTAATAACTGTCTGAGAGAAGAGGTGTCATTAATAACTGTCTGATAAAGTAGTGTCACTAATAACTGTCTGAGAGAAGAGGTGTCAGTAATAACTGTCTGATAACAGTAGTGTCACTAATAACTGTCTGATAACAGTAGTGTCACTAATAACTGTCTGAGAGAAGAGGTGTCAGTAATAACTGTCTGAGAGAAGAGGTGCCAGTAATAACTGTCTGATAACAGTAGTGTCACTAATAACTGTCTGATAACAGTAGTGTCACTAATAACTGTCTGAGAGAAGAGGTGTCAGTAATAACTGTCTGAGAGAAGAGGTGCCAGTAATAACTGTCTGATAACAGTAGTGTCACTAATAACTGTCTGATAACAGTAGTGTCACTAATAACTGTCTGATAACAGTAGTGTCACTAATAAATCTAAAGATTAAGAGCATGATACATTTTCAAGGACTTGACTATAATCTCGATGTGTAATAATAAATAATAAATAGAATAGCTGTAGACTGTGAACCTCTGTATTCCTCCTGTCGCTCCCTCTCTGCAGACTCTGCTTGAGTCACTGATGAAGTGAAGTCTATAATGAGCCTCTCATTGCAGCCTGTGTTTCTCTAAAATAAACATTGGTTTTGAAGGCGTCTCTAAGACCGCTGAGACTTCTGAGAAGGGGGATCATGTTAGGATGCCATGCTGGCAATTTACTTTAGCATGCAGTTCAAACGGAAGATGCTCAAACATAGGGTGCGTGACGACATCCCGCCATAGCAACGGTTTCCATGGCAACTTCTCATCATTCCGTTTGTCTGGTACCACTCAGACCGCAGCGTGTTCACGAAGTAGTGCTGCTGATAATGCGGGGCCAGGTTTATGAGCTAAAACCATCAAAATCATGGCTGTTCACCTTCGCACCGTGTCCGAGTGAGCTTGGCTTTACCTTCCCACTGGAATGTTCGTCTGTAAGAGAAGCAGGCTGTGCGCTTTGGACGGGCGAAGCAGGCTTGGAGAGCTGGTAAACACAGTTTTGCACAATTTTTTCTCCACCCGTTTCCAGACACGCCACACCTCCAGCACTAGGATTACTGAAAAAAAGAGAACTGCATTGATTTTTTAAAAATGTCTGAATAATGAATTAGTTGAGATGTAAACAAAGTAATTCAGACTGGGTTGAAATGCTCTGTTTTTGACTTTTTTGAGGATTGAGAAAATTGTACAGTGCTGGTGACAGGACCCAGACATTCCCATGAAATGCTCTAAACGAAGAAAAGCGCTAATAGGAAGCTTATTAGATGGGATGGATTTGCATATGTTTGATGTCTTAGACAATGTTTGACGAGAGCTTTGACAGTTTGTCAACAGCCTTTCTGACCAAATGGCATCAAATGACCAACGCTAACAGCTGATGATATTTTGTTGGTTTTAGGTCATAATGTTAAGTAACCAAATTCCAATGTCTTTCTAACGTTACATCCTAACATCATACTGATGTAAAATACCAATATTTGGTGGTAAGGTATAATGACCAAAACTCAATGTCTTGTAAGCATCATAATCTTCAAATCAGGTCAATATGCCATTCTAACATTCAACATGAATGTTGTTCAACATAGATGTTGATATTTTACTGGATTTAAATTGTAATGTTAAGTCATCCAAATCCAGTGTTTTCCAAATGTCACATCCTAACATCATATCGACATAAAATACAACATTTGGTGGTAAGGCATAATAACCAAAACCCAACATCTAGTAAATGTCATGATTATAAGTCAGATCACCTTGACATTCTAACATTCCACATCATTAGATTAGGTTTTTAGTCATAATGTTAAGTAACAAAAATCAAACATCTTCTTAACATCACATTTTAACATCATATTGACATAAAATACCCACCTTTACTTGAGTGGTAGGGTGACCAAAACCCAACGTTTAATAAATGTTGAAATCTTATCATTCTAACATCGTTAGACGCAGACATTTTTGTTGGTTTCAGGTCGTGATGGTGAGTAACCCAAATCCAACGTCTTCCTAACATCACATTGATGTAAAGTACCAACATTTGGTGGTAAGGTATAATAGTCAAAACCCAACATCATAACCTTAAAGTAAACTGAAGGATTAGCTGCTATCAAGGCAGCGGAATGACTTTCTCTTCCAGACGTCCAAACAAAACATACAAAAGAATTGAGGTACAATGTGTTTGCTGGCGGTTAATCGACCTCGGTCCCACAGAGCTCCATAACGTCTTCACCAGTTTGCCATGCCACCTTGAATCTTGTGGCAGTTAGGCAACATTCTGGCACCTGAGGCAGCATTTAAGGTGGAACATTAAAACTGGTGACTAAAAAGCTGACTTTACCCCCGAGCAAGTAGGAGCCAGTATTATATTTCGAACTGCTGGTCTGTGGGTGCTGTGACTGTTCATTAGTAGTAGATTTTAAATAATAGCTACAAACAGGAAGCTTTCTTAGCCTCGTCCTGACTGCAGACGATGACTCGCGAGCCAGTTTTTCAGTCAATTTCTTGCATTTTTGTCCCTCATGAACAACAACTTTTGGTATTTGATAAAAGCTCCTTGTGGTTCCTCGGTTAAACCGATTTTGAGCAACTGTAAATGACGTGAACCATAGACATTTTGAGACCGTGTGATAGAGCTCTCTTTGTACAACATCACATCCTGCCCTTCATCTGCAGTTCGCAACACAGTGATGTGGCGCCATTTGCAAACAATTTGTTTTCTTTGCTCTGAATCCTTGTGGTAGAAGTTTGACCAGTACTTTGACTTCTTCCTTGTCTGCCTCTGGCTTCTTGTCTGATTTACCTGTTGTTTATTGTAAATGTTCCGAAAAAACACTAGACGTAATATGGGTGTTGTTTATAAGGCCAAGCCTGGTTAGACCATCATGAACTTTAGCTCAAAAACAGCTGATGAAAATTGGACCGTAGATGATTTGGTCCAAATTTAGTGTTTTTCATACTACATAAAGTCCTTATACCGCCTTGCAAATAAGATGAACAAATGTTGTTTATAGATAGATACTGCATTGATCCCAAAAGTAATTTAGGCAACCAGTAGCATATACACAACACAGGTACACCAAACAATACAATACAATACAGTCCTTACTTACATATCTGGAGACTGATTGATTAGAGTAAACACACACTATGCAAAATTAGATGCACAATAACGCACAGTGCTATTAAAATTAGTATAAAGTGACTTGAAATTGCCTAAATAGTAAATGCCTAATCATTTTTAAGCACAATAACTGCTGTTCATAAAACACAAATGTATTTATATAAATATAAATATGTTAAAATGCCATACAAATAACTAGTGATGTATGCATCAAGTGTGTGTTTGTCTGAAGTTGCAAGATTAAGTCAATAAACCTGAAAAAACTTCTGTTATCCACTAATGCTAGCTTTTTAGAATTAACCTAGCTAACACATTGGACCACAGTGGTGGTGTTAAACTGGGTTTCTGGGGCTCCTGCTGGGTTTTTGTTTGAAGGTGGTTAATTTGAAAGGAGAACAGTCAGGCGGGGAGGTCAGCAGTGTGTGTTGTTTGTGGGAGGATATGATTTGGCATGTTTCCATTAGCGACTAATGCTGATGCTAGCAGTAAATAAACTGTAGTATTAGCCTGGCTAGTAGATTGTACTGGAGCAGTGGTGTTAAGCTGGGTTTGTAGTGTTAACTTGGTCTGCTGCATGCTGTTTGTGGCTCTGTTTTTAAAAGACACCAGTGGGTCTATCAATGCTGTCCGACATGCTTTGTCTACCAGTGTGTTGTTATCGGAGAGACTTTGTCTAAATCCAAAATGACTCCTTGTGCAGAGCACTCACAATAAAACTATAAACTGTGTTTAAGCTGCATTCTTCGAAAGGACGCAGTCTACATGTCTTTCAAAGGATCCACCTTCATGGACCATATCCTTCAAAGGATGCAGCCCCTGAATTGGGACACAACTTATAGATTTATAATCAGTGCATTACACAGTGGGCCTTTGGGATTGATGCAGTTGGCCTTCAAATGCAGCCTCTAAAGGATGCAGCCCCTGAAATGAGACACAGCTTATGACTTCTACACTTAGAAAGTGCACCAAATGTTGGAGAGTCGTACAGCATATTCTGTTTAACGCGTTCTACAGCATGGCAGGCCATTTTAGCATAAAATGACAAAAGCAATAGAAGTCGTAACTTTCACTAGAAGATCTGTAATGCAGTTTCTGGTATTAAAAGCTTTAATTCCAGATGCCAGTTATGTGATTTTTACTATGACAATATCACACAATCATATTTATAAAGGCATATTGCCAGGATGACATATCCATAATACAGGTTTTACTAGTCTGATGTCTTTCAAAAAATAGTATTATTGATATCTAAGTAAATACAAAATTATATAAAATTAAGACTAGTAAAAAAGCAGTTCTGACCAGTAATAACTACTCTTAAAGCTTCATACATACAGGATACAGATATCTGTATTAGTAGACATGATTAGTAGAAATGACATCAGAACAAATGATAATTAAAATTATACAAAATTATATAAAATATATAAAATGAAGAGATTAAGATTTGAAATACAGTTTTATAGAAATGGTTTAGATTTTTTTCAAAGGTTTAATAAAAACAAAAAAGTATTACATTTTCATTCCATGCATATTTATAATAGCGACACTGGGTGGAAAATTGGTTGTATGTGCGCAGCAAGTCATGGAAGGCTGTGAAGAGGAACAAAGGGTAGAGGAATTTGAAGTATTGAATATAGTCATGTTAGTAAGGGAGGGACTGGAACACTGGAATGCTGTAATGCTACAATGCTCAGGAAACAACAACAACATCACTTCAGCATCCTGAAAAACAATAAGTGACATTTAGCAACAGTTATCAAGAATTTATTCAGGTTTGCTCAGTAGCTTTATGGTGTGTTGGACCCTAAAGAGTAAAATAAAGGAGAATTATAAAAAAAAATCCCATAGAAGCCTTTCATAAGTTGTATAGTGCACTACATAGGGAAATAGGGGTCCGTTTGAGATTCAGCCTCTCTCTCACAGTGAACCATAGCTTCAGTATTATCTTCAGTTTTACTTTGGAGCATGATTGGGGTATGTTTATATCTTAGGGGAAATGTTTGTCTTGTTTTTTCAGTTTTTGTGTGTGTAATGCAGCCCATTCGCACACAGGAGGCAGTGGGATGTGATTGCAGGTAATTATAGCTTTATTATCCTTCATACTGGACCATTTTGGTGATTTCTGATCAGTTGGACTTAGATCGGGTAAAACCGTAATAATCAGTGTTGCGTGTTTGCACAGTCGGGTGTCGCGGGGCTTAGTAGTGGGTCTGTTTAGTGAAGATTTCACTATATGGAACAAATTAGATGGATGTTTGATGAGTTTCTTAATTAACTTATATATATATATATATATGTTTTTTATTATTTTGTTTTATATATTTTAATTAGTATTATTACTTTTTGTTAGTTAGTGTCAAATGAAGCACAATACATTTATCATTAAACTGACTAAATTCTTGTTTCTTCATAATCTTCTAATTGTAGTGATTTGTTTGTTTCACTGTAGCGCAGTACTGTTACTGATTCTAATACTAACTTGCTCAAAAATTATAATTCCTTAAAGAGATCCTAGTTTACCCTGGACAGCATTCTGACTGTGACTGAGTAATTGTTTCAAGCTTGATGGACCAAGAAACTGTTAAGCATGACAAAGAACCATAAATCAGCTTGTAAAACCCATCCAGTGGGAGTGATTGACCTGATGTGATTAACAAGTCTGGAAGAGTGAGCTGTCTTTATTGGACATAGCAGTGAAATAGTATTTCACACAACTACACGGTGCAGAACGGAACTGAAGATGAGTGAAGAGGTAAAAAAAACAAGCCACCTAAACAGCTTCCAAACTGAAGAGGCATTCAGAATGAGTGGTGGTATATCGTCGTTGTCCAATGAAAAACAAGTATCTACAAAATTGCAACTTTCCAGGAGAGACCAAAAACTGTCTCACAATGTAAACAACCATTGGCGTGTTCAAATGATGGAGAAAACTTAAAATCAACAAAAATAGAGATGACATGGTTTTCACTGGACAGCGACGATATACACCATGAAGAATATTTATTAGTTGCTGCTCTAATAATAATA
Source organism: Megaleporinus macrocephalus (assembly GCA_021613375.1). Lineage (NCBI taxonomy): Eukaryota > Metazoa > Chordata > Actinopteri > Characiformes > Anostomidae > Megaleporinus > Megaleporinus macrocephalus. The sequence continues at coordinate 13,279,575 of CM038717.1, forward strand.
ATAATAATAATAATAATAATAATAATAATAATAATAATATTTTTTGCAGTGTTGTGTTATTACTGTTACTAATAACACTTTTTATATTGTTATTGTTTGAATATAGTAGAAAATCCAGTGATATAAGTGTGAGTTCATATTTTTCACCCCTACTAACTACGAGTATCACTGTTATCATCCTAATTTTCTGCACTGCATGTCAGTCTCCCTAGTGTTGTTTTCCTTTTTGGCTCCTTTGATTTTAGTCTGTAATTGGGATTAAGCTAGTTTTGCAAGTTTTGATTAAAAAAATGTTTTTCTTTTTGCAGCTGCTATTAAAGTGGGACAGGAAGACCACAGAACATGTCCCTGGACGGTCTGGCGGTGGAGGTCACACCTAAACCTCAAGCACAACCTAAAGCATTCAGGAAGACAATTTGTTTACAGAAATATGTCGTTCTAAGTTGTTTTACTAAAATAAATAAGTCAATGTTTTATTGGTGGATCTTTTTATTCTTATATGGATGTTTTTTTGAAAAAATCTTCACATAAAAAGTGAAAACAGAGGTCTTCACCCTGGAGGTTCCAAAAATCCCAATTTTTAGTCACCTAAAAGATTGTGTTTGTGTGGATGGGACAGGATAGGAGGCCAAAATAGAATCGCAACCTTGCTAGCTTTAGTTTCGTTTAGTTTAGTTGTTGGGCATGTTCAGCTGGGTGACGTCAACCTAACATTTTTTGGATTAATATCTGATTTTGATTTTTCCAACCAAAATTGGAGGCTGTTGTCAAGCCAATATTGGGTTTTGACTTTGACCCGATTTTTTAATCCAGCTAATATTCAACATCTGTCCAGCTTTGAAGGTTCATATCAGGACAACTTTGTTTTTTAACTTCATATTCAACCGAAATTCAGTGTCTGTCCACGTTGGGCATCTGCTTCACCACCAGTGTAGAGAAAATCTTTAGTTTCTGCATAATGCTGCATTTCACATTAAACTACTGAACTGCTTCAATCACATCTCAGTGACTTCTGCAGAAATTTTGAAACATTAGTGGAATTTCCCTTTAAGTAGTTAATGTCTTGTTACAGGGTGGAAAATACTTGCTGACGAATCACAGTGCAGGAGGGCGGGGTTTGTCAGAATACGGGTGGGAAAAGCTCCTCCACTGTCTGTCCCCGACCAGACTGTGAGTGCGAGACCCGCTGCTGCAGCATGGACCCCGCCGTGCTCATCTTCCTGCTCTACGTGATGATCGCGCACGAGCTAGTGTGCGGCCTCGTGCAGTACCGGAGACAAGCGGCACGGCCACGCAAGCGCGCGCCTCCTCTGAGTTGGTGCTCCAGGTAAGAAGGGGGTGGGGCAGGTGTGTACGCGTGCGTGATTGTTGTGGGGAAAGTTTATGTATATCAGTAGAGACCATCATATCCTTTGCTGGCCTCGTTTAGCTTCTTATCCTTTATTTACACGCGCAGGTTTGGTGGTCTAAGAATTAATTTTTTGTTTTTATGGGGGGCTTTTCTGGGATTGGGACAGTTGGAGAAATAAAAGGGGGTGGGGGGTGGTGGGAGATTTGCTTCCACGCTAGAATAGAATACATGATTAATAACCTCTGATTAATAGCCCATTATTAACAATGGGTGTAAATGTTCTCCAAACAGGAGAATTACACCATTTTTAAAAAATTGAATGTACATTTAGATTAAGTGCTTTGTGTTCAGTCAGAGTATGAATCTCTATTTAGTTTAGGCTACTCTTGTGCTCAAACACTGCCACAAACAAGTGCCTGTTACCTAGAAAGAAGACAAGGTTAGATACAGTATAAGTTCAATACCTGGCATACAGAGAAGATAATATATACAAGACTACATACAGTATAAGTGCAATACTTAGCCAGTATAGTTCTAATACTTCAGTAGTATGTATATTAAATTGTTGCTGAAGTATTACCAAGTATTACCATTTTTTGCTATGTTTAGTCTTGTAGATAATTTGAACTCTATAGTTGTTTTTCACATTGTGTTAATATTTCATAATGACTGGACCAATAAAAATGATCCAAATCTGCTTAGAACAAAATGTACATTTATTTACATTGTTAGTAAATAACGTTTTTGTCCTCTCCTGTAAAGTTACTCATTGGGAGATGCATGTTTTTTTCTGGACAGCGACGATATATCAGTTATCAGACACTGTTATACTCCGCACCTCTGTATCAGTTATCAGACACTGTTATACTCTGGACCTCTATATCAGTCATCAGACACTGTTATACTCCAGACCTCTATATCAACTATCAGACACTGTTATACTCCAGACCCCTATATCAACTATCAGACACTGTTATACTCCAGACCCCTATATCAGCTATCAGACACTGTTATACTCCGCACCTCTGTATCAGTTATCAGACACTGTTATACTCTGGACCTCTATATCAGTTATCAGACACTGTTATACTCCAGACCCCTATATCAGTTATCAGACACTGTTATACTCCAGACCTCTGTATCAGTTATCAGACACTGTTATACTCCAGACCCCTATATCAGCTATCAGACACTGTTATACTCCAGACCTCTGTATCAGTTATCAGACACTGTTATACTCTGGACCTCTATATCAGTTATCAGACACTGTTATACTCTGGACCTCTATATCAGTTATCAGACACTGTTATACTCCAGACCTCGGTATCAGTTATCAGACACTGTTATACTCCAGACCTCTGTATCAGTTATCAGACATTGTTATACTCCGCACCTCTGTATCAGTTATCAGACACTGTTATACTCCGCACCTCTGTATCAGTTATCAGACACTGTTATACTCCGCACCTCTGTATCAGTTATCAGACAATGTTATACTCTGGACCTCTATATCAGTTATCAGACACTGTTATACTCCGCACCTCGGTATCAGTTATCAGACACTGTTATACTCTGGACCTCTATATCAGTTATCAGACACTGTTATACTCCAGATCTCTGTATCAGTTATCAGACACTGTTATACTCCGCACCTCTGTATCAGTTATCAGACACTGTTATACTCCAGACCTCTATATCAGTTATCAGACACTGTTATACTCCAGACCTCTGTATCAGTTATCAGACACTGTTATACTCCAGACCTCTATATCAGTTATCAGACACTGTTATACTCCGCACCTCTGTATCAGTTATCAGACACTGTTATACTCCGCACCTCTGTATCAGTTATCAGACACTGTTATACTCCGCACCTCTGTATCAGTTATCAGACACTGTTATACTCTGCACCTCTGTATCAGTTATCAGACACTGTTATACTCCAGACCTCTATATCAGTTATCAGACACTGTTATACTCCGCACCTCTGTATCAGTTATCAGACACTGTTATACTCCAGACCTCTGTATCAGTTATCAGACACTGTTATACTCCAGACCTCTATATCAGTTATCAGACTGTATTGTATTATATACTTAGTTCAGATTTATCTGTGTAACTGTATATATATATATATATATATATATATATATATATATATATATATATATATATAACTATACTGTTAACTATACATAATAATGACTATGCTCTTTTATATATATATATATATATATATATATATATATATATATATATATATATATATATATATATATATATATATATAGTGCTGCTGATTTTAATTGCATATTTGCACTGCTAATGGCATAACTACATATTTGCACTACTGAAGTGGTCTACACTGTTTGCACTGGTTAAATGCACTACTGTCAGTGGTGACAGTAGTAAACTTGTTGAATAGCTACTGGATGCCTTGAATTTTCCTCTGGGATCAATAACGTATCTATCTATCTATCTATCTATCTATCTATCTATCTATCTATCTATCTATCTATCTATCTATCTATCTATCTATCTATCTATCTATCTATCTATCTATCTATCTATCTATCTATCTATCTATCTATCTATCTATCTATCTATCTATCTATCTATCTATGCTATATTGATAGGACTACAGGATAGAGGATGACCCACGCAACCAACAGATGAGCTACTGTATCTGTCTAGCTGTCTTATAGAGTGGACAGTGAGTGGGTCATCACGCAGCACACCTGCTGAACTTTTTGTGATCTAGATTTTAGAGCCATTGAACTGTTCAGACATCTGGTTCCTATCAGCACCACTGACTCAGTAACGCTGTCTAGGACAGAGCATTTCACATCAAACCACTCTTTGTTTACATCATACAAAGCAGATGAATCAGTGGAACTTGCTTTCCTGTACGATGGCTCGTGTTCGTGCTTGTTTTTTCACCAATCTATGTGTCTCTCCCTTCAGTTCTCGCGTGCGCCACGGCACGTGGAGGGTCAGCAGCAAGTCAGTGAGGGCAGACGGACGAAACTGGAAGAAAAGTTGTCGCATTGTCAGAAAGGCATGAGAAACCAGGAGCACTGTGGATGGACAGTTAAGACTCTGAGTTCTTACAGTGAGAATATGATTATACTATGCTACGCTGCACTGCCTTATACTGTACATTCCTGGACAATGACTGCCACTCATGTTCTGTGTGGACAGGGTGAAGTTTACATGCTGTTATAACTGTATGCACATCGTTATATGTTTTGTATATGTTCTTTTGGACAAGTATCTGTTGTGTATGACCAGACAGCAGCTATTTTTGTGAAAAAAAACTGTTGTTGCCAAATGAATTTTTGTGCTAGGTCCACATATTTGTGTGCTCTGTTTGAAACATAACAGTGACCGTGTTATTGTGGAAGCTCACAAAAGCAGAGTGTATAATATTTAATAAAGCGATGTCTCACTCTGACAGTGAGGTTCTGAGACTGTAAGGGGACAAACATGGTGTTTTGCTTGTGCATTATGGGAAAAATATTGTTATTAGGTCGGTGGTACTGCTATGCTGAATGTGGTCCACCACTCAAATGATATCTGGTCAGCAGAGGTCCTGATTGGTCTCTTTCCATTGGGGGAATGAGTAGAAGACCTGCTGGTCAATTGTGCTGTACCAGGAGGTAGCTGTACACCTACAAAGTGAAGCTGCATGGCAGGTGTTTCTGATAAAATGGCCAAAGACTGTACAAGGTATAAGTGAGGAAGTATCTAATAAACCTACACTTTTAAGATAGAGGAAGAAAAGTTCTTTCTATGTATGTAAATACACATATTGTCTCTGTCCAAAGAAAAAACAGCATCTCCAAAATGTTAACTTTTCAGGAGAGGCCAAAAACCTTGGAATGGAACCAGAAATTTGTCCAGTCTGTTTTGGAGCACCTCTATTGGTCCACTCATTATGAAATTCTCACACATTACAAAGAGCAGCTGTCACATTCAAATGACGTAAAAAACTAAAAATATACATATATTTAAAAACTACATACATTTCATTGGATAGTGACGATATACATGTTCCTTGTATTCCCCAACATCCAGCTCTGTGTGGTTTACAACACTAAAACATTCATAATTTATTCAGTTACTTTAACCCTTATAGTAAAACAGGCTGTTCTGAGTTTTTCAGACTGGCATATATAAAAAGGCTATGTTCTGATTGGCTGCTACGCATTGCCTCATTTAAAAACAAGTGCCAGTGATGATACCTAGAAAGAAGACAGCAAGATATAAGGTTAGATACAGTATAAGTTTAATACCAAGCCTACAGAAAAGAGAATATATACAAGACTACATACAGTATAAGTGAAACACTTAGTCAGTGTTCCTAGAGGATAAAGAGTTAAAGAGATAAAGTGCAATTATGATTCATTTCAATACTTCAGTAGTATATATATATAAATCGTCGCTGTCCAAAGAAAACCAAGTATCACCATCTTTTTTGAGATGTTTAGTGTTGTAGATCATTTGAATTCTACAGTAGTTCTTCACATTGTGTTCACATTGCATTGTGCCTTATTTAAAAAGCTGTCCAGGCTGAAACTTTTCAGTGTGAATGGGCCTGGCTGCCGTCAGCTAAACAGATAGATATATGTAGGTTTTTGTGACATCACAAAAGAGCAATTTAAAATGAATGATTTTTGCCACTTAATTTCCATATATGCACTGAATTGAGTGGGCATCAAACGGTGCTTTTTGAAAATGTATGGCATGACACGTGTAAGGAATGTATGGTTTTCCATTATATGAGCCCTTAAAAAAAACACTATGGGTGTGTCTCAAAACCTAGTGAGCTCCTACATAGGCAGCATTTTATGTCATAGTATGCGCTCCCGACGTAGGCTGTTCCAATTCTTACATACCTTAAACATGCTGTCTACTGAGGAACCTTATTTTGACCTGATTTTAAGTAAGCATTGAACGCTTCCTCAAGGCAATCCCATGATGCAACGCAGGCAAATCTACGTCAGTGATGTTTTTTTAAAATGTACGTTATTTCGATTCTCTCTGGTGTTTTAATGTGTTTCTTATTATATAATCACACAAAACAGCTTTTATTTACAACTTTGTAACAAATCGTTGACCATTTTATAGTTTTATATTTTTAAAGGTTTTGAGACACACTAATGTCTAATTTAGTGATTTTGAGACATTTGTGGTGTAAATATTTAATTGCATTGCTATGTGCAGAAGAAGATTTAGTAAATTGGGTAGTTCTCTGGACCCCCACCAGTAGATTAATCTTTTTAGAATGTTTTCTGACCTTTTGACATGGTCTGAAAATCCATATCAGTGGGTCAGGCTTAAAAATGATTGTTTCAGGCTTTACAGGGTGTTCTTTATACTTAACCTATAACCCATACCCTATATTCTTAACAGTGTAGAAGCTCAAGCTGCAGAACCACTGCATCTCATCAACAATGACTTTTAGAAGCCTAGATAGGGTTGACTCTGTTCTCCTTTCATTAAGCACCCGTGTGCCACTGTGGAAGAAATCCGTGGCGCCATGCCTGTGACTGCCTCCCACTCACTTCTGTATTAGGAAAAGCCAGCATGGCGATGCCTCACGTCCACGACCCTATTTCCGTGGAGTTAATGAACATATCCGTGGCTGACACCGTAGCCCTGCCATCTGGCTGCACGTGGATGCTGTGAAAATCTATTAGACCTCATCTCTTCCCATTCTGAGCTTGCCAGTCCTTATGGCAGTCCACCATAACAGCACTGCAAAGCACAGCAGCGAGCATCCTCCCTAGTAACAGAGTTGAATAACAGCGACAATGAGAAATGACTAGTTTCACACGAACAAACTAGTTCTGAGTGTCAGCAAAGCAGCATGCTGAAGACCTCAGGATCTGGGTGAGACATGCACTGATCAGTACTCATAATGCTCTCAGACCCTGACCAGTGTCCTCAACTGGCTTTGAGCTACAAAAGGGTCACGGAGAACAAACAAGCAGACACCTGCTACAGCATAACAGATATGTAAAATAGGTGCTGGGAGAGGGGTTTTGGTGAAAGCACGTAAACACCTTTGATTTTGTAAAAAAAAAAAGAAAAACTTTTAAAGGACCCATATTCTTTTTCCATTGCTGTCAACTTAAAATGCGTACATGGGTTTGTGTACAAACAGGGATTGTTCATTTTTATATAACTTAACTATTGGCCCAATCTCTCGTTATCAATTACAACTGGACAGGCTATTTTTCTTACTACTACTACTACTAATACTAATACTAATACTAATACTACTAATAATAATAATAAATAATAATACATTTTATTTAAGGTGCCTTTCTTGACACTCAAGATCACCTTACATAGTCTAACCTGACAGAAAAAATACATAATAAAAGTAAGTACAAAATTAAAAAGAAACAGTGCAAGTACAATCGCAGATCATAGGCAACTTTAAACAAGTGAGTTTTAAGTGTAATCTTATAATCTGGCAATGAATCTATGTTACGAAGATCAGCTGGGAGTGAGTTCCAAAGCCGGGGAGCAGCACGACTAAACACTCTGCTCCCTATAGTAGCAAGACGGATAGTGAGATGAATACAAGAAGAAGATCTAAGGGTACGGACAGGTGTATCAATATAAAGGAGGTCAAAAAGATATGAAGGGGCAAGATTATGGAGAGCTTTGAAGGGTAAAAGGAGTATTTTATAATTGATGTGATATGAAATGGGAAGCCCCAGTGAAGCTGCTGCCGTGTTATGATACTGTGCCTTTAAGACTGATATGTAACTATGAAGAGTGCTTTAGCCTGGACTGCATTGGGGCACCCAGCTATTCATATATATATATATATATATATATATATATATATATATATATATATATATATATATATATATATATATATTATATATATATATATATGCTGATGCTTCAGATACTAAACTAACCTGCTACTAAACTGCTTCAGATACTAAACTAGAATGTTGTTCTCCCTTTTATGCTCACTTATTAGTAGAATGTTTTTCAGCTGTGCATCACAATTGATCAAGAGTGTCCTAACAACCAATTAGCCCAATAACATTCTTAACTTGGATTGGCGGCCGTACCAGGAGATTTAGACCGAGGACTGAGAATTGCTGATAATAGGACTATATGCAAAATAAGCCTCTATACAAAAATAGTCTTTAATACAAATACAAAATTTTTATTCTTTAAAAATCATCTGTTACACTTAAATTAATTGTGAAATGGACAATATTGTCCATATTGTATTGTATTAATATATATATTAATAGCTGGGTGCCCCAATGCAGTCCAGGCTAAAGCACTCTTTATAGTTAGAAGTAGCTAGATTGCCAGGTTGCAATCCATAAATTCAAAACAGCCTGATTTTAACCCTTTCATTTCATATATGGAAAAACCACATACATACCACATACCACATTAAACTCTTCTTCAGACAGTTCCATGATATAGTTACAGTATAGTGTCTTCCCAGCCATATTAGCCAGCAAATGAAGTTCTATGGACAGCAGCTTTTTCAATAGAAAGGATTTATTTTTAAGTTACCAGAGCGAGGAATAGAACACATTACACAACGTTTACAGTTTAGTTTGAAATAATATATGGACTTTCCATATGTGGATAGAACAGTATGGTTTGAAACAATGTTTACACACCACATGAAACACTTAAAAAAGCAAAGAAACATGATTTTCTCCAAAACATGAACACTTTAAAAACCTCTTATGAGGAAGCTTTGCTGAGTTTAGTGCCCTAATGTCTCAACCTTATTGCAAGGTTTATTATCCAGGCAGTGTGAAAAGTGAGCAGTAGAAAGAAGCATACATTGTCTGAGATCATTATAATTAACCCGAGTGAGATTATTTATCCCTTTCAAGCTGACTTCAGTTTACTGCCACATAATGTTGCTGAGCCTCAACCAAACCAACTGAAGCAACCCTAAGGTCATAACATTGCCTCCAGAGGCTTGTACAGTGGGTACTATGCAAATGGGACACAATGCATTAGGCTCATGTGGCTGATGAGAGTGTACTGCTAACAGGAATTAAACACTGATAAAATGAGTAGTCTTTTTAATATGTCCATGTTAAGAGACAAACGTTTGTCAGATTGGGTGTGCGTTGCCACAACAACATATACTCGCTGCATTGTCACGTTTCTATCTTATTTGAACACGGCAGCTGCTCTTTATATCCTGTGAAAGTTTCATAATGAATGGACCAATAGAAATGCTCCAAAATCCCATGGAAGAAAACCTCTGTATGTTAACTTACATTGAAACTGAAGAACACTTTTTTCTCTATTTTGGTTTTTCCTAGGAGAGCGACGATATGGAGAATAAATACGCTATAACACATCTATATACAGACTCTCCATTTTATTTTTTATATTTATCTGTTGACTGGCTTAGATTCAGAACTGTAATATCAGCAGGAGGAAGTGATGCCAGTTCAGCAGAGCAAATACATCAGCGAGCACCTCAATCCTCAGTCAGCATTTCCTACACATTGCTCCCATGTTTATTTGTGATGTGAAGATGGACTGGGCTTAACGAACAGTTCTGACCCTCTGTGGTCTCTCAGTGCGCTTCCATGCATCCCTCTGTAAGGAGAACGAGTCGGAAAGAGCTCTCTCATCACTCTTTGTGAGTCCCAGTACAGTATGTAATTGTGTGCTGAATAACTGGGTTGGATAACTGGCCTCAGCAAATTAGGGTAATTTGTATTTCAGCTGACGGTCACGCATCAGTGAACGCTTTTCCCAAAAGAGCTCACGAACGCTGTAGAGCCGTGCTCAGGGCTTCTTTCTGGCTCTGGATTTAAATAAAACAAAACAAACAAACGTTTGTGCAGGTCAATTTTCATTTAATATTTATTCTGCAATGTGTTAAGTACAGAAGTGTGTTCTCTGTAGAAGATGTCTTAAATCAAACACGTCAGTTGACCAGGGGTGCTCAAGACCTTTACATATGACAGTAGTTAAAGGGTTAAGCCATAATGTTAAAGGGAGATTTAGCCCTAAACCTTAGCTTGTTTAATATGTTATTTATTGTGTTATGTTGTTTTCTTTAGGGCTTCATTAACCTGACAGCCTTTACAGTTCTATGGATTGTTCATGTTTTCTTCCTCTGACTACAATATCCAGCATGCATTGCACAAAAATATTGTAAATACAAAAAGCTGATTCTATCAGACAAAAGATGCCAAACTGGTCAGGAAGCGAGGTATCTAGATCTAGGTATCTAGCCAGGTAGCTACCATGCTATTGTTAGGTTTTAGCTTGTCCTCCTATTCTGATGAGCAGCTCAATTATACTCATGATTTAAAGTCAGTTATTAAAGTAATTTTCATATATAATATGCGGTTGTGGAGAACGATTGTTGATATTTTAACTTGACAGTATCTTTAATTCTTCATGAACAGAAAACCCTTCTCAAACGTTGTATGGACACATACCGTGATATAGCATTAAACACAGTACGTAATGTGTAACTAGCTAATGTTAGCTAGGTTGTGGATTGGCAAACTCTGACTATAGCTGGTGCTGCAAAGCTAACCAGCTGCTATCCTGCTAACGGGAAAAACAATAGCAACATATTGGTTCTGTGAAACAGCAAAAATGAGTTAATGTGGCCCACAAGTCCAGCAGAAACAGAGCAACCTCCTTATTCTTTTTAATACCTTTCTTTATTTTCTCTAGCTTCTTGTTCAAGTTTTACTGTTCCACCTTAAATAGTGCCGTAATTCAGCTATACTCCGGCACCTCAGCTTCTTGTTTAAACTTTCTGTCCCAACTTTAATGGTGTTGTAATTACGATCCATTACAGCACCTTAGCTTCTTGTTTAACCTTTCTCATTCCACCTTAAATGATGCTATAGTTAAGCTATATTCTAGAACCTTAGCTTCTTGTTTAACCTTTCTCATTCCACCTTAAATGATGCCGTAGTTAAGCTATATTCTAGAACCTTAGCTTCTTATCAAACCTTTCTCATTCCACCTTAAATGATGCTATAGTTAAGCTATATTCTAGAACCTTAGCTTCTTATCAAACCTTTCTCATTCCACCTTAAATGATGCTATAGTTAAGCTATATTCTAGAACCTTAGCTTCTTGTTTAACCTTTCTCATTCCACCTTAAATGATGCTATAGTTAAGCTATATTCTAGAACCTTAGCTTCTTGTTTAACCTTTCTCATTCCACCTTAAATGATGCTATAGTTAAGCTATATTCTAGAACCTTAGCTTCTTGTTTAACCTTTCTCATTCCATCTTAAATGATGCTATAGTTAAGCTATATTCTAGAATCTTAGCTTCTTATTAAACCTTTCTCATTCCACCTTAAATGATGCCGTAGTTAAGCTATATTCTAGAACCTTAGCTTCTTGTTTAACCTTTCTCATTCCACCTTAAATGATGCCGTAGTTAAGCTATATTCTAGAACCTTAGCTTCTTATCAAACCTTTCTCATTCCACCTTAAATGATGCTATAGTTAAGCTATATTCTAGAACCTTATCTTCTTATCAAACCTTCCTCATTCCACCTTAAATGATGCTATAGTTAAGCTATATTCTAGAACCTTAGCTTCTTGTTTAACCTTTCTCATTCCACCTTAAATGATGCTATAGTTAAGCTATATTCTAAAACCTTAGCTTCTTATCAAACCTTTCTCATTCCACCTTAAATGATGCTATAGTTAAGCTATATTCTAGAACCTTAGCTTCTTGTTTAACCTTTCCCATTCCACCTTAAATGATGCCATAGTTAAGCTATATTCTAGAACCTTAGCTTCTTATTAAACCTTTCTCATTCCACCTTAAATGATGCTATAGTTAAGCTATATTCTAGAACCTTAGCTTCTTGTTTAACCATTACTCTTCCACCTTAAATGATGCTATAGTTAAGCTATATTCTAGAACATTAGCTTCTTGTTTAACCTTTCCCATTCCACCTTAAATGATGCCATAGTTAAGCTATATTCTAGAATCTTAGCTTCTTGTTTAACCTTTACCATTCCACCTTAAATGATGCCCTAGTTAAGCTATATTTCAGCATCCTTGCTTCTTGTTTAACCTTTACCATTCCACCTTAAATGATGGCATAGTTAAGCTTTATTCTAGAACGGAACTGCTGCACTATTTAAGGTGGAACAGTAAAATTTAAACAAGCAGTTGGTGAACAGGAAGCCATCTTTAGCTTAGAGGGTCTTTCCACCACTAAAACATTTCACTGATACCCACCTCTGCTAAATCTAAGAACTTCTCATTCTTTGCTCCTTAGATTTTGACAATGCATGGAAAATTCAGCACGTAGCCCCACCACTTCCACCTGTCCTATGCATAAGCACGAATGCCCCCTGTTGCTTATTGGCTGGTAGAATGAAGGATTAGATTCTTTGATGGCTATGTACCAACACTGGATGTTTTTCCAGCATGCAGACAGAATAGAAAGCCATCTCGTATTGAGATATTCACTGAATTTGACTAAAAGTTTATCAGACTGACATTGCTTATGGCACCTTTAACAGCACAGTAACTGTTACTCTAATGTAGCCTGTTAAAATAGCCAGGGACTGAAAAAATGGACACATGGCAGCTTGTGTACTGTAAGAAATATGCAATATTACTGTTAAAATATAGTTTACCAATATACAAATATACCTATTATTATACTTAGTATAACACACAGTGCTTTGTTGTCAGGAAAGAAGTTACACACACATAATTACAGCAGACACGTGTCTGTTTAGTCCTGCGAACTGTGGTATAGGAGTCAGACAAGAAGTCACTGCAGTGGAAAGTACTGGTATTAGAGAGTGTTAAGCCATAAGTTATACCTTGCACTTATTCACTCAGGTGAGCTGTAATTTACCTGCAGTGGGTGTTCCCTTTGCATCACAGTGGACATTTAAAAGTAGCATTCAGCATCTCAAACAGGTTTAACAAACTGATTGGAGTACACAACATCTAAAGGAAGGGCGAGCCCATCTTATCCTCTCTGAGTAAGTACTCATTAGAAAGACATCATATACATTATATATATATATATATATATATATATATATATATATATATATATATATATATATATATATATATATATATGATTTAATATATACAGCAGAATGTATTTTATGTATGTTCTAGATATAACAACATCATGTCCTTTCTGAAATATTCAGGTGCAGTTACTCAGGTTGTTCACATTCCACTTACAAACCACACAGACAAAGCAAAACAACAGTTGTGTTGCTTTCAGTACTTCTCTTTTGTTTTGTTTTTTTTGTTTTTTTTCAGGTTTCCGTCCTCTCAGTTGCTGTCATGTTATCCCCCACGTCTGCCAGCTCTCAGCTGAATAAGACCCTGCGCTCCCACTACCTGAGCCTTCCTCAGGGTGGGCTGTGTCAGGTCACTTACGTCTGGATTGACGGTTCCGGTGAGGGTCTGCGCAGCAAGACTCAAACCATGGAGTCTGAACCCGGCAGCATTGAGGGTACTGCATAAAGTTCTGCTTAAGTGTCCCTTGAATTGTTAAAAACGTAGTTGCTTTTCTTTGTTAACACCTCCTTCACAGTGAAAAGGCTCTAATATGACATTTCTCAAGACATTTTTTTTAAATTATGGATTATCGGAAGAAATAGAACATCTTCTATAACTTTTAATAATAACCTTTACATAGTGCTTTATAGACTACTGTTCATTTTCTGATTTTCTGAGGGCAAATAAGTTAATCAACAATCTGTGCTGGATTATGGCTTTCCAACTAGACTGTAGAGGATGTGTTAACTTATTTTAACTTGGAATATCAAGAAAACATGTCATTACACCTGGGCTGTTCAAAACTTTACTAATAAGCTTTACTATAGTGTACTGTTCAACTGACATAACCCTACGTATTTCAATGGCCTGTCTTTCGCTATGAAGTCTATTGCAATTCCAACTGTGATTGAAGTTAGCTGTAGCAGCTTTACCACATATGCCATCTATCGAAATAAGTTTTTGTGAACATCTGTGTGGGGTTATGTCAGTTGTCATGTCATGTTTATGTAGGAGTATGAACAGTACCCTATAGTGTTCCTGTAACAGTTGAGTATGTCATGTGGTAGATATTCCAGAGTGGATCTTCGATGGTTCGAGCACGAGCCAGGCGGAGAGTAAAAACAGTGACATGTTCCTGGTTCCAGTGCGGATGTTCCGGGACCCTTTCATTCTGGACCCCAACAAGCTGGTGCTGTGTGAGGTGCTCAAATATGACCGCAAACCTGCAGGTATGAAGGACCACATAGTCTAATCTCTGTCTATCAGCTACTTCTGAAGAATGAATCACCTTAAACCATATTTTTCATTCAGAAAAGAACAAATAATAGCATAATCCATAGAAACCAATGAGGAGGTTCAGCACTGCCCCATTGTCTCCCACTGTTATTATCTAAAATCAGTGGGTTATAGTTCTTTGGTAAACACAGTGAAACTCGCCAGAATGATCCGCAATAAATGACTATATGATTTAGATAGGACGAGTTAAAAAGTGCTGATATATTACTTTAAACTCCTGAAATTCTACATATGAATTCCTCACCTTTACAAATACATACCTTACGTATTAATTTGATTGGACACAATATTAAAATTACTCATTTAATTTGCAGAACAATTTACAGTAGTTAGTAAATGATAAGCCTAAATGGGTCATTATCCTATATTTTTGTACATTTAATTTTTTCCCCACCCTTATAATGTATGTATGGTTTCATTTACCAAAAACAATATAATAAGTCTTTCTTTCCAGAGCATTTTCTGACATCTCTTCATCCCTTAGAAAACCTTTAATATGTAATTATATATATATATATATATATATATATATATATATATATATATATATATATATATATATATATATATATATATATATATATATATATATGGACTGTATGATTGTATAAAAGTGAATGGTATATGGTGTATATTAAACTCTTTCAATTCAAACTGAGGTTTAGGGCTTGTCGTTCAATCTTGTTACATATATTGATGATCTGCACTCTGTAGACACTAACCATCGACACACCTGTAAAAAGCTCATGGAGAAGGTAGAGGAGTTTAACCCGTGGTTCGGTATGGAGCAGGAGTACACTTTGCTGGGAGTGGACGGACATCCTTATGCCTGGCCCACAAAAGGCTACCCTAAACCACAGGGTGAGAGAAAAAACTATAACTGCATGTTATAAAGATTATTTGGTACTTTTAGGAAGTGGCTGTGCTAGATTACTATAGATTCTTAAGACTCTGATAACAGTTAAATCAAGTCAGTATTTCTTTTTATAGCAGTGCCCTCTATCACATACCAACTGCATTGCACAATGAAATACATATCACATAGTCAGACAATCCAGCATATGAATAAACAGTTCTAGAAACAGTATCTCCACTATTGCGTAAGCATCTATTGCACCCTTGTCATTATTAAATAATTCCTATTGCACTTTTCAGCATAGTTATAGAAAGAGATTCCCTACTGCACACTGTGGCACAGTTCTTGTCTTCAGCACCAGCTACTCCATACCAACAGTTTACATATCAGCCTGTGTTTTATCAGTTTCTCTCTCTCTCTGGTTAACATTAGGTCCGTACTACTGCAGTGTGGGAGCAGACAGAGCCTTCGGCAGGGACATTGCAGAGTGTCACTATAAAGCCTGCATGTACGCAGGAATCAAAATCAGTGGCTCCAATGCAGAGGTCATGCCCTCTCAGGTAACCTCCTACTCTATATGACGTCGAATGCCTTAATGGGAAAATGATCCCAGTAATAATATAATAATTAGGATAATTTGATTGCCTAAATCAGGGAAAGTAGCGATATTAAACTGTGTCTAAACTGAATTAAAATAAAGAACACAATAATACATATGAAGCACTGAGTTACTACACTGTACTAATATTGTGCACATGTTCTGTAGGACAAATTGTTAGAACATCTTTACTGGTTTACCGGTTTTGTGTTGTAAGAAGTTTGAGAACCCAAATTGTGATAGATGTGGATCATGCTCATTCATTAGCTCTAGAAACAGCAAATGTGGGAGAATCCTGGCCATCAAACAAGAACTGGGGCATTCATTGGTGTTCATATGGAGTATTTCAAAATAGCTTTGAACTTGACTCAAATAATCAGATTTTTATATATATATATATATATATATATATATATATATATATATATATATATATATATATATATATATATATATACATACATACATATATTTATTATCCTCTTGTGTATTATTACTTTATTAGCTGAAACAATATATATATATATATATCGTCGCTGTCCAATGAAAAACAAGTATCTCCAAACTTTACAGGAGAGACCAAAAACATACTTTACTTTCAATGTTCAAGTTAATGGAACCAGAATTTTTTCCAAACTATTCTGGTGTATTTCTTTTGGTCCATTCGTCATAACCTTTTCACACAATGTAAACAACCACTGGCGTGGGCAAAAATTGAGCTACATGTTTTTCATTGGACAGCGACAATATATATATATATATATATATATATATATATATATATATATATATATATATATATATATATATACACACACACACACACACATTTTTTTTCTTTTCTATCAGCACACACTGTCACAGCGCATATCCGGTTTCACTCTGAGCTCCAGCAGTATAAGTTACTGTATATAAAACTCAATATGAATGCAGGACACGCTGTGTAAGGTTCAATGATACACACCACTGATCATCTCCGTGCTCTGTTTGCTGAACGCTGAATGCTCTCCTGTGCTCTGTACAGTTGATTAAGTGTCTCTGGATGTGTGTGCACAGTGGGAGTTTCAGGTGGGCCCGTGTAATGGGCTTGAAATAGGAGACCACCTGTGGATGGCACGCTACCTGCTGAACAGAGTGTGTGAGGACTTTGGTGTGATCGCCACTTTGGACCCCAAACCCATGGCAGGCAACTGGAACGGAGCAGGCTGCCACATCAACTTCAGCACCGAGACCACCCGAGCCGAGGGGGGGCTAAGGTGAGTACTGCAGAAGCTTGATTTCAATGTTCACATAATTTATGCATGGATAAAACATACACATATTGCACATTACTGTATATAACATCACCAGTCAAAACATTAGGAATTGCTTATTATATTAAGATTGGTTTTGTTTTGTCCAGAACACAAACCTTTCAACTGATTAATAATATACAATAATTATCTATTAACAAAAAATCTTGCTCTGATATTAGAGCTAATTAATATGGCAAAATATGTTACTGCAATACTTTAAGAAATGTTCATGATACACAATATTTTCTCAACATATGATACGTTACTGTGAATACAATTATTAGTATTAATTATTTGCCATTTTTGTTGCACAACAAACAGGATGAATTTTGCTCTCTTTATAAAGAAGTGCTTGATTGTTAATAAGCTAATATTATATTGAAATTGTTTAGTATTTATTGTGTTCACTTTTTACCTTTATTACAATTTCTGGCTTTTATTTAAAAGACTTGCTTTCAGATTTTTAAGGCTGCATTTCCAACTTTTCACGATCCAAGAATAGTTTTCTTATATTTTAGGGATAGACAGAAACAACTTAAAGTGATACCTTTAAGTATTGTTTATTTGATAGAGGCCATTGGGTGGTAATATACATCTAAATACATAAATATATATATGTCGGTCCAAATAAAAACATGTAGTATCTCCAATAAAGCACCTTTACAGGAGAGACCAAAACTGTTGTTATTTTTAATGTAATTCAATGGAACTACATATATATATATATATATATATATATATATATATATATATATATATATATATATATATCATGTCATATGTAATCTTATATTTGATTTCATCAGAAGTTCTTAAACAGCTAATAAACTTACAGAGTTAACAGTCATAGTGACATTACTGCTATTGAATCAAGTTACAGTTAAACAACTTGTCTGCAGAGAATAAGGTATAGAGTTGTTAGTTCTTGTTGGTAAAGCTTGTCTGAGGTGCTGAATATTGAAAGGTAGTGCATGTTGTGCATATCTCTGTGTGTTTCTCCTGATCTCCCACCACGCCAGGCACATTGAGAAGGCCATAGAGAAACTCCGTCTGCAACATGCTGAGCACATACGTGTCTCCGACCCTCACGGTGGACAGGACAACCAGCGACGACTCACAGGCCTCCACGAGACCTCCGTGATACATGAGTTTTCCGCAGGAGTGGCTAACCGGACGGCCAGTGTCCGCATCCCCCGCCAGGTGAGCCAGAACAAGTGCGGCTATTTAGAGGACCGCCGCCCAGCCGCCAACTGTGACCCATATGCTGTGACCAGAGCTATTGCTCAGACCTGCCTACTGGAGGAGGAGGAGTAGGAGGAGGCAGATATTCTGAGGGATTCAGAAACAAATGAACTGGAGTTAAATACTAACATCAGTTGTATTACTGATCAGTATGTTAGATTTGTTGTGTATCTATTCTCTGCTCTTTTTGCTTGAATAGAAAATGGCAAATCCAGTAATAATAAAAATAATAATTAAAGCCACTGTTATTACGATACATATTTTTGTCACTGTTTATTTAAAGGCCCATATATATATATATATATATATATATATATATATATATATATATATATATATATATATATATATATATATATATATATATATGGGCCCATATTTATATATATATATATAAAGGGCCCATATTTCTTGTATTATTATTGTTTTTCACTTATTTATATTTGTGCAGTGTTATATGCCAAACATGGCCTCAATTCATTTACATGACTGCTTTCTAAGATCTCTATATCCTTTAGCATGAGACCGGCTGTTTTGGTTACTTTGCCTTTAGGACATATATTTTAAGGGCGAGGGAATGCTGTTCTAATTGGCTGATCTGTACTGAGCCTTAAAGTGCTTAAAGTTAGAACACTCCTTAGAACTTACAAGACAATACAAGACAACAGCACTAAACCTCTGTAGGCTGAATATGTGGATTTATGTAAACATAAGCTGGTTCCTGTGACATCACAGAAACAATGAATTTAAAGCAGGCTGTTTTGCATCATAGTTTCTGTATATGGACTGTATGGACTGAAAAGGAAATGGCAAATGTTGATCCTTTAACATTGTGTACGTGTTACTTGCATAGACTCCTTCATTTAAAAAAGTGATCGTTATTCAGTTTTCCAATATAGGGGTTATTTAAGGATCTATATTATGTAGTGTTAAGTACTTGTTTACAGCATAAATAAAATGCAGCAGAACAGATATACAGCTGGACTGCTGTAAGCTGAAGATGAGATGATATGTAAATTTGTTGGCTTTTCTGAACAGTTTCCACATGTCATCACTGTCCAATGAAAAATAAGCATCTCCAAAATTGCAACTTTACAAAAGAGACCAAAAACACTTACTTTACTTTCAATGTAAGTCTATGGAACCAGATTTTTTTCCAAGCTATTTTGGAGCACGTCTATTGGTCCATTCATCATGAAATTTCCACACAATATGATTAACTATTGCCGTCTTAAAATTATGTATAACACTCAAAATCAACAAAAATGGAGATACATATATAAACATAGAGATACATAATAGAGATGCAGCAACAATATGAGCTGTGTCTGGAACACTCATACTGCACTCATACACTGAGGAAGCAAGGCAGCCAGTTATGTCTGAATCTAATGTTTGTAAATGCTGCCAGCTGGGGTTCCTATGTTCGGCTGCCTTCCACATCCCATAATTCTTTGTGTCAGCGCCATTCAAGTTTGCAAAAATTAGCAGAAAACTTAATACAGTGAATAAGACTGGCAGCTGGCAGCAAGCCCTCGGCTTCAAATACAGCCCTGGAGTGTATTTACATTCTACACTAAACTTAAAAAATAGTGGATATCTTGTTTCTGCATGCTGTGGATTCTTTAACCCTTTAATTGACAACCTGGCACAAAAGTCACCCAACTGCGATTTTATTTTTTATATCTTTGCAATAAATTAATTTCATCATTCAAGCTTCCATGAATTCCCCGACTTAACAAATCCTGATTTTTTAACAAGAATCCTATTGGTATCAATCAAAAACAATTAAATACAAGCTTTTTAATGAGCACCTAGAACATTAAACAATGAAATAAACTGATTTCAATAGATACCAAAGAGATACTCAGCAATACATACAATAACATAGGAAATGAATACAGGTCATAATTGATGCATGTTGTGCATTAGAAGGGGTTTTCCTAGCTTTGTTGTTGCGCATCAAATAATTAAGGAACAAGGTTACATACAGAGAACTTGTAATTACAGTACAAGCAGTTAGTGTAGAGTCCACCAGGGGGCAGCAAATGCAAGCACTGGTTCACCAGTTGTTGGTTCATCTGCAGTATGGTAGATCATATGCATTTTTTAGCATTCGGCTGTAGTAAACAGGTAAACCAGGGCAAATCCCATAACCATTCCATGTATATACATGTATCCACTACAGGTTAAGTATATAGAAGCCAGTGGTGACCTTTTTTCAAGTTTTAAATTTATTTTCCAGTTAATCGATTTGCTGATAACCAACACAAAACAAAGGAGTTTTACCTTAACATTCTATTGCTTTGCATTGATGTAGACCTGCTCTTATTCTAGGAGCGTGCTTTATGGGAAAACCCTTCACGCTCTTGTTGGTAACAGTTTGGTACACTGAGCAGATCCTTTAAATCAATTGCAAACCCGCAATTTAAGACTTCTGATTTAATTAATCAGCAGCATCTGAATAAAGCGGACCTGATTAGAGCTGCAATAAAACTCTTGGAAATGAATTGAATGGAAAAAATAGTCAGACATTAATGCTACAGCTACGTATATCTAGTATAACCCAGGCAAACATTAATAAATGCTTACTCCAATAGGCCTCATTTGCTATGTAGGTTACATTTGCCCATCCATGTTAGCTAAAGTGGTCCTATAGATTAAAGATGATGCCTATTGGATGTCAGTTGTCATGACAAGCTTATTTCGGTGTTATGTAGCCTTATAAGCAGTACCCTACAGATTAGTGTTACCAAATGTTTTCTGCTATAATAAACACTGTAGTACAGACTTATTGTTACAAAGTTATGGTGATTTTTAAATCATTGGTCGGTCACATTACAGCCACCAGTGACTCTATACTGAGCAGTTCATAAGGCTTGTCATGAGCACTGACATAACTCTACATAAAGTTATTCTAAGAGTCGTCATTCATTACATATGGTTGCATTTGCCAGTTTTCATCAGTTAGCTAATGTAGCCTTTATGACAAAGACGATTATTGGTATATGCCTTTATAAACATTTATGTCTGTTGTTATGACAGGCTTATGCAGGTGTCATGTAGGCTTATAAGCAGTACTCTTTAATAAAGTGTTACCCAGTCATCAGTATTGATCGGTCACAGCCCTATTCATTTCAGGATTATATTACAGCTGTGATGCAGAGAAATGTGATGTTTAATCTCTCTGTAGTGGATGTGCTTATGTATTTTCACTCAGTACATGTTAAGCTTCTTTAACAGTAAAAACACAAAGGCATCTCTCTGTCACAGCTGCAGCAGACTGGCACCGTATGAGCATTCCTCCTGAACAGCCCGGAATGCCAAACAGGCCCCCAGTGACTCATCTTATTGTAATGTGAACTTTTCCTACGCCTAGACTTACTGTATCTGTGAATGTCTAGCCACGTCTGCTGAGTCTTGTTACATTAGGCTGCGTTTTTTTAACGTGAGCCTCTTACATAATATATCGGTTTATCTGATTTTGTAGTTAGCGTCTGGATGAGGATAAAACCTGCTGGCTCTCTGGATGACAGATGAAATCAGCCACTGGCCTCGAGTAACATCGACCTCTCTCTCTCTCTCTCTGGTCCCTCTCGGTTGGTAGAGTGAGCACTCATCTCTCAGCGTTGTAAAGCCTGGCGGATGACATGAGTAAAATGTCATGTTCTGTCACTTTCTGTCTTCTGCAAGTTCTGAACGTGGAGTTCATAAGTCAGGCCTACTGGAGACAAACCGCTGCTGTGAGCGTGCCCAGGGGAAAGGGAGGGTGTAACTGTTTTCAGGAAAGAGGGGTGACAGAGGTCAAAACTCTATTGTGCGTTAATGTATTTTTCCCAAACTGCACTCTCATTTCTCACGTTGTCTCAATCAGTTAGTGGCTGGGTCTTCCAACAGGTAACACAAACATCAAACATCTGCAGTTTAGGAGCATTACATGCTATTGACCATACAAATACACAAGCAAATGTATAAAATATAGTTTTCAATAATTGAAACTAGCCAATAAAAGGTATATTTAGAGGTGATATTCAGTGTTTTAAGTGTCCTGCCACTTCAGGTTGATAAGTTATCTGCTTTGAATTGTGACTGTCAGTTTTGAAAGTTTGTTCTAGAGACCCTCTTACCTGGAAGAAGGGGCCTGATAGTGACCCTAGGTGCTATCGCCAATGACTGATGTAAAGCTATTATTATTATTATTTTTGTTGTTAGGTAGTCATTTCACATTCATTATACCATTATTAATATAAATATTAACAGGAAATTTATTTGTAATTACATTAATCCATTATCATGTAATAACCTATTCCAGAACTCTTCTTATGTCACTGTTTATGGAAAACAAAATATATAAATAATTTATATTCTATTTATATTACATAATGTATATATGATATATAATTTAGTAATCATTGAAATTCTTCTGGTTATATTATATTATATTATATTATATTATATTATATTATATTATATTATATTATATTGTTTTTAGTCCAGTGAAGGACAAACAAGCAAGCCAGAAAACAAACAAAAAAACAAACAAACGCAGAACCACCCCTGTGCCTCCTCTCCCCACCCTCTAAACCATGTTCCTAGCTGCGATAGTGAAGCGCCTCCCTGATTGGGCGCCGGGCGGATGACGTCAGTGCTCCGTGCCCCGCGCCGCTGTGTGCTTGTGAGCGCAGCTCGCGCTACCGCTCCCGATCCAGGAGCGATGGGCAAACTGCAGGAGTTCAGCATCGCCTTCGCCAACAGCAAAGTGGTGTACAGCCCCGGAGAGTCCATCTCAGGAAGCGTGAGAGTGACCACCGCCAGCGCGCTGCAGTACAAGGGTGAGACACGAGCGGCACGCGCCCAACATCTGGAGCTTCCACTGTTAATAGCGCACGGAGCTGGAGCTGGAGCTGAGCTGAGCTGAGGCTGGCTTCTGGCTTGAATTGTTCCAGTTCCACCTGAAATGCTGCAGCAGTTACCTTCTGGCGTATCGTCCTGTTGCACCATTTAAGGTGGAACGGAAAAATGTGAACTTCAGCCTTATTAATGATGGGCTGTGTGTGTGTGTGTGTGTGTTTTCTTCCCTTTATGCTGTTGTGTCAGTACGGGTTGTGTCTGTATGAACCCCTCGTTATATATTATAGCTGTTGAGCTGCCACCTTCATTGAGGTGTATTGTGGATCTCCACCATGACAGAAACACTCTGAGCTCTGAGGGACAGACAATAGACAGTGGGATTGAAGACTGTGCTCCAGCTGGTCCCTATCAGTCGCTTTTTGGTGCATGTTAAAGACCCTCCATCCCATTCTGTGCAATTACTGTATGCTGACTTCTCGGTTTTACATGATACACTGATGCTTAAATAACGCATGCGTTAATGCATTTCAACAGGTGGGGCATCTGGCACTGACACTCTTGTTGGGGGTTTGTAGTGTTTCTCTGTTTTTTATCTGCTGGTTTGCATAAAGTCTCTCAGAAGCACTCAATCAAAATTGAAATGTGGAAGAGTACAGTTTTCAAAAAGCTGTATATTATTTCCATGCCTGCATTAATGTGGTTAATCATGTTTGTGGATGTTTGTGTTGTGATGACCCAACTAACTGACAGTCTGGTGAACTTCATCAAGCGTTGAAGCCAAAAGGCAGAAAAAGTGAATATACTGGAAATGGATATGCTGGTTAGGGCTTTTATGGGAAATGGGCCAAAAGAAATATTCGAGATCTGCATTTGAAAACCCAATGTAGCATTAGAACAGATTTAAATAAGCATAAATACAATAAAATATAGCTTAAATATCTTATTTTGAAATCTTGATTTAGCTTAATGAAGTACTGAGCAGTCAAAGCAGGTATTAGATGAGAACTGATAATAATACTGGGTTGTTGCCACAATGCCTGTAAAGGTTTTACAATGCTTGTAAAACCACTACTACTTTCTAAATATCCTTAAGTGGCTAAAACTATTGTACTGTAATATATATATATATATATATATATATATATATATATCCACTGAAAAACAGTATCTACAGAAGAAGCCAAAAACTTCACTTTCAATGGAAGTCAATGGAACCAGAATTTTTTCTAAGCTATTATGGAGCATTTCTATTGGTCCATTCATCATGAAACATTCCCACAATGTAAACGACAGCTGCAACATTTAATTGATGTGGAAAAATAGAAATCGACAAAAGTGGATGTACATGTTTTTCATTGAACAGCAACAATATACATATGTATTTGGTTCTAAAGTGTTCTTGACTTGGATGTTTGGTTCATATAGGTTAGATAAAAAACATTTGTTGGTTTTTGAAACTTTAAACTATTGCAGCTGTTCAAGTTAGAACCCAAAAGTGTCTTTTTTTTTGGCATCTCTGTTTTAAAGAGTGGACACGCAGACGTGACAAGCCGATGCATGATATCTCATTCTAACACATTGCACAGAGCAGACTCTGAGATAAGAAAGTGGGTTAGGCAGGTAGTGGAGCCTTTCAGGCCACAGAGAATGCATTGTGTTGTGTCTAAAAGGGCCAAATTACATGAGAAGTTTAGAGAAAGCGGGAAGTCACAGCGCAGGCTATTGATCCAGGGGAGTTAGCGGATGGATACAAATAAAATTCACCCCTCGCAGAGGCTCCGCTGCCGTCTGAGTGCTTTCGTACATGTGTGCAGCACAGCCAGGGAGGTCTGACTTTTGATTTTATGGGGGATGTAATGCATAAATGCACACCTTGTGTACCGCACCCCTTTGCCCCAGTTGATTCCAGCTCGGTGAATCGGCCTGAATGTGAAACGGTACCACCCTGAGATCATTCAGGCGTGTTTCGCTTCCTCTTTTGTTGTTCCTGTCCGCTGGGAGAGAGCTCAGTTTGCATTCCGAGAAGACATTATGTTGTCACTGTCGTGCCACATCATAACTCACTTTCATTATTATGTAGTTTTTCTTACACCATTTGAACAGACAGTCTACATTACATTACATAAATTACATTAAAGGTCCAATACTGTGGAAAAAGATTAGAAAGAAAAGTTTGATGTGAGGTCACTAAAGTTTCGTAAAACTCAGCACACAGTCCATATATGGAATACACACTACAAAAACAGCCCGTTTCTAAGCCATTGTTTCTGTGATGTCACAATCACACCTCATATATCTACCTATTTAGGTGATAGCAGTTAAGCCTGACCTTTCCCATTAAAGTGTTACAGCAATTTTCAGCCCTGCTTTTCTCAGCAAGCCCAGTACAGCATGTAGGCCAATCAGCACGGGGCTCATTTACATTCACTATTCTTCAAGGCCTGTTTAGTTTGTGTAATTAATGAATTCAGTGTCATATGTCATGAATATTTGGTACAAAGACCCAACCAAATGTCATATGTTGGCCACAGGGGGTGGAGATGGATGGGGGGGGGGGGGGGTCGAGATAGTATGATATTGGCCCTTTAACTTGCATTGCAGTTAAGAATATTTCTCCCGTGACATCACAAGTATTTGGTAGGGCGGCGATGTCCCAGTGAAGATCTATCTGTAGGGGTTTGTGGGGCTGGAGATTAGACCTGATGCTTGAGATTTACTCTAACCTTT
Organism: Megaleporinus macrocephalus; assembly: GCA_021613375.1. NCBI lineage: Eukaryota > Metazoa > Chordata > Actinopteri > Characiformes > Anostomidae > Megaleporinus > Megaleporinus macrocephalus. The sequence goes on from CM038717.1 coordinate 13,305,848, forward strand.
TGCATGTTGTGGCGCATTAGTGGTGGTTTAGCTATGTGGCTGATGATGTCATCGTTTAAAGGGAGTGCCGGTGGCATGCGACCTCTGCGGTTATCCTTCTTCACTCTGTCCATCCGTTTGCCGTGTCGTCGCTGCCCAGATTTGCTGTGAGCCGTGCTCACCTCGACTGCTCCCTACACGTCTCTCTAGTACGGCTGTCGTTGCCTCAGGCAGACACTGTATAACAGCAAGTCAACACAGACACCTGGTCTGAATGCTCTGCTCTGTGTTCACCCTACACTGCCCTCATTAACAAGCACAAACCCGCATACCCCTTTATTATTCTCTAAGCTGAGTGTAGAGGTGAACAGGGACAAACTCTTGTTGTTGTTATTATTGTGATGAATTATGTCCCAATGCACTTTCTCATGATATATATATATATATATATAATACTGCCAGTATTAGTGTTATTAGTGTTCAGAGGTGTCAAGTAATGAAGTACAAATACTTCGTTACCTTACTTAGAAATTTTAGTTATTTAAACTTTACTGGAGTAATTATTTTCCAGCTGACTTTTTACTTCTATTCTTTACATTTACACTCCATTATCTGTACTTTCTACTCCTTACATTTTAAAAATAGCCTCGTTACCCCTATTTTATTGGTTTTCATTCATGTAAATTTACATTCCAGTAAATGTTATTGATAACATGCCTTTGAAGTTTGGCTTTTTGCTCCATTACAATACTTATAGACAACTAGTCATCATATCTTCTGCTCCATGAAACACATGTTAATGCTCAGTAGTACACAGATATGCTTCTTTAATACATTTACATTGTACTAAACTACATTCATGTTTAATGGGCGTATATGAGACTGAAACAGGAAGCCTAGCACATCCCAAATTTATCAACATTAACATTTTAATATAACATTATAGTCATTATGGCTTTTAGAAGAATAGGGTTTTTGGAGACGTGGGCTAGTACACTATAGACACCTGTGGTGCGGCCTAAGCTTTTGGCCTTAATGGGATTTTTTCTCCTTACATTACTTTTACTTTTATACTTTAAGCAGTTTTGAAAGCAGTACTTTTACACTTTTACTGGAGTAAAACACTTGAGTTGATACTTCAACTTCTACAAAAGCTTGTTAAACCCTAGTATCTATACTTCTACCTGAGTAATGAATACTTTTGATATCTTTGTTAGTGTTACAAATGCAGTAAAATTAAGACACCATAGTAACCCAGCGTCGCATAAACATTTGGTAAATGATCAAATATTGGGTGTTTTTTGTCCACTTTTGTGTGGTTACATTTGCCAAACATGGTCGTACCAACCTTTCCTTATCCTTTAGAATTAAAGGAGCGATATGTAAGATGCCGCAACCTCTTAAGCCTGTCCTTTTAAAGATATTTCATTTTCCTTCTCATTGTTAATTTAGCCATCATCAAAAATGCTGTGAATTTCTTGTTACAGACTTGAGGATTAGGGGTCAAATCAAACACACTTTTGGCTGAAAGCTTTTCCTTTTGTCTACAGGTAACAAAAAGAAAATTAAAGGAAGTATTGTTTTCTATGTATCTGAATCCGGTTCCTCATTCACCAACTTCTTGTTGACTTTTTCTAGCTTCACTTCACCTTAAAACATTGCAGAGGTTATTGGAAAGCCTCAGGCCCCTGAATTGTAACTGCTCCTCCATTTATGGTGGAACAAGAACATTTGAAGGAAAAGCTGGCGAATAGGAAGCCATGTCAGCCCAGTCTGTTTCTGCTATCATCAAATCCGTATTTTCTTCACATTCTACCGATATTTGTAGTTAATTGTTTAATGTTTTAAACAAAATATCTTACACTCTGCTCCTTTAAACAGTCTGAATCAGAACTTAGAACTTCAGTACGAATGGTGAGTAGTTAGAGTTGGTTCTTTTGACATCACAGAAACAATGACTTTAAAATTGGCTGTTTTTGCAGCATGTTTGACAGTGCTGATATGTTTATTTTAAATAATTACATTTGAGTTTTTCATATATATATATATATATTGGAGCATATATATTCCCTTATATCTTCTGATATATCTTCTTATATGACTGATGATTGTGTAGCCCTAAGCAACTATGACATAATAAACAGATTTAAACCAGATGTGGAGCCTTTAAACACTAACTACCAGTATACAGTATAACCTGCATTTAAACTTCCTTTTGAGTTATTTTCTGCCTATGCCTTCTAATACAGTATATATAAACAAATGAAAATAAGATATATATATATATATATATATATATATATATATATATATATATATATATATATATATATATATATATATATATATTAGTATTGGTGTTTTATAGTCTTTTTAAAATGTAGTACTACTGCTAATGCAAAATGTAATGAAATCAAATATGTGATGTAATGCTTTGATCACCCACCATTACTGTAGTCTTACACTAAACTATACTAAACTGTGGCCTGATGTAGATTAGAGACCGAAAGACAGCACCATGTTTCTTCTGCCAGACTTTCAAATCACTCTCGTCCTCTCATGATTATCCCGTCTCAGGGACACGCAAAAGACGCAGAATTGAATTTCTTCCAACAAGTAAAGCTGATCTGCAACATCTCCAACATGATGTTGCCCCTCCCAAGTCTTGAGTCCTGCGTGTCTGCTAGATGTTATTTCAGCTGAATAGTTTCCTCAGCCCACCGTGAAGCTTCTTAAAAATGCGACAATGGAAAAGCTCCCGGAATAGCAGCCGTTTGTCCCTCATAGATAGTATGTGGTAAATGATTGGTAGGCTTTTGTTTTTGTCTTTTTGTTTCTCTGTTGTTGCCTAAAGGCAGGCCTGCTCCGACTGCCCCACGGCCTGCACTGCCACACAGTCAGAAAGACAAAACAGGAAGTGGAAAATGACTTTCCTCTCCCGCTGTCTCATCTAGATTACTAACACTTTGTTCACGGAGTAGTGAAACCCCTGTCATCTGCACTCTTAATAACATAGATGTCCTATATGTTTTTTTATTTAATCCTTTGATGCTGCTGCTTTGACCGTTTGATGCACAACTTAGGTCAATAGTCACACGACTGGGATTTTATTTTCTATATCTTTGCAATAGGTTAATTTCATCATTCAAGCCTCCATGAATTCCTTAATGTACTTGTTTTTTGCTTATCACAAATTCTTATTTCACTTTTATTTTTTTATTTTTTAAATAAAAATAATTTTTGTATCACTGCCTTTCTAATGTACATAGGTCAGAATTAATCCTTGTGTATTCAGTATGGAATTTGATAGGACCTGGTGACATTTGTAAATATGTGCAGCCAGGAACGCTATTTTTTATTCATGAAGTAAATAAATAAGAATTAAAATAATAATTTCAGGTGAAGAACGAGATTTTTAATGAACACTTGGAGCATTAAACAATGAAATTGTTTCAGTAGATTTACCAAAGAGATACACAGCAATAGGAAATGAATACGGGTCAAGTTTGACTTATGTTGTGCATTAAAAGGGGTTTGCTCAGCTTGTGCATCAAAGGGTTAAATATAGTTCTAGGAAAACCCTTCAATGGTTCTTTACACATAGACATCTTATTTACTGCAACATAATCTTACCAAGTGAAATAATCTTAAATCTTGTAAATATATCAAATACTGCTTATTTTGAAATTGCTTCAGCTGACGTTTAATTTGAGAAGATCACATGAAGAATGGACCAATAGAAATGCTCCAAAACAGCTTGGGAAAAATTCTGGTTCCATTCACTTCCATTGAAAGATAAGATTTGTTCTTTCCTTTGGACAGCAATGTCATACTATGTCGACATATACTATACTAACTATCCTACCATATACTATGGTATATTCTATGCGATATGCCTTCAGTAGAAATATCTAAAATAATCGATCTAAAATTATTCTTACAACAGCCTCAAAAAGAGAAATATTAGATGAATTGAGTAAATTTAGGATGATTTGCCTTATAACAATGTTGTTTTTATATATTGTTTATTTATAAATAAACATTTTATTTATATACAGGCAGTCACGGGCTGGAGGTTAACCAGTCTTGTGACTGGAAGGTCGCCAGTTAGATCTCCTGGGCCAACAGGACATGACTGAAGTGCCCTTGAGCAAGACACCCAGCCCCCAGCTGCTCTCTGAGCACTAGGCACTAGGCGACCGCTCCGGGCAAGTGTGCTCACTGCCCCCCCAGTATGTGTTTCACTGCACCTATGGGTTAAATGCTGAGGTCGCATTACACTGTGATAAATAGTTCTAAATTCTATATGGGTTCTTCTGGACACATCTCGAAAAATGTTTTTCTACCACGTCGGCTCTTTCTGATACGATACACCCACATTAACGTTGCCCTGAGGGGGCATCCATGTCCAAAATGAAGACAATATACTGTATAATGCAGACTTCTGTACCAGTACATTCAGTACTTCTCTCATATTCATCCTGACTTCAGGCTGTGCTCCAGCTGTTCAGACTGTGTGTGTGTGTGTGTGTGTGTGTGTGTGTGTGTGTGTGTGTGTGTGGTGGGGGGTTTTATAGTGCCTAGTCAGTCACACATTTTCACTTACTATGCGTCGCTCCACTGAGCAGGACTCGTTTTTTTCCTGTTGTCAGTGTCGGCATCTGATTACGCTTTAACTGTCTTACTTCTCATATGCAGGCAGCTCGCTCTATCCCGTAGAGACAAAGGCACTGGTTGTTTTTGAGTTCATTATATATCAGTATAGGTCTGTTCTTTCACCAAGAAACACTAAACCACAAGTCTGACAATAGCGAAGCCCTGCAGTTGTAAGTAGTTTTATACTCCGCTTGTCATGCAGATACATCTGGACCGGATGGAATTTGACAGTGGATGTGGTCAGACATAAATCGGGTTCAGCCCACAACCAAATACAAAAATGCTGACACGACACTAAAATCTCCCATTGGCTTTAACTGGGTTTACTTTCATTAGTCCCTCAAGTACTCACCACTAAGTAGTGACGCGGTTAGCTTAAGTATGCAACTCAGAGTGACAAGATTAAAACAGGAATAAAACAGAAATAAATGCGTTATTCACCCAGAAGAGGGTCTGTTTTTTTATACCCCTGTATATAAACACACAGAAAAAATACAATAATTAACATCAGCAAACAGTAAATCTCCAGGCAGCATTTTCCTGAGCATCTAATGTGCCTCCCTAAGCACAAAGGTGTCAGAGGTATTCACTTTCATTACTCAGGTAGAAGTATAGATACTCGGGTTTAAAAATACTTCTGTAGAAGCTGAAGTATCAACTCAAGATTTTTACTCCAGTAAAAGTGTAAAAGCACTGCTTTCAAAACTACTTAAAGTATAAAAGTAAAAGTAATGTAAGAAAAAAAATGCCATTAAGGCCAAAAGCTTAGGCTGCACCACAGGGGTCTATAGTGCACTAACCCACCTCCCCCAAAACCCCATTCTTCCAAAAGCCATAATGACTATAATGTTATATTAAAATGTTAGTGCTGATAAATTTGGGATGCTCTAGGCTTCCTGTTGCAGCCGCATATACGCCCATTGAAAATGAATGTATTTTAGTACAATGTAAATATATTAAAGAAGCATATCTGTGTACTACTGAGTATTAACATGTGTTTCATGGAGCGGAAGATATGATGGCTAGTTGTCTATAAGTATTGTAATGGAGCAAAAAGTCAAACTTCAAAGGCATGTTATCAATAATCTTTACTGGAATGTAAATGTTCATAAAGGAAACAAGCTGAAATGAAACAGGAGTAACGAGGCTATGTTTAAAATGTAAGGAGTAGAAAGTACTGATAATGGAGTGTAAATGTAAGGAGTAGAAAGTACTGATAATGGAGTGTAAATGTAAGGAGTAGAAAGTACTGATAATGGAGTGTAAATGTAAGTAGTAGAAAGTACAGATAATGGAGTGTAAATGTAAGGAGTAGAAAGTACTGATAATGGAGTGTAAATGGAAGGAGTAGAAAGTACAGATAATGGAGTGTAAATGTAAGGAGAAGAAAGTACTGATAATGGAGTGTAAATGTAAGGAGTAGAAAGTACAGATAATGGAGTGTAAATGTAAGGAGTAGAAAGTACTGATAATGGAGTGTAAATGGAAGGAGTAGAAAGTACAGATAATGGAGTGTAAATGTAAGGAGTAGAAAGTACTGATAATGGAGTGTAAATGTAAGGAGTAGAAAGTACTGATAATGGAGTGTAAATGTAAGGAGTAGAAAGTACTGATAATGGAGTATAAATGTAAGGAGTAGAAAGTACTGATAATGGAGTGTAAATGTATAAATAACCAACATTTCTACTTAAGTAAGGTAATGAAGTATTTGTACTTTGTTACTTGACACCTCTGCCTAAGCACCATGAATACAAGCAGCTAAGAGTTCCAGGGTGATGATGTCCACACAAAAAAGAACCCATTGTCTCCAACTCAAGGAATGAGGGGGTTGCCAGCATAAAGCCAGTAGCTTTTTGGCAGCAGTCGATCAGAGAGCTGCTCTAAATTCTTTTATCTGCACAATTCAGGTAACAGTAGGAATCATCATTCAACAGAACAAGTTGCACTGGTGTTGGAGTCGGTGTCCCCAGGAGTTGTAGAAACTTCAGAATTTGTCCCAACAAGTACTTTTAAACCGCTTATCCTCAAAAATCAACCCCTATCAAGTAGATATATTGTTCCCTTCACCTTCAAGATCAAACATCACCAGAAGAAGGTTGTGCTCGTCTATAAACAGCTAAATCTCACTCTCTAGTCTACTGCGGTATGAGTAGGCCTGTTTACGGCTGACATGGTGGTGCTTAATTTGTTACATTTGGGCCAGATTGTCTTTTTAGGTAGGTTTATTGATCTCCTGCTTCTTTTGTTAGGTGAATTCTTTCAGCGTCTGGTCCTGGACGTATACAGTGACACTCTATTGTTGAAAGAAGCACCTGTGTTTACAGGACATTGGACATGCACTGTATAGGGTTACGAACCGAGTAACCCAGATCGATGTGAAGAGTGAATTGAAGGCAGGTGGACACCCACTCAGGCCGTTTGTGGTGTGGTCAGGCTTTTGAGCTCAGTTGTTGATGAAACCGTATGTTCTTGTAAATCAGATAAGGAAGCACCCTTGTTTCCCACAGCTGACCTGTCGGAGCTCAGCCCACAGATGCATTCTTTCATGAGGGCTGTGACAATATTTACTGAACACCGGCAAACATTCCATTTAAGATAACGACAAACTTCCACACACTTTGCAGCCATTTAAAGCTTGTTCTTGTCTCTATTCATTCAAAAATTACACTCTAGATTGGCACATGTGCTTGCGTAAGTAAAAAAACACATGCAACATGCTTTACATAGTTTCAAATATGTGGTGTTGTCCGTTACTATAGCATAGTTGCTATATAATTCAGCTGCTGTAGGTTATAGTTAGGTTATTAGTATGGTTTTAGGAATTTAAGTTCATATGCTGAGCAGTTTGGGACTGAAACTTCACATGCATTACTGGGATCCCGCATTTCTTACCTTTCAATCACACTTTCGTCTGCACGTTCATTCGATTTTCCTGTTAGGGAAGTGTAGAGCCCGTGTAAGAATCTGATTCAGACATTTTGAAAATACATTCAAAATCGTTTATTCATTCATTCATCAATTTAGCTTTTATCCGTTTGGGTCATAGGAGGTGCTGGAGTCTATCCCAGCACTCAGGAAACACCATGGATAGGCCGGCAGTCCATCACAGGGCAGACACACTAGGGGTGTAAGAAAATATTGAAATATGGAATATCGGAATATTATGTTTGGTGATACTGTATCGTTTATCAAAAACACAGTATTGATACACAGATTCCTTACAGACAGTGAATCATTGTGTGTTGTGTTTAAACCTCTGACCACTGGAAGGCAGTGTTGTAATCCATTTTCAGCTCCACTCCAACATTAACAAGCAGCACAAGGACGCAATGCTATTGTAAGCACTGACAAACCTGTTCATACAGTGGTGTGTTTTAATAGTAGGATTTGAAAAATCTCAGTATATCACTTTGCTTGTAGTATCACAGTATATCGTGATATATTGAATCGTCACTGCTGTATCATGATTCGTATTGTATCGCCAGGTTCTTGCCAATCCACAGCCCTAAGACACACAGACACATTCACACACTCGCATCTAGGGGACAATTTAGCATCTCCAGTTCACCTGACTGCACGTCTTTGGACTGTGGGAAGAAACCGGAGCACCTGTAGGAAACCCACGTGGACACTGGGAGACCATGTAAACTCCCCACAGAATCAAACTTCTCAGAATCAGATATTTTCCAAACCACAGTTTGAATGTTGGCTCAGTAACATTATAAAAACGGCATCCCATCCGTCCTAAAAGGAACCTTTAATGCGCGTACATAATTAATATTACTTGAAATTATTAATGCATTTAAAAATTTAGGAATTCTTGACAAATACTGGGTTTGTGTGCTTTAATGTTTTATTATGTTAAAAAGGATTTTCTGTCAAGCTTGTCCAACCAAGCAACAGTTGCTATGAAAGAGGACATGTGTGGGCAGAGCGTGGATAGGTCAATTGTACTGACCAGGGCGTTAATAGATGCTCCTGTATAGATTCGAATGTCAGCGTGGGCAGCAGTATACAGCAACACAGCATTGACATACTCCAGTACTGTGAGTTAGGGATAAAACACAATATACAGTATACTTGACCGTGTGTGTTGCTGATCACACACCTAGTAAGAGATCTGTGCTTGTGATTGTTATGTTTATTCTGGGGCTTGTTTTTTTCTTTTTTACATTGAATTGAATATCTAAGCATCAAAGCGGGTGATTAAAGCTGCTGTGTAATGCCCAAGGGCTTGTTATCTGTCATCTCCATAGTGGAGCCCCTCTATTCATTAGCCTGTAGGTCAGGCAGATTGATCCTGTAAGGCAACACCACTGTTACTGTAGCCAGACACTGGCTCTGTGTGTGTGTGTGGCTTTTTTTTCCTGCCTCTCTTTCAAATGAGTATTTCTCCTATACACTCAGATGCATCGTAGGCCGGCGTATGGCAGCTTTGTGATGGAAACTGAGTCTAATAACGTGTCTAAATCCAGTTAACTCAAAGTAGATTTTACAGTTATGTCAAACTGAAATAGACACAATGATATAAAAAAGTACTGTGGAAATGGTTTAGGAATTTGCAGCTACTTTCTTGGTCGTAAAGGTTTATTTGTTTAAAAGTAATACCCTTAGAGATAAAAATAAACAAACAAACAAACAAGAGAGCAAGATTTCATGTGAATGAGTGTGCTAGAATAAGCAATGCTGTCCTGAGTGTGCTAGAATAAGCAATGCTGTCCTGAGTGTGCTAGAATAAGCAATGCTGTCCTGAGTGTGCTAGAATAAGCAAAGCTCTCTTCAGGGAATCCCCCTATTTATAGCGAGCATTTAATACTTAGTTCATCCGATCATATCTTCATTGTATGGATCAGCAAGACGCCTGATTTCAAATTCATAAAAATAACCGGGGGTTGCCAGCGTAAAGCTAGTAGCTTTTTGGCAGCAGTCGATCCAGCCATCTAAATTCTTTTATCTGGACAATTTAGGTTACAGTAGGAATCATCATTCAACAGAACAAGTTGCACTGGTGTTGGAGTCGGTGTCCCCAGGAGCAGGACCAGAATTTGTCCCAACAAGTACTTTTAAACAGCTCATCCTCAAAAATCACCCCCTATTAAGTAGATATATTGTTCCCTTGACCTTCAAGATAAAATATCACCAGAAGAAGGTTGTGCTCGTCTATAAACAGCTAAATCTCACTCTCTAGTCTACTGCAGTATGAGTAGGCCTGTTTACGGCTGACGTGGTGGTGCTTAATTTTGTTTCATGTGGCCAAGATTGTCTTTTTAGGTAGGTTTATTGATCTCCTGCCTCTTTTGTTAAGTGAATTTCTTCAGCGTCTGGTCCTGGACGTATACGGTGACACTCTATTGTTGAAAGAAGCACCTGTGTTTACAGGACATTGGACATGCACTGTATAGAGTTACGAACCGAGTAACCCAGATCGATGTGGAGAGTGAATTGAAGGCAGGTGGACACCCACTCAGGCCGTTTGTGGTGTGGTCAGGCTTTTGAGCTGTTGATGAAACAGTACGTTCTTAAGGAAGCACCTTTGTTTCCCACAGCTGACCTGTCGGAGCACAGATGCATTCTTTCCTGATGACTGTGACGATATTTACTGAACACCGGCAAACATTCCATTTAGGATGATAACAAACTTCCACACTTTGCAGCCATTTAAAGCTTGTTCTTCTCCTTATTCATTCAAAAATGACTTGCGTGCTAATAGCACCTGCTAGAGACCGGATTGCCACTCGTGCATTAAATCAGGTGTACTGCTGATCTGTACAAATTCAGAAAACAAACCAGGATTATTCTGACTGTTGACTTTTTTATATTTTACATATTTTGTGGTTATTTCTATCCATTCTAATGATAATATAGTGTTTTACCCAGACAAAACAGTTATTGTTGAGAGAACTAGATTTAAGTGGTTAAAGTAGACACCGGCTTTAATTACATATCAAAAATATCCATAACTCTGTGAAAAACTAAGCCAGATATGTTTAATATTTAGATATTTAGAAGAGGTTCCTTGTCATGACGGAATAGGTTGCACAGATGTTTTGTCTTGGGTGGCCAGTGATGCGAAAAGAGAAAGCAGCAATAAACCATCTTCTTAGCTTGATATTTTCCACTTATACATTAAGAAACACAACAACCGATCATTTGGTCACTCCATTGGTTTCCGTGCATACAAGGCACACATTGCTTTAACTGCAAGTATTTTCTTTCCATTGGTGATCTCTGAAATTCCTCCTGTCCATGTTCCACCACCTGTCGCATGGTATTAGTTCATAGCTTCTGGCTACTGGTCATTCTTATCTGGACAAAGTTACGTTTTTCCCAAAAAACTTATATTTAAGTGAACAAAATTTTATTCATCATTTTACAACATTACTTTTTGAAACAGCATACATTTTAAATGATGTAAAAAAAAAAAGAATGAACAAAAATAAAGATGCATGGTTTTCATCTGGCTGTGACGGCGTCTGCATTGTAGTCAGTGTCAGCTTTATGGAATTAGGATTCATAGACCATTTGCTGTTAGTTTTGAAATGTTTTACATTTTATTTTGCAACATTTCACTATAAATGTATTTAAAAAATAAGATGTTACATAACCACATGCTCTCTCATTGGCTGAGCAAGTTTTTGGGCAACTTTCTGCTGGGCCAAGTAGTGCAGCCCTGCTGTGGACACGAGTATTGATCTGATCTGAGTGACCTTTTCCAACCTTCTGCAGCAAAGCAATCAAACCAGACGGTCTGCTGAGATGTTTTAACCTCCTTCCTAACAGGGGATACATTTGAGAAGGAAAACAAACCCCCCTCCCAAAATACCTACTGTATTCCTTGCTTTCGCTGCAGTATTGAGTTTTAGCGTTCACCATCAATGAGGGAGATGAAGATAACAACAGATAACAGTTTACTTTCAGATTGGCATAACGATGTGTTCACATTTTCAGATTCCCGCTGGGAGCAAGGAGCACGTTCCTCTACCATGTATGCATGCAAATGTCTTTCTGGCTTGGGGAGCTGGGACTCAAACCTGAATCCACTGGGCAGGGGTCGCTAATCAAATCCAAGGGACGTGGCTGCGGGTTTTCATTCCAGTCGGGGAGAAGCTCACCTGATTCCATTAGTGTAATCGCTCGGTCTCAGTCTTAGAACAGTCGAGCAATTCTACGGGGTGTGCTCCTGCTTGGTAGGAGTGAAATACCCACAGCGTCTCTTTTTTGTGGGTAAGATTTGTGACCCCTGCTGTCGGGCGCCCCTCTGCTCTGTCAAGCAATGAGTAGTGCTGTTCTAAGGACGCCCTCTGGGGTTTTCTCTCACTCAAGAATTATTTTAGTAAGTAGAAGTCTGAAAGCAGTGCTGAAACAAGATTACCCTGCAGCGAGATCTGAAGTGCTCTTTAATTAAACATGCGCACAATGTAACGTTATCGCAGAGTTTCCTTTACTTTATAATAGCTGAAAGCTCAACCACAGTCATATAGCTCGTGCTGTAAGTTCAGTTAATCCTGTGAAAACTCCCTACAGCCGTATGCAAGGCCTCTTTTTCTAAGACTATAACATTTGGTGTCATTTATTCTGTTTGCGTTTCCGTTTTGTATTATTTGAATTATCAATCGTATCAATGTTTACTGCTGTTGCTGGTTAGTGGACTATTCTCAGTCCAGCAGTGACACTGAGGTGTTCAAACACTCCAGCAGCACTGCTGTGTCTGATCCACTCACACCAGCACAACACACACCACCACCATGCCAGTGTCAGCAGTGCTTACCCAAATAATATCTGTTCTGTGGGAATGCTAAGGAGGTCCTGACCGTTGAAGAACACAGTATAAGGGGGTTAGTATAAGTATAAGTTCACCTACATGGTAGGACTGTTCTGTGTATTGGCAAGAACCTGGCGATAAAATGATTTTCTCACACACTAACACACCACCAGTGCCAGTCAGTGTCACTGCAATACTGAGAATTAGCCACCACCCCAATTATACCTGCTCTGTGGTGGTCTCCTGTGGGGGTGAGATAACAAGGTGTACAGAGAAACAGGTGGACTATAGGGTGTAAAGGGCTCCTATATGTTTGGTAGAGCTGATAGATAATGAATAATGAGTGTAGATACAAGGTGGTGTACCTAATAAGAGCCTTTTGGATAAATTGGTTATAGATGTAAGGAATGAAATCCCAGGCCAGACGGCAGGTCCTGCACATGTAAAGGGTTAATGGTTAAGTGGAGTCATTTCCTTCATGTTTGAAAAGCTCAGTTCAGAGCCATTAAGGTTTTACATCTGAATCAAGTCTTTTGGGTTTTGTGGCGGTTTAGAATGAATCATAGATGAGTGTTTTTGGTGCATACCAAGCCTGGCCGGTCACGCTGGCATACGTAATGTTTTAGGCCGAAGAGTCAAAGCGAAAAACGATTTTTCATGCGACTAAAGAGTTTCCTAACCATAATGTGTCTAGACGTGGGCTGAATAAGGTTAATTTTCACAACCCCCTCACTGATTAGCGAATTCCTTTCTCCACTGTGGAGAGCGGCACTGTTAACACCTGCAGTGAACATTACAGACTGGTGTAAATACACACGGTACACTGGAAAGCACTCCTTTCACACTGCAGATGTTAGTAATGCAGCTCTGTTACTGTACTCCGTTGGACATTGTGTGAAAATTCATGGTGGACTTTTCGGTTAGAACCCTGGGTACTGCTAAAGCAAGATGTAATGGTGTGTAACAGTAGCAGGACAGCTTTTGGTGCTGATAGAACCAGGCGCTTGATAGAACCATGCAAAAACAAGTTGCTGTGAAGTACTCCCTTTATCATGTACACTTCACCAATAATTCTTGTCAACCTCTGTTTATTCCTTAGAATTAAAAGAAAAGATGTCTGTGCTAGTCGGTCTATAAGGCTGATATTTGTGTAATCTGGGACAACGAGACGAGGGAGGTGGATACAAATGCATGTACTTTTTTATTAAAATAAGCCATAATACAGATAAACAAAAGAAAAGAACGAATAACGAAATCAAACGGACACAGAGAAAAACGGGAAGGACGGATACGAACCAGGGAAACGAGCAGAGATACTGAGAAACAAACGAAAACGCAAGAAGAAACCGGAAGGAATATATACACAAGGTAACGAGAGGAAAACAGCTGACGAGATTAAGAACAAATGAGGTACAGGTGAGAAAGGCGGGGCAAGGGCGGAGGCACAGGAGCAGGCGACAAAACAAACAGAAACACATGGCTAAGAATGTAAACAAACACACGGGGCTAGGACGGGGTGAAAACAAAAGGACGTAGACAGGGAGAACAGACAGGGCGTGACAATATGTAAATGAGCCCGGTTCTTATTGGCTGCCCTGTCTTGTGCCTCATTCGAAAAGCAGTCTGGGCTGAAACACACCTTATAGCTTCACTGGGAATGGGCGGAGCTACACTGCTGTAGATTTAATAGGATACTGGAAAATGTACTGGTGTTTATGACATCACATTATATCACTAACCTGAAAAACACACACTGTGACTGTGCAGCTTCAGCAGTGCTGTGCTAGTGTGTTGTTTGGTGGTTGCTGTTATATCCCAGGTGGTTGCTAGGTAGTTGCTGTGAAATCCCACACGGTCATTCAGGTCTTTCTTATGAACTGGTATCGCAAAGGTTTCATTCCCATATACCATTTAACAGTAGCTGCATCAGAACATTCTGGAGTTGGAACAATATGGATGTCTTGAAGAGTATGGCTGTGTCATTTTAACATTATTTTGATAGAACTTCTATTGGCACTGTGTGTCTCTGGACTCAATAATTCAACTATATACTATGTACAGCCCTTCTGCCCCCAACAAAAACACACATGGTCTGCACAGCAGGTGTCATATGTTGCAAAAGATGCTTTTAAGGATATTAGATTTCAATATTATTATTAGAATATTATTATTATTATTATAATTATTATCTTTGCACCATCTTGCTAAGGGTATATGTACAACCACCAACTGACCTCTGATCCTGCCTTCGCTGCCCTCGGCCTCCTGGCAGCCCTGCCCCTGCACCAGCTTCCCTCTGCAGGGGATTTCATCATAACTCCACAGGCCAGGGGAAATGCCCAGCCTCCTCCAGCCTGTTTTTTTTTCACACTCTCTCTCTTCTGCCTGCTCTTTGTCTCTGCGCATGTCTCTGTCACAACATGAAATTGGCTGTATCAGCTCTGCAGTGGTGCAGACTGTGGGGTCTGTGGGTTGAACTGTGATAGCTCACACTCTGCTCACAGCTCTTGAGTCAGTATGAGTAACAGAGGAACCCCGTGACAGGGCTGGGGAAACGATTCTTCTCACAGTCTTATCCTGTGAAACTTTTTGATGAGTGATCAAAGACATGATAGTGAATACCAACCCAGATATTTAACTATAGCAACTGTTTTAAAGTGATAGTTGCTGTAATATGATGAATCTGGCTTAATGGGCAGCCAGTGAAGGTGTGAAAATGCTTGTGAAGATTCTGGAATGTAAGAATCAGTTAATATTCATTAAAAAAATAAACTTTTTGATGGAACTCAACTGTTGCAAGCAGCATGTCTGTAGTGTTGCATGTGTAATCCATATTGCCAGAGGCACTGGCAGTGGAGCATATACTAGTTGAGAAATTCTTAATAACACTTACAACTTACAAATGCTAACCCTGGGGTCTTTCACTAATCACTAATTTCACTAATTTCATCTTAGTTTAGGTCGTGATCAAGGCACAAACATTGTAGTGTAGCATCCCGCTATTAGTTGTGCTGCTTCTTGGATGGTGAGCTTTGGTGGTTGGGTTGAGGTTCTACTGTGAAACAGAGATATATGGCTGGTGCTGTTGCGTCTTTGTGCCTGGTCTCAGTGAAACACAGCACTCTGTGGGTAGAAATCTGTATCTCCAGCAAAGCCTCAATAGATATATGTGGGATATTCACCAGCCTTGATAGCCTTTAGCCTGGGCACAGAACCCTCTGAGCCCTGCCTGCCTCTCTCTTGGTCATCTGCATCAGACAGTGCCATGGTCTCACGGCCTGGTGCTGCCATTAAGTTAATGGATCCGACACAGCAGTGAATTTTTTACGTTTTGAACACTGTGTCCACTCATTGTCCACTCTATTTGACACTCCTACCTCACTGGTAGTTGTAAAGTCAGAGACGATAGCTCATCTGTTGCTGCACAGTTTGTGATCTTCTAGTGCTTTACTGCCCACAGGACACCGTAGGCTGGATGTTGCTGGACAGTCCAGCAGCTGGACACTGAGGTGTTTAAGCACTCCAGTAGCACTGCTGTGTCTGATCCACTCATACCAGCACAACACACACCACCACCATGTCAGTGCTTACCTAAATAATATCTGTTCGGTGGGAATCCTAAGGAGGTCCTGACCATTGAAGAAAACAGTATAAGGGGGTTAGTATAAGTATAAGTACAGTCCGACGTGCACCTACATGGTAGGACTGTGTATTGGCAAGAACCTGGCGATACAATACATGTTGTGATAAAGCGGTCATGATTCAATACATCACGATATATTGTGATATTGCAAGCAAAGTGATATATTACAATTTTTCAAATCCTACTATTAAAACACACCACTATATGAACAGGTTTGTCAATGCTTACAATGGCATTGCGCTCTTGTGCTGCTTGTTAATGTTGGAGTGGAGCTGAAAATGCATTACAACACTGTCATCTAGTGCTCAGAGGGTTAAACACAACACACAATGATTCATTGTCTGCCAGGAATCTGTATATCGATACTGTGTTTTTGAGAATCGATACAGTATCACCAATATTTCAATATTTTCTTACACCCCTACTACATGGTATATATGCCGATAAATAGGACAATGAGTGTAGAAACAAGGAGCTGTTGTTAACGAAGCAGTCAGTGGATGTATGCATATTGTGGTTTGTGGTAAATGTGGGATTTCAAGGCGCATCAAATTATTCCTTTAGGATTTTATGAGGTTAAGGATTTACAGTCTTAGCAGTGATTACATCGACGTGAGTGCTTTGAGAGTGTGGGTCTTGAATGTAGGTGTTGCAAGTGTGGCTCATGTGTAGTTGATGATCACACATAAAGGCCCTGTGTTTGATCTGTCACTGGTCAAAGAAAAGCCTTTTGTGTCGTGGAATACAAACAATACAAAACCAACACGCCAAGCTTTTTTTGGATTCTAACATTTAAAAGTAGGTCAAACATTTCATTTCAGACAACCAGTGAGCGCATACTCTACAGGCGTGCATTAAAACACCGCTGCGGATGCATTTTTTGGTAAATTGTCACATTAAAACTGTAAGTTTAGATTTTTTGCCAGCAAGCTCTGCTCTAGAACTGTCTCTAACTACTCTGGTGCTTTTCCCTCTCTTTTATTGTTCGGGGCGAGATATTTTGGTGCGGTCATGTTCATAATGCATTGCTGATTTGAGCTGAAGTTCACGCCCAGCGGCGCTATCTGGTGAAGGCCGGAGAAGCGGAGGGGAGGCTGGAATGTTTCGCATTCCTCGGTCCACCACCCTCACTGTCACCAGCACACATTAGGAGACAGCAGAATGCGAGTTTTCACACACTTACATCGGCATCAAAATCAAAGCCTACCTGTTTATTACAATCATATCTAATTAGACGTTCAGCTCAGGATGGGATGGTTTTGTTTATGTAATAATTGTTACAGCCCTATTTTACACAACTGTAACACGGAACTATTTATGGTCAGTCATATGAAGATGCGGAACTTTCCCACTGTCCAAGCACAGCTGGACTCGGCTATAGATGTATTTCATTTGAATGTGTGTGTGTGTGTGTGTGTGTGTGTGTGAAAGAGAGAGAAAGACAAAGACAGATTCACTGTCTGATCCGTAGAAGTCTACGATAACAGCCTCAGGCAGGAATCAGAGCCGGAATCACGTCGATACTCTTGTGCACTCGTGACGTTTTTTCCCTTGAACTGATCCAGACAAACAGACAGGTTTAAACGTGGAAGAGAAACTAAGTGAGAAAGGCAGAGAGCGTGGATTAGCTGTTACCTGGCAGAAGGTTGAAGAGCAGTTTTGTTGGAATGTGGTTGCCAGGCCGCAGAGTCATGGCCACAGCTGACGTATGGGGGGTTTCCCAGCCATGATAGCCTTTGCTTGCAGGTGTTCTATCACATGCTCCGGTCAGAACAAAGAGCCCATTGCTTTCCCAGCAAGCCGGGACTTCACAAGTTTCTAGATTTGAATGATTTAGTTAAGTATCTATAAAGGAGTGGGGTGTTTATGGCAGACGTGGGGCTGCACGATGATGACTCGACTGAGAATCAGTTGAGAAAGTCAGTATTCTTGTGCAGTCCTTCTAACAGAGAACTATGCCATTCGAAATAGAACACTGGGTGTGTCAGTGAAATATTGTTGTAGTCTTATGCTGACCTTACACCAAACGATTTTCAAGCGATTTAACAGTCGCAGACAAATTTCCAGTTTTGGAATAAAATCATGAGAGTCGTGCTACAGCTTGCACTCGCGTCATCTCGACCGTTTAGTGTAAGGTGGTCAAGACTGCCGGTTTAAGTCAAGTCAAGTCAATTTTATTTATATAGCGCTTTTTACAACGATGTTGTCTCAAAGCAGCTTTACAGAGTTTTGAAAACAGTTATAACATATAACCCCCAGTGAGCAAGCCAGAGGCAACAGTGGCAAGAACAAACTCCCTCAGACTGGAGGAAGAAACCTTGGGAGGAACCAGACTCACAAGTGGAGACCCATCCTCCTCTGGTCAAACAGTATTTACAGTTTGAACTAAATACCAAAGAAAGGAGCCTCTGTTTGAAATCTGGATAGCAAAGCTTTAGAAGCTGCACAGATAGAGGCAGTGTTTGACTGAGGCAGTGTATGACTGAGGCAGTGTCTGGCTGAGGCTTTATGTTAAGTGGGCGTGAGCTGAAACAGTCCCATCCTATCTCAGTGCTGGTGCATCTGGATGGCACAGTGATGTAACTGAGGGTGTAGCAGTAAATGGACAGGTGAGCTGGCTAGTGATGGTGGGGTGATGGCCCGATGATCAGTCCTTCAACAGCGTTCAACAGACGGGAGGACAGTCATTTCCTCAGGAAGAGTAAAGAGAGAGAGTTAGTTGGGCTCAGGAGTAAGACTGTAAAGAATATGAATTTTCAGAATTTTAGAGTGTGGTTGGTGACTCCGGCAGATCTAACTATAACAGCCCAAACTAAAAGGAGAGAACCAGAAGGTAACATGGACATTAAGTCAAAATCAAATGTGTTTAATATTATCATAAGTCTTAAGGTGCGTCCGAAATCGCCTACTAGTCAGTAGGTACTAGATTAGAGTCAGTACGTACTGCTTGAGCACCAGACTAGTAGGTAATTTCAGTAGGCGAGCTTTAGTAGCCACACAAGCTCAGACGTACTACTTCCGTCAGACCACCACCATAAAAGTCCTGCTATTCATTTAAAAGCTCTGTTTACTGACAGATTTAGATCTTTTTGTGACACTGATCTGTGTTTTGGTCTGAATATGTACTCAGACAGTGTTGCTGTAGCTCGGAGAAGATGAAATGGGAGGAATGTAATCATTGTTTACCTCAGCAGTAGCGCTAACTTCTGTAGCAGCAGTTCACTATCCGTAGCTACGTACACACAGCCAACGTTCCGCTTTTCACTGTTTTTTTTCTCCGCTTTGAATTAATCCGCGACTCCAGGTGAATCATGGGATAGCACAGTGTGCTGTGCTCGCCTACATAAAAATGGATGCTGATTCAGTAGGTCATCCAGGTAGAGTTCGCCTACTACTCGATGCCTACTAGGTATTCAGACATACTAGCCATGCTGGTCTACTGATTTTGCCTACTAAGTAGTAGGCAAGTAGGCGATTTCGGACGTAACTTAAGTTCTTGGCTCATTGTTGACAACCAATAGGAGAGCTCTTTTCACCACCAAACTGGAAGCCACAAGGAACGCGCCCTGCGTTGCACTCCTCCAACATAGCGCGCAAGTGTGCAGGTATGTCTGGGGGGTAAAGAAGTTAGACATGGAGGGGAGTCCCGTGAGGGTTTGGAAACTGTGGTTCTCCTGGACTGTACAAAAGGAGGAGAAACTGGTGGAGCTGCGGAGTCAGCTGTGAAGTGAGCAAGAGTGCCTCTTTGACGTCTTCGGATCTATACCTTGACAGAGTGGAAAAGAAAAAAAGTTTGACAGAAATAGCTGAAGCCCTTGAAATACCCTTTAAATATGCTATGCTAAAACACTGCTGAACGGGGCTACAGTTACAATCAGCCTAGCAGTGAACCGTACATTTAGCTGAATATTGTTAGCTTCAGTCATATAAATGGGAAATCATCTCAAAAGGAGTCTAGTAGCAGTTTTGTAAATAGTGACTCTGAAAGATCCCCAGTCTTTGAAAAATCATAGCCTGTGACTAGTCTGTGACTAAAAGTGTGTGACTAGTCTTTAGATGTGAGAGGGTGTCAGACTTTTGTCTATTAAACGTCCTTTTAGTCTTTTAAATGTCTCCTAGTGTATGGTCAGCAATTGCGGTCATCCCAAATAATTGTGATTTGGTGATTATGTAATAATTGTGACAGCCCTATTTTACACGACTATAACATTATTTATGGAGGCTACTGACATCATCAGATTACATCACTGTAACAATATTTTTCAGGTTCTCATGTATTTTATCAAGACTATGAATCTGCCTGTAAGATATTTAATTCTATTTGCTTCCATGTTCCGATTTAATGAAGTATCATTAAGCCTTTTTTCTTGAGCACAAGCTTTATGTTTTTACATGCTCTGTTTTTTATGTTACTGTTATTTTTTATAGTATTACTTTTGCTAGTCAAGATCTCTGTTACACCGGTTATCCTGTTGGTGTTAGAGCTTATAGCCCTATGGTGTGCTGTGGTTCAAGGAAACCGCTATGCTTGGTGTACCACCTGAAGCCGGTTAGCCTGTAAGTAGTGTGCATCGGTTGTCCGGTATAGTACTGTAGTAACTATAAGAAATCTAATTGTCCGCTGAGAATTTAGACGATAGAACTGCTTTTAAAGGCTAAATATCAACAAAACTTAACATAGAAATTCCACTATGCTGTAGAGCATATGTTCCTCAGCCCTGGTCCTGGAGACCCACTGCCTGCTGTGTTTTAGTGGTTTCACTGTTTTAACACATACCCTTTAATGCAATAATAGGCTGTTAATAAGCTGATCAGTTGGATTAAGAGGTATATGGAAAACACTATAAGTTGAGGGGAAGCAAGCCTCCACGACCAGGCTTGAGTGGGTTTCCCCCAGGTACTCTGGTTTCCTCCCATAGTCCAAAGACATTCATGTTAGGCTGATTGGTCACTCTAAATTGAGTGGATGGACTGGTTTGTTTGTTTTATAGGATCAAACAGTGAATTACTGTCAGTTCATTATTTACACAGTATGGTCTCTTTAAAGAACAATCTTTTGTGCTTTTACTTCAAAGGAGCAGTGTTTTTAGCTATAGTGGGATCTGGGTGTGAATCCTCCTCCCTCACCTCTCCCTTTCCAAGCATATAGCCATTAGTTGTTGCTTCTTTGACAACAAGGATTCACCCAACCAGTTGTCCAGCCCTGGCACCAACTACTGATTCCCCTTCTTTCTACATCTTCCAAGCAGTGCCATGAAACCAGTGTGCAAATGGTAGACCAGGGCAGACCTGCTCCTATGTAGATGTGAAAGGATCATTCAAACAGAACGATTATACACTAATGCAAACATAGTTTTGTCTACTGTGTACTAAATTTTACACACCGCTCCTTGTTGTTACGGATTTAAATGAGAAACAAAAGTAGCATTAGCATTAGCTCATCCAATGAGGCAGCCTGTATTACTCAAGCCTGATCTGAAATGAAAACCTACACTGACCAAAAGATTTCCCTTCGCTATTTTTAATCGTTTTTGCATGCTCCCAGATGAACAGCTCTGTTTGCTGCAGATGATTCCTCCATGCGCCAGTGCACCACTTTATCCTGTGTGCGTCTGTATTATCAGCACAACAATAATGCCTTCCAGTTCCCTGAAGTTAACTCGGCATCTGTTCATTAACTGTGATAATTGAATATTAAAGTAAAGCACATTGTTAATATGCTCACAGATGTTTTTTAAAACCTGGAAACTGAGGCTGCACAGTAATGACATAAAATGCAATGTTCAAAAAAAATTATATGGGTGAAATTATTATTAAACCTCTGTGTATTTGCCTGTGACTGGCTATAATGCATGTACAGACATTTTATATATATATATATATATATATATATATATATATATATATATATATATATATATATATATATATATATATATATAAAGGAAATACTAACAGCTACTTTAATCAGAAAGCACATTTTTGTGTTCTGAAAAGCAGCAAAACAGTCAACAATAGCTCAGCAGCTTCTAAAAAAAATCTAAATATATTTATTTATATTTCATATCATACACCGATATTTATTTTTAATACAGGCACACGAAAAAGGTAAACATTTTTATTTTAATTAAATTTTTGTGTAGATATTAAATATCTAAAAAGAGTAATGTTAGGTTTAGCTTAAGTTTATTTAAAAGCCTCTTTATGGGTAAGGACTGGTATTGAGTAGGCGATGTTGTAGCAAGCTTTAAACAGAGAGTTGTAAACAGAGAAGAGCTACGCTATCAGTACTAGCTAAGCTCTATTCTTTAGAGTAGTAGCTATAAGCTTAGCTGCTAAGCTCAGTAAAGCTGCAATGTAGACCTTAACCTTGATCTTGAGATTGGCTAGCAGTTTAGTGGATAGAGGAGATTTTGTGCATGTGTGTAGGGCTGGGACGGCGTAATTGACGTAATCGATTAGCATAAGTCGATGCGTTGCAAAGATGGTCGCGCTTACTGTAAGCATGGATTTATCGGGAGCGCAAGCTGCAGCTACAAACAATCACTCACGTGCATCTAAAGTTGTGGGAGTGTTTCACACAGAAACACAAGAGTGTGGTGCTCTGTCAGCTCTGCATAGTGGAGATGATCACAACAGTACAGCTGAAAACATCCGGTAGCGCTTTATCAACACAGCAGCAGGACAGCACCTGTTTACTTGTTTTTATTATTTTAGCAGATTGTTTTAAGATTATTAACACGTGTAACATGTTTCTTTCAGTAGTGCTACTTGAAAAGTCGCATTGCTAACCGTTTCTTAAGCGTCCAGTGTAGAACCTAAGACTGTTCTCGATACCACAGGAGCTTTAAAACACATGTAGCTGCTTCTCAAATGGCTCTCTGCCATATATATAGTCCACAAACTGTCTGTTTTTTTGTGTGCGAGGCGCGTAGGCTACGTGTCATTTGCCTCTAAAAGTCCAGTCGAAGCGTAGACTTCTAGTCTTTAACCATTTAATACATTAAGTGTAGAATGGTCTTGTGTTTTCCTCGTGCTTTTGAGTTTAATTCCCACGGTAGCGCAGCAGGAGAGTGCCAGGTTGCTGCCCAAGAGGTCGGTAGTTTGATCCCCAAAGGTTAGGGTCCGGTCTTGTGACTGGAAGGTTGCTGGTTCGATCACTTGGACTAACAGAGCACAACTGAAGTGCCCTTGAGAAAAAGGCACCTAAGGATAGGACTGTGGATAGGAACCCAGGCGCTGTGGATAGGGCAAGTGTGCTTACTGCCCCCTAGTTTGTATGTTCACTAGTGTATCTATATGTGGGTGTTTGCACAGATTCCACTGTGTGCAAACACAAGTGGCAAACAGTTCTAACTTCTAATTCTAATGATCCGTAACTACAAATCGTTCTGCTTTATATAATAACCTTAAACTAAAACTTCATTCAGAAGTGAATGTCATTCATGTTGAAATTCATCATTATGCGTTATTGAGTTCTCTGCTATTTGAAACATCTTGAGGACAAAAGGAAGAAGGTTGTTTCAGTGGGCTGCATTCCTTTCACTGATAAAACATCCATATCTTGATACGCTGCGTCGTGAAGAATGTTATACTTTTTTTAAGGTAGCCATGAAACCACAGTTGGAGCCTAAAACCATAATCCATTGATGTTACTTTAATACTTTAAAGGGTCCAATGCAGTCAGTTAGTGTTCCTTAATGATATGTGGAAAAAAAGCTTATTATTATTTGGCACAATAATTGTCACATTGCTCATCCCAACACCAACGGATCCATATTTCTATTACACACTGTTATAACTGATATTAAGCAGTCAGTGCAATACAGACTCAAGCAGAAGTAAAAAAAAACAACAAAAGTGAAGTTCTCTTTTCCGGTACTGACTCATATATAGAACTGCAGTGTGTCTTATCTGTTAGTGCTGAAACTGAGAGTTGGGTGTTGCTCTTCCGTTTTTGGAGTCCATTGGTCTAAAAGCAGCGTCTACAGTGGCCTGTCAGACAGATCTGGCCTCAGACTTCTTAGTTAGTAACACACTGGAATGGCTTCACTTGTCTTCTCAAAGAGATTTTAATATTCTGCGACTGTCTAATCAATTTAGTCATAACAACAGTTCTTTCCAGCCTGAACAATTACAGTCTCCTCAAACTGGAGACAGGTCTGAGTGATTAGCATGCGTAATATTAACCACACGCAGAGACGTAATCCAGATGACGTGATGATGAAAGAGAGAAAGCGGCGCCTGCTGAATTACTGATTGGGCCTCTCGGCCGAAAGATAAACTGATTCATTTATAAATAGCTTTTATGGTGATTTCTTATCAGGAGGACAGGATTTCACACAAGGTGCAGTCGTCCATACATATGAGAGAGGGAAGCAGGTAGAGAAGAGGAAGACAGAGAGAGAGAGATATTGAAGGATGGAGAGAAAAAGACAGTGACGCATTGAGATACTGGAAGACAGAATGAAGGAGAGAAAGAGTAAAAGAGATGGGAAAAGAGAGAGAGAGAATGAGACAGAGAGAAAGAGAGAGAGAAAGTGAGAGAGAGAAAGACAGATTGAAAGGGAGAGAGACTGATTATAAAGATAGAAGAGAGAGGGGAGAGATCAAGGGAGAGAGGGAGACAGACTGAAGCAGTGAAAAAGAGAGAGAAAGAGACAGATTGAAGGGGAGAAAAAGTGAAATAGAGAAAGAGGGACAGGGAGAGAGACCGATCGAAGGCAGAGAGAGAGAGAGAGAGAGAGAGAGAGAGAGAGAGAGAGAGAGAGATTGAATAAAAGTAGGAGACAGAAAGGGGAAAGAGAGAAAGTGGGTGAAATAGAGAGAATGAGGGAAACAGACTGAAGAAGAGAGAAAGAGAGAGGGACACAGATTGATGGGAAGAGAGAGAGAAAGGGAGATTAAAGAGGAGAGATCAAGAAAAAAAGCGAAAAAGACAGAAGTGAAAGAGACAGAAAGACACTGAAAGAGAGAGAAAGAAAGAGACAGAGGATAAAAAGAGATTAAAGGACAGAGAGAAAGACAGAGAGAGACTGGAGGAGAGAGATAGTGGAAATGAGAGACAGAAGCAGAGAGAGACAAGGAAAAAGGAGAGATGAAATAAGAGAGAAAACAGAGAGACAAGCAAAAGGGAGAGAGAGAGAGAGAGTGAGATGAAAAGAGAGAGAGAGATAAAATGAGAGACAGAAGCAGAGAGAGACAGGGAAAAAGGAGAGAGAGATGAAATAAGAGAAAAAAGCAGAGAGACAAGCAAAAGGGAGAGAGGGAGAGTGAGATGAAAAGAGAGAGAGAGATATGAAATAGAGAGAGAGATCGAAGCCAAGGTCACTTTTTGGTTCATAACTCGTTTTGGTCTTGCTAATCTGACGGAGCTCAATCAAAGCAGATGTGCTGGTCGTGTTGGAGGAATAAATCCTCTGTACATGCCGAGCTTAGTCCTGGCCCACCGGTCTTTTCTGCAATTCTCTATTACAGTCGAAAGTGTCTGGACGAGTATAAGCAGAAATACTAAAATCTTGTATTATTTATATGTATTTAATATATAATATTCTGTATTTCACCTCTGTTGTCTTGCTTTGGAGAATAAATTGCTAATCGAATATGATTATTCCAGCAAAAGTGGCTCAGAGTGTCTGTACATGTGTACTTTGCTCAAAGTTTCATTAATACAGAAGTGTGGAGCTCCAGGCTGTGGCTTTGTTTTGTAAAAGCTGACAGAAAGGCAGAACCTGAGCTCGGTCTGTGTGGTTTTTGGGGTCTCTGAGTGGAGCTCATGACTGAGAAGTAACAGCATTCCACTGTTGAGCGATTCACTATTAATAAGCACATACAAGAGTACGTGAGAGACAGACGGACAGTAAGAGACACTGACCAGGAGGAAAGCTCATACATGCTTTAATTGTAGGAGCTATAAATGTAAATAACACTATGATGTTGTTCTCGCAGTACAAATTTTACTGTAGCGTATACTGTAGGCCTTTCACAATCAACTGATGATGAACTGAGTACCTAAATTAGCTGGTTAGCTATCTTTCTTGGATGGCGGTACTGAGTAGCTCCCAAACTATGACAAACATAGTCTTCTTATTATTATTATGTCTACTGCCATTACATTATTTTGTCTAGTTAGTGGAAGATACCAGGATATATATATAGAGAGAGAGCTCGTATCACCTCTAGCTGTAACCATGCTGCCTGTGAAACGTGTTCATAAACAGCCTGAACGGAATCAAATCTTGACCAGCTTCTGTGTGATTTTGTTTCACTGTGCTTCAGTTTCCGATCAGGTAACCACAGCTTGTTTTGACAGTCAGCTCGAGTTTCACTTTGTCTGTAATGTTTTGCGAGAGAAGCGGCCGCTCCTCCTCACCTCAGATGATGTGCAATCTAGTCATTCCTCCGCTCAGGAAGAGAGAGCAGGAGCGGATCAGTCAATGCCAACCACTACAGAGAACCCAAATTTACTCGAGCAGGATATCCCTCCCACTGTGGTCAGTCGTTTCAGTTCCGGTTCTTTCCTTTAGTGTTAGCTTAACACTGCACTTACAGCTTGTCCTGTGACCTTACAGGAACTTCCTGTCAAACAATAAAGCATCCTCAATTCATCTACCACTGAAAGAGTCAACAGTCAAAGCCAGATTGCCAATTGGAAGACGTGACAAAGGCTGAGCCTTGTTTGGCTGAATCGGTACTCCAAGTTATTGAAATCATTGTATGGCTGTTTCACCTACTGTTACGCATGCATGGTGGAAAACCAATAATAGTAGCAAAACACAATTCTTTAGTGTTTAACCCTTTAGGCAGACACACCAATGTAGCCATTTCTGTCATTTACTTCATTTCTCACTATTTTTGTTGTTGTCATGTAAAGAATGGGATCTAACTCAGCTGTAAACACATAGAGATGAGGTAATAGACTCACTGAGCACTTTGTATCTAGTGTTGTTGTTCGTTTTATCAGATCCACTTACCATACACATGCTAACTGTAGTCCTACAATTACAGACTGTACCCCATCTGTTTCTCTGCATACCTTGTAAGCCCCCTTTCACCTTGTTATTCAGTGGTCAGGACCTCCACAGAGCAGATATTATTAGGATGGTGGATCACTCTCAGCACTGCAGTGACACTGACTTGGTAGTGGTGTTGTGTCAGTGTGGTCAGAAACAGCAGTGCTGCCGGAGTCACTGCTGGACAGCATCCTGTGACCACTGATAAGAGGACTAGAGGGTGACTGAGTCAAACTGTGCTGCAAAAGATGAGCTACTGTCTCTGACTTTACCACAAGGTTGTAGTAACGTCTTGCTTGCTGTCAGAATGAAGAGGGGGACTAGTTCAGAGTATAAGCTTTATTTTTAAGATACCGTGATACAGGTGTTCTGTGAGCTCTCAAACCCTGGTCTAACATGATCTAAACATGGTGTACCCCAAACCAGCAGACACTCCTATTTAAGTCCAGCTGACAACAGGTCAACCAGCCTCTACCCGCCTGGCTAGATCGCTATCTCTTAGGCTTGTTCTTGTTCTGCTGAGCCATAAACCCTAAATGATTGGCGTCACAAAACCCTGGCCTACCTGCGATCTCTGTGGCATTCAGTGGACCCATCTGTAAACATGGTAGAAGCCATGGTATATAAAAAATATTCACAACAGGGTGGACCAACAAGGTAGGACAGTGGACAGTCAGTGGACACAGTTTTCAGCACTTCTGTGTCTGATCCACCAACTCCACCATGTTAGTCTCACTGCAGTGCTGAGAATAGTCCACCACCATACTAATACCTGGTCCTGTGAGGGTCTTAACCATTGATAAAGAGGGCAAAGGTAAAATAACACAGTATACAAAGAAACTGATGGACTACAGTCTGTAACTATAGAGCTACAGTGTGCACCTACATGTAGGCGGGGCTTATAAAATCGGCCATAAATGTAGATACAGGGCAGGGGTACCTACTAAAGACCTCAGTGAGTGTTTTTTACCAGAATGCAGAATAGATAACGTATTGTACTTTGGTGTGTTGTGTTATCTCCTAGGATTTTTAATGTATGTCTATCATGTTTTAGTGCCTCATTCTGCATATCAGAATGAACCCGGATTGTTGAGATTACTCATATAGCTCATGTACATTGACTGTCTTGACTCATTCGAGATGGAAAATCAAGCTCAAGGCAATCAGTTTCCATAAAGTAGTCATGTTTTACAATAGCCTCTCATCAGAAAGTAGCAGAAAGGTCACAACTCGGTTTATGTGTCGGAACCCTCCCAGTCTTTACCGCGCTGGTGCACCACCTTCAGATGAGCCATACAGTATTGATCTGTTAAGGGTAAAAGTCACTCTATTCTGAGCCTGCCCAAAGCTCCAGTGATCTGTGACGGCTTCGGGTTCAGCAGAGTAACAAGCTGAGGACAGAAGCTCTCGGCTGAGAGATGGAGAAAGCACGCTGTTCTAATTGCGTCTTTAAACTTTAATGACGACACGACAATGCGGGCTTGCATTACAGGAGCGTCTGATGTGTCTGAGGGCTTCTCTGTCTCTGCTGCCTGGACATATTCAGACATGCCCTGCGCTTTTATGCAGCGTCATATGATAATCTTGCCACTGGCAGGAATAGAAAGACAAAAAGCGCTGGCAATTAGCAAGTCACCGTCGGCCAAATGTTAGACGGTAGTGTTTCTGACGATGCATTAATTGAGGCCTTAATTAGCTCATGTTCCATTGGAGTAAAACACTAATTAAGCCAGCAGGGTAGCCATACTAATGGCAGTTTAGAAGAAGTCAAATCTCTTGTCATTAGCTGTTGAACCTCTTTATATTGTACAAATATATATATATATATATATATATATATATATATATATATATATATATATATATATATATATATATATATATTAGGGCTGTGTATTATCAAGAACCTGGCAATATGATATGTATCGTGACACAGCAGTCACAATTTAATATATCAAAGTCAAGTCAAAGTGAACTTTATTGTCATTCAGACTTTACAACTGAGTGCATAGCTGAACGATGTGCAGATATATAAAAACACAAGACGTACAACTAACATGACAAATAAATAACAACATGACAGTGCAGTGGAAAATATAGAAAGAGTGTGTGTGATAAATAAGGAGATATACTCTATATAGATAGATATACTTCAAAAAGTGTTTTGAAGTATTGCGCTTAAAGGGAATATATATATATATATATATATATATATATATATATTGCACAGTTCTGACAAATTATTGCACACTAACAATGTAAACATAACACTGTAAAATGTAAACATTTTAAGGTGTAAGAGTGCTTAGGTTTAGAAAGAAACAATGAGTCTATTGCACATTAAGTGGAGGACCACCTGAGTATGAATTAGGTATATGCTCAAGAGTTTAACAGATCTGATGAGTTTGCTCATCAGGAAGTGTTGAGCAGTCTCATGGCTTCTGAAAAGAAACTTGTGCTCAGTCTGGAAGTCCTGCACCGCATGCTGCGCTAGCGTTTTCCAGAGGGCAGCAGTCTGAACAGTCCGTGAGCTGGGTGGGTGGGATCTCTGACCATCTTGGTGGCTCTGCTGTGGCACCGTGATGGGTACAGATCTTGTACAGGTGGAAGTGAGGTCCTGATGATGCGCTCTGCTGTCCTCACCACTCTCTGGAGTGATTTCTGTTCGGTGATGGTGCAGCTGCTGTACCAGACCGTGAGGCTGCTGGTCAGGATACTCTCTATATCGTGATATATATTGTGATATTTATTACAATACTGCAAGCAATGTGATATATATTACAACTTTTTCAATCCTACTATTAAAACACACCACTATATGAACAGGTTTGCCAATGCTTACAATAGCATTGCACCCTTGTGCTGCTTGTTAATGTTGGAGAGGAGCTGAAAATGGATTAAAACACTGCCATCCAGTGGTCAGAGGTGTAAACACAACACACAATGATTTACTGTCTGCCAGGAATCTGTGAATCTGTGTGTTTTTGAGAATCGATACAGTATCACTAAACATAATATCCCGATATTCAATATTTCAATATTTTCTTGCACCCCTAATATATATAGGTGCTGGGAGTTCTTGCTCAGTGTTGGTCAGCTACCTGCAGTAGCTCAGTGTAAAACTGCTGAAAGCTGAATTTTGGGAAGTCCCATTTGAGACGTTCCAGAGGAATGTATTGGATTCTTGCGTTGCACTGCAACACTGCATGCTTTTATGAGCTTTGTTGATGTAAGCACTTTTAATAGAGAAATTCTTCTTCCTCCTCCTCCACCTCCTCTGCCTTTGACTCATATAGTGACCTTTTTTTTCATTAGCCGTCTGGATCGTCTTGCTCTGAGTCCTAGGCATGATACAGTCTCTCTATTGTTTTATCAGCTCTGCTTTTTGTTTGGCTGGAGGATAAAATGCCGTCCATATCATCTAGAGGTTGGCCCCACCTTAAACAAACACACTGTAGCCCCCTCCCCGTTTCGATGTGGGCTTTCCGAAACTCTGCTTAGCCTGTCCGGTAAACAAGGAAATATTATTATCACCCCAAACCGGGCCGGGGCGTTTCCATGCCACCGGATCCCGCTCCGCCTCCACGCTGACTCATTGTTGCATGGCAGTGATGTCACAGGGGTCAAATTCTGTCTGAACGGCTTCCCAACTGTTCCCTGATTGGTTGCAGGGTGGCTGCCAGTTGCCAGGGAGATTCTTTCCCCTTTGTTTTTCAGAAATTTGCATTTGCCACATAGGATCGTGGGGGTACATATTAACCTTTTATAAGCACAATATCACAACCTTGTAACTCAGTTTTCTGTTGTCTGGAAAGAAAGCAGTGCATAGAAAGTGAACAGCAGTCAGGATTTGGTGAATGTAGGCTGTCTATCACAGGTTTAGTCATTTATAATAGCCTGAAAACAGTTCTGTTTGACTGTGGAATTTATGGTGTAAAGCTGGAGTATTTACTGAGCTTTCCACAGCCAGCAGGAGTGAATACCTGAAGCTTGTTTATGAAGGAATGACACAATAGGCCATAAAGCCTTGCCCTGAGGGGGAGAGCAACTTCAAGGCAGCGGACGGGAGTTTACTTTTGTTCCAACCTGACTTGTTTCACTCTTGTTAAGAGTTAAATATACTGTGATATGGTAAATGTTTGCCATTCTTATATAGCATCATGTGACGTCAATATATGACTGTGACTCTGTTTTCGTGAACAGGGGATATTACTTAACTAGAAAAGTGCAGTTCCTGAAGGAAACACAGGATGGTCGCATAAATCACTAATAGAGGAGTGTGGGTCAGTATGTCTGTGGGTTAGATGTTGGGGATCTGACCTGAGTGAGTACTGGCAGTTTGGTGGCTGTAGGTTGAACGAATTGAATGTTTAGGCTTGGCTGAAAATGAATTGGATCCTATAGGACAGGAGTATTTAATTAGAATTCAGCAAGATTCAGTCAAAGGAAATTTCCTCAGGTCAAGGTCCGGACGGCATAATTTCTAACTTGTGTTATGATTCAGTGCCATATCCTATATACTAAAGAAGCCTAGTATCAGCATCTTTTACCATCAGCAACTGAAAGACAAACACATTACAAATACAGTTCAGTATATTTAAACTGTAAGTACTGTTTAAATGCTGAACTGAATGAATTATTCATAGTAAAAACAAGGGCTACATAAAAAAACTGCTTTTGAAAAAAGTTTTTGAAAATCTTAAAGTGCTTATTTATAGAAAAGTAAATAAAGTGTGCATCTTCTTGTTAACTCAACTTCACACCTTGACCTGTTGGTTTGGAGTTGCCTGTGGGAAGAATAAACATGTACGTCTCTCCATTTCTAGTTGAAGTCGGTTTTCACTGTCGACTTTTCTTTTTTAAGAGTCATTCTTTCTCTGACTTGCTTTATTCTCTGACTGCTGCTTCTTGTGCCACGGGCCCAAATCTGCACAGATCTGATTGGCTGAGGAGTGCCTTTGGTGATCTTACAGCACAAGCGATTGGTCTGTGAGGTTACTGCGCCGCAAAGCCTGTATACCATAAAGATAAGAAACGGTCCGCCGCTTAAAATAAACACTGTCAGAATCAAATCCATCTCAATAGTTTATTGGTTTGGGTCCACATTGGATAACATCCAATCTGCTTTCGGACCCGAACCGCGGACCGCCGATCAGTGACCTCTGATATAGGATGAATTAGGGATAAATAAATGACAAATAGACGAGTGTGGGTCAGTATGTCTGTGGATTAGTGCGAGGTTTGGGAGTGACCGAAAATGAAAAGGACTATGGTGAAAAAAGAGGCATGGAAAACAGACAAGTGCAGGTCAAACCAATAATGCAGTCGTGGTCCTGAGTCAGTGTATGCGAAACAGTGTCTGGCGGTCGAGCAGAAGTACAGTAGATTGGCATTATTTACACCCACCCCTTGTTAAACACACATCTAGGTCTAATTACTCTTCGTTTGTTGCAATACATATGTGTTTCCACAATGGCGAACATCAGGCACACATTTTTAGTCATTCACATACTAGTGAGATGATACATATCCATATATACATTGACTTACATTAAAAGATAAGAAGCATTTGGTCTGCCCTGGAAGCTTGCCTTCTAACCTTCAGCTTTCCACCCGAGCATCTGCGGGACAGGCTCTATACTCAATATACAATAAATCTCAAAACACTCTCTAGCACAAAACAAGGGTAATCTGGCTGAACATATAAAACCAGTCAGTGACACTGCATGACATTCGCTGTGTCTGAGATTCAGTCTCTGGGTTGGCTTCTGTCCTCCTGTAGTGTTTATACAATGTTAGTGAGGAAGCAGGTTAAGCCCGCTCTGTCTGTCCAAGCGGAGGAGCTGTAATAAACCCAGCAGACACAGTGGACGCCCACACCGCCCTAACACGGAATCACTAAAGTGTGTAAGCTGTGAGACTTGGCTCAGGTTCAGAAGACTCCAGTAGTGTAAACAGATATTATTCAGAAGTAAACCCTCCGCCATACAGTCCTACTGGTAAATGGATGATGACAGCTGTGGAGCTGGGCTTTTCCTGTAGCCATTCTTTATACTAGAGATGTGCTGATCCGAGTCGAGGCTCCGAGAGCATGTTCCTGTTAGCTATATTAGAAAAAGTTCAAAAGGTATTAGTGAGGAATCTGTGTTTGATTTTATGTATCGGAGTCTTTTGTGTGGCCTGATGTATATCATGAGAATATGAGAATATACTAGCATATCAGTATCTAACAAAATATCAATATGTAATGTTGTATACTGTAGGATTAAAATTGTTATTAGAAGTGGTGTCATGGTATTTCTAGGTGCACAGTGTTGGTCCCCCACCTTGTCAGATCAAATTTGCACCTCTGGTAGGAGCCCTAAAGCACAATGGAGTAGACAGTCTATGCATATTTTTATTTATTGTCACTGTTAGAAAAAAACCTTAAATAATAGCAAATATTAATAGTAATAGTCCATCCATTATCTTCCGCTTCATCCCATCAGTCGGGGTCATGGGGGGCTGGAGCCAATACCAGCATCATCAGGCGAAGGTGAGGTACACCATGGACAGTTCGCCAGTCCATAGCATGGCACACACTCACACCTACGGGCAATTTAGAGTGACCGATCAACCTAACATGCATGTGTTTGGACGTGTGGGAGGAAACCCTCTCAAGCACAGGGAGTATATGCACACTCCACACAGAATGACCCCGACTGGGAATCCAACCCGGATTGTTTTGCTGTGAGGCGACAGCGCAGACCACTACACCACCGTGCCACCTAGTAATAGTAATAATAATCATAATAGTAAGATTAATTATAATTAGTCCATTCATCATGATATTTTCAAACATTGCAAAGGACTGCCTTGATTTATAAGCCACGTAAGAAAATAGAAATTCCAGATTTAAGACTTTGTCAAACAAATTTATACTGTTGTTTGTTGAAGGCGTATAAAACTAAGCTGGCATAGTTTCATAACCAGCATGACTAAGAATCGTATCAAGCATAGATCCGTTGTGTCTGCTTGGTATCTGATCTGATAGTAATTCAGTACATCAGATTGGTGCATTATGGGAGACCCCCATAATGGCTGAAGTGAAGTGATGTCAGCTGAAGTTATGCACTGTGTGCTCCTTCTCAAGCAGCTCCTGTTTACAAGCACTGCCATGTTTGCACGTGTGTCCATAAGGATATAAGACTCGCAGACAAGCAGCCCATCTGGTTCTCTATGATTTTCCTGTTCATCTCTCTCTCTCTCTCTCTTTACCTACAAGGCTGTACATTCTTCTTACCTGAAAGGAAAAAACCCACCATTACGTCACTGCCGCATCTCGATAGGCCTCACCTGTTACTGCTGGTACATAATATCATTTCCCAGAATAGGATGTGTGTAAGTGTATGTGTTTGCCTTTTTGTTGATGACGTATCAGCCGCACACCGACTTTGGTTTTTAATATTTAACTCATAGTTGACTGTAAATGCATGCTGAGATTATAGCATTATCTGATAGAAACAGCTGAAACAAGATCATGTGACAAAACTGTAGAGCTACATCATTTACATCACTACGTGCTAAAGCACAAAAACAAATCTCTACTGATGATGGATATTAGGGCAAAGATATCATGATACCTGAAAACATATTCAGGATAAACAGTATTATGTGTCCGGATAGATATATTTTTTTCTATACAATTGAAAATAAACTGGTGCAAGCATTAACCACTTGTGTTTACACACAGTGAAATTAGACCTCTGCATTTAGTGAAACACCCACATATACACACGAGGGGACAATGAGCACACATGCCCAGAGCGGTGGGCAGCCCTATACACAGTGCCCGGGGAGCAGTTGGGGGTTAGGTGCCTTGGCCATGACTCAAGGCCACTTCAGTCATGGCCTGTTGGCCTCAGGTATTGAACAGCCAACCTTTCGGTCACAAGACCGGCTCCCTAACCTTCAGCCCACGACTGTCCCTTAAATAATAGTGCTAATAGTGCCCCCCTGTGGAGATTCTTGAGGCTGCTAAAAGTGAGTGAGTTAGTTAGGCAGCTACAAGCCAGATTTATGAGGTGCATCATATCTATAACACCCATAAAATCTGATCTGTCCTCCATTGACCATGCTTGTTACTATGCTAACACGTAGGTTGTAGATGTTGACGTTTATCGGCTGCCTATAATTGGTCTAAATCTTTTTTTAAAATTCATGCCGTTGTTCAGTGTTTTAAAAGTACTGACGTTCTCACATATCGCCCACCCGAGTGCCTTTAAGTATAGAAGTTATGTGGCTAAAGGTAAACAAAGGCCTTAGACGTTTGACTGAAACAAATAAAACATTCAATGATGATTGCAACATGCCAATCATTTCCCTTGAAGCATTGTGAACATTATCATAATTATTATGAAGCTCAAATAACAGAGCAAATTAAGTGTGAGCGTTTCTTAAACTTCCATTTCGATAAAGAATTTCATTTCAGTGCATCACTAACATTAGTGTACACTACACACACTGCATACATACATTACATAAACTACAGGTGATGTTGTATATATTACTGGCACAGGCTAAGCATGCTGAGTGTTTTTCTTGCTGGTAACAATGATGCCCAGATGGCAAGCAGCAGATGGTGCTACTGGTGGCATGATGCTGAATATGCTCAGAATCGGCCGAAACCCTAAGGACCCTCTCCTGCCTCTCTCTTCTTTGGAGCTTTCTGTTATTCCTGCTGCAGAGTTGGAGAGGTCTTTGTGCCGGCCAGCAATAGCGGGTAGCTGCCTGGGCAGCGAACTGGTGCCATCTGCCACTTGTGTTTGTGTGCGGTGTCAACAGGGTGCTGCTTTAGAGCGTGTGCCAACGGCTGACCACACAGCAAGCTTTAAAATTTCACAGCCGTGTGTGTGTCTGATCAAAACACCCCCGTTCCCCTCACCCTCCTCTGTTCTTCTCTCAAATGTGGCATGAAAGCTCTCGTATTTTTAAATGCACTGCATCTTCCATAGCTGTTCCTATCAATTACAATAGTAATTGGATAGTCTGAGTTTTTTTAATTAAGACCCAACAATTAAAACAAACTTGAATAAACAATAAAAAAGCAACACAAGGCAAAGTACTGTAGCATCCCGCTACTGGCTTGTGTAACTGTGGATGCATGGGGGCTCATAGGATGTTCCGGACTCACAGTAAGAGAGACTTTACAGTGTGTTTATTTGTTGCTTGTGTCATTCTGTGCTGGGCTGTTGATCATTGGGGTTTGGTGTCAGAAGTGGGATCACAGCCCAACAGTCTGACATCAAATCTCTGTTGATGGTTGGCACCAAACCATATTAACCAGCCCATAGCCCAGAAATCCTGCTCAGACTTTGTGGGGTCACCAACCTGGTGTGACGTTCACAGTCAGAAAAATTTTACACTCATGTAAGCAATTGTGCTTGTGAGTATTATAGTATGTTTTTGTGTTATTGGTGCCTACCATCAATGGAGGTTGTATGAAGTGACCTGCCTGCTTCCCAGCCACTTTAACTAGCCCTGAGTGGCAGTTCTCATTACTTCCAATATATAGTGGTGCTTTTGGACATTATAGTGTCTATATTTGTTACTTATGAAATCCAGGCCTGGGCTGTGGGGCTAGAAGTGACCAGCCTTCTTCCTCTGGCTGTTTTAGCTATTGCTTCCACATAACATGAAAGCAATTTTAGAGGGTAAACAGATGTCAAGTGTCTGCAACTGATCTTGTGCCATTTTATTACATGAGTATGTGCTTTAAGAATGTAGAATATAACCATTAAATTAAACAAAATAGTAGGGGTGTAAAAAAAATATCAAAAATATCAAATATCAGGATATTATGTTTTGTGATACTGTATCGATTCTCAACGACACAGTATCCATACACAGATGGCAGACAGTGAATCATTGTGTGTTGTGTTTAAACCTCTGACCATTAGATGGCAGTGTTGTAATCCATTTTCAGCTCCACTCCAACATTAACAAGCAGCACAAGGGCGCATTGCTATAGTAAGCTTTGACAAACCTGTTCATATAGTGGTGTGTTTTAATAGTAGTTTTTGAAAAATCGTAATGTATTGAATCGTGACCGCTGTATCACGATAGGTATTGTCTAAAGAGGCAATGCAGCATTATTTGCACGTATATTTTTCAGATTTTTCAGTTATTCACTTGAAATGTGTTCGAAGGCTGAATAAAACCTGTGAGAGAGTGCATTAGGCTCAGTGATTCGTATTTGTGCCGTATTGCCAGACTGCAAAGCTTATCAAAGCTTAGGCTTAGTTAAAGGCCCAGAGCACCTGAAACACTGACATCTCTTTCATTTAGCCATTTCTTTCTGTCTCTCTTCCTTTCTCTCGTGGTCCTCTGGGTAATTCAGTGCTTCTCTGTGACTGTTGATGAGAAACATGATGCTGTGGGAATGCAGTATGTCAATGAGAGCTCAGCCTGCCTAGATGTGTATGTGTGTGTGTGTGTGTGTGTGTGTAGACACTGGGCCAGGACTGTGTGCCCTCATCATCATGCGGTCACTGAGTTTGAGCTCATCCTCACAGTGTTGTCAGCAGGCAGGCCAGCAGGTCTCTCTCTATCTCTCTATCTCTGTCTCTCTCTCCCCACTGCGGCTGATGCTCTGAGCTCTGCTGGGCTGCTCTGCTTCATCCTGGCTAAAATCCCCAGGCTTACCCGGCTCTGCCTGACTATTACGTAATCAGATCAACATGTGGCCACATGACTGACTACTGGACTTTTTTCCTGATGTTGCCACATCCTCATTTGTGGCACTGAAGTACAAATCCATACGTGTACTGTACATTGGTATATAGGATTGTTCTGTCATAGAGTTAAGGACAGCAGTCAGAGTCTCTGAAAATCTGCATTGTTTTAAAAAGTCTAAAGTCTAATGACTACTGGACGTGAAAGTAAACAAAATAAATACAGAGACTTAGCAAACAGGCCGGGAAACAAAACACTGAGCCAAAGCAAGGAGAATAACTAGGGGTA
Source organism: Megaleporinus macrocephalus (assembly GCA_021613375.1). NCBI lineage: Eukaryota > Metazoa > Chordata > Actinopteri > Characiformes > Anostomidae > Megaleporinus > Megaleporinus macrocephalus. The sequence continues at coordinate 13,343,901 of CM038717.1, forward strand.
TAAATACATAGAGAACAAACGTGAAATGGCTGGGCGATACTGAGAGGTTGAGGCTATAGGCTACACACAGGTGAGGGGCAAGACACTGATAAAACAAAACATAAGCACATGGCAGGAGAGGAAAGGTAAACAAAGGCAGAAACAGATAGAACCAAAAAAGATGAAGGAGAGCAAGACAGGATAGGACAGACTTTTACTGTTTTTTTTCAAAATTCCAGTAAAATGTAGTGGTTGAGATGCAAACAGATGAATTCCGAGTGGTTTGATATGAGACTGGTTGTTACTAACTCAGATTTCTTCATAGTGCTGGTGACAGGAACCAGGGTTCACAAAGTCTACAGTGCAAATATATCTAAACTGTTTTGCCTTACTGCACCATGCGTGTACTCCTCCACCGTGAGTGGGTTTTATAAATGTGCTTCTCAAAACATCTTTAAGGCATCAGGCCACATATTCATAAGCATTACTTTCTGCTTTCAGAGGAACCTCTAGTTCCCATCACCACCCAATGAACAGTTCTAACTCAGCAGGTTTCTCTGGAATGTCACATCACATCACACTGAATGACTTTGCTTACAAAACATCTAATTTGCAATGACTTTGAAAGATCAGCAGAATTCCGTTTTAGTTTCGTTCAGTGCTTTCAACAACATAAAATATGAAAATGTGGTCCACTGCGCTTTCCTCTCTTGCTCTAATAAACTCAGTTGAATGTGTTTTTTAATATTGCAACAGTACAACAGGATATGGTATTGTTATATTAATAAAATTTCAATACTCATACAAAGTGTAGTATCACTATGGTCAGTACCAACAGCGTCAATTGGACTACACAGTATCAGAAAAATAACTGACATAGCATTTTTCTGGTTCTGTTATATATATATATATATTTATTTATGAAAACATAAAGAAGTTCATCAGATGACTTGAACATCTCTATTTATAAAGAATGTATCATTCTAGAATGATTGGGGTGATTTGGTAAGGTCGAGCATATGCATAGAAAACACAAATAATAATAAAAAAGGTGAAGAACAACTTCTTTTCTTCAAGTTTAATGCTATACAGTACAATTTCATGCACCAAACACAAAAGCAGGTCAGTGCTGTGAATACTCTTGTCTGTGTATCCAAGAACAACTATAATTTGGAGTTGTGTTGGAGAGAAAAGCAGTCAAAAAGTTATAACGGGACGTGTTTGCTTGAATTTGCCTTATTTAACATTATACTGAATGCCTATTGACTGAACACACACTGTTTAATGAACATGGAAAGGTGAAAACAGTGAGAGTAGCACTGCTCTTTGAAACACTTGAGTGCTAATAGCACCCCCTTGTGGAGAACCGTCCACCTGCTAAATGTGAGTGAGTGTGTTAAATGATTCAGTTGTTACAGCTTAATTAACACATTATGTTTAAGAGATTAAATAAATTAGTCTCATGGCCATATTCAACATCTGAAAGCACAAGTAACAGTGACATGTGGGAATGCAATCGTTAAAACATATACAGCATGGGTTAAATGGGTTCTATTTTATATTAAATAAAATTGTATGTTTTGTATATGCTAATACATCAAGTTTGTAATTGATTGGCCTAAGAAGAAGACAAAGTTAACATGATCTTATTTAAATAAAGAGCGGTAAGTATAGAAAGTATAGAGAGTATTGAACAGTGTATTTTATGTGGCAGCTTTGAGCCCCGAGGATTGAGTTGGCAAGCAGTCTGATAGAAAATAAGCAAGCTTGTGATTTATTATACTGTAATCCACAGTGAGGTATTCATTCAGTAGTTTTGAATGAATGCTTTTCGTATCTGTTACTCGCAGCGTTCCAATCCATCTGCTCAGTGTGGCTGCCACCCTCCAACAGTTGATGATTAGGAGGGACACAAAAATGGCTTGTGGAGAAACAAAATAGCCTCCCTGACCAAATCAAGCCATTGTCGAGAGCTTGGCCTCCCGCAATTATCATGCAAATAAGGCCGGCTGGTGCTTTCTCTTAAACACGCTAAGCAGAATACAGCTTTTAAGACAGGGAAGCCATTTAACATTGTCGTTGTTTGGAGCATCCCAAGAACATTGTCAGGGTTTCATGAGTGTGAATCCGCCAAGTAAAGACAAAACTGTTGTTTTTTATTTACTGTAAATAAACCCAAGAGTTTCCAAGAAGCAAAGCAGTTGTAGCCATTAAGAGACATCTGCCAATTTGTGCTTTTTAATAACAAAGCCTGGCCAGAAGCAAGACTGAAAATAAATCGTAGCGTGCTAGGCTATTAAACGCTGTTGTCCAGCAAAAGCAATGCATGTTGCAAAAGGCTCACCTCAGTTTGCTTTTCTTACACAATTGACGTTAGATTTGGTTGAAAATTTGTTGAGGTCTGCTGGGTTGGAGGCAGGTAGCTATGAAACATTAGCTTAACGCTAATTAGCTAGTCTTAACTCAATAGACCAATTTGAAGTAGACGTCATGGGTTTGTCACTGGCAAAGTATTAGAATATTGACCAGCAATGTCTTTGTTGGGCTGTTGGGTGCCAGGAATGGAAGGAAAGCTAATGACTTTCATTTGTAGGCTACCATTGCCCTTTGAAGCAAAACAACTCCTGAGGCAAAATGCAAACATTTATACGTGTCAGCAGCACGACTACAACCTACAGTGATTAGTCCACTTTGGAGCATGAATTTGATGTAAACGATAGATTTCCTATTCAAGTATGTGATAGAGGGCATACTGTATTAGCCCTACCCAGCAAACACGGCTACATTGTGACAACCTACTGTTTTGGTGCCCACAATGTTGCCATACCATTGAAATGTAAATGTAAATGTGACAACATTGTGACAATATACTTCCAATATATACAATCCATTATATTTTGCTGGGTTACTAGGGCAGTGTATTGGCAAAAACCTGACGATACGATACGTATTGTGATACAGCGGTCATGATTCAATATATCGTGATATATTGCGATACTGCAAGCAAAGTGATGTATTACGATTTTTCCAATACTACTATTAAAACACACCACTATATGAACAGGTTTATCAATGCTTACAATAGTGTTGCGCCCTTGTGCTGCTTGTTAATGTTGGAGTGGAGCTGAAAATGGATTACTACACTTCCATCTAGTGGTCAGAGGTTTAAACACAACACACAATGATTCACTGTCTGCCAGGAATCTGTGTATGGATACTGTGTTTTTGAGAAACGATACAGTATCACTAAACATAACATCCCGATATTTGATATTTTCTTACACACCTATGGGTTACCAACAGGTAGTCATAATACCATAAAAACAATGTTATTTAACAGTCACGTTGTGACAATGTTGTGACAACCTTACTGAGACAAGGTAAATAGTTATAGCAACGTTGTTAGAAAGTAGACAACATTGCATGAGCTCTGCATCAGTCTTACAGCTTGAAATAATGAGAAATTACATTGTTACATACACTTAAGTGCAGTTCGTTATCAGTAAAGTTGTTTAGTTTGTTTATAATAACCCACGTCTTGTTGTTGGCTCGGCAGTACGTCAGACTGTTATATACACGTAAGGTTTTACCACAAGGTATGAAATTGTCTAGCCACTGTAGATTTGGCCATTTAGATCATTGACCCTATAGAAAGCAGGAGTCAGGAAAGCTTAATCCATTGCTAAGGGTTAACCTTTTTAGTTTATTGCTCGTAAATCATTGAAATAGCTATAAAAAATCCAGATGATCCATTTTTCTACACCTGATGCCAGTCTGCTACCTGTCACTCCGCCCACTAAACACGTCATCTCTGTTTACAAACACAACAGTGGTCTGTGAGCCAATGTATCTTGAGCCAGTGGCTTGCTACTGTATTGGAGGCAGCTGGCTATATAACATTAGTGTATCAGTGAGTCAGTGTATCTTAACACAATAGCGAACGCCACTACTCTATATGCGCTACACACCAGTTTCTTTTTAATGCATCCTCTAATCATTTGGGGGGATGGGGGCGTGGGGTGGGGGTATTCTGACAGCCCTTCAAAATAAAGCACTGTCATTTTCCTGCAAGCCTAACAGAAACAGTTTCTAATAAAAAAAGTACCTAAACCCTAAAAGAACACGCTTAAACATGGAATGACACGCTCGGCGGCGGAGTAGTGATGCATGCTCTTTTCTCTGCAGCCATCAAGGTGAACTGCGTGGGATCATGTGGCGTCTCCAGCAAGATGAACGACACGTCGTGGATGGTGGAGGAGCAGTATGTCAGCAGCATGCTCTCCGTGGCGGACAAAGGTGAGGAGATGAGCTCGCTTCCTGCAAACGTGTTTACTCTTTCAGTTCTCCACATCACTTAACCACTCATCGTCTCCCGTTCTTCCCATGACTCAGCTTTAACTGGAAACGTTGAATGGACTAGCTATTCGGGTTACATAGGAAGTCTTGTGTTGGAATGAAAACCAAAAAGTCGTGTGTCTCTGTTTTTACTGAGTTTCAGTTTTTAACATCAGCATTGTGTGCTGATTTCTTGAGTAAGATCTGGTTTCACTGACTTACATTTTAAGTGAAGCTCGTTTTTCCTTCCATTGCCATTTTGTTGACTTTACAAAGTAAGGTGATATTTAAGTAATGATATTTGGCATGTAAATAAAATATCGGGGATCTTGAACCTGTGCTGGAATACATGCCTACCGACCACAATGAGGCATTAAAACAGGGTGTAGTGCCCACAACACAGACACAACACAAAAACTGCTTTCCGCAATCTTGAACCTGAAGACAGACAAAACATAATAAAGGAAGTCTGATTTGGGATACGTGTCCTGTTTATCTGGACACAGCCACACAACAGATCATGGTTTTCTGATGTCTGCACTTTTAAAGACTTCATACGTTTAAACATAAAGTGGAATTTTGTTCTTTGTTAAAGAAAGATTTATATAATTGAATAGTTGAGATGAAAACACAATCATTCAGAGGGGGGAAAATTTAAAAGAAGCTTATGTAATGGGTGTGCATCTGGACTTTAAGATGGTCAGGACTGTCTATGTGCTCTCCTGTTAACCCATGAATACTCTGCGTTGTGTTCTGAGGGATCTGTGATGCGTGAAGGAAGGACTCGGAGCACGGCCACTGCTGGTCTTTATTACAGCTGGTGATATCTGTATAAACAGATAGGTAAACTCTTAAAGCTCTGGAGTGAACATACACACTGCTCTCTCTCTCGCAGGTCATCAGCCTCCTCCTCTCTGTTAGATATTCACAGATTGAGGTCGCTACGGCAATGGCGCCAAGCAAAGCTATTGCCTTTAAAGGGATAGTACACAATTAACCAACTCTTTAAAATAAAAGGTTCCCCAGTACACATATGAAGTGGATGGAACACAAAACCAGATATTTACAGGATTTGGTGGAATTTTAACAGATTTTTTAACCTTACACTTACACTTATGTAAGAAATCAGACTTAAGAGGAGACATACGAGCCATTTGCAAGGTCAACAAAAACACTTGAGCGAGAGTGTCCAGAGGTTGGGAAGCAGGAGGGCTAGAGGAAGCCACCGACTGATCTGGAGAGCAGGCTTGATGGTGAAGAGAGATCGCCGGTGTAGATGTAGACTCTTACACACACCTCCTGTAGTGGTCCGATGGTACTGGGGAACCCGAGCAGCACTCGCATCCCGAGGCGGAGGAGGAACCAGATTCAGCCCTGCTTTGGACAGACTTTCACATAGACTGCGCAGTGAAAAGGAAGGCAGTCTTTAAAGTGACCGGCTGGGGCCGTGGTTGTAATGAGAACCTGACGTCTGGGGGAGGGTTGATAATGCTTCTAAAAGTTACCTGAGAGTAAGTTATTACTTGCCTGATGCCTGAGACACTGATAGTTTTGAGATAAGGTTTTGGCCTATTTATTAAAACTTATAAGAAGGCCAGCAGGTCACTAAAACTTAACATTTCAGATTTAAGACTAGTTTACTATTAATATTAATATTATTATTATATCATTAATATTAAATATAAAACATAGGTATGTGTAGGTTTACCGGGCAGTGAATGAAGTGGCTGTATTTTCACTGTTGACCTCTAAATGCCCGATTCCCATCACCACTATTGTGGTGAGTCGGTAGGTTTCTCTGCAGTGAACAATTGCACATGAAAGCACTCTGACTTACTTTGCTCACCTCTCAACCAGTAATTAAGCAGCAATGTCTGTGGAGTTCTGCTTTATAAAGATTAGCAGCGGTTCTCATGCTTGTGGTTGCAGGTTGGAACAGAACACTGTCTACACATGTGGCTCACTGTGACCCTTTTGTTTGTTTGTTTTCCTTCCTGTCTGTCTGCTGATTGTGTCACAAACTTTAAGCTCCGCTGATAAAGTGATTAGGCTGCTTCTGAGAAGGAAATTACTTGTTTTTTCTCCACGTGGTCATGTGTACAGGCGCTGGGGAACCTGTAGGTGTTTATGGTATGGATTTTTGTGTGCATGGGCGTGCGCTGTTGTTGTACAGCCTGTTGAAAGTGATGATTTCAGTGGAAATTAGTCGGTGATGCACAAACTGGCTTGTGTGTGCTGTGGGCCCAATCATCCATGCCCATGTCTAGGTTTAATGTTTGCTACTGGGTCCACCGGGAGGGCTTCTGTGGGCTGCTTTGTTTATTTGCTGTTTCCTTGTGATTTATTAATGCGCAGTATATCGCTATGCATTATCACTATGCAGGACAACTTTGCAATACTGAAAGCTGCAGAACTGTAACCAATCACAGTGCTGCTCACTGACCAATCACAGTTCAAAAAAGATTCTCTCTTGGTGCTTTATTGAATCGAGGTATTCAGAACATCCAAATACGTTATTCCATTTATCAGTACAATGCAGCTGAGCATGTTACTTAATTAACCAGTGCATTTAAATACACTGCAAAGCCTGTTATATGCAAAGTGTTTAACAAAAAAAAATAATTATAATGTTTTGTTCCTATTGTAGATAATCTAGGCCCAGTTTCAGAACAAAAATCACTAAGCGAGCATCAGAAAAATAATATGGGCACTAGGAAAGTGGACAACGGTTAAAAAATATAATATTAATAATAACTATAAAGTGAATTTCCTGAAGGAAACGCAGGATTACGCATAAATGACAAATAGAGGAGTGTGGGTTGGTATGTCTGTGGATTAGAGTTTGGGGATCTGCCCTGAGTGAGTACATGCAGTTTGGTGGCTGGAGGTTATATGAAACCATAGTGTTAATGTGGGCTTCAAAATGAATGTGACTCTATGGGAGCAATGAGGGATGAATAAACAACAAATAGAGGAGTGTGTGTTGGTATGTCTGTGGATTAGAGTTTGGGGTTCTGCCCTGAATGAGTATATGCAGTTTGGTGACTGTAGGTCAGAGGTCACCAGACGTTGTCTAATGCGGACCCAAACTAATAAACTATTGAGAATGATTTCATTTATACTGTGTTTATTTTAAGTAGTGGATCTTTTCTAGTCTTTACAGTATACAGGCTTAATCACGTGCGCTGTAAGATCACTGAAGGCTCCTCAGCCAAGCAGCAGCCGGAGACTAAAGCAAGTCAGAAAGAATAACGAACTCTAAAAACAGAAAAGTCAACAGCCGAACACTGACTGTTTAACAGGAACGGTTCTGGAATAGACCTGCTCGTCTAGTTTTGGAGAATCTGTAAAACCAACATATTAAATTGTGAAGCTGAGTTAACAAGAAGACGCACGTTTTATTTACTTTCTCTATAAATAAACACTTTTTTTTTTTAAACATTCTGTTTTCTTGAATGTAGCCCTTGTTTCAGTTCAACATTTAAACAGAAAATTTACTGAAAGATACTGAACGGTATTTGTAATAAGTTTGTCTTTAAGTTGCTGATGGTATAAGATGCTGATACTAAGTAACTTAAATATACAGGATATGGCACTGAATCATAACACAAGTTAGAAATAATGATGGTCCAGACCTTGGCCTGAGAAGATCTCTTCTAATTGGACCTTACTGAGTTCTAATTAAATACCCCTGCTGTAGGTTAAACAAAACCATAATGATTTTGGTACACCCAAAAATGAATGGAGCCCTATAGGGAAAAGAGAGGGATGGAAAAAAAAGACAGACGAGTGCAGCTCGCAATTAAACACTATAGTTGTGGTCAGGGATCTGCCCTGAGTCAGTTTATGTGAAACAGTATTTGTTGGTCGAGCAGAAGGAAAAAATAGGAAAAAATAGCTTTGCAATGCACAACCATAATAATAATAATTTCTGAATTGACTGAATTGAATTGAATATTCAGTGTTATTGTGCTATTCTGGGGAGATAACCACAAGCCAAAAAATCACCAGGGCTACTATGGAATGGTGCTGCTTCACATGAACCAACACTATATATATAATAGTATGGTTTAGATGTTGGGATAAAAAAAACCTGTACATCTATAAGCGCTAGTCTAATTGCTGTGCTTGAACAATTTCCCTGACATCAGCAAACACTCTTAACAGCAAACAATGCTAACTGTGACACAATACGTCATTTGGAGTAATCACACAAATGATTTAGGCTTTATCAGACACGTATAGTATGTAGATGAGTTACAGGTTTTATATTTTACTACTAGAGCTGCTGTAATTAGTTGACTAGTTAACACTACACTCTTGCTAAAAACTCAACTGTGGCTGCAAAACATATTAGCTGCCTAGCTACCTTAGTGTCGTCTTCACAAAAGTATAATGAAAAACACAGCTAGGAAGACAAAACAGCTACAAGTTTTTTAGCTCCAGCACTTGCAAGTAAGTAAAGAATTAGTAAAGAAATTCCAGTTGAAGGCAGACAACGCTCACGCTCTAATGAATGTAGTATTAATGCATTTGTTTTCATAAGACATCTCACAGTGAATGAGTTATTATAATTTTTTTGCTTATATTTAATTGCCTCAGCCTAACAGATGAAAACACACCCTGCTCACATTCCGTTGGTTGCAAAATGTATTATTACGAAATCTAAAAGTGATGAAGCCTCAGGGCATTCTAGGCCTCCACAGAAGGCCTAATGCTTTCTGTCAAATAGAAGAATACATGAATTTTTTTACTGAATTTTTAGTATGTAGTTTAATATAGCCATTAATGTTCTGCATGAATTGTAGTAATAACCTTAAAAGGGTAAAAACTGACTAGAACAAGGATGCTGGATCATCTACCAACATAATTAGAAAGTGATACAGGAATCAACTAGTCATGTTTTGATTTGGAACTAATCATAATAAGTCTAGGCCCTCTGGATGGATTAGATATTTCGATGCGTGTGAATACAAGCGAGAGTCTATTTCTTGTGAGAAATGAAAAACAGCAGCAGCAGCTCCATTCAAGGGCTCCTAACTAGTGAAGTCACAGTACTAGTGCAATGTACAGGGTGAAATATATGCTCATGTCTGTTACAAGCTTCCAGTAAAACATATGGAATTTCTTTCACAAGCTCCAAATGTTAGCTAAAAAAGTTTATCTGGTGCCAATATAGTATTAGAAATCCCATATAGCCGCTAACAGAAGTTAACTGGCTGAGATGATCACAGTAGGGGCTGCACAGACTATTATACCCGTAGAGTTCGGCTTCTTTCTAACATTTCTCTGCTTCCAAGATTCAATACTGAATGTTGTTATCTCTCTTTTTTACCCAAGACTCCAATTTTTCTGACTCTCTCCAGACCTACACTGCGGATAATGTGTTGGCAAGGTGTTGGAAACAAATTTGCCAGATTCAAGGGCTTGTGTCTCTGGTTACTTTAAGTTTGTTGGCAAGGCCACATCACGCTGTCCTGACCTGAAGAGTTTGGCTTCTTTTAAATGTTTCTTTGCTTCAAAGAACAGATACTGAATATTGTTATCATTTTTTAACCACAAGACTACAATAGAAAGTCATGTGACGTTGGAGAAGGGGTATAACACCCTATAATCCTGTGAAGTCTGAATTCAGTTACTTATATGGCATCAGGTATGGTGCAATTTCTCTGACTCTCTGGACCTCCATTGCGGATGAGTGTCTCGAGAAGGCCTCCTTCTGTGCACCTAAATCAGATGCAAGTTTGCAAGGTTCTGGGGTTTGTATTTCTGGTTCCCTGAAGGCTAGGAATGTGATCCAGGGCTCGTTGGCAAGGGCACATCAGACAAAAGTCTTATTTGTAATAAGTCCCCATTAATTTAATTAATTAATCAACTCAACTTATATCACATAACGGTCCACTTTAAATCTGATGTTCGTAGATGTTTTTTCCTTGTTTTTTGGATGAGTCATGCTTTGCCAGTGACATCTAATGACTGTCGAAACATGGTCAATCTTGATCGTGGTCAGTTTTGATTGTGGTCAGTCTTAAGCCTGATAATTAGGCCTGAACCCTTAATTTATATGAAGTATATTCACTTGCAATAGAGAAATATAGGATTTTCTTCACTGTAGATTAAGAGCTTGAGAGAGCTGGAAAGTTATAGATGCACCCTTTCTATTGAAAACTCTCTCTCTCTCTCTCTCTCTCTCTCTCTCTCTCTCTCTCTCTCTCTCTCTCTCTCTCTGAGACTGTATAGTCTCTCTGTGTTCTCGCCTTTGTTGAAGTGCGAGCTCTTGGCTGATGTGCTCTGACACAGCTCTGGTAGTGCGAGTGCTTGTTAGTGTACATGGTGTGGCTTGTCTTACTACCACTCTCCAGCAGACCTTTCAGCACCAGGAGCCTGTCGAGGAAGCACTGGGACAGATGTGCTGCCTAATAACTCTCCTCCGAGCCCGGGGCCCAACAAAGGCAGCAAGTGTATTCCTGCAGCTAATGCTGTGCATCCATTAAGGTTTGGGTTGCACGCTCCACAGCACAGCAGTATGCGTCCAGCCTGCAGCAGCGCAGCGCTGAAGGGGCCTTTGCTTCTCCTCACTGCAGCCAGTCGGGCAGGGTTGGAGCGGTCAGCTCTGTAGCCAGTGTCTGGTTGCAGGAGCTGAGTGCTGTCTCATGTTCTTTTTACTTACTGGTGTGATATGTTGTGTTCTACATGTGTTACAGCAGCGAGAAATATGGCGTAGCGAGCAGAGGAGCAATGAAAAGTTAACCCTCTGAAGCTGTTAATGCTATAAACTTTGCTATACAATTCAATAATTGTGCCTTTAATTATGTAATGAATTACGTTCACATTCAACACACATTCATTTAAAAAGATGCCAGATCGAGAGAATATACTACTTGAGAGTCATGTTTAATAACATGAAGCTTTTATAGTAATTTACAAGCTTCTTCTTAAACCCTTTAGATTGCGTGGAGGATCTTTCAGCTTCTAACGGTTCTCCATACTTTCAAATGTCATTCCGATTTTTTTATACCACAATTGGTCTCTAAAAAATCTATTTCAAGGTTCTTCTTCAAAAATTCTTCTTCTACAGCATCATGTAAAGAACAAAAATATTTTTAGGAGATACTGAGTATAAGATACTCAGAAAAGACTAAGGAAAATATGTGGAAAACTGAAGTTCTAAAAACTGGTCCTAACAATTTTTCAAGACCTTAAAGACCAGGGCAGAGGTCACTAATAGGTGGACCACAGTCTGGGTCTGGACTCAGATGTTGTCCAATGTGGACCCAAACCAATAAAATATTAAGAAGGATTTAATTCTGACAGTGTTTATTGTAAGTGGCGGAATTTTTCTTGTGTTTATGATATACAGGCTTTGCGGCGCAGTGAACTCACTCACCAATCACATGCGCTGTGAGATCACCTAAGGTGCTCGCTTAGCCAATCAGATCTGTGCAAATTCGGGAGAGCAGCGCGCACACAGGTGAGGTATGAAGCGAGAAACGGCAGTTGGAGAAAAAAGCGAGTCGGAGAAAAAAGAGAGTCGGAGAATAAAGCGAGTCGGAGAAAAAAGCGAGTCAGAGAATAAAGCGAGTCGGAGAATAAAGCGAGTCGGAGAATAAAGCGAGCCGGAGAATAAAGCGAGTCGGAGAAAAAAGCGAGTCGGAGAATAAAGCGAGTCGGAGAATAAAGCGAGTCGGAGAATAAAGCGAGTCGGAGAATAAAGCGAGTCGGAGAAAAAAGCGAGTCAGAGAATAAAGCGAGTCGGAGAATAAAGCGAGTCGGAGAATAAAGCGAGCCGGAGAATAAAGCGAGTCGGAGAAAAAAGCGAGTCGGAGAATAAAGCGAGTCGGAGAATAAAGCGAGTCGGAGAATAAAGCGAGTCGGAGAATAAAGCGTGTCGGAGAATAAAGCGAGTCGGAGAATAAAGCGAGTCGGAGAATAAAGCGAGTCGGAGAATAAAGCGAGTCGGAGAAAAAAGCGAGTCGGAGAATAAAGCGAGTCGGAGAATAAAGCGAGTCGGAGAATAAAGCGTGTCGGAGAATAAAGCGAGTCGGAGAAAAAAGCGAGTCGGAGAATAAAGCGAGTCGGAGAATAAAGCGAGTCGGAGAATAAAACGATTCGGAGAATAAAGCGAGTCGGAGAAAAAAGCGAGTCGGAGAATAAAGCGAGTCGGAGAATAAAGCGAGTCGGAGAATAAAGCGAGTCGGAGAATAAAACGATTCAGAGAATAAAGCGAGTCGGAGAATAAAGCGAGTCGGAGAATAAAGCGAGTCGGAGAAAAAAGCGAGTCGGAGAATAAAGCGAGTCGGAGAAAAAAGCGAGTCGGAGAATAAAGCGAGTCGGAGAATAAAGCGAGTCGGAGAATAAAGCGAGTCGGAGAATAAAGCGAGTCAGAGAATAAAGCGAGTCGGAGAATAAAGCGAGTCGGAGAATAAAGCGAGTCAGAGAATAAAGCGAGTTGGAGAATAAAGCGAGTCAGAGAATAAAGCGAGTCGGAGAAAGGATAACATGCTCTAGGAAAGGAAAAGTTGATGGCAAAAATCTACTTTTTAACCAGGAATGGACCGATTCTTCTCACAGGCAGTTCCAAAATATATTTTTTTACTTTTTCTATAAATAAACACTTTAAGATGCATCTTTTTTCAAAAATATTTTTTGATATAGTCCTTGTTTTTACTTTAAATGAGGAACAAAACATTTATTTGAAGTTTTATAAATAACTCATTCAGTTCAGCATTTTAACAATAAATATAACAAAAAATATAATTAAATAAATAATGCAATTTGTTTGTCTTTCAGTTTCTGATGACGTAAAATGCTGATACTAGGCTACTTCAGTAAACAGGATATAGCACAGATAGAAATGATAACGGTCCAGACAGGAAGTGTAAACAGGATAGTAGTGAACTACACATTGTGTTGAAACTACACATTGAACTACACATTTATGTTAAAAGTCTGATGGCTTGCGGGACAAAGCTCTCGTTAAATCTAACAGTCTTGCACCGTGTGCAACAGTAACCGAAGCTTTCAACCTTTAGAGAAGATCATGCGTCAGTCGTTCTACTGTAAGAACACAACATATCGCTATGGGTCTATAAGGATATGTTCCAGTCAGGAAGCTTTTACTGTGAAACCGAATCAAATTTACAAATCAAACTCAGAAACTGCTGCTGTTCTCAGAACACTGGACTGACAGTCTGCAACATCTTGCTTGTCTAATAGACTTTAATGATGCTCTCCCAGAGTTCCACCACCTACACCAAATACAGTACCGTGCAAAGGTTTTAGGCACTTGGGGATATTATTATATATAAAAAGCTATTTTCTAGATGGGATATTTTTATTTGCTACTTGTATTTAAATAGTATTAATACAGTAAGTAGAGCTTTTACATATGACAGTGTGTTTATTTAACCTATTCCAAGCTTCTCCTTGTGGAATCAACCCAGTATTATTAACAGTTCTCATCTAATACCTGCTTTGACTGCTCAGTACTTCATTAAGCTAAATCAAGATTGCTGCTGAAGGAACTGAATACATTCATACAATGTCTGGGGCGTCCAGGAGAAATCTGGAACTACACTTTGTTCTTCAAATTGGAGCTCAAGATATGATCTACTTCTTTCACAATAAGATATTTATTACTTTACTTTATATTGTTTCTTTGGAATCTTACTGGTGAAAATACACATACTGCTAAAATAGGATAATAAACAATGAGCTTGGGCGCCTAAGACTTGTGCACAGTAGTGTATATGGGGGAAATACTTTTGAACATTTTGTGATTCGGGAAAGGTTTAATATGGATTCACATGCTAGAAGACTGAACACAGGAAATCCACCAGAACCACAGAGATTGGTATTGTTTGGTGAAAAACAATAGACTATTTGGTCTAGAATTTTCTTAAGAGGCGCTGGGGGTGAGTGGTCCTGGTGATGACAGTAACACTTGTAAAAGAAGAAATTACCCAGGGGCCCTTATGTAAATATAATCCTGTCTGGATAGACAGCAGAGAAAGAACGAGGGAGAAGGAAGAGCCATGAAGTGTTCTTTTCAGTGTGATGTAACTCGACCCTACCTAAATTATTAACTCGAGTATTGATTAATCCAGCCCTCTTATACATTCTCTGTGCCTCTTAGGGTTTCTAGAGCTTGCTTTCTTATTTGCATTCCCTTTCTCTCTCTCTCTCTCTCTCTCTCTCTCTCTCTCTTTCTTTCTTTTCACTGTGTTTCTTTTTTGAGCCTGAATAGTAATGTGGTATGTAAGCTATTGGATTGATGTCGGCGTTGAGGGTATTAGAACACAGGCTCCCTGTTGACCTGCTTGAGATGGAGTTTGTGTGTGTTCCAGCCACCCAGGCTGTTTAGGCCAGTGAGCTGTGGATAGCTAACAGGTTAAGCAGGTTGCCGATACATATCCCTCAAATTCATTTTCTACTGATTACTGACTTCCCCTTCACCCACTTGAACTTGTGCCATACACACTGATCACGAGTGCTCAGTTACTGAAGAAGTGTGCGGTGCAGTAGTGAAAAATTAACCCTGTCAGACCACACGTCTCGTCTGTGATACATACATACATTGTTGCCGTATGTGACACAGACTCTCATGGGGAACCAAGACAAAGACATTTAACACTAATAATCTGATACGGCACTTCAGAGACACCACACAGCTGAATGCAGTGAATATCAGCAAACAGCAGAGCTAGCACGCACAGCTATCACAAAACAAATAACCCAGAACACCATACAGACCAGATCTGACCGGTACGAACAGAACAGCAGCAGCAATTCAAGATCTACATTAAATGATTGCAGTTTTTTTTTAAGTAAGCGTTTTTTTCATTTTAAATTAAGGGTCTAAATTTAATGATTGCAGTTTTGGGGATATTTTTCTTTTAATTTACTTTGTTTATTTATTGTTAATTTTGTTAAAAATATTATGCTGTTTCACATGAGCTCGTTAAAAGTGGTAATAAACCAGTTTAGACCATGTTTCATGACTTGCTTGCACTAATAACTACATGTAGCTCCGCCCTCGATTGGTATCGGCTATCGGTCGATCACGCTGAAATGTGATCGGAGATCGGAATCGGCCTCAAAAACGCTGATCGGCCCATCTCTACTATTAATCATTGAAAAAGCTTGTAAAAAGGCGTGGCAGTGCAAAGAGGGTCTCGGCAGGCACTGAGCTCCTCGGTTAAATAAAAAGGTACTGTTGTTGTGGTTGCTATTGTTTTAGGGATGTTAGTAGTGTTCCTGTGTTGGGTAGAGCTATCGTGTTCTGGGAAGGGTGGGTTATAGGGTGTTTGGAGGATCCACCCTCAACATATTTTGTGTCCTCCCATGTCACACCCGGTCTGTGGTTCAGGTTGGGGTTAGCGCTGGGGTTGGCGGCCCTCCCTGAAGGCTCGTTCGATTAAAGAGAAGTAACGTTCTGCATGTGCAGTGTCTCCTGATGCAGCAATATTAAACAAGCAGCACTTTTCAGCAGAAAAATGTGTGGGCATAGGAACTGCTCTCCCTCTGCACTGTCCCTCTGCTTCGCACACTCACTGGTGCAGACAGTGCAGTGAAGCTCTGTAAAGGGAGAGTTTACCTCAGTCAGAAATGGGTTCAGTTATGTCATTATATTTATGCATTGTTGGTCAGCATTATGGCAGTGGATCGATGCCGGCAGATATTAGTGAGGCTGCACAACATGGGTAAAATATCTATGTAGTAATTACACTGATACATGACATGTGTATAAGTATGTACATATATATATATATATATATATATATATATATATATATATATTTATATATATACACTACCGCTCAAAAGTTTAGGATCACTTTAGAATTTCATTTCATGCAATTCATGCAATTTTCATGCAATTCACACAATCAACAGTATTGTCCATTTCACAATTAATGTAAGTGTATCAGATGATTTTTAAAGAATAAAAATGTTTGTATTAAAGCCTGTTTTTGTATAAAGGCTTATTTTGCATATAGTCCTATTATCAGTAATTCTCAGTCCTCTGTCTAAATCTCCTGGTACGGCCGCCAATCCAAGTTAAGGATGTTATTGGACTAATTGGTTGTTAGGACACTCTTGCTCAATAGTGATGCACAGCTGAAAAACATTCTACTAATAAGTGAGCATAAAAGGGAGAACAACATTCTAGGTTAGTTTAGTATCTGAAGCATCAGCAGTTGATGGCTTGTTGACAGACTCACAATGACCAGAAAGAAACAACTTTCTTTAGAGACCCGTCAGTCCATTGTTGTGTTAAGGGAGGAAGGTATATTGCATATATGTACATACTTATATACGTGTCATGTATCAACAGATATATATATATATATATATATATATATATATGTGTGTGTGTGTGTGTGTGTGTGTGTATGTGTTTGTTTCTGATACCAATACAACACACTAACACACCACCACCACATCAGTGTCACTGCAGTTCTGAGAATGATCGACCACCCAGATAATATCTGCTCTGTGGTGGTCCTTTGGGGGTCCTGATTATTGAAGAACCTTGTGAAAGTGGGCTAACTGCAGTGACACTGACGTGGTGGTGGTGTGTTAGTGTGTTGTATAGGTATCAGACAAACACACACACACATAATCAGTGTGTGTAATAATAACAGATGAACTACAGTCTGTAATTGTACAACTACAGAGAGCACCTTAGTGCATGGTCAGGATGCTCACATTTGATTGGATGGCATATTGTATCACATGGTGTGATGTCATTATTGCAAATGCCAATATGGTAATAATAGTTTAAGGAGAATTCCACTGATTCTTTTTTCTACTGCTCTGGAAGGTAAAACGGTTAAGGCTATGTAAAAGCAGTGGAAATGCATGTGAAACGCAAGTGCTCACAATGGTAGTGACAGGAACCAGACATCATCTCACAGTTGTCACATGAAGTGAACATGAATAACCTGTCTAATTGTTGTAATGTTTCCTACAGAACCTATAAAACTCAGATGTGTAGGCTCATTGGTTGTTGTTATGAATAGGGAATCAGTATTACTGATGTCTAACTGCGTAGTAGATGTTGGGACCCCTGGTTCCTATCACCAGTAGTGTAAATAAAGCTTCAGCCAGTTTCTCTACCACTCTGAATGACTTAATGACAATATATTGAGCAGCTTTAACTTGCTATACACTAAACAGGTTTACTGAACGAGAACAAGATCATTATTTTGGGTTCACTTTGTGCAATGAGCACAGGTTACATCTCTAAAACCTTGTAATGTGTTGATATGCATTTGCTACTCAGAGATCAAGACGCACATAACTACAGCACAGTGTTCCTACTGAGATGCAAGCATCTTGTGTTTCCTTCCCAGTCAGTCCTCATTTCTGTGTAAAGTGTGTACAGCATGTGGCGAACGCACACCATCGCACTTCCTCTTTCAGTCAAATACATGAAAAGATGGAACCCAGACAGCAGAAGGCCTGTTAGATGTGTCTAGAACAGTGATAGATGCCGCGGGAGAAGAGGCTGCTGTAGGTAGTCAAAAATAGCCCAGGCTGTCGCCTGCATTGCTTTACATTTGCTGTTATGATACGAAAACTATTTTGGCTGCTTTGAAACAATATCAAACTGGCATTATCATTAGCCTGCTGTGTGTTTTAAGCTCCAGCTGCTTCAGAGGCGAGCACTTCAGATGAACTGCTTCTTCTCATCATTTCCTCTAACAGCCGTCTTCCTGTCTCAGACACTCCTTCATGTAAACAAGAGGAGATTTGTGCAATAACTCTCAAGCAGCTGTAATCGCATTTAAATGCCAACTCATAAAGCTGCTCTGGGCGGAGCAGTTTTTTTAGAGAACACATAACTTGGCCGGAATTAAATGCTTGTACACGAGCGTAACACAAAATATAAAACTTTGAAGAGTTGTTTTGTTGATCATCTTCTTATCAAATGCATTACCGTTAACATTTACAACTCTTTTATGGTGATTATTGCTTTATGCACTGTGTTAATACATACCCTTAATAATATTAATAGTTAAAAAATATATATTTTTTGAGTTGCATTGATGACATAATGCATTATGTAAAAAACGGGTGCTTTGATCTTTTAGCTTCTCATTAAAGGGGCATTCCAGCCAAATAGACACATTTAACATGTCATGTGTCTTTTAATTCATTAGTCCTACTGGTTTGACAGAATTTAAGATTCTGTATCACTTTCATGTTTCATTCATCACTTTTCTCACACCCCAATACCCAGCATGCGTTACACGATTATAAGATTCGATCTCTGGGAGGCTCTGCAGTGCTCATGGCTGCTCCATCAAAGAAATAATTCATTTAAAGTGTATCAGGAATAAAGAAAATCTAACAGACTGCCAGGAAGTATACACACCAGAGCAATTGTAGCCTTTCAGAATGTACTTTCTCCTTTAATATACATTATCAGAAGTGTCTTGGTCTATAAACCAGACTACTTTGACACCACTGTAGGATGAGAATAGGCCTGTTGTCAGTGGATTTGGTGATGGTTAGGTTTTGCTTAAGTGTCCCTTTAAAGGTGCAGTGTGTAATTGTGATGGTGCAGGGTGGCCCATCACCGGTATTAACAGTACTAACCTGATTCTTTATTTAACTTAAAATGCTATGTTGCAGGTTTTATGCACCTAATATCCTTGATGTCCTGTTGAAAAGGGGGATGCAGGGCAAACGGGAGGTAAAGGGAACTGGGACCTCTTATTCCTGTTGGGTGGATCCACCTTCAGGGAGGAAGAGGGTCCTTAGTGTCCTGGGAGGGGTAAAACCTGTTAAAGAGAAAGTAAATTAATAAATGAATACACGTGAGAATGAAAGTCATGACATGTAACAGCTCTGTGCATGTATGTAATTAACGTCTTGGGACGTCAACCCTCTTGTATTATGTATGAGGCATTAGTTTAGTCGGGGCGGGGCTTCTGCAATAAAAGCTCTCGGGGTTCATTCATCTGGGGTCTTCTCACCTAACAGTTGGAGGAGCGATATGTAGGGCTCTTGAACAATGTACTGCTGTTAGCTGCTTGTAACAGAGAGTCTATTAACTATTGTTATGAGTGTGAGCCTTGCGGTGAAGCCTCACGTGACTGTTCCGTTTACCCTTTGTTATTTTCCGTCTGATGCCATTATTGTTTTGTTTTGTGTGTGTGTGTGTATTAGCGTTAATAAATCACTTGGAAACTGGAATCTTGTCTCCTCTCGACCGCACCCACACCCATAGTACCTTAAACGGTCGCATGTAAATCCCAGTGAATCTCCTTTTGGGGGTTCCACAGTTACAGTAATATTTAATGGCATCTAGCAGCGAGGTTGCAGATTGCAACGAAATGAACAGACCCTCCCCCTGTCTAAGTGTGCAGTAGAACAAAATATGGTATGTCAGGTTTTTGTTTCTTTGATGATGAGGACTCAGCCCAGCAGTAACCATTGATTACTCTTTTTCATGCATCTTCCAACCGGTGCTATAGCGCCACCTAATTTGGGCTGCAACCAACTTGCGAAAGGCAACCTCTAAAAAATATTTAATGATTAATTCGTTCTGGACTACTCTAGAACGAGAGATGACCCTCTTCAATGTAGATCTCAAGGGGTCACTAATAAAAACTTTTCAATAATAATAATTTTTTAAATAATATATCCTCTTTAAATCTTACACACTGCACCTTTAAATTCAAATTCTAAAATTAAAAGGGGTCTAAAATTGAAGCTTTAGAATCTGTACTTTGCACATAGTTTCTCTGTTTGTTTCAACAAGTTACAACTAAGAAATCATTGAACTGAAGTGTAAAAAGTGGTGCTTTGAGACATGCATGCCATGAGGTGTCCAGCACCTCAGGAGAGAGAAGCTTCTACAACTAGGACATCATAGTAATGTGCTAATCATCACGACCTGTTGATGCTATGACCATATCTTAGTGTGACACGTACCACAGTGCCCAAATATGCATGCAAACATTATTTGAACTGCACTCCCTACTTCCTCCCTGCTCAGCTGAGCTTGGCAAGCGTGACGGTGATAAGTCCACTATGATCCAACTCACCAATGCTCACACCAATGCTCATTTACATGGTGTGAAAAATGTATGCCTAATGGTCCAATAGAAATGCTCCAAAATAGCTTGGGAAAATTCTGGTTCCATTGACTTACATTGAAAGTGAAATATGATTTTGGTCTCCTTGAAGGAGATGATTGTGGACTTCAGAAGGGGCAGACATGCCCACCTCCCCCTGCATGTCGGAGGGTCTGCGGTGGAAGTGGTCTCCAGCTACAGGTACTTGGGTGTTCACCTGAGCAACAACCTCACCTGGAGCAACAACACTTCCAGCCTGGTCAGGAAGGCACATCAGCGGCTCTACTTCCTCAGGCGGTTGAGGCGAGCTGGGCTCGGGAGCTCGGTCCTCACCTCCTTCTACAGATGTGTGGTGGAGAGCGTTCTATGCTCCAGCATCAACGTGTGGCACGGAAGCTGCTCTGCTGCAGACAGGAAAGCTCTGCAGAGGGTGGTGAAGGCTGCACAGAGGTCTGTCGGAGTCAGCCTCCCCACCACCACGGACATATACACCTCCAGATGCAGGAAGAGGGCCACCTGCATCATGAAGGACCCCACTCATCCAGCACACTCACTGTTTGTCCCGCTCCCCTCAGGCAGGAGGCTGCGGAGCGTTAAGTGTAGAACGAACAGACTGAGGAACAGCTTCATTCCGGAAGCTGTAAGACTTGTAAACGCCACTTAGTGGAACCACTGCACTGACACTTTTACTGCACTGACACTTTTACGACACCAGTCACTTTAATACACTCTGCTGCTACCTTCTCCATTCCTGTTTATTTTATTTTCATATATTTTATATATTTATGTTTATTTTATTTATTTAAGTACTGCTGTCTGGGTAAAACTGGGTCCTTGGGTACCACAATTTCGTTCCACCCCATGTACCACATGTGATGCGAATGACAATAAAGTCTCCTTGAATCCTTGAATCCTTGAATCCTTGAATCCTTGAATCCTGTAAAATTGCAATTTTGAAGATTGGAGATTTCATTGGACAGTGATGAGATGCATCTCCTACGTCCCAGATTACTTTTCCAGTCTCACTCTTTCTCTTGTTACATCTCTGGTTGTCTTCTTTTGCAGGTACTCTGCCACCCGGAGAGCACAACTTCTCTTTTCAGTTTCTCATCCCAGGTAAGGTCCGCAAAGAAGGAGAACACAAATACATAGTCAAATACATTCATCTGATTATGCTCTGATTGGGCCTGTATCACGGAAACATGAGACACTGTGTAAACATTCCATATGTCCCCCAGTACAGTCTATCAGGGATGAGTGCGAATGTTTGAACATTTAAATAATCATGAAATAAATCAGGTCAACCAGGTCAATCAGAGTTTATCTCCAGTGTAAGAGATTCACTATTAAAATTCTGAGATGTCTGGACTCTATACTCCACCAGTGGAAACTCAGGAGCCTGTATCTTACGTTTCAGTCAAGAGTTTCTGATCAGTTTACTTAAAAAAAGTAAGACTACTGAAGGGGGCTCAGGGTTTAGGTACACCAGAGGAGAAGCAACATGCTGTGTTGATATAGGCAGACAGTACAAAGTACAGCTATAGCACATAGTAAGCATGGCAGGAAAATCCAGACTTAATGGACTAAAACTTTTACCTTCATATAATGATTATCCTCCAAATAACTCTTTATAAACTCACAGTTTTGAAGCTAAAAGGGACACGGTGAACACAAAGCGTCTAGATTTATACCGCTAGCTGAGGTGAAAACACAAAAACCCAGACTACAGCAGTTTAATCCCTATTTAGTTTATCGACTGTTCACATTCAAGTGATGCAGAGTGCAGTTACTGCAGACAGCTAATAGATAATGAGTAAATGTTTTGCTGTTCCTGGTTCCCAGTATCACCCCCCCTCTCCATCCCCTCCAACACCAACCCACAATTCCCTTCCCTGAGAAACTGCAGTAGTCACCAGGTTGTTCTATTTTTGTTTTGCTTGCTTATTTTTTCTTTTATTTTTCTTTTCATTTTGCTTCTTCTTTTACAGCGATCAACAATGTACAATCCTCCATTTGTCAAAATTTGTGTTCTTAAACTTCTCACAACACAAAATGGTTATCCAGCACGGATGTTCTAGCAACATTTAAACATTTTAATGTCTTTTTAATGTTAATTCAGTATAGCTTAATATCAATACTACCCCTTGATAAGCTGATTCAGGCTATCACAACATTCTAATTTTTATTCTTTTAATGCTTGGAACATATTTTGATAAGTACATTCACCAACTTCTTGTTTACATCTTTCTTGTTCCATTTTATTCTGGCACCTGCAGCACTGTAAATGATTGCTGCAGCGTTTAAGGTGGAATGTACATATTTTTAAAAAACTTTCAAACTAGGTAGCCAATCAGTCTAGAAGGCCTAGTAATAGAATTAACTTTTGTTAGTTAAAGGCTAAGCACCTCTTATGGACACCCTGGTGATTCCACATTGTTTTAGATACTGAAAATATATAAACATGACTTAAAATAAAATTTGCTGCTTAATTTGTTTTAAAATAGACGCTCAACGCTACCGTGTGACGTCACTGGTGGACAACAATGAACAACGCTGCAGTACAACAGCATCATGACTGACTGGGACTGTGCATTTTCCAGCGCTGCTTCTTTTCCATTAATTCAGATAATATTTCTGAATATGAATTTGAAAGAGCTGTAATGTAGAAATAGACCACCATATCACTTAGTCCTGAGACTTTTAGTCAAACCACACCCACAACAGCAGCTCATCCTGAGTGTAAACAGTATCTAGCTAAATAACCAACATTATTCATGACAACAGCCTAGCAACCAGCTAAACTCCGATATAGTGCTACAGTTATTGTTGTAAATATAATCAAAGTAGAACTAGCCGCCGAACTTAGTATGTGAAGCTAATGTTAGCTAACATCAGCTAAAGCAGGCTCAGTAACTGAGCTCACCCGGTTTATCTCCACGTACACGGAGGCTCTTGAACTCCTCTCGCTGGTTTCCTTACACGCTCATACTGTTCGAACAGCGTCAGACTTAAGATCCCGTCGTCGTGTAAGCCTACATCCCATAACTGAGATAATCTTCAGACATGAAATGATCTACAAATGACAGAGTGAGAGGACGGTCCTTTCCAATGTGTCTGTTTAAAGTTGACAGGTTTAGTCCACTTTCTGGATATTTTGGGGGTCTTTGGGCCGTTTGTGCACAGTCGTCCACTGTACATCCAATTACTGCAGCCAAAAACAACAACACCTTTCTGTCATTAAGTGTATCTTCTTAAGTGTAAGTGTATCTTCTAGTGTTGCTGTTCACCTTCTATGTCACCCACTTAATGCCGGCAGACACGCATTTCCGAACAGTGGGCGGAGCTAAACAGTCTTCCAAGACGTAATTCCTGACTTTTTAAAAAATAAAACGTTTTCTGACTTTGAATAATCACAAGTTAGAATCTCAAACTCCGCTATAGTAATGTGTTTGACATTTTCATATTAGCTTAGCCTTTAATTCTAAGGGATAAAGAAAAGTTGGAAAGTGTATTTTCAATCCGAATATCGTATGAACACAAGGTTATAAGTGGGCTTTGACTGCAGCGTATGTGTCTGTTTATTAAATGAACAGTTCAAAGAGATCAGCTGATCAGTTTCACAGTGTAGCTGTTAGTCTAACAGTGGATATTTTGCTGTGTGTGCATGTAAGTGACTTTCCACCCGTACAAGGATTTTACAGGCCTGGCTGATAATCGTGCATGTCCCATCCCATCCCTTTCCTTCCTGACTGATCCTGGTTTATTTTGTTTTTTTAAGCTGTAGTTTGTACGCCAGTGTTGCTTTAAGGATAATCCGGGACACTTTTGGGAGCTTTCTAAAGGGTTAAGTGCTCTGCGCGCAGGTGTGAGGTCAAAAAAAGAGCCACGGTTCCCTGAAGCATAGAGCTGTTGGTGGTAGTAGGGGCAGTTGTTCTATTTTCAGCTCTTATCTTGTGGCACCAGCAGCAGTCAGTAAAACAGCTGTCATGAGTTTCCCCCGCATGATTCTTTCCTCCAATTTGTCTTGGGGTTGGTCACTAACTTTTCGGGCCTTGCAAGCTACCAATGGATCTCTGCTGCAATGCTTCGATTCTTTTAAAGCTAAAGTTCAGGTTCAGCCAGAAGTTTAATCAAGCGTAAATGCTCAATCATGTGTTGCCGTCTGTGTTCTGAGTGATGACTCATTTCCTGTGCACTTAAAGTAGTAAAAGTTATCTTTAAACAGTTGTGCCCTCATTCTAAATGTAATCGATCAGCCAAGACCTGTTTGTACATGGCTTTCCGTCTAAGGTGGAAAAAGAAGAGGCGAGCGAATGTCCTTATCAGAAAATGTTACACGCATTAAAATAATATTAGGATGTTTTTATAGTAGTGTACTAAAACGTTTGGCTGGTAGTGTACTAAAACGTTTGGCTGGTAGTGTACTAAAACGTTCGACTGGTAGTGTACTAAAACGTTTGGCTGGTAGTGTACTAAAACGTTCGACTGGTAGTGTACTAAAACGTTTGACTGGTAGTGTACTAAAACGTTCGACTGGTAGTGTACTAAAACGTTTGGCTGGTAGTGATCTAAAACGTTTGACTGGTAGTGATCTAAAACGTTTGACTGGTAGTGATCTAAAACGTTTGACTGGTAGTGTACTAAAACGTTTGACTGGTAGTGTACTAAAACGTTCGACTGGTAGTGTATCTAAAACGTTTGGCTGGTAGTGTACTAAAACGTTTGACTGGTAGTGATCTAAAACGTTTGACTGGTAGTGATCTAAAACGTTTGGCTGGTAGTGTTCTAAAACGTTTGGCTGGTAGTGATATAAAACGTTTGACTGGTAGTGATCTAAAACTTTTGGCTGGTAGTGTACTAAAACGTTTGGCTGGTAGTGATCTAAAACGTTTGACTGGTAGTGATCTAAAACGTTTGGCTGGTAGTGTATCTAAAACGTTTGACTGGTAGTGTACTAAAACGTTTGACTGGTAGTGTTTTAACACGTTTGACTGATAGTGTACTTACACGTTTGGCTGGTAGTGATCTTTAACGTTTGGCTGGTAGTGTACTAAAACGTTCAACTGGTAGTGTACTAAAACGTTTGGCTGGTAGTGTACTTAAACGTCTAGCTAGTAGTGTACTTAAACGTTTGGCTGGTAGTGTACTAAAACGTTCAACTGGTAGTGATCTAAAACGTTTGGCTGGTAGTGTACTTAAACGTCTAGCTGGTAGTGATCTAAAACGTTTGGCTGGTAGTGTACTAAAACTTTCAACTGGTAGTGATCTAAAACGTTTGGCTGGTAGTGTATCTAAAATGTTTGACTGGTAGTGTACTAAAACGTTTGGCTGGTAGTGTACTAAAACGTTTGGCTGGTAGTGCACTATAACGTTTGGCTGGTAGTGTACTAAAACGTTTGGCTGGTAGTGTTCTAAAACGTTTGACTGGTAGTGTATCTAAAACGTTTGACTGGTAGTGTATCTAAAACGTTTGACTGGTAGTGTATCTAAAATGTTTGACTGGTAGTGTACTAAAACGTTTGGCTGGTAGTGTACTAAAACGTTTGGCTGGTAGTGCACTATAACGTTTGGCTGGTAGTGTACTAAAACGTTTGGCTGGTAGTGTTCTAAAACGTTTGACTGGTAGTGTACTAAAATGTTTGGCTGGTAGTGATCTAAAGCGTTTAGCTGGTAGTGTACTAAAGCGTATGGCTGGTAGTGATCTAAAACGTTTGACTGGTAGTGTACTAAAACGTTTGACTGGTAGTGTACTAAAACGTTTGACTGGTAGTGTACTAAAACGTTTGGCTGGTAGTGTACTAAAACGTTTGGCTGGTAGTGTACTAAAATGTTTGGCTGGTAGTGATCTAAAACGTTTGGCTGGTAGTGTACTAAAACGTTTGGCTGGTAGTGATCTAAAACGTTTGACTGGTAGTGTACTAAAACGTTTGACTGGTAGTGTACTAAAATGTTTGGCTGGTAGTGTACTAAAGCGTTTGGCTGGTAGTGATCTAAAACGTTTGACTGGTAGTGTACTAAAACGTTTGACTGGTAGTGTACTAAAACGTTTGGCTGGTAGTGTACTAAAACGTTTGGCTGGTAGTGTATCTAAAACGTTTGGCTGGTAGTGTATCTAAAACGTTTGTCTGGTAGTGTACTAAAACGTTTGGCTGGTAGTGTATCTAAAACGTTTGGCTGGTAGTGTACTAAAACGTTTGACTGGTAGTGTACTAAAACGTTTGGCTGGTAGTGTATCTAAAACGTTTGACTGGTAGTGTACTAAAACGTTTGACTGGTAGTGTACTAAAACGTTTGACTGGTAGTGATCTAAAACGTTTGACTGGTAGTGTACTAAAACGTTTGACTGGTAGTGTATCTAAAACGTTTGGCTGGTAGTGTACTAAAACGTTTGACTGGTAGTGTATCTAAAACGTTTGACTGGTAGTGTATCTAAAACGTTTGGCTGGTAGTGTATCTAAAACGTTTGACTGGTAGTGTATCTAAAACGTTTGACTGGTAGTGTACTAAAACGTTTGGCTGGTAGTGTATCTAAAACGTTTGACTGGTAGTGATCTAAAACGTTTGGCTGGTAGTGTATCTAAAACGTTTGGCTGGTAGTGTACTAAAACGTTTGGCTGGTAGTGTATCTAAAACGTTTGACTGGTAGTGTATCTAAAACGTTTGGCTGGTAGTGTACTAAAACGTTTGACTGGTAGTGTATCTAAAACTTTTGGCTGGTAGTGTATCTAAAACTTTTGGCTGGTAGTGTATCTAAAACGTTTGGCTGGTAGTGTATATGGCCTGTCTGGAGCTAGCTCGTATGAGCTGGACCATAGTTTAAACTCAGTCAACATTAAGTCAGTGGCTTGCAGCTTTTAATCTGTAGTTTGTCAGGCAGTAACTACAGTTAACAGAAGCAACACAACATTAATAATAAAGGAGTCAGTTATAGCCTATCACTGTGTCAAGTGGTCAAATATCCGTGCTGTAAGGAAGGACTTCTAGGATAGTTTAACCTCTTTATTGGTTGCACTGGTTAAACAGTTATGTATTTGACAGTTAATGGTTAATGGGTTGATCATCAGCATCCATAGCTCGTCGTAGTTTAAGGCAAGTACAGAATGATTTAGGCACACATTACTGGTTAGCGGCATTAACATCAAAGCTCCTGCACAAAACTAACCCCAAACATGTCTTGGCTGTTCATAACATGAATTCATAGCTACAACAGGGCTCATTTCAATTTAAGTTTATGATGCATGAAAAAAAAACTGTTCGCAATAGTACATACTGTTCAAGACGCAAATGGTTTTCCTAGCAAAGCACAAATCGGGACCTGCCTTTGAAATAACCATGCAGTGTGAATGACATATGCTCCTCACAGCCATGTCCTTACACGCACTTTGGTTGAAAGATAAAGCAGGAGCGTCTGAGAGGGCCACAGCACTGCAGATAATCAGACTTAGGAGATCTCACACACCTTCTTCAACTCAGCAGTCTTTTATCATGCCCTTCTTAAATTGCACCGGATGTGTTAGTGCAGGGTAAACACTTAATTCTGCACTGCGATGGCCTCGCATGACCCGAGTGTGACTTCCTTGGACTATGATGATAGCGTCAGTGGTGGCACACTGTGCCCTCTGCTGTTAGGTAGTAGAAGCACACAGTAGAGACAAATCCTCAGCTAGTTTTAGTGGAGATTATGTGTTTGACTGTATGGACTTTGCTATGATGTATGCTTTAAGGTAATAGAGTGATGCTCCTTTGTGCACGGCTGCTGTGCTTCAAAGAACATTCTGAAGCTTCTGATGCCACAATTCATTTTTATGGGCACTACCTACAGCAAAAACGGTCAAGCCGTTGTTGGTTATACTGGATACTGGTTGTTGGATCAGTGGACGCTATAGGTGTGAGTAACCGGTGGTCAGCCAGGGTAGACAGTAGCACACAGTAGATCACGGCCTGGGGAAAAGGTTGATGGCAACTCTGGCTGACTGACTGGCCTCTCTGTGTCTGGCGCATTATCAGTACTTAGGTTACAGTTCTAACAATAGCCCCCTCCATAATAATGCTGTAGGCATAACTGCCTTTGAGAGGAAGAGCGGGCTAAATGCCACTGCTGGAAGTTCTTATTTTCCCTTTCCGAGCTGGGGCAGAATTGATTGAAGCTTATTGATCTGAGCTTCCCTTGTGTTATGAGGCAGTGGATTAGTCATTTGGTTGATGGCACTTCAGAAGCACTACACATATTTAACCTGAAACCGGTATCGAGCTGTGTGCTTCGTTTAGCTTTTCTTTTTTTTCTTTTCTTTTTTTTTGGGGGGGGTGACTCTGCACATTTATTTCTACCTCTGCTCAGTCTTCCGCCTCCCCTCGTCTTTTTTCCTTGGAAGTTTCACTCTGTTCCTTTCCGTCTTCCTGTTTGTCTTTGTCATCCAGCTCCATTATTAGCTCCACAAAATGAGCCCCTACTAGTCACTGTCTTATCACAGTGAAGGAAGAGGCCGTTTATATCAGATAGATCTCCTCCACTGGCAGTGCTATATCCAACTCTGACTAATTAGCCCTAGTCTCCTTCTTGCCCATCAGCTACACCCTCTTCTTTGGAGCACTGCAGCCAGCATAAAACACATGTATTTTTTTAAAATCTGAGAATATGTGGGCTTCAAAGGAAATGGACAGTGTATGTGCTTGGGACATATATGGTCATGGTCAGAACTAAACCATTCATCTCCATTTTTAGACTATGGTTTCAGATATTTTGCTACTGACATTGTGTTAAAACTGGACCAATAGAAATGACTGGGAATAAAGTCTATAAACATAACCTTACATTAAATGTAAAGAATGTTTTTAATATTCTCCTGCTTTTGTTCTGATGGCATTAGTATAAAAGGTCTTTCTACATGTTTCTTTCAAGCTTTTAAGAATTCTATGACCAAGAATTGAATTAATTAAGAAACAATACACTGTATTTATTGATTTACATTATCTGTCTTGAAATTTAATCTCCACTTTGAGACATAATTAATTCTAGAATTTACTTTGCTGTTATTTCTTTCTACATTATTATATTATTGCAGCAGCTCGTGTGCAAACATTATAATGAGAACCAATAGAAATTCTCCAGAATCACTGGGAATAAAACCTTTTTACATTAGCTTACACTGACAGTAAAGACAGTATGCTTGTTTTTCTATGGAATAATACTATTACTATTACTTCTGCAGCTCCATGCATCATTCTGGACATTGTATTTTGTTCTATACTACTGAAAAAAATATTGTTCCCAAACTTTTGAACAGCCATTCCCAACTTTTGAAAGCTGGTGTACATTTCTGTGTAATAAAGCACCTGAATGACCAACTTTCAAAAATTGTCATTCTCAGCACATGCCCCCACCTCCTTCGAGGGCCCGTTTGGGAAGATCATGTACCGAATCAGGGCTGTAATAGACACGCCACGCTTCTCCAAGGACTACAAGACCCAGAGACCCTTCTACCTACTCAACATGCTGAACCTCAATGAGGTGCCTGATATAGAGGTGAGCACTCTCAGCACTCTTCATAGAATAAGAATAATGATCTATACATTATAACCAGTGCTGGGTACCATGATTTTGATAGCAATACATTAATACACGGGAAACACTAACCATGAGCACACTGTTAATATCCCAGACTGTGTACATAGTAATACATGTTATTTAGTGACTACAAGGAGTACAGTGTACTGTTTGGGCTGTTTCTAGGTTATAGAAGTGTGTAGTGATACTTTGGGTGTGCCCTGGCCATTTAAGGGGTTAATAACATGTATTTGGAAAAAAACAAAACTCAAAGACAAAGATACAGAGAAACAAATACAGAGAACACTGAGAACACGAACAGAATTAGGCCACTGACGTAGATATTAATAAATACATTCCCAAAACCACAATCACAATGCTACAAATCTGCCAGACAGAGATTAGGGGCAAACAGAGGGCAAATATAAATACACAAGGACAGACAGGGAACACCTGGGATGGACAGAAGCCATGAACTAGGAACACGAGATGGGGTGTGGCAAGAGGGAAAACCAGTGAGGTAAGAAACCAAAATTAACAGAAGCACATGGAAAAATATGAGGGCAATATAAAAAAAAGACAGAGATTAACAGGCCAAGGCGTGACAGCCAATCAGTAGTCTACATTTTGGAGCAAGCATGCCAATTTGCTCATGGCTGCTTCCACTAATGGTACTGAGTCATTGAGTTTTTCAACACTCTGTAGTTTCAAAGTAATTCAGTAGGAATGACAGAAGTTCAGGACCCAGCCATCGTTATCACCAAACTCAGAATGTACTTGGTTTGAATCTGAAACCCTAAAAATACTCTTCTCTCTGGGCTCTTCCAGCAACCCAGCTCCTCTGTGACAACTAAGAAGTTCACCTACCTCCTAGTGAAGACAGGCACGCTCATGCTGAAGGCTCGCAGCGACCTGAGAGGATACACTCCAGGACAAATCATCAAACTCTCCACTGAAATCCACAACAAATCTGGAAAAGACACTGGATGTGTGATAGCCAGCCTCATACAGGTGCAAGGACATATTTTGACAGCTCCTTCTTCTTTTTTTTTTGTTGTTTTTACCTCCTGATTTAAAATGAAGACTTAAAATTTGTGCAAAGATTTCTTTTCAGCCTGCTATTTTCTTCCCCTAATGTCACCGATTATCTTTTCTCTTTCTCTACTGGAGCAGAAAGTGACCTATAAGACCAAGCGGCCGCTGTTCGACTTGCGGACCATAGCGGAGGTGGAAGGCGCGGGTGTGAAGGCGGGTAAACATGCAGAATGGAGAGAGCAGATAATCGTTCCTCCACTCCCTCAGTCTGGCCTCACAGGCTGCAGCCTCATAGACATTGACTACTTCATCCAGGTTAGTCACAGGAGACCACACTTACTGTATTACTTACTTACATCAGATACTGGAAACGTGTGCAAGATCATTTAGAAGTTTTAGTAAATGTATTTAATTTGAGTAGGTTTTCATTATTCTTTACGGTGTTTATGATATTAGCATGCATAGATGCCTAGGTGATAAAATGCTAATAATAATAAATGTATATATTTTTAAACTATTTATAATTTTGGATATTTTCAATAAATTTTGTCCAGTATTTGCAGCAAAGGCTTGAACTACTTGTATACTGACTAGACAAGGACAAAGTCTAGCCATTCACCTTTGACAGCACAAATACCTTTACATGCCTGAAGTTCAAGTTTCTGAATGTAGGCGACGTCAGTGTTCAGCCACTCTTGCATCAAGGAATCATACATTTCACCCAGATTTCATGCACACCAGCCAGAAGTAACCAGAAGTCTAAACTTCTTCTTTTTTAGTCATTAGTTAATACATAACATAAATTAAACATTATATTATTAGGAGCACACTGTGTTAGGAGCATACTATGATGTGTGAATGCTCCTGAATGTTCATCAGGCCAGTCAGTCACATTTGCACCCTTGTCATCTTCTAATACAAGGATAGGAATGTTATGTTCTTCAATAAGCTAAACTTGGTTGTCCAGCAGCTCAATGTATGGTTCAAATTTACTGTCAACTCTCAACTGAAGAACCCATTTCCACATTAATAAACCATTACAGAGCCTCCTGCAGCTTGACCCACACCTTGTACGCAGTCCTCATTGATTTGCTTTCTGAGGTCTACGATAAACACGACTCGTATCATCGTTCACGTAGACAGAAACGAGATTCATCTGAGCAGATCACACTTTTCCAGTCATGACCAGTCCAATACATGTGTCCCGAAGTGAGGAGAAGTGAGGCCTCTTGCATGCCGCTCTGCTCCATATGTTAATGATATGCAGCTCCCTGTGGAATATTCTTTCAGAAATTGGTTGTGAGGGACCAGTGCTGACTTCTGGAAGCGAAGCAATTTTTATTCACAGGCCGTGAAGCATGCCGGCGGTCCCTGTCTGTCAGTTTGGTCTTTCTGCCACAATTCTAAGGAGAACTTTCTGCAAACTGGGATTTTTGCCACTGCTGGTAGACCCGTCTGACGGTGTGCTTCGATACACCTGCAAATTCAGCTGCTTCCTTCCCCCTGCGGCCTTTGCATGCTCGAATGCAATCACTCCTTTTTGCCAATCATTAACATCTGCTTTGCAACCCGTTTTCCACACATCAGACGAGACATTCACTTCACTGTGGCACCTCTACTCAAGCTATTAACCCCATCGCATACCCCACAGGTATTTATAGCCCAATCATGTGCAGGAGCCTGAAATTACTACCACCTTAGACATGCAAGCCGAGTTTAGTTTTGCACGTTTAAGAAAAAACTCTGAGGATAGGCTGAACCTGTAGCAGAAGAAGGTCTCTAGTGTGGAACAGATTTGAGTTCCTAAAATAACATGCAATAAAAAGTTTTTGTTTAATCAGATGTCTTAAGACTGAGCTTTACTCAGCATGTTGAGAATATGTATCTATATTCAAATACAAATATATATGGTAGTCAGACTTCTGGCCATATTGCCCTGCAAAAAGGTCCTGTAAATTAAATGATTTATAAAAACAATCATCTCAGCATCTTCTCTGCTTTGTCACTACAGAATCGGACCTATAAGACCTGAGATTTGCTCTTGACATTAATTGTTGTTGTTTTCTCTTTGCTCTGTGATAAAAACGATAAAGGACTGATATACTATGCTATTATACATGTTTTTAAACTAATATATAATTTAATTAATTAATAATATAATTGAATGAATGTTAAACTAACAAACAAAGAAGTAGTTTAGACCTCTGGTTACTTCAGCCATAGTGCAAATGAAACAGGTCTCATACATCAGCTGTAATAAAAGTGGATGGAGCTTCATAATCTCCACAAAACCAATAAAATAACAATCACAGATATACAATCTGTCTCAGTGTGTCAATGAAAGTACAAAACATATCTTCATCCAGATAGTGTCACCACTATCAAACCAATATGCAGCGAGTTTACATCTGAAGACTTATTAACTTTACTTCAGCCATAGTGTAAATGAACAGGTCTCTGAGAGAGAGAGAGTTTTAACTGAAGTTAGACATGCTGCTCTGGGAGAATGTAAGAGAACTGACAGTTGGCAGTTTGTTGTGCAGTTAATTTCCAAACCATGTTATTCATAGCTACAGACGATGTTAGCCTGCTGTATGCTGTATGCCAGGGGTCACTAATAGGCGGGCCGCGGTCTAGATCTGGACCCAAACGTTGTCCAATGCAGACCCAAACCGATAAACTACTGAGAATGATTTAATTTAGACTGTGTTTATTTAAAGCGGCGGAGCTATTCTTGTCTTTATGGTATACGGGCTTTACGGCGCAGTAAACTCACAGACCAATCAAGTGCTCTGTAAGATCACCAAAGGCTCCTCAGTCGATCAGATCTGTGCAGATTCGGGAGTGCGGCAGGCACACAGCGAGAAGCAGCAGCCAGAGACTAAAGCGAGTCAGAAAGAATAACAAACTCTAAAAACAGAAAAGTCCACAGAGAAAACTGACTGTTTAACAGGAACGGTTATGGAATGAACTCGCTCGTCTAGTTAACGAGAAGACACAAGTTTTATTTACTCTATAAATAAACACTTTAAGATGCACTTTATTTCAAAAGTATTCTGTTTTATTAAATGTAGCCCTTGTTTTTACTTAAAGTGAAGAAAAAACATTATTTGGAGCTTCATAAATAATTCAGTTCAGCATTTAAACAGTAAATATACTGAAATATACTGAACGGTATGTGTGATGTGTTGGTGTTTCAGTTGCTGATGGTATAAGATGCTGATACTAGACTACTTTAGTAAACAGGATGTGGCACTGAATCATAACACAAGTTAGAAATGATGACAGTCCAGACCTTGGCCTGAAGGAATCTCCTCTAACTGGACCTTACTGACCTCTAATTAAACACCCCTGCTGTACACCAAAGCCTTGCATTGCCTTTAACAGTATTATGATGGACTCATTTCATTAGCAAACTTGACTTTAAGTGACTTATACGTTGCTTCCAAAAATAGATCTTTATGTCCACCTTCTTCGTTTTTGCTGCCGTTCTCACTAACAACCAAATGTAGCTACAGAGTCTCACGTGACAGCAGGGAAAGGCTCACCCAATCACACTGGCCACATGTGTTACTGGGAGGAAGGACTCTAGTAGACAAAGTGATTTAACTCTTTCTGCACCTCTAGGTTAACGAGACATTGACAGATCGGGGTTTTTTTGTGGAGGGGATCAAATTATTGGTGGGGACAATTGCTGCATGTTGGTGGGGACACATCACTTCCGTCCACGCTTATTCTACGCCCTTGAGACCAAAGACTAAACTACCTGCATCATGACCTTCTAATTGTCTCTCACAGGTTTCCCTAAAGTCTCCCGAGACGGTGGTCACTCTGCCCATCTACATCGGCAACATTGCTGTCAACTTGACTCCTTCACGGCCACCTCCTCCAAACCCTCTTCAGCACACTCCTCTGCCAGCCATGCAGAGTCTCAGCCCCGGACCTGTGGTTCCGAGCGCTCCCCCTGTTGAAGACGACCTGGAGGGAGAGCAGGGGGCGGGAGGACTGGCCAGCGAGGAGATTCCCACCAAGAGCCACTCCCAGCAGGACCCATCCGGCCAGGCTCCCACCATGTCCCCCAGCGCGTTCAGTCACGCTCCCAGCCAAGCGCTTCCTCAGACTCAGCATGCTCATTCAGCAGAGACCTCCGCGCCGCTGTTCTGTGTCTCCACAGGAGCCACCATCCCCTTTTTCACTGATGGCAATGCCACTCCTGTGCCCACCACCTGCCCTCTCATCCTGCCTCCCGAGTACAGCAGCTGGGAATACCCACATGGTGAGTGACCTAATCTGTATTCAGTATTCGTGCTCTGTTGATGTAAAGTGTGTCCACGTTAAATAAAGGAATAATTATCGAGCTGAAAAAAAATTAGCTTGCACCCGCATTAATTCCATTACTGCTGACCAGCACACCAGCATCCAAATTACAACACATGTTGGTTTTATAGTGACTAGCCATGCTGATTCTGATTTTTTGGCTGTTTCTTAAATGGCTGTATCTGCATTACTGCTGCTATCAAATAGGGGTGTAAGAAAATATCAAATATATCGAATATTGGGATATTATGTTTAGTGATACTGTATCGATTCTGAAAAACACAGCATCAATACACAGATTCCTGGCAGACAGTAATGTGTGTTGTGTTTAAACCTCTGACCGCTAGATGGCAGTGTTGTAATCCATTTTCAGCTCCACTCCAACATTAACAAGCAGCGCAAGGGTGCAAAGCTGTTGTAAACATTGGCAAACCTGTTCATATAGTGGTGTGTTTTAATAGTAGGTTTTGAAAAATCACAATATAAATCACTTTGTTTGCAGTATATCGTGATATATTGAATCGTGACCACTGTATCACGATACATATTGTATCGCCAGGTTCTTGCCGATACACAGCCCTACTATCAGAGCTGTTAACCACAGACAGTCATTTCAGAGCTTTTCCCTCTAAAAACAGAAAGTTACAGAAAGCCAGTCGACTCTAAACATCTTTATCAAAGAAGCCAGCTGCTGAGTTAGTTAACATATAGGAGAAATACAGGTTTTGTAGAACACTTTCTGAAATCAGTAGAAGGTGTTTGCCACTGTAGATCCATATGGGGCTAGTTTTTCAGAGGGAGGAAATTGCAGTGACGTGCACAGGCTTTCACAGGCTTTTAGAAAAGCGACGTCAGTGGAATAGCTTTTATCTGTGTTTCAAAGGTGGTCGAAGAGCAGCTTTAGTTAGAGATTCTCTCACAGTAAGAATGCATTGTATTCTTACTCTGAATGCGCACCCGAGTGATGCAAGCAAGTTGAGCTTGGTTCAGCTTTATGCAAAACAAACAGTGACACAGGCTGCCAGTCAGAAATGATGTTCTTACATATCATGGAAATCGCCGCATTGACTTATTTGCAGAGAATTAGAAGGAAAGCCATCACAGTGGACTTGTTGTTTGTACTGTGATGGCTGGAGCTATGATGTGTCATGTTTGGTTCATCTGCGTAGGCTTTATTTAGCCTTATCATGTTTGGTCTACACTATTGTATGTGTGTAGTTAGTAGGCCCAGGCAATA
This sequence comes from Megaleporinus macrocephalus, assembly GCA_021613375.1. NCBI lineage: Eukaryota > Metazoa > Chordata > Actinopteri > Characiformes > Anostomidae > Megaleporinus > Megaleporinus macrocephalus. The sequence continues at coordinate 13,380,439 of CM038717.1, forward strand.
TCCCATATCATTTTTAACCAACCCCCCATCCATTGTCTACTGCTTTTCCGGGGATCCGGGTCGCAGGGGCAGCAGTCTAAGCAGAGAAGCCCAGACTTCCCTCTCCCCAGCCACCTCCTCTAGCTCCTACTGAGGCGTTCCCATGCCAGCTGAGAGATATAATCCTTTCAGCGTGTCCTGGGTCTTCCCCGGGGTCCCCTCCCAGTTGGACATGTCCAGAAAACCTCCACAGGGAGACGTCTAGAAGGCATCCTAACCAGATGCCCAAACCACCTCAGCTGGTTCCTCTCGACGTGGAGGAGTAGCGGCTCGACTCTAAGCCTCCCACGTATAAGCCAGCTCCTCACCCTATCTCTAAGGGTGAGACCCGACACGGTTAGAGTAGGAACGTAGATTGACCAGTAAATCGAGAGCTTTGCCTTTTGGCTCAGCTCTCTCTTCACCAGGACTGACCGATACAGAGCCCACATCACTGCACCGATCTGCCTGTCAACCTCCCGCTCCATCCTTCCCTCACTCGTGAACAAGACCCCGAGATATTTGAACTTTTCCACTTGAGGCAGGAGATCATTTTTTTCAACCTGGAGAGAGCACTCCACCCTTTTCCGACTAATTAACGAGCACCTATTATGCTCATTATTCATGTTTAGAATGTTATTTATAGGGTATATTACAATAGATTAACATGCATTCATTTTCTCAAAACACTATTTCCTCATACTGCCCATCACCCTTGATCTGAAACACTCTGTTAGAGCTCCCGTGTCTTTAGGCCTTGCCTACTCTGGTCTGATTGGCCAACCTCCAGAGCAGCAACAAATTTACCTGCACACTGCAGTAGCTATTCTTATAAAGGCTTATGGTTCTGTTGTATGAGCCAGAGTCTGATCCTGAAAGTCAGGTAGAACAAGCAGCTTTACTAGAGCAGGACAGTTCTGAGTGGTGGGTTTTAACTCTGTTACTCAGCCCTGTTGGGGAAGGGATGTACCAAGCTAGCCGGTAGGCAAGAAGCATGGATTGTAAGATGATGGAATTCCATCAAGTTGTTTCAGGCAGCTGAAAAAAAGTGCTTTCAATAGGAGAAAGTTTCTCCCTCTGGCATGTACTTTGGGATTTATAACAAATAGAATATTTACATGCAAAAAAAAACTACAGCCCACTAAAGGAAATCATAATACATCCCCCTTAATATACATCACAATAGCAGAGCATTCCAGAATGCCTCCTGAGACCACCTCTTCCTTGCCAACATACTGGGATCTCAAAAAAAATAAAATAATAATAAAGCATGGGTAACATAACATACAGTCTTCAAAACATACAGTGACCAACACTGCGAATGAATTATAGTAACATAGTTAGTTATGTGATAGTGTAGCGTGTAGCATTACTGTGAACTATATCATAGGATTGGTTCAGTTATACATAGATAATAGAAATACATGCAGAATATGCTTTCCTGATACAGAAGCAGGAAACTCATAATAATAAATGTTAGCACTTGATTGTGAGGGTCCTGCATCTGTATCAGAAAAAACATATTCTGCATGTATTTCTATCATCTATGCAATTACTAATTACCAATACTAAGCATTTCAGGTCAGTTGGCCTATAAGAAAAAGAGAAGTGAAATATTATGGCTGAAACATTATTATATGAATTATAATATGAATGCAAGCGTGACAGAGTCACATAACTCAAACATTTGTTCAAGCAAATCAGCAGCCGCCCCATTGATGTCTACAATAAGTGTGTACAATGGTTATTTTCTGTATGTAGGGAAAAGCTTTGAAAATGCTGACTTGACATGTGAGGTGTGGCAGAAAGAGATTATTATTTACATTTATTATTTGTATGCATCTTATTTCCCAGAGCATCTCATATATATGTTTATATTGTCATACCTTGTTTTTCTTCTTTCTTCTCATTTCAAGAACCTCCTCCTACGTACGAGGAAAGCTGCAGCAGCAACAATTCCAGCTTGAACACCAGCATGAGGTAGATAAACCCAGATGCTGGAAAAGGCAAGCCCCTCCCCCTGCTGGACACACCAGGCATTGCAGCCCTACCCCAAATTAGACCGAATCTAAGCATTTAAAAGGGATCTGTTTGAGTTCATTCGATTGACATCACCAATATTCCTTGCTCCTCGGTAGGGAGAATCAAGGACCCTGGACCAAAACAGGGAATGAGTTTATCAGTGCCTAATTATGGTAGCACTCCTGAACAAGGAAATCTTCTGCATTTATATGAAAGGAAATACCAGCATCTGTGATGCCTTGAAAAGAAAGCTCTATACGGAATCTGTCTTTCACATAGCCAAGGCTGGCCTTCTATGAAGCGTGCTTCTGAACACAGGCTTAGTAAAATCTACACGACAGCTTCTTTTGGACTGACACAGGACTGTGAGCGCTCTGAGATTTCGATCCGAACTCTCAGAGGAACGTTCGCTCGGGCCACTGTGGCGTCAGTCTGCAGATGGAATGTTACAGAAGACTGATTATTGATAGGTTACCATCATCACTGTTGGTGGAAGTCACGGTACATGTCTTTCTACTCATCACTGAGCTGGTATGAGATCTGTTGCCGAGACTGCTTTGGCCTACCGCAAACAGTATAGTCGGTCGTTCTGAGCAAGTTTACACCTTGAATTAACATGTGTTTCATGTCTGGTTGGTATCTGGACAGACTTGGGCCGAATTTCATTTCACATATGGTAATCTGCTGTACACTTGTTTGCTTCGCTGTCATTACCAGCGTGTTATATGCTGTTAAATATTGAAAGAACCCGTTTAAGACAAGCCACATTTGGCATATGCTGTTATCCAGAATGACTTACACAGGTAGGTGAGGGTAGTGTTAGGAGTGTTGCCCAAGGACTCTTATTGGTATAGTGTTGGTGGGTTGTCCAGGTGGGTAATCAAACCCTAGTCTACAGCATAGAGGACAGAGGTGTATCCCACTATACTATACTATAAAACAAGCAAAAATAAACTATATATATATATATATATATATATATATATATATATATATATATATATATATATATATATATATATATATATATATATATATATATTAGAGATGGACTGTGTTTTTGAGGTGGATTCCGATTGCCGATCACCTTTTAGCGCGGTTGGTCGATAGCCGTCATGTAGTTATTAGTGCAAGCAAGTCATGAAACATGGTCTAAACTGGTTTATTACCATTACTTTTAATGAGCTCATGTGAAACAGCATAATATTTTTCACTAAATTAGCAGTAAAAAAAACAAGTAAATCAAACAAATATCGCCAATACTTCAATCTTTACATTTAGACCCTTCATTTAAAAACTAAAAAAGCTCATTAAATAAATGCAGACAAAACTGCAGTCATTGAACGCAGATTCTGTTATTTGAAACAAAAAAACTGCAATCATTAAATGTAGAACTTGAATTGCTGCTGCTGTTCTGTTCATACCAGTCAGATCTGGTCTGTATGGTGTTCTGGGTTATTTGTTTTGCGCTAGCTGCGTAAGCTAGCTGTGCTTTTTACTGATACTCACTGTGTTCAGCCGTGTGGTGTACTCTTCAGTGCTGTATCAGATTAGTAGTGTTAAATGTCTTTGTCTTGGTTCCCCAACGAGACACGTTGATTTTACAAATTTAAAAGAAACGTCCTGCCAGACGGATGACATGTTTTCTAACAGCACGTGCCGTGAACGCAAACTGTTCTCGCGCCGCTTTAGTCAGTCTGTGGAAAACGAAAGGGTATGTGTTTTCACCTAGTGGTTCACATAGGAATTGCAGGGAATGCTAGCTGGAAATACAGAAATTAAGCTCATTTGTTTAACGCCATCGATTGGCTCTCGGGATTGGCTAAATTGGAGAAATATCGGCCGATCACATATTTTGATTAAAAATGGGCAGATACCAATACATAGCCGATCGATCCTTTCAACTCTAATATATATATATATATATATATATATATATATATATATATATATATATATATATATATATATATATATATATATAAACAAGCAACAAATCATCAGTATAGGTGAAAGGAAAGCTTTGCAGTTCACTGTCCAGAAGACTGTTTAGATACATTTAATTTACTCTTGAATGTGAATGCTAAATGTGGTCAAGATCTGTCCCTGACCAATCTAATGGAAGTGATCTGAGTGGACCTGGCTTTTCCTGCGGTTGAGCCACATACGAATGTGATTTGATTCCCTGAAAACGCATGCTGATGCAAGGTGTAAACAACCTGACTGGATACTGAAAAAGGTTGGCTAGACGGATGAAAGGGGAGCAGGTCTTACTACATTTCTACCTTGAACATTGACTGCATATATTGCTCCCTGGTGATTTTAGGAAGGTGTTGCTTATCCCTTAGTTATTATTCCATTCAGTAGATTTGATTAACTATTACGTAATTAGTTTAAAAGCAAAAGAATTCATTGGAGGACGTAGAGATTTGAATGAGCTGTCGTTACTTTGTAACACTTGAAACTGGGGAACACTTTACTTGAACACCGCTACATAGCTGTGACTTAACCATGTCAGAAACATGTCATAGGAGCTGTCGTGGCAGATAATGTTTATAGTGTACAACTGTCATACAATAGATGCAGTCTGATTGGTTGAGACGTGTTTTTCATAGGAATCGCATCATTCCACTGAGCACCGGTCAGCCTATCACAAAGAAGCACTGACAATGATCAACTGTTGGAGATCTTCACTGTCCAGAGAAAAACAAATATCTCTAAAATAGTAACTTAACTTTTACTGTATGTCATTGTAAAGAGGTTTAATTCCAAGTGATTTTGAAGCATTTCTATTGGTCTATTCATCATGAAACTTTCAAAGGATATAAAGAACAGCTGTCGTGTTCAGATGATATAGAAAAATGAAAATCAACCAAAATGGAGCTTCATATTTAGATTTTGACAGCGATGATATACAGTTTCTCTCCTTAAATTGTCAAAAATAGACATTCAACTGTCATCAAACCTACATTTTCTCCCTCCTGACCAGACGAGAAACAAACTACAGCCAATTTTTCAAAAACGTTCTTGGTTTTGTTGAACCTAATGATTTGAAAACGCAGATCACAGGATCTTTGATAAACCTTTACTGTAGGTTACTGTTCATAAGGCTGCAGGACCCCTACAAAAGCTTGTCATGACAACTGACATAATCCAACACAATTGGTTATACAATTTTCTTCAATAGGTCTTGTTTGCTATTAAGGTTACATCTCCTAGATACGATTATAGTTATGATTACAGCTTTGATTACAGTACACAAAGTAGCCTTTATGACAGATACCTTTCATTTCTCATGTATGTAACTTTATGTAGTGAGAAATCAAGATATTCCAATATCTAATAAACGTCTGACCAAACTTGAAGGAGGAAATTGCCAATATTAAATTGTATAACAGCTGTACAAAAACTGAAAGGCATGTGTTATCACAAATAATATCAACAGTCGTGATGATAAATGGTTAAATCACAGCCACAATCTCATTCTATCTGTGATGTTTATCATAATAACACACTTCTTTACATGACCATTACAGTCATTTGTCATAACAGATCTTCTAACGTCTGTCGATATAGTGATTTTGCTTTTTGCACTATTAAATAAAATCTGTAGTCAGAGTATATGACATGTTGGTGGCATGTTTGTGGTTGTTGTTATTTCATTATGTTCAAGTAAAGGGTTGCCAAATTTTGTTCAGAAAAAAGTATATTCTAAACTGCACACAGACAGTATGTGAGTACATGTTTAAGTTTAGTGTTTAGTGTCCTACTGACTGACTGTGCTGGAACCGAATGCATGAAAATGCACAGAAATTTGATGCAAGCCCCGTATGTGTGTACACTGTTTTGTTTGGTTATTTATTGTTTTAGAATCGAACCGCAAATGGAGGTATAAAATGAGTTCCCCAGTTGAGGCCTTATACTAAGATTGCTGTGTACAACTTTGATGGTGTTCCTCTTGGATTTTTAAAGTATCATTAATTCAGACCCTCGAACTGTTGGTTTATTAACTATTGGAATTATTGAAGCACAAAACAGCACTTTTTACTAGAACTTCTGTCGACGTGTGCAGATTCGACTGTGTGTGTGCGTGAAAGACAGCGAAAGAGATCCCCTAACCACCCCAAACCACCCCGTCCCATCCCAACCCTTCTTTCCAAACTCCACTGAATGTAGTAGTATTAGCTGTAGATTCACTTCAGCCTTTACTGTGACTTTCTTTATTGTAGCACTCCTGCTTCTTCATATTCAATACAGAAACGTTTTATTCTCATGAATAAAATCCATGTATAACTTGTATATGTCATGTTTCAGTCTGTTCTAAATATTCAGGAATGTTACTCAGCTGTGCATCTCATTTTGGATCAGCGTGTATGCATGTGCAGCACATGTTCTATATAATGTTCAGTACTGTCAGAGGAGTCTCATTCAGAAATAAAGCACACTTGATGGCATAGAAGCAAAACTTCTTATAATGGTGCAGACAAACTTCTCACTGTTCACTGATCATCTTCCAAAGAGATTCACTGTGTTATTACGAAGATCTTGCTCAAGTTATTGAATATAGAGGGTGGACAACAACAGTGACCAAAGCCTATCTAGTTTTAATACTGTGAGTATAAAACATCCCGTATTGTACCAATTCAGATTAGTACCGCGTCCAAACAGCAGAGGTGCCCAAACCATCAGTGGTAACTAAGAATTGAAATTATGAACCAAGAATTATTATGTGTTATGTTCTGTAGTGCAGCATTGTATCCTTTAGCCTCATTGATTTGATTGATTGAGTTCATGACTTTGTATCTTTTATCAATGTTCTCTCATTGCATTATCCAGCATGCTTTGCAAATGAATATATATATATATATATATATATATATATATGAATATTTGAGTGTTTTCTCCCCCCCCATATGTAATAATGCTACTTATTTCAGTTCAGCCAACACCACCAGCTCTACTCCCAGAATAAGGCAATAAACATGATCCCTCATACAAAGTTTGATATGTACAGATGTGATTTTCGACTTTTCGAAAAAAAAAAGTCCTTATCTATCAGCCCAAAATTGCTTGAAGCTTCTTAACAGTTCTTCCCGTTGTCATGAAACATCATCAGAAAATGGTTGACCTAGTTGGTTACACTTTGCTGCAGGGTAATCTTCATAAAACTACATGGCACTTACTTAAACATGTCATGACAGCTGACATAACCCTACATACATGTGTGTAAATGCTTATTCCAGAAGTTGTCAATGAATACGTTATGCAACCATTGGTGAGTAGGCCCATACACAAGACACTTAAACACACAGGACTAGTCATTAACCAAATGAATGACTTCTAACTGATTTTAAGCAGGAGGTCTTTCCTAAATACCTAACTAAAATTCGTAAAATAACTTAAAAGCTTATGTTATTAGCACCTTCTAACTGCTTCAAGTGGTAAGATTTGGAGACCCCTCTGGTGGAAATGTGTATTTGCACACAATGTACTGATGAACATGTTGTAGCATTGGTTGTGCTTCAGACCCCTATAATCAATCAGATTTTTACAAGTGCGTTGAATAACTATTCAAAGAGAACTCAGTCAATACTGTAGGTTATGTTGTGCATTATTATAGTGCTCCTGTCATCATATCTTTATAGGTATAATGTTGATTTTGCATTACAGACTAAAACATCAAGTTGGACCTTCTATTTGAGCCTGTGCATGAGATGTACATAAAAAACTTCTACCAAATATGTTCCAGTATCTCAAACTTGTAAATGAGTAGCACACAATATTTTGCTGTTTTCTTTATTCTCCATACTTCATATTTTTTAACAAAATAAATATTACCTAGTTCAGCCACGGGGCACCAAAGAGCAGTGAAATTCAAGTGATCCAAGCAGCCCCACCAGCTCTAATCCCAGAATGAGGCCTATACAGGAGACTATACAGTAGACTTATAAGACCTGCTGACCAAGCATGTGCATAAGGTCAAGAGTTCACCTATGTTTATCTCAGCATGTACAGATGTGATTTTTAGCTTTCATTTTTGCTTCAGTTATTTAAAAAATGCCCTCATTTATCGGCCCGCACATGCCTGAAGTTTCGCAACAGGTCTTCCCACCTTCAGGAAAGGGGGTTGACTTAGATGGTTATACTTTACTATAGGGTGCTGTTTATAAAACTACAAGATACTTACATAAACTTGTCATGACAGCTGACATAACCCTACATACACGTATATGAATGCTTGTTCCAGTAGTTGGTAATCGCTATAAAGGTTGCCAGGTGGTTACCTCGTTGTGTCCTGGGCCATCTTGCTCTTGAGATCTTGAGACTACGGTGGCACCACTGTACGATGTTGTCGATTTGTCTTTAATGTGTTGTGACACCCACACAAATGCAAATTCAGTCTAGAACAAAATTAGCTTTAACCTGGAATGCGTAACCGGTCTTCCATTTCAACACACAAACTCCAGACTCTGGAATAAGTAATATGGTGCAGCAACATTTATGAGCTCCATACTTTTTGGTGTTTTCATTATTTTGTCCACCCTCTGTATCAGTGTGGTTGAGAACATGCATCATTCAACACCAGTCGATATACAACAACATGCCTTAAATACGAATACAGTATTGCGTCTAGTCCTATCAACTGTGCTGAAGGCAGAAAGATTGGATGCTGTTTATCTCAGTAAAGAGTCCTCCACACATGTTAATCTGAAAGATTGAAAGATAAGAATTACTCAAATGTGGAACCTGCAGTAGAGTTTTTTTCATCTCTTCAAACTCACACTGGATGATCTGACTGTCATGCTTTACTTTTCACCACCAAAGGTTCTACAGCTTTATGACTTTCCTTGTTTTGTCATCGTGTTTTAGTCTGTTTCTGTCGATTATGGGTGGCATGTGGTTTTGTATTTTTCTATGGGAAGCTAAGAGATTATGTGCATACGGTCTTCTCTTTCGGAAAAATGTTATCGTCTGATGCTTGTTAGCAGGTTTTGGAATAAGGTAGCGCCATTGTGGATCAATGTAACATTTAAAAAAAAAGTATGAAAATTGTACAGTGTACTAATAAAATCTCACCGACTTCTATCACTTTACATGTTGCCGTGTGTTTTTATTTGAAGGAGTCCAATCAGCTGTCTCGCCTTATTTTCCCTTGTAATGTTTATGTAGTTTTATGCATTGTGATTCATTTTCCAGACTTTCATACACTCTTAAATGATTCTTTGGTATAGAGAATGATTGCACATTGTCTTTGAGCACTCAGCAAACCATTTGCACCTACCACATAATCACAGGCTGTCAGAAGAAAGCCTCCGTGTCGGTTTAACGAAGTCAAGTGCCTATAGAACTTTCAGTAGGACCATGTTCTATGGCCCAAATAGAGCTTTCTGGCAACAAGCATCATAAATGGATTTAGTGTAGACACAAAGATGGCCATTCAGAAAAGGAGAACATCCTTACTGTGAAGTATGGTGGTGGATCTGTGATACCGTGGCCTGTTTTTCTTCCAAAGGTTTTAAGATATGCTGTCATGGACCCCGACAAGCACTTTCAAACACTCTTAAATAGTTCTTTGGTATAGAGAATGATTGCACATTGTCTTTGAGCACTCAGCAAACAATTTTTGCAGCTACCACATAATCACAGGCTGTCAGAAGAAAGCTTCCATGTCATGGTTTAACAAAGTCAAGTGCCTACAGAACTTTCAGTAGGACCATGTTCTATGGTCAGATGAGGCCCAAATAGAGCTTTCTGCCAACAAGCACCATAGATGAATTTGGTGTAGACACAAAGATGGCCACAAAGTAGAACATCCACACTGTGAAGTATGGGGGAGGATGTGTGATGTTGTGGGCTATTTTTCTTCCAAAGGTTTGAAGATATGCTATCATGGATCCCAACAAGCAGCAGCAGGTTTTATGCATCTTGATCTATTTTCCAGACTTTTATACACTCTTAAATGGTTCTTTGGTAAAGACTGTGATTCCATAAAGAACCATGAGCACTCAGCTAACCATTTACACCTACCACATAACGACAGGTTACAAGAAGAAAGCCTCCGTGTCAAGGTTTAACAAAGTCAAGTGCTTACAGAACTTTTAGTAGGACCATGTTCTATGGTCAGATGAGGCCCAAATACAGCTTTCTGGCAACCAGCACCATAGATAGATTTGGTGTAGACACAAAGATGGCTACAATGTATAACATCCACATTGTGAATTAAGGTGGTGGATCTGTGATGTTGTGGGCTGTTTTTCTTTGTTTTTCTTAACCCCAACAAGCACCAGCAGGAAGCCTAAACAGGTCTCTGGCTGGATCTTCCAGCAGGATAATGATCCAAAGCAAACCTCAAAATCAACTCAAAAATAGTTGACTGACCACAGAATCAAGGTTTTGCCATGGTCATCCCAGCTACCTGACCTAAACTCCTTAGAAAATCTCTGCAATGAGCTGAAAGGTCCAGAGTCCACAAGTCCACAAGCTTGGACCTTGGAATCTGAAGGATCTAGAGAGATTCTATATGTATGTCTTGCAATGTGAAGATTCGGGGGTTCCAACAGCTTGAGTCAAATAATAATTGTATTTTTTTAAAGATTTTTGTTATATTTTTAAATAAACAATCAAACCGATATGCAATAAAAATGTTTTTACATCATTATATTTAGCCAGTATTTGTGGAGGGCACTGTAACGTCTATATGACTGGGTGGACCAAAACTGCTGTAGGGTATCAACTAGGAATGTTTTGGGACGCATATGTCATTGCAATTTTTTGGAATAATATTATGATAGTGGTTCAAATTGTAGCTATTTTTATTAAAGAAATAAGATCCAGACACTTTTTTCTGTATTTAGGATCGGACACACTGCTGCCTGCTAGTTGTGGCTGAGATACAGGCAGTTCACAAACTCTGTGTTATTAAGTGGCATTTCTCCACTTAACACTCAAGACTGCATTGTTCCTAAAATAGAATATACTTTGAAAACTGCACCTTGTAAAATTGTAATTTCAATATAAAAACATTTCTAACTACTTGTGCAAGACATTCCTTAAATGTGTGAAAGAATAATAACACATTTCATTAAGAAATCAAAGAAAACATAACAGTTATTTGCATTTTCCTAAATAAAACTAATAGGACGATTGCATTTCTACTCCTGAGTACTGTTGGGTTGGAACCTGAGCAGCTCATTGGCTGAGTTAAGCAGTTTGCACTTATGAACAAACATGCATGTTAGAAAGTGCTATTACTTGCGCTACTATAGCTATAGCAGCAGTGCTGAAACATTTTATGCTGTTTGGTGTTTGGAAAAGCATGAAGCCCCTAAGATCACACCGTGATTGTGTTTTAATCAAGCATGTACAGTCACAAAATTATACATTAAGACTAGAATTTAAGTCTCTCATGGCCACATGTCCTCAATAAATAAATGTGACCTTAAAATATTACTAAATGAACAAGCTTTATGAAAAATAATCACCACGTCACCTCAGGTCTCAGAGGCTCTGTAGAAAAATAAAGCATTTTTCTATGTAGGCATTAAAAATTATTCTGATTCTGCAGCAAAACTTTACTGAAAGCCATTCATATGTAACTAAAGTATCACTACCAGTTATTATTGTATGTATAGCTAATGTCACGTCTTCTTCCCTGATTATAGACAGCTTTTCACCTTCTGTAAATCTAAACTGCTTCAGCCAACAGTGGCCCTGTAACGGCGTAACCCCTGAAAGTAGAGTCACCGGGATCTGCGTACGGCAGAGTTGGTACTATGGGTGTGGGTATGGACATGAGAAGGCGAGATTCCAGTTTTCAAATGCACAGGTGATTTATTCCACTTCACAGAAAGAAACAACAGAAAAAAAGCATCAAACCAAAAAAAAAATGAAAAGTAAACAGGACAGTCCCTTAAGGCTTCACCACAAGGCTCACAATCATCACACTAGGTACTATACCAGCCGTTACAAGCAGCTAACTGCGGCATATCATCCCAGAAGCCTACACATCACACCCCCCACTGGTAGATGAGAAGATTCCCGGTGAAAGAACACCAAGCGCTCTTATCCCCGAAGCCTCGCCCCGACTAAACTAATAACTCACATGAGGGTCCATGTCCCAAGGTGTTAATTATACATATACACACATACACACACATCTATACAGCTGTTAACTAGTAATAACTGTTATTTACATGTTACTGGTAAGTATTCATTTACTAATTCATTTCCTCCTTTACAGGTTTTACCCCCTTTAGAAAGCTGAGGGGTGGCATGGTGGTGTAGTGGTCAGCACTGTCGTCTCACAGCAAGGCGATCCGGGTTGGATTCCCGGTCCGGGCCGTTCTGTGTGGAGTGTGTATGTTCTCCCCGTGCTTGAGTGGGTTTCCTCCGGGTACTCCGGTTTCTTCCCACAGTCCAAACACATGCATGATAGGTTGATTGGTCACTCTAAATTGCTCGTAGGTGTGAGTGCGTGAATGAGTGTTGACCATGGTGTACCCCGCCTTTGCCCGATGAGGCTGGGATTGGCTCCAGCCCACCCATGACCCCGACTAGCGGGATTAAGCGGCAGATAATGAATGGATGGATGGATAGGACACTAAGGCCCCTCTACATCCCTGAAGGTGGATCCGCCCAACAGGTATGAGAAGCTCCAGTTCCCTTTCCCTACCATTTGCCCTGCCTCTCTACACAGGACATCAAGGTAAGTACATACAACATTTCACACAACCATTATAGATAAGATATTCCGGTTGTTACAGTTAATATCAGTGATGGGCTTATCCTGCACCATCACAGACCCTTTATAAAAGTAGACGCTGTGAAGCTTGCTTTTTCTCAGAAAATGGACACTGCTACAATGAATTAAATCACATCTTTCATAAAATACTTAAATCCTTAATAAGTATGAAAAGATATTTGCACCCATTACATTCCCATATTTATGTCTTCCCCAAAGTATAAAGACTGCATTGACTGTGGAAGTGTGGAAAGGGTTCAGCAGATTGAGTATTAGAGAAGGAATTAGACAGTTTTCTGTTAGGGAAGCTTATTTAAATGTGTTGGGTTTTGTGACATTATAGCATTTCAAAGTAGGATATGGACCAATGAGTGCTTCTGAAAAGTCTATATATTACAATAAAACACAACAAAATCGGTTTTCTTTTATACAAGACCCCCTTTTAAATACTTTTTAGATACGTTTTAGTCTGGACGCTATAATAGGACTATAAATTCAAAGCCTTACTTCTTGGGTTTCTTCTCAAGCTTTGAGGCACACGTCTATTTCCAAACACAACAGCTTTCACTCAGAATGTACTGTCAGGAATCTGCTAGCTTCTATTCCCTCCCAAATGAAAGAGCCGCTGGAAGGTGGGAGGAGGTTGCTGTAATTACCTGAATTACTACTGCATGCAGATTAAAAAAAGCCTTGTTGAGAGCTATATTATGGCACCTGTTAGCGTTTATTTGTGTTAAACCGACATTGTGATTGAGAACTAGACAATGGATTATACTCGGTAATTGCAGTCAGCAGTGTTTGGATGGACGGTCAATACTGCGAGGCACAGGGCTCAGCTCGCCGTGGGAGAGGGCCACTGAAAGATCAAGGCGACTGGCGGACAGGCTACACCTCCAGAGCTGCTGCTGTCTGCTGCTTTTCTCCCGTTGCCATAGAAACTGGGCTCCAATCCATCAGTGTCTCACAAGGACATGGACTGAGAGATATCTGCATGCACAGTATCCACACTCGCACACAAACCCTCAGCTGCCTGCCTGAGAGCGGCGGAGGTGCTGGGAGGGGGTCTGAGAGATCGCAGATGGACGGAAAGAGGGGAGGGAAACTGAGAGACAGGATGGATGGATGGCTGCAGAGACTGGAGGGAGGGATGATGCGTCTCACTGTAGGCCTGGTGACTAAAAATCATTTGAATCCAGGATTAATAATCAAAGCAGGGTAAAATATATAAATAAATAGACCAGCACGAACGATAAGCAAGAGCGTGGATCATCTCAGGACTCAGGATTCTTAAAGAACAAAACACACATACTTATAACTCAGCCTTTCTCGAAATTTGATCTTTGTTGTATAATTTAACTTTATGGTATGAACAATTATTGATATTGTTGGTTATTTTGTATGACCACAATTCATGTTTTTTTCATTATGCTATTACTATTTAATTTTTAAGATATAGATTTTATTTATTTATTTATCTTTGTTCAATGTATCTCTGTACTGGCGTTTATCTGTCTTTCTTTGAAATGCATTTTAATGTAATGAAAGGTGTTAAATAAATGTATTTATTTATAGTATATAATGTATTTATTTATAGTAATGAATGAATGAAAATAACAGTAAATTAGTCAATTAAATAAAGTGAACTAAATTAATTAAAAGGGCACTCCAGTCAAAATTAAATGTTTAACCATCACTACAATAGTGTCACAGTAGGTTTAAAGGTGCCATAGAATGAATTTATTCAGTGTTTTAAATTGGGCTCTGATGTCTGCACCTGGGGCATGTGTTTTGGGGTAAAAAATGGCCAAATGCTATTTTACAAACCCATTTACACCCCATGATTTGGTCCTAGAAGAAAAGAGCTGTTATCGCTTTTTTGGTGTGTTAATGAATAATTTGATGAGGTGTGCTCTGATTGGCTGGTTTACAGTAAGACCCTGTGATGATCACACAGACGCAACACATTTAAATAGACAGGAAAATAAAATGAACCTCTCTGTAAATAAAATAGGTCGCTATCTGTTTAGTTAGCTATGCAAGTTACTTGGACTTTGCTAGTGTCTAGTGTTACCTATACTGGCTACTTGCTTTTTATTTTATTTTTTATTTATTTATTTTTATTTTGTTTTATTTTATTTGGATCCCCATCAGCTCCTATAACGATAGCAACTATTCTTCCTGGGGTCCATCAGACATAAAACACACATATACATTATACATATACAACAAAAAAGAAAAGAAGAACATACTCTATGTATATTCTAAATGTATACAAAAGAAGAATATACATTATCCAAATACAACAAAAAAGAAAAGAAAAGAAGAACATATTATATTTATATTTCAACTGTATATAAAAAATAAAAAAGATAAGTTAGAAAAAACAAGTAAGAATAAGAAAAACTCTTTAAAAAAGTAAGTAGAAAAATAAAGTGTAATTTTTTTCTACTTCTTACTTGTTTTTTCTTACTCTTGTTTTAAATCAATCTTGACATCAACAGTAAAGTAAAGTAAAGTTGTTACGCACTGTCTAATTTTCAGTTTGAGATGATCTGCTTTAACCAGCAAACACTGATAAACAGTGATAAACACAGCATGGCTGCTACTTACAGGTAACTGTTGGGGTTGTGAAGCTAATAAAGGTGGGACTGCTCGTCTCTTCAGTCTCTTTAGTGTTAAACGATAAGTGAAGCTGCTCGATTTTGATCATTTGAGAAACTGTCCGGAGTGAAATGTGTAGAGCAAACTAACAGCCTTAATTAAACACAGTCCAGCTTGTTTTGCAAGTTTTCTGCTCCACCTTAAATAGTGCTGCAGTTACATTTTGGTGCCTGTACAAGCTGTAGCATTTAAGGTGGAGTGGAACATTTGAGTAAGAAGCTGTTGAACACTAAGCCGATGACGATGTATCCCGAAAGTGAGAGGAAGTCTCGAAACACTTCAGCGGGTTTCATGATGGACATGTAAGGGGGCTGTTTAATAAAGACGGTTGACATTCTTGCTAGGAGGCTGAATATCATGTATGTTCTTATTAGCCTCTAAAAATTTCCTTATCAGTTTTTAGCAGGTTTTTCTCATCACAGTGTGAGGAAGATACTGTGTTTTATTTTACTGGGAAGTCAGATGTCGGAGCTAGGAATGGCATCACACCTGACTTGATCTCTCTTCTGACTGAAACTTCAAATGTAATGCACCAATAGCCTACTTATGTAATGCATCGTGGGTAATGCAGTGTGTGAATACTGAAAGACTGAAACACAAAAAGATACAATCAAAAACTGCGAATTCTGAGAATTGCAAAGCTGCAGTACACAATACTACACAAGAACCATTAAATGCTAGTTTTTAGAAAAGAGCGACTCTTTAAATACCCAAGTGGGGCTTAATAGGAAGGAAATTTCATCAGGCAATGTAGTAAAACCTGAGACTGGGCACTTTATAAATGAACAATTTCTCTGCTATATACTAAATAACACATACTAATTACTCTTTTTTTGTTTGTTTTCTGGGAAAATGTAGTCCAGTATACTGGACATTTGAGAGTTTAGACAAAAAGCAAGTACTGAGCTTTTCCTGTGTTTAATGTTTGTATGGCTGCATGAAAACTTTCATAATATTGTTTATATCATAATAATAAGCAGTGATTTTTTTATACATAAAGCTTATATATTCTTTTCTATGACCTAAATACATATTACATATATATTGATCTAAAATTCAATATATGGCTAAAAAAACAAATGGCTGAACCAATTAAGGCCACTAAAAAAATCTGAAGGCATTACATAATCTATATTGCATACAGTTATATGTGCTAGTATATATACTACAAATATTACAGTCCAGTGTCGTAGACAGAAATATTTTTTTGAATGTTTTAGGTTTTAGTTACTGTTTGGGTCTGTTATCCTTTTGGTAAAAAATATATTTTAGGTTATTCCCAACATTCACGATACTCCACAGCTAAATCCTCTGAAATTATTAAAACACAATATTATCCCCATTTAAGGATCATCATCTACTGTCACTCCTGAATACACATTAGACCCAACTTTTAACCAAATGAACTAAAATCCTGAATGAATATGTTTTGAAATGAAATTAGTAGTAGTCTATTCCCATTTACTATTTCCATTTCTGCAATTCACAAGAAGAACTTTCTAGACTTACATACATTACAATGCACTTAGACACCTACACTTACTCACTTACTAAAAGCTTTTATCTTATCAATAAGTGTATTTTCACCAATAAAAACATCAGATATCATTACAACAGACGTAAATAAGCATAAATACAATAAAAAGCAACATAAATATCTTATTGTGAGAGAAGTAGATCATATCTTGAGCTCCAGTTTGAAGAACAAAGTCTAGTTCCAGATTTCTCCTGGACACTCCAGACATTGTATGAATGTTTTCAGTTCCTTCAGCAGCAATATTGATTTAGCTTAATGTAGTACTGAGCAGTCAAAGCAGGTATTAGATGAGAACTGTAAATAATACTGGGTTGTTTCCACAAGGAGAAGCTTGGAAAGGGTTAAATAAACACACAGACATATCGTTGCTGTCCAAAGTAACTCCAAAATAGCAACTTTACAGGAGAGGGCAAAAACTGTCTATACTTTCAATGTAAGTCAATGGAACCAGATTTTTTCCCCAGCTACTCTGGAGCAGTCCATTCATCATAAAACCTTCAAACAATTTAAGCATCTGTTGGGTTCAAATGATGTAGAAAAATAAAAATCAACAAAAATGGAGATGCATGTTTTTCTCTGGACAGCGGCAATATGTAAAACCACTACCTACTCTATGAATACTATTTGAATATTGTTGTTGTCCATGGAAAAACATGTATCTGCAAAATCAGAACTTTATAGAAGAGCACAAAAAAATCTATCTGTATTTTAAAATTCAAGTATATATAAAGTAAATTTGTTCAAAGCAGTTTTAAATCAATTTTATTGGTCCAATCATGCTGATATTGTTGTTTTTTTTATTGGACCATATTTAATATAAAGAGTGTTTTGAGATATATATACATATATATATTTAATCTGGAAAAATAGCTTTTAAAATATAATTTTTTCAGGCACCTTACAAATATTTGAAATAAAAAAGGAATCCTTTAGAAACAGAGTTTCTATCTCACTGGCTGCCATTTTTGTTTGTTTGTTTAAGACAGAAAAAAACTGTAAATTGTCACCAAAACGGCAACTTTAAAGGAGAGGCCAAATACTTACTTCACTTTCAATGTAAGTCAATGGAACCAGATTATTCCCATGCTATTTTGGAGCATTTCTAATGGTCCATTTATTATGGAATCTTAACACAATGTAAACACCACCACCACATACATAATATAAAAAACTGAAAATCAACAAAACCAACAAAAATGGAGATACGTGTGTAACTAGAAAAATTTCCTGAAGGAAAGACAGGATGGTTGTGCAGTGTGAGTAGAGTGAGGAACCAGGGATGAATAAACGACAAGTGGAGGAGTATGGGTCAATGTGTTTGGGGACCGGCCTGTCTGAGTACATTTGGTGGATGTAAGTTAAACGAAACCAGAATGACTGGGTGCGCTTGAAAATGAACTTATAGATAGATAGATAGATAGATAGATAGATAGATAGATAGATAGATAGATAGATAGATAGATAGATAGATAGATAGATAGATAGATAGACTGCTCCACCATTTAAGGTGGAACGTGGAATTTGAAGAAGAAGCTAACCTAAGCAAATAAATAGTAATAACAGTACAGTTGCGCATTGCAAACTATAACTATGTGTCCAGGATCAGAGCCGGACTCGGGAGTATGTGTAGGACTGGACTGAGTGACGTGTGCAAATAAGGGGTGGAGCGCGGAGGAGCCATGGCTTCAGTGGAAACTGAGGTAAGAGACTCAAACGCTTTTACCTTCTAACTCTGCCGTTTCGCGGCGCGGCTCCGTAAACGAACTCCTATGCCAGCAGCGATGTGAAAGGCTACCTGGCGTGCTGGTGCCGAGCGGGCAGAGCCTTCGAGAGCCTTTATTTGACCTCTATCTGTACGAGTTTTTAAACATCCCGCCGGACGGGCTCGCTGCTTTTGTGTTTCTATACGAGTGAGTGTGTGAGGAAAATAATACAGGCGGCCTGCGGCCCCGGAATCTGAATACCAGGCAGTGTTCTTCTTATGCACGTTGGAGTGCAGGTGTTATGCTGGTTCCGGGGCCCGTGCCATCCGGCTTCAGATGCTAGGTTGCTATCTATCGCTCCAACAATAACTCAGCGAGCTAATTTATTGAATATATCTTTCTGTTTTTGGCGATGTCGTCGGGCTGTTTGGCGGTGCAGTACACTGAGTTGCTAAAACATTGCATCCTGGAGTTCTGTCAAATAAAAACATCTCGTGTCAAATCAGGAAGGCTGTAGCTAACGTTGACTAAGAGAGAGAGAGGTGCGTTTAAATAGCTGTTATTTTGTGGACAGCCTGTGAAGTTTGAGCATGTGGACAGATAAGTGTGGACTTTTAAAGTCTGCATAGTCCGTCTAATAATGTTGAAGGTACACTGAGCCGTTATTGAGCGCAAACCTGAGAAAAGACGTGTCTGAAGTTAGCCTCTTATTCGTTCCACCTTAAATGGTGCAGCAGTTCCATTCTTGCGCCTCGGGCACTATTTAAGGTGGAGCGGGGGAATTCGAATAAGAAGCTAACTTCAGAAAGCAAAATCTGAGTTGTTCGGTTAACCCGACGGTTCATACTGCTGTTTTACTCATCTACCCGTTTGTATTAATCCCAAACGTTGAATAAAGAAGCCAACATACTAGATAACCGTCCACTGAACGCTGTCAAGCTGGTGTGATGATCACGGGCGAGCGGCTGTAGTACAAGTGTTTAGACTGTGTGTTACTGTCTAATAGCTCTCCTTAACTTGCCTCAGATCAGCACAGTCTGAGCTTCTCTAGTCTTAATTTGTGTGCACCGCGTTAAGGACTTGATTTTGTGCCTGCATCTCGTTGTCGACATCGTGTTTTAATTCAATTCCTAACCTCCCACATGCTTGTCAACTGTTTTATGGGTCGGGGAGAACCTGCAGTGTTTCGCCGGTAGGGGGCAGTTTACGCCTGCTGTATTTTATTTATTACGTTAACTTGCTCGTGGTCAGGTTTCCCAGATCCAGATTAATATTAATCCTGCACTAGTATTCCCAGTGTTAATTAACCACTGGCACTACAGGTTAGTCCAGGAGTAGGCTAAAAGGGGAATTCCACCAAAATCTCAGAATAATCCTTAAACTGTAAACAAAGTGATTCAGAGGGCCTCACTGACTCTGATTTCTTTGCAGTGGTGCCAGGTGTACAATACAAGTGTAGCTATTTTATTTGCAATCCAACACCACCAGTAAAACTCACCGCCAGTTCCTTTTTTCATATTGCCGCTGTTCAAAGAAAAACAGGTATCTGCAGTTTTGTTGATTGTCTTGTTCTGTATATCCTGTGAAAGTTTCATAATGAATGGACCAATAGAAATGCAATTCATTATAATGGGAACCTCTTTATGTTTATAAAACCTCTTTATGTTAACTTGCATTAAAAGTTAATGTTTTTTAGTCTCTCTTGTAAAGTTACTATTTTGGGGGTACTTGCTTTTCTTTGGACACAGACAATATATAATGTTAATCTGAAATCTGAAATATTATCTTTTCTGTAGGATGGATTCAAATAAATTCAAGTAAAGTAAAAACATTATCACTAACTTATAAAATAACGTGTCAGACATAGGGCAGCACAACCTACAGAACTGAAAGTTTGGGATATTTTTCAGTGGTGCTCTGAATAACTTTGACATCTCAACCAGTTTTAAAAAATCACTTCTCTTTTAATTACTTAAAATTGGAACAAATGTCAAGGTTTTTAGACTCCTAGTCGTCCAGTGTTTCTTTTGAAATCAAGGGTCTGCTGTTCTGAAAAGGCAGTACAGTGCCGAATATTGCTGTGAGAATGCATTCAGCCACAAGAGCCTTGGATAATTAATTGTGGATAACAAACAGCACTCACAGTGCTGGTGGGTTTTATACCCCTCTTGTCAACACTTGACATTGGGCATGGTGAGCTTAAGCTTGCGAGTCTGTTCTAAAGCTTCCTGTTCTAGTTACTGTGCTTTTCTATGGAGGTTATACAAGATTTGCGTGTCAGCAATTGGTAAAGTAGACTAGATTTAGGTGCCCGGGTGCTTTTGGAAATGTAATGAAATTGACATCTTGGGTTGTAACAGTGGGCTGGAATTGGAGTGGGCTGTAACACTCCAATTAAACCTGCTAATCAGGTGTGCTTAAGCAGGAAAATCACTGTTGTTGGAGCAAGTGAAGATATGGAGTATGCATAAACGTAATACTTTGAAATCTTAATCAGTTCCTTTTGTCTTGTTTATTATGAAGCTAATTTCTGTTCTGTTGCCTTTGGAGAACCTATATGGGAAAGTTACAGCTGTGTGCTGATGCCCATTTCATGACTAACTTTATGAGCCACTTAAGCCCAAATAAGAGTGTAGCTACCATTTTTCTCTGCTATTATTGTTTTTTTTTAATTACTGCCACATTGGCATTTGCAGTGTTCACGTAATATGCTGAAATATGTCAATACGATATCTGACAAATCACAAAACAGCATGCATTGGGCAACCCACCCAAATTAATCCGTTCCAGATTTCCAGGCCACTGTTTTCATCAAGAAATTCATGCAAGAAATTCATACAAATGTGCTAGAAGTACAATCCATTTGTCTATACTGGGCAGGCTTAATGTGAGACACTACACCTCAAATCCAGTGTGTCTGCCCCAGATCAGATTTGTGATTGCTACTCATTAAATAAAAAGCCTAAATTTAATATTTTGTTGATAAACTCATTGTACTGCAGTCACTGTGGTAGCAGTAATTCTGTTAGATAAGCTTTGGCATTGTTCCATGTGTGTAAATGCAAACCTTGAGGATGCCTTTGCTTCCTTGTCAAGAGCCACGATGACTGATTGTTGTCTGCAGAATATGGCTCCCGTAAGCCGTACTGAGCATGCTCAGAAGCTCTCCTACTGGTCAGAGGCAGTATTGGACTGCAGAAAAGTAGGGCTCGCCGACTGTCAGAAATGATTATAGCGTCAAAGCCCCTACATTCGTGACGCAAATTGAACTGCAATAGGTCTATCAGGAAGAACTTATTTGTAAAGTAACCTTGGGTATGAAAGGTGCTATTCAAATGAAAAAATGTCACTACAGGTAAAAGATGCAGGCGCAGTCAGTGGTGCAATATGCAAAAAAAAACAAGGCTGTGGTAACTGATTCATAATTTCTTAGCCGATCGGATTCATCTCATACCTTTCGCTATGTTAAGTGCAGTGAAAAACAGAGATTACGATTCAAAGCAGTGCTAAGAACATTCCGCCAAAGAGGAAAACGTGCTTGTGTGTGAGTTACAGGCTTCCTTAGGCTAATGTCAAGAGAGCTTGGTAGAAACTTGCATTAAACTGATAATGTAACACCGGAGATGTCTAAATGTATTTTCCTTAAGCCAAATGATGGCTCAATCACAGTCCTAGCCCTTAATGACACCCTTCCGAGACTACTTTGTTATTGGGTTGTAATACAGCGTCGTAAGCTTTGTGCACAGTGGACAGCTATTGTCTTGTTCTGTCCACCGGAGACCCTGGAACACTGCAGGAATGGCAGAATCTGCCAAATGGTGTCAATGTCATTGACAAGAGAGTCAAGTGAGAAAAGGTAATTAATGTGTTAACCTCCAGTAAATATGTTTACATTCACCCGGCGGTTCGATATTAGTAAACACCACAGTTTAGTTGTTATAGCCTAGCATTTTACTTGTTATGAGGTCTTAGTAGGCCTGAATTGGCGTGATGAAAACACAGTCCAGGCCAAGTTTTGTCAAAAACTTGTGCTTAATTTCAGAGAGTTTTTTTCCTCTTCAGCAATAAAGGGCTTTGTTTCATATTTTCTTTGGTTCATGACTTGCGGCTTTATTTTCATGGTAAAGCAAATGTTGTCCGTGTGTCCTCAATGCAGCGAAACAACACAGTCTATTAGTGTATTCTTAACCATATAAACCATGTTCTGTCGGTTTTATGCCTTACATAATATGTGGGGGGTAGGATTTATAAAGTCAGGCACTATAAACGTATGGCTGAACTACGTGAGCCAAAGTCGCTTTCACAGCAGTAGGAAGGGTATGTTGACTGGAGTGTTCTTCTGAAGGTCCAGTCTCGAGGTCTTGCACACATTTAAATTTGAAGAAGTCGTGTGCTAGAGTAATTGTGTACTGAGTACTTAAACACTGACAAACAAGTAATTGATTATCATAAATATTTTAAGTGGTACTATGCTGCTGTTGCTGATGGAAACCCTTCACCTTATATGTGTTTTGTCTTCTTCGGTGTAAAACGTATTTAGGGTTAAAAGCTGTCCTGTCTCCGCCTTACAAGTTATGTCCTTGACAATGCGCTCATGTTAAGGCACATGTGTTTTAGAGTACCACAGTGTATTGGACTGTATAACATCTGCACTTTTCTGTAATAAAACACAGCAGTGTTCGGATACTGGCACTTCGAACAGTTAGGAGTTCCTGTGCTCATCCCTCGACCAAACATGACTCCGGGGAGGTATAGATGAGCTGTCAGTACATGTTTCACAGTTTTCCAGAAGCAACTATAAGGCTGCAAATATCTTGATTATCGGATTAGTATAAGTTTCCATTTTTAAACAATAAAACAAAGTATGTCACAATATTTGAGCACAGCTATTAGTCAAGTAGTGTAAAAGAGAGCATGCAAGCCATGACTATAGCTAGTTTAGCCTATGTGTGATTACACCTACAATAAGACAGCAATTTGAAGTATAGCTTATGTGTTGTTTAGTGTTAGAAACCAATTGACAAGTGATGTTAAAAAGCCAAACAGTTACTGCTTTTAGTCTTGGCATGACTCATGGAAAGCTTATTCGCACCTGTTTGACATGCACAGTGGAGGGGTACCTTTCTACAATCATCATTTGGTCTCAGCTTATCGTTAGACTCTACTCATTTCTATCCAGTTTTCTTGAAACCTGCCAATGACCAGGAATACAATGTGAGCAGTTCACATTTAGATACAAAGCATGTGCCCTGCAGACTCATTAACTAGCTTAGTCATGTATGTCAGGTGGATTCTCCACCAGGGTGAGCTTCTATGTAGGGCTGTCGCAATAACCGCAATACTGTAATACCGCGCTATCGACCCGCCAGCCGCAGGGAATTGCAAGCAACCGTCACACGATTCATGTTTTCCTTTTTCTGCATGGTCATTCTAGTTTTACACTTAAGCCCCTTCACTTCGTGTGCAGTGGATGTTAATTATTATTTTAAAATACCAACCGTTCGCATCCATTGCTGCTGAATGCTGAGTGTCGGCCTTTATATAGAAACAATGGCGGCTTCCCTGGTCGCAAAACCAAATGCGACTTCGCCTGTTTGGGAGCATTTTGGCTTTCAACCAAATGAAAAGAGTGAGCCAGCCAGTTTAGACAAGACAATATCCAAATCTGTGCCCGAAAGGTTGCTGTGAAACAGGAAAATACATGGAATTTAAGCTACCTATCATCCAGCTATTGAAGCGCAACTGCACCCACCAGCACCAAGCCGTGAAGCAGTCTCATAAGGAGCAACTCAGGCTGGGTCCAGCCCACAGTTAGGAGTGGCTGCTTTGCATGAGCTTCTAAATACAGTTGCGGTATCTTGTTGAGGAGATTGTTCCATTTAGCACGGTTGAGAAACCGGCATTCAAGTTAATGCTTGAGAAATTCGACAAGAGTTACGAGTTGCCTGGCAAGACATATTTTTCTATTTGCCTTAACATTTTTCTACATTTATTTTCTTTTCACAGCATATATTTATACTAGGCTGTAAGCCAGACTTTTTTTTTTCGTTCTTACTGCGCTTCATTAGCCTCACAGGTTCTGCGTTGAACAATAAAGGACTGTTTAATTTGCCCTACAACTGTGTCGTGTTTGTTATAAAATATATAGTTTTTCTAATAATAACAATTACAATAAAACCTGTTTATATAGCACTAAAATCAGGATACGTTTGTGAAAACGTATCCTGTCGTGTTTGTTTTTGCTTGTACTCTTACTTGTGAAAAGGCACACGTATTTCTTAGACCATATGATTACGATGTGTTCGTATTTTATAGATATGCGCTTCTAAAAGTTATCTTAATGTTTATTTTGCGAAATGTCTTGTTTATCTTGCAATTTACACATTTTTCATGCCCACAGTTTAGAAGCTGTAAATAAACTTTTTAACTTGTGCAAAGTTTGTGGTTTTTACTGCCAAACGTTAATGTTTTTTTTTGTTATTTTAACAAAAATAATATATGAATAATATATGAAGTGCTGTCTAAGAGTTTTTTTGGTCTTCCACCCCTAATAAATTTATTATTGAAAGTTGAAAATGTAGCAAGTCGTGGTCATTGTTTTAGATACTGAAAAAATATAAACATGACTGCTTAAATAGACAATTTTAGTTAAATTGACTGAAAAACCCAAGCTCGCTATGAAAATTCCTGAACGCTACCGCGTGAAGTCACCAGTGGACAACAGTGAACAGCGCCACAACGGCATTATGACTAACTTGGACTGCAAACTCGCACTCATACGAGCACAAAATTCAACTACGTTAACTTAGTATAACTTAAGCCACCAAACTTAGAAAGTTGTGTTAGGTAACGTCAGCTAAAACAGGCTCAGTAACTGAGCTTACCTCCATGTACACGGAGGCTCTTGAACACCTCTCGCTGGTTTCCTTACACGCCCATATTGCTGGAAAAGCGTCAGTCTTAAGATCCAGTAGTCGTGTAAACCTGCATCCCATAGTTGTGATAATCTTCAGGCGTAAAATGTTCACTACAGATGAGAGTTAGAGAATGGTCTTTTCCAATGTGCTCGTTTAAAGTTGACGCTGTATTTATGTGTTTGACATTTTCATATTAGCTGGTGCTTGGCCTTTAAGTTCAAATTCCGGTTAGCTTTTCCCAAACATTCACATGTCATTGTGGTAGTTTTATAAATATGGATTTCTTTTTGTTTCATCTATTGAATGTTAACAGTTTCACTTTGCAAACCATATGAAGTGCAGTAAGCATAAGGCAGAACTAGGGCTGGGCGATAAAAAACGATAACGATAATTAGCGCGAAATGCCGTTTCCTCAATAGAACTATAAGACGTAGTCGATAGAAAGTCGATAGAATTAGGTTCCGTCCATGTTCTGAGAGACAACACAAATAGCCAATGAGAATAGGGCCGCCTCAAACCAATCAGGTGGCTGGACTAGAGTTACAGCTATTTTCCATGTTTGGTTGAAGCACACAGCACGTAGCAGCAGCTTAACCCACATGCTAGAAATGTGGTTACTGCAGGCGTCACAGTCGAGCAGAGAGAATAAAATTAGAGAAAATGACAACAGAAAACGTTACATACTACTGAAAGAAACATGTTACACGTGTCATTATGCTTATGACAAGGCGCTATGGCATGTTAGCGCTTCAAGTGCTTGTACTGTTGTTATCGTCTCCACTGTGCAGAGCTGACAGAGCACCACACTTGTGTTTCTGTGTGAAACTTTAGATCCACGTGTGTGATTGTTTGTAGCTGCAACTTGCGCTCCTGATAAATCCATACTTTCAGTAGGCGCAGTCATCTTTGTGTCGCATTGACGCACGTTGTTTCGTAATACATATATAATATACATATATATATATATATATATATTTGGAGATCGAGTGAGAGCGCTGAGGCAAAGTTGTTTGTTACTAAAAATCCTGAGGAGGGAAACTTAATTTTTTTTAACCGAAAACAGAATTGCTTTTTGAGCCGACAGAGAGTCGACTCACAGCTATGAGTGAACATTCTTCAGCCCGAACTTAAAGGACCAACAGCCTGTGTGTGAATACAGTTTATGATGTATATATGTATGTGTTTAATTTATTTGAAATACAATTGTGTAATGTTTTATAGTACATTTGTCTATCATCTAAAAAAAAATAAATCACAATATAAAAACACTTCTCACTTGAAGTAAAAGGGCAACAGTGATTTGATTTATATTGTGATATTTATCGATATCGACTGAAATGAAAAAAAATATCGTGACAACATTTTTTCCCATAGCGCCCAGCCCTAGACAGAACGTAACTAAACATGTCATGACGGTTATCATAAACATGCATTTAGTATTTGCCTAATGAGCAATTTTAATCATCTTTTGAAATGTCAATGTCAGAACGTTAGTACAACAATAGCAGTTAACATTTCCAGTTTCCTGTATCTGTGAGTAATATATAAGCTAGCAATACCATGTGCTTCTCGATTCTATTTAAATAGGGGTTTTTTTTGTTATTTCAATAATTTAATTAATACTGTAAGTGAAAGTTTGATAGCCCCTGATCTTTTGTATATTTTGTTAATTTTGTATGTGAACATAAGCTAGCGCATTATCTATACGGAACAAACTAAGTATGGTATGTATTTGCTGAGTAAAAAATTTTTGAGAAATAAAATGTCAAATGCAAACATTTGATACTGGTCATGGTTTGTTTATTTGTTTTTGTTTTGTGCAACTACTTCGGTACCCTAGGTGGCGATATATAATGTTTGACCACTAGATAGCTATTAGAAGTGGGCCAGTGTGTAAAGTTCCTCTTAGTATTTGGTAGGCGTTCCATGTTGGCCGGCAAATCCACTGTAGACTGGCTGCTAACTAACATCTCTACTCTACTGTTCAGAGTGCACAGAAAATACTTGCACGGCTTGAGGTTACTGTACATAACATGCCTTAATGTTTATTGATTGCCTATGTAGAGCTAACGACTAAAAACACAGCCTTCTGCTTTATGCTACAAAAACCCACCACTCCACCCGTATTCTTCAGCAAAAAACCTATGCACAAATAAAACTAAAACAGCTCAACCTTAACTTCTGACAACACAGCTGTGACGTAGGTCCGTTGTACCTCGAGTTATCAAAAAGAAGCTAGCAGACCTGTTCAGTGGAGTGAAACACTATGCAAGGAAAGCAGCTAGCCAGAAAATTTTGATATTCTAAATTCTACAAAGTTCTCTGAAGTTCTGGAGCATCCCCCTGCTAGCTATTCGCTTAGAGGCAGTCGTGGCCTGAAGGTTATGGATCCGCTCTTGTGACCGGAAGGTCGCCGGTTTGATCCCTGGGACCGGCAAGCCATGGCTGAAGTGCCCTTGAGCAAGGCACCTAACCCCAACTGCTCTCCGGACACCTAACCCCACCACTCCGGGCACGTGTGCTCACTGCCCCCTAGTGTGAATGTTCACTAGTGTGTGTGTATATGTGGGTGTTTCACTGCACGGATGGGTCAAATTCCACTGTGTGCAAAAACATGTGGCTATTTCTAGTTCTAAATTTTAGAATTTTACAATTCGTGTGACCGTTATCTAGCTAGCCGTCGTTTGAGCGTTGACGTTTTTGCAGAAAGAAAGGAACGTGCAGTTTTTTTATGTTGCAGTAGTGTTGTCCACTATGCTATCTGTTTTAAAATGTGTGCGCGATCAGAAAAGGGTGCCCAGTTATGAAACGTTATTATTTACTGTAATATGAACAGATTATGATTGGTTCCCATTTCTTGATTATCTAAGTATATTATCTATTAGGAGAAAATATTGAATATCGGGATATTATGTTTGGTGATACTGTATTGATTCTCAAAAACACAGTATCGATACACAGATTCCTGGCAGACAATGAATCATTGTGTGTTGTGTTTAAACCTCTGACCACCAGATGGCAGTGTTGTAATCCATTATCAGCTCCACTCCAACATTAATAAGCAGCACAAAGGTGCAATACAATTGTGAGCACTGACAAATCTGTTCATATTGTGGGGTGTTTTAATAGTAGGATTTGAAAAATCACAATATATCACTTTGCTTGCAATATCGTGATACTTATTGTATCGCCAGGTTCTTGCCAAAACACAGCCCTATTATCTATTGACCTCATGTATGATGGAGGGGATGGCAAACAATTCTGCTGCCTTATTCTTGGATACATTAAAACCTGATTGAACATTTGTATGTCTTTTTTTTATTATCGAAGAGACATAAATTGGCCCACTTCCTCTGTCCTCTCATAGACTTGGATAAACTTGGACCATAATGAGATTTAATGATCACAGTTAACAGGAATTTGGAAGCAGTTCTTTAGAAAGTGAAATCTTTTTTTTTTACTGGATTCCACTGGGCTGAGTTTCTTGAGAGGGCTGTACAGGACATTGTAATTACTGGGAAATGCTTTGAGAATACTTCCTCTTCCCGATATCTTTTATTGATGTGGAACTGGCGTGCAAAAAATATGAAAAACGACCCCATCCTGTAGATCTTGCTTTGAAAATGCTTGTTCGTTTTTGAGAGAGAGAGAGAGCCTTGGTTTGTAAGACAGCCTAGAAAAATGGTTAAAAGCCAGTCCTAATGATTCTTGGACCACCCCAAGCATAAGCACAGTAAAGCAGCTAAATGTTATATGCTGGGATTGCTTTTTATTTTAGACCTGGAAAAAAGCCCCTCAACAGAAGATTCATGTCTGATTTTCCACCATGAGCTACAGGCGAGCCAAAAATCTGCATTCAAACTATCGTTCCACTGAATCCACACACCATTCCATGAAATGGCTGCAGTGTTGTTTTTTTCCTGCTCTTCTTTCTTCGTGAAGAACAGCAGAGCTCCAACTGAGCATGCCCAGAGAGCGCCATGTCAATGCTTTCTACAGAGTTGATCACGTGACCCTGCGCAGGGACGGTGCTTGTGTGGAAAGCTAGACATTAGTCAGTGGAGCTTTACTCTCGCCCTCTTCCTCCTCCCCCATCAATGGAGACCCACAGCTTAAGTCAGGTACTGCCATGTTGCTGGAGGGCTCAACCTCAAACAAGGCAGGATTATTTGCTTCTCCATTTCTCTGCCTCTCTTTTGGGGGAAGGCATTGCCATGAATATGTCTGGTGGTTCAGGGACTGTTTACTTGATTCCTTGAAAATAGGCCTGTCCTCTTAAGTCTCTTCTAGGTTTGCCTTTTTCTACATTCAGAAATCTTGTCGTTTGTTTTTTCTTTTCCATTTCCTGTCATTCTGGATCTCTTCAATTGCAGGTGATTGCGATCGATCCGTCAGCTGGCTTCAGTTTGCTTGTCCACTCGTGGTTCAGAAGCTGATGGGAAGGCCTTCCTGAGAGTCGTTGGGACAGAGGCTTTGTGCTGGTTCTTCCTCGAAACCTGGTCTCGACCCTGCCAGGCTGGGGACGAGGGCTTTTTCATATAGGGGTTTGGGTTGTTTACAGATGTACTGCGAAGGGTAATTGTGAGATGAGGGTCTCATTTGCCTATGAGGCCAACGTCTCCTGAGATTTGACTGGCAATAGCTGCCTGTTTTCTTCAGCTACAGAGAAGGAAAGGACAGCATCTCTTTGAACCAGTGTTCATGTTTTATTTCTATGCAGTGCGTTTAATCTAGGTGTGAACTGCAAGGCAGGCTTGTTGCTCATGATGTTGTGCTTGTCCTCTAAAAGAAAGAGTTAGAGTATTTCAATAGTGGCTTAGACACTGTCCTGTGTCTATGGGTGGTTCTCTAAACATAGATTGTTGGTTGTTTACATAGTGGTGATAAAGACTATCCTGAAAAGATCACAGTACGCTCCCGCCTTAATGTAATGCTAGATTATTAACTGGGTGCTGACAGAGAGCATCCTGCTTTGATCAAGACTGGAAAACATTCTGTTCTTGCTAGAGCCCAGTCTGCCTCCTTCATTTCTGTACTCAGTGGGGATCTGGGATCTCTCTTCACTTGGTGGAGGCTCCTTTGTATGCAAGGAGAGGTCTGCTTTCGTTTTTTTAAATGATGTGTTTGATGCATCCCTTGGACATTTCGCTGTGGTTCCTGTAAGGGCAGCGACTCTGGCTTGTCGTGGTTGCGCAGAAGTGCACATGGCTGGAGCAAACTGTTTGTAATGCTTGCTTTCTTTCTTTCCCCTTCTGCGCGCTCTCCACTGCTCTCTCTCTCTCTCTCTCTCTCTCTCTCTCTCTCTCTCCCTCATAGTTGCGCTCTCTCTGCCTCTCTCACTCTCTCTCTCTTCATCCTCTCTCGCTGTAAAAAGCCAATCAAGCAAAAGAGCTTGTAGCCAGAGTGAAGGGGGGAAAAAACCCAGCTTCTGCTTTTCTGTTTGAAGAAACATGATTTGGTTAGAGGTTCTAAATGAGGTGAGCCAGACCTCATAAGGACCTTGCATGAGTCTGAGGAGAATTCAAAATGGCTAACAGGAACTCTACTGAGCATGCTCCATTGGTTAGCTTAGTCATCTAGCAGGGCCTCATGTCAACTGTACAGGCTTGAGCACAATGATGCATTGTGACACTTGTGTAGCCCAGGCGTCTTTAAGCTGTGGAAAGATGCTGAAAAGTAATAAAATCTGTGGAGGAGACTTGATGTCTGGTGTGTGTGTGCTTAGATTGAGTGGTGGCTTTCCAGTTCTTGGTGGTCCCTAATATGATAATAGCTGATGTGATCATTAAAAGCTGGTTCATTTGGCAGAGTCTGGAAGAAAACAGTGAGAATATTGCTGCAACAGCTTCTACCCAGAGTGCCTTCTTCCTTTCACATGAGCATTAAACTGTTTCATTCTAGCCTCATTTGCTGTTGGTCATCACTTTCAGTGATGTATTAGTCCTTACAGAAAATAGTGTGCTAATAATTCTGCTAATAATGCTTGCGCATACATCTAAAATGACTCCTCAATGCTTGGGCTTGTTAGGTGTTTCTGTTGTCACCCAAGTTTCTTTACCACTTTGTTGGGGCTGGTTTCTCTTGGCCTTGTCTCTTGTGACAGTCCTGCCCTTCTCAGGCTCAGTGGAGATAAAGACCTCTGATGTAGATGAGAGGAGATTAAGGATAACTCTGGATAGCTCTTGGTTGGTCCTGCTTGCTGTTGTGGCTAACAGGCCCTCTGACTGCTTCCTCTTTTGGCCTCATCTCATCTCTCTTCTTATTTTTTTTATTTGATTTTGTGGCTGTATATATTTATATTTGTGCCAGCAAACAAGATGACTGCTTGCTTTCATTGGAGCCCTCCTTTAAGAAGAAGGAAACCTATTGAGATTTGAACCGACTGAGCATGCTCCGTTTGAGCTTCAGCAAGGCCGACCAACAGAGGGAGCTGTTAGGTCACGTGACCGGCAAGCCGGGTCCGTCTGCATGCAGGAGGAGGAGGAAAAAGAAGAACAATCTGCTCGAAGCTCTCTCGCTCTCCCTCAATGGAGGCCATCGGGAGAAAGCAGGTATGATGCTGCTAGAAGAGTACCTTTTAGGAGAGGAACGGCCTCCCCTCAGTCCTCCATCCGTACCGGCTGTGAATATTCATCATTTGGAGCTCACTCACTTGCTGTGTTCCTTTTTTCATCTGCCTTTTATCCCTCCATTCACTTTCAGTCCATTGAGAGTTGGCTGCTGTTCTCATGTTCTCGACCAAGAGGAGGCATCCTGCCTCCAGATTCAGACAAGGGGTGGTTCCGGGCTGGAGCCTGTGATCAAGCTCCACGGGCCGAAGCAGAACCCTATTGCAAGACTCTTTTGGCCTTTGCTTCTTGTATGCATGGAGGTGAAGTTGAGCGATCTTGGGAACTTGCAGAGGGAGACTGTGCCTGTCTGGTTTAATGGGTGCTTCGTGTATGAGGTGCTGTGCAAAAAAGGGAAGCAAAGAAGAGAATTGATCTTTCAGTGGCCAACACAGGCTGATTATTTAAAAAGGGTTTCTTCCTTGAGTGCGCTTCTCCTGTTATTTCTTGTGTTAAGTCCTGTGACCTGGGGTTGCTTCACGAGTGTGCAGAGGAGAGAAATGTTGCAAAGGTGCCATATAGTTTTGCAGGAAGAGCGTGGATCCTTGCAGGTTTGGGCCTGTTGTGAGCCGGCCAGGCCTAAAAGAAGATTCTTTGTGATATACTGAAAACGAAAGATTTTTTTTCTTTCCATTGGAGATCAAGAATAAGGAAAGATAGGCAACATAGGTTTTGCCTTGCCAAGAAACCGGTTCCTGATCGCCCTGCTCTGCGTTTGCTTGACTGTTGAAAGAGCCAAGCAGATGAGAGAAAGAATGCAGCACCTACAGTTCCCTGAGTCATGGATCTCTGTGGAGGTTACTTTGAGCCTCTCCACTGAAGGCCTCACTTTCTCTGTTCCTTCTGTCTAAGTGTTTTTGTTCTTTCTATTTAGTGGTTGTCGACTGTTGATTTAACTTTAATTAATTAACGTGTGACTCTTCGAGACAAGATTGGTGTTGATGTTTGTTTATGGTGTGTTTCACACCTACCTTTCCTTTCAGGAATTCATCACTCAGTGTGTAGAAAAGTTGTGTAATGGGTTACTTTTACTTTTAGTGGCCTGAAAAGGTGGGGTTTTGTAATTTGTGGCTTTCCACTAGCACGTTTTCTGGACTTGTTGTAAATGATTTCAGTTTTCTGGAATGTGTATAATGAATTGAAGTTTAAACGAATAAGTTTTGGCTATTATTGCAAATGCGGGAGTGATCGTTTAGAATGATAACAGCAAATCACAGGTGTTCATTATCTCTCTCGTCTTTTGCATTCCTGTTTAGATGCCTGCAGCATTCTGGTGTGACCGTTCTCATAACAGCCAGGTTATGTCTTGTGTGTTGCTCACTGTGCCGCGGCTTGTGGTCAGTGTTATAGCTTTTTCATGTTGGTGTAGTACTTTATAACTTCCTCAAATAGCTGTTAAGGTAGTGACGCACATATAGCCAAGCATTTTTAGGGTAAGGAAGCTGCCCAATGTATTTTAATGAAGTATATGCTGTGGACACTCTCTGATATGTCATTGATTTACTGTATAAGAAGAACGACAAGAATGACATATAAATGGACATGTTTGTGTATATTTAAGGGTAGGAAAGAAATAGATGATGGCTTCATGTACATTCAAAGGGGAAACACCAAATTTAAAACACAAAATTGGTTATGCTTTGAGAAACGGCCTGTGCTTCTCCAGTATGCTGGTTCAACTTATGCTTTGAAATGGCACTTATTTTTGGAGCAACAGCTTGGCAAATTCACAGTTCACCGTTGGATGAGGCAGCACTATCATGTTAAACAGGCATGCTAAGTAGTTCAACAGTAGTTTGGTATCATTTCTAACCTATTTAGAATGGAAATCTTAATTAGGCTAAATTTTTCTAGCTCATTTTCCAAGCCACTGTGTTTAGAGAAAAGTCTCACACTGAGGAACATTGGGGATGAGTTTATCAGGATTGATAGATGTTAGCTTTCCATCCCCCACCCAGACAAATCCTACACAAACGCCCCCTACCCCGCAGAAAATTCACTGTCTGTCCTCTTGTGTCAGTAAACAATCTGGTTACGAAATGGCGGTTGGGAGCAGAAGGCCCTTCCCTCTCCCTCCCTTTCTTTACTGGGCTTGCTCACGCTTTTCGCCTCTAGGGGGAGGGCTTGGGAAAGAGAACAGCACTATTTGCAGTTAATGGTCTTCTCATATTTAACAGAGCAGAGCTTTTTCTTGTCTGATCCCAACACAACTGCTTGTGTTGGTACTATACTGGACAGGCTGCTGTTAAGCCCATAGTGAGATAGTAGTGGTTGTGTAGAGGTTTCATGTGGCCACTCGAAACAATCCCTGTAGGGTCCACAGTTGTCCATTTCAAGGTGTATGACACAAAATGAGTTAAACCTGAACGTGTCACCGTGTGTCCAGGCTTTTTCCTTCAAACTGAGGTGAGAGAGCTGCATTTTGAGGGCACATGGATTAGTTCATTCAAAAGCAAGAATGTCTTCATGTACAGCTTAGCCCAGGTTTGAAAACTCTTCAGTCTCTCATGCTGGAAATGCCAATGGATAAGGTTGCAGTAGGTTTGGCTGCTGGCTCAGGAGAGTGCAAACATCTGTGTTAACCCACATAGCCCTCCTAAAGCATGGAGGTGCTGCCACTTGCTGGAAGACAGTGATCTCAAGTCAGCTCTCAGGTTCCGCTCATGTTGCAGTCAACTTAAACTCTGAGTTTGAGTTGGTTTCCAAGACAGAGTAGCTTGTCCAGTTGTCAGTGCTTTGCAGGTATGAAGAACGGCCTTTGTCACCCTCTTCTCTGCTCTGCTCACTCCTTGTTTGGTTCCGTTTCAGAGGCGGCTGCTGTTCGTTTAGAAGTCTGGTTGCATATATTACTGTGTCTGCCACATGTGAAAACGTGACTCACTCTGTATCAAGGGTTCCTCTCACCTCTGTCTAGTTACCAGAGTTCAGTGTTCCTTTGCTAAACGTGATATATGTTTTTGTTGTAGTTGTTTGTTGATCTTCTACGAGGCAGCTTAATTTAATATCTCTGTCAGAACAGAACACACGTAGAACCCGTATTTAACATCCATCCGCCTTCTCTGAAATCCTTCCGCTGCCGTTTAATCTGAAGCAGTTTTTTGTTGGTGCATGACGTTGTGCTATTTTCATGTCCTGGTATTTCTTTCATCTGCTCTAACTATTTAGTCTGAGAGAGCATGTAATAACATTTGCAGTGAAAGCACCTGGCTCTTAGGTAATAGGAAGGAAAGAGAGAGGGATGACCGTGAACTAAAAAGGATTAGGCTTTTTGACTCTTTCCGAAAAGAAATGGTGCTTTCAGAGTGCTCATAGCTGTGACCTGTATCGGAGGCCCCTATGGAAGCTCCTTTTTTGTTGAATGACAGAGGACCCCATTGGAGTCCCCAGCAGCAAACCCTGAGTTACGAAAGGGTCTCCGAGCGTCATTCCCGTTTCAGTGGAACAGAACCTGTCTAGGTTGGTTAGGTAATGGGGGACTCTTATTATGAAGTGGCTCCCCTGGTGGCGAGAGAGGGAAACAGAAAGAGGGACCGACCTTTGTTGAAAGCAGCTCCAACAAACGGCAGACATTTTCTGACTGTCCTGCGGAAGGCAGCTGGTGTGGCTGCCAATCAGATGAGAGCTGGGGAGCTAGGCTGAGGTGGGGGAGGGGCAGCAAAGGGAAGAGCCTGGATTTTGCTGTAATTACTACACCTTCTGACCTCCTTCCTTTTGAGCCTGGCTGCTGGAAATCACTACAGTAGGTGTTGAAGGCTGCCAAGTGAGTGAGAGTCTTATGTACTTCCTGCGAGCAGATGCACAACACCAGTTGACTGCAGTTGACTCTTCTGTTTCTGTATTTCTTAGAAGAAATCCGTTTATCTTGTCGCTTGCTTGGTAGTTCATTTGTGCTTTCCTTGTAAATATTCGCTAATTATAGATGTGGAAATTGGGGAAAATGGGGAAAAACCACTTGATAAGCGTGTGTAACCTGTTTGCTTGTGTTCCAGTGTCCACAGATTCCCTCTTTGTATTAAGAAACTCTCTCTGAAGTCATCCATGCATCCATCTATCCAGAACGACTTAGCAAAGACTTCATTTTGACAGCCAGCATATAAGGAACTTGGCCTGCTGTATGTTAACTGGGCTACCTGTACTGAGTGATTCATTCAGTATCAAGCTAGATGTTCTCTGGTCAGAACAGTACTGTCTCCTTAGGGCAGGAAAGAACTGTGCCACTGGTTACCAACAGGATATCGTTACAGTCTGTGTTTTGGATTGTTAGCAGATACTCATACATTGGCAACAGCTCTGCCGCTGCTGTTTTATTGCTTACAATCTGTGACGAAATCCAGAGGAAGTCATAATTATCTACAGAGGTCTCCCTTGATTGGTTATTAACAGAGCAAAGACATTACCCGTCAGTATGGGATTGGCTGATAAGTTTGTCTTTTAGTTATTTGTTCACTCCAGAGCCTCGAGTCCTCTCTCAGGGGTTGGACAGTGTGGTCAGGGTTTAGATCAACCATGGGGATGGAACACTTCCTTACTACTGGACAGGCCAAGTAACTCGAGCTGTCTACAGTAATTGGGCCAGTAGCCAAGTAGAATCATACAACACAACTGGCAGACGCAATCAAACAAAAGAAAAAGCCTGAAGTAGGGAAAGATTGAGAGGGAGCAATGGTGATGAGAAAGCTTAATGTAGTGCTGGTTTGTGTGGTTCTCATTCTGTTTGATGTCTGGTTTCCTAATTTTCATATTCGGGTAGACCTGTTCAGAGCTCCGTGAACAACAGAGGCACAGCTGATGGATCCATGAAACCTCTCTCTCTTTATTGCTGTGTAAGATAAATGTGATGTGAAGTTGAGACATGCTGGGTGAATTAGGTTAGCTGCTAAAGAAAAAAGAAAAAAAAGAAATGCATGCATCGAGTAGATTTCTTCTTAGCCCAGCTATGAAGGGATGCAGTGTTTTGAAGAAGCCTTTTCCAGCCAGTCAAAGCTTTTGTTGTTGAGGTGTTGAGACGCATTCCCAAATGATGAGATAACGACTCAGTGTTTTTTCCCCTTTTGTCGATCTCTTACATTGAGGCGATTTGAAACCTACATAGGAAACTAGTAGGCGTTGTGGTTCAGTTTCTCAGAAAAGGGGCTGCTCATGACATCTTTCTTTGAAATTGTGAGTTGTCCTGGCCCTTGAGACATAATAGGACTTCTGATTGTTAAAGCCGAAAGCCTTTTCGAAACTGTTCTGTTTAATTGTTCTTAAAATAAGGCTGTCATTGGGCTTTGTTGCTCCATTTGTGACCTAATGATGCCTGTGTTTCAGCCTGCCGGTTTGGCCAGGGGGATTGTGAGCAAGAAAGAATCCATGAAAGCTGATGGCATGAAGGACTCCCACAAAGATCCAGGAGATGGTGAATTTCTCCCTTTATTTTGTTTGTATCTGTGGCTGCTCATGTAGGGATGCATAAGTCCAAGTTGCCATTCTGAAGTCTCAGTTTCTGCTGAGTACGGATTTGACACCAGGGCTCTGTTTACCAGTGCTACAGTGGCAAACTGTACTGTTCAGGAGTAAGAGCCTACCCTTCATTAATTTAGTTTCTAGTTTAAACGATTATTAAATAAAAGCAATTACTTTCATCAGGAGATATTTATGAGAGTATTAGATACACCAGTCGACCAGAACATTAAGTCCACCTCCTTGTTTCTACTATCGTTGTAATTTTGTCAGCTCCATCTACCGTATATGTAAACTTAATAGTTGTACAATTGCAGAATGTAGACCTTCTTTTGTCTGCATACTTTGTTATTCCCCTTTCACACTGTTCTTCAATGGTCAGGAAACCACAGAGCAGGTATTATCTGTGTGGTGGATCATTCTCAGAACTACAGTGACACTGACGTGGTGATGGTGTGTTAGTGTATGTTGCACTGGCAGGAGTGGGTAAGGCACAGCAGTGCTGCTGGAGTTTTTAAACACTGTGTCCACTCACTGTCCACTCGAGTAGACACTCCTACCATGCTGGTTCACACAGAAACGATAGCTCATCTGTTGCTGCACAGATTGTGATTCCTCCAGTCCTTCATCGGTGGCCACAGGACGCTGCTGGATGGACATTTTTGGTTTCAAACTATTCTCAGTCCATCTGTGACACTGACCCTGAGCAGTATTGCTGTGTCTGATCCTTTCATACCAAACTTAGCACACCACCACCACCGTGTCAGTGTCACTGCTGTGTTGAGACTGATCCACTGCCCATATTATACCAGATCTGTGGTGGTCCTATGTAGGACTGTGTATTGGCAAGAACCTGGCGATACAATATGTACTGTGATGCACAATTTAATATATCGCAGTATACTGTGATATTGCGTTTTTTCAAATTCTACTATTAAAATACTGAGAGTCAATACAGTATCATGAAACATAATATCCCGATATTCAATATTTTCTTACACCCCTAGTCCCATGGGGTCCTGTCCATTTGAACAGTGTGAAAAGTATGTAGAGAAACAGACAGACTGTAATTATAGTACAAAAAGTGGAGCTAATAAAATAGACTATGAATGTATATACAAGGAGACCGTTTCAATGTTATTGCTGATCAATGTATACGATAATCCACTTTGGATTACATCAGCGGGGGAACATCAATGGAAAATAAGTTAAAAAAATGAAATATAGAAAAATGATTGTTATTTTAATATATATTATTATTATTATTTGTGTGCACATGTGTTTTTGTTTTTTTGTGCCACATTCCAGGCGCGGATGAGGATCGCTTAAGTGGGACAACGGAACCTTCCAAAACAGACTCGGAGCTGAATGGGACCCACGACAGCACAGAAACAGGGAAAGCTCAGCAGGGCCTTTCTGTCCAAGGGTCGCCCACCCAATCGCAAGCCATGGAAAACGGACTATCAGAGCCTGATCCTCCTCATGGCTCCACCGTGGGCAGTAATGGATATATTCTCAGCAAGCACCAGGAGGACGCACCGGCCGCCCAACACAGGACTAGCTGGTCCCCTGTGGGGACTCCAGCCATAGGGCATGCCTCTAAAACCCTCCCTCCTTTGGTTAAACCCCAGCACCAGGGCCAAGTTGCTCTAAGGACTGATATGAGTAAAGGGCCCAGCCTGGCAGAGGGGCGTTCGGAAAAAGAGACTAAAAACGGCACCACATCGTCCACCCCTCCACCTGTAACGATACACCGAGCGCGGAAAACCATGTCCAGGCCGGCCTCAAATCAGCAGTTAAAGGTAATTAGTGTGTCTGCTGTTGTGGGAGAATGTGGACACGCATGGGGCAAATCAGAAAACAGGTTCAGCTAACGATTAACGGTTATTGTGATCTTTTTTTGTTTGTTTGTTTATTTGTTTTATAATCTTCATGCACACAATGGGTGGTCCCGTTTAAGAGTTATCAGGTTTGTGCTGTGAAATAGTTTCAGGCTCCCGCCAAGATGTTTAAACTGTCTTTATTTTTCTTCCTGTAGCTTTTAAACAGGGAAACAAAAGAGCCAAGCGTGGTGAAAGATAAGAGCGTGAGTGGAGCCGATACTGGACTGCCTCCACAGACTCCTCCCCCTCAAAAACAGCTACCTCAGAGCCAAACTGATGCCACACCGGCAGCGATCGCCACACCAGCCAAGCCACACACAGGTTACATTCTAGCCCTGCTTATCCCTCTTTAGTAGGTCATCCTTTCTGGCTTAATATTGGTTTAGTGTTAGCAGTCCAAGCAATTACAGTAGCGTGCAGGGAAAGTCAACCTATCCTTTTATCAATTGGCAATTAGACTAAATATTCATGAATTTAAAAGCATTCCGTGGCGAGACTTAAAGAGGCAGTAAAGGAACTCTAAACCACTTCACTTTTATAGTGCTGTGCTTGCATTCAGGGTTGCATTGTTATTTTACTGCAGATGTTTTTTTTTTTCTTTTACTCAGTAGCGTCCGTGTTGAGGAAAAAGAAGAGGAAGATGGGAACATACAGCCTCATTCCCAAGAAGAAAACCAAAGTCCTGAAGCAGCGCACAGTACTGGAGATGTTCCAGATCTCCAAATCTCCACCCAGTCCCCAGGTCAGAGTCCATGAGCAAATCGAACGCTGAACGTCTTGTTGGCTTGTTTGTTTGCTTGTTGTTTGGTCATTCAGTACAAATTGTTATTAAAGTTTTTAGAGAGTTGGGGTGTGCGATATGTATCGTCTACTATAATATCTGAATTGCTGTGTTAACGATGAGCGACCTGACGTTATCGAGTTTGCTACTGACCGGGAAAAAACAACAATCAGAACTCCTCGACTCCACGCGCTTCAGTATAGGCGTGCCCATACTGTGTGCTAGCATAGGCTGAAGCTAGCATAGATGCCGAAAAAGCACACCTAAAGCTGAAAATGAGTGAACACACTGAGCTTACGCAGTCAGATAACACACATACACACAGCAGTTACTGAGGTAGTACTAGAGTAACAGCGTAAATACAGTCAGATACCTACGTACATACATACATACATACACACAGCAGTTACTGAGGTAGTACTAGAGTAACAGCGTAAATACAGTCAGATACCTACGTACATACATACATACATACACACAGCAGTTACTGAGGTAGTACTAGAGTAACAGTGTAAACACAGTCAGATACATACATACACACAACAGTTACTGAGGTAGTACTAGAGTAACAGTGTAAATACAGTCAGATACATACATACACACAACAGTTACTGAGGTAGTACTAGAGTAACAGTGTAAACACAGTCAGATACATACATACACACAACAGTTACTGAGGTAGTACTAGAGTAACAGTGTAAACACAGTCAGATACATACATACACACAACAGTTACTGAGGTAGTACTAGAGTAACAGTGTAAACACAGTCAGATACCTACGTACATACATACATACACACAGCAGTTACTGAGGTAGTACTAGAGTAACAGCGTAAATACAGTCAGATACATACATACATACACACAGCAGTTACTGAGGTAGTACTAGACTAACAGTGTAAGCACAGTCAGATACATACATACACACAGCAGTTACTGAGGTAGTACTAGACTAACAGTGTAAACACAGTCAGATACGTACATACACACAGCAGTTACTGAGGTAGTACTAGAGTAACAGTGTAAGCACTGTCAGATACATACATACACACAGCAGTTACTGAGGTAGTATTAGAGTAACAGTGTAAGCACTGTCAGATACATACATACACACAACAGTTACTGAGGTAGTACTAGAGTAACAGTGTAAGCACTGTCAGATACATACATACACACAGCAGTTACTGAGGTAGTATTAGAGTAACAGTGTAAGCACTGTCAGATACATACATACACACAACAGTTACTGAGGTAGTACTAGAGTAACAGTGTAAGCACTGTCAGATACATACATACACACAACAGTTACTGAGGTAGTACTAGAGTAACAGTGTAAATACAGTCAGATACATACGTACATACATACATACACACAGCAGTTACTGAGGTAGTACTAGAGTAACAGTGTAAATACAGTCAGATACATACGTACATACATACACACACACAGCAGGTATTAAGGTAGTACTAGAGTAAAAGTGTAAATGCAGTCAGATACATACATACACACAGCAGTTACTGAGGTAGTGCTAGAGTAAACAATGTGAGTACTGTTAGATTACATACATTGGGGACAGTCGAGGCCTGAAGGTTAGGAAGCCGGTCTTGTGAAAAGAAGGTCGCCAATTCGATCCCCGAGACCGGCAGGCTATAACTGAAGTACCCTTGAGCAAGGCACCTAACCCCAATTGGAATAGGGCTGCCCACCTCTCCAGGCACGTGTGTTCACCAGTGTGTGTATGTGGGTGTTTTACTGCACAGATGGGTTAAATGCGGAGGTCAAATTCCGCTGTGTGCTAAGACATGTGGCTAATTCTAGTTCTAAATTCTAAAATACATACACACAGCAGTTACTGAGTTAGTACTAGAGTAACAGCGTAAATAAAGTCAGATACATACATACACACAGCAGTTACTGAGGTAGTACTAGAGTAACAGCGTAAATAAAGTCAGATACATACATACACACAGCAGTTACTGAGGTAGTACTAGAGTAACAGCGTAAATAAAGTCAGATACATACACACAGCAGTTACTGAGGTAGTACTAGAGTAACAGCGTAAATAAAGTCAGATACATACATACACACAGCAGTTACTGAGGTAGTACTAGAGTAACAGCGTAAATACAGTCAGATACATACATACACACAGCAGTTACTGAGGTAGTACTAGAGTAACAGTGTAAATACAGTCAGATACATACACACACACAGCAGTTACTGAGGTAGTACTAGAGTAACAGCGTAAATACAGTCAGATACATACATACACACAGCAGTTACTGAGGTAGTACTAGAGTAACAGTGTAAACACAGTCAGATACATACACACAGCAGTTACTGAGGTAGTACTAGAGTAACAGCGTAAATAAAGTCAGATACATACATACACACAGCAGTTACTGAGGTAGTACTAGAGTAACAGCGTAAATAAAGTCAGATACATACATACACACAGCAGTTACTGAGGTAGTACTAGAGTAACAGTGTAAATACAGTCAGATACATACATACACACAGCAGTTACTGAGGTAGTACTAGAGTAACAGCGTAAATAAAGTCAGATACATACATACACACAGCAGTTACTGAGGTAGTACTAGAGTAACAGCGTAAATAAAGTCAGATACATACATACACACAGCAGTTACTGAGGTAGTACTAGAGTAACAGCGTAAATACAGTCAGATACATACATACACACAGCAGTTACTGAGGTAGTACTAGAGTAACAGTGTAAATACAGTCAGATACATACACACACACAGCAGTTACTGAGGTAGTACTAGAGTAACAGCGTAAATACAGTCAGATACATACATACACACAGCAGTTACTGAGGTAGTACTAGAGTAACAGTGTAAACACAGTCAGATACATACACACAGCAGTTACTGAGGTAGTACTAGAGTAACAGCGTAAATAAAGTCAGATACATACATACACACAGCAGTTACTGAGGTAGTACTAGAGTAACAGCGTAAATAAAGTCAGATACATACATACACACAGCAGTTACTGAGGTAGTACTAGAGTAACAGCGTAAATACAGTCAGATACATACATACACACAGCAGTTACTGAGGTAGTACTAGAGTAACAGTGTAAACACAGTCAGATACATACACACAGCAGTTACTGAGGTAGTACTAGAGTAACAGTGTAAATACAGTCAGATACATAGATACACACAGCAGTTACTGAGGTAGTACTAAAGTAAACAGTGTAAACACAGTCAGATACATAGATACACACAGCAGTTACTGAGGTAGTACTAGAGTAAACAGTGTAAACACAGTCAGATACATACATACACACAGCAGTTACTGAGGTAGTACTAGAGTAAACAGTGTAAACACAGTCAGATACATACACACAGCAGTTACTGAGGTAGTACTAGAGTAACAGTGTAAACACAGTCAGATAACACACATACAAACAGCAGTTACTGAGGTAGTACTAGAGTAAGAGCATAAACACAGTCAGATACATACATACACACAACAGTTACTGAGGTAGTACTAGTGCAAACACAGTCAGATACATACACACATACAGCCGTTACTGAGGTTGTACTAGAGTAAACAGTATAAACACAGTCAAATACATACATACACACAGCAGTTACTGAGGTAGTACTAGAGTAAACAGTGTAAACACAGATACATACATACACACAGCAGTTACTGAGGTAGTACTAGAGTAACAGTGTAAATACAGTCAGATACATACATACACACAGCAGTTACTGAGTTAGTACTAGAGTAACAATGTAAACACAGTCAGATACATACATACACAGCAGTTACTGAGGTAGTACTAGAGTAAACAGTGTAAACACAGTCAGATACATACACACACTAGTTACTGAGGTAGTACTAGAGTAACAGTGTAAATACAGTCAGATACATACATACACACAGCAGTTACTGAGGTAGTACTAGAGTAACAGTGTAAATACTGTAAGATACATACACGCACAGCAGTTTCTGAGGTAGTACTAGAGTAAACAGTGTAAACACAGTCAGATACATACATACACACAGCAGTTACTGAGGTAGTACTAGTGT
This sequence comes from Megaleporinus macrocephalus, assembly GCA_021613375.1. NCBI lineage: Eukaryota > Metazoa > Chordata > Actinopteri > Characiformes > Anostomidae > Megaleporinus > Megaleporinus macrocephalus. Next base: position 13,424,824 of record CM038717.1, read on the forward strand.
AAACAGTGTAAACACAGTCAGATACATACATACATACACACAGCAGTTACTGAGGTAGTACTAGTGTAAACAGTGTAAACACAGTCAGATACATACATACACACAGCAGTTACTGAGGTAGTACTAGAGTAACAGCGTATATACAATCAGATACATACATACACACAGCAGTTACTGAGGTAGTACTAGAGTAACAGCATAAATACAGTCAGATACATACACACAACAGTTACTGAGGTTGTACTAGGGTAAACAGTGTAAATACAGTCAGATACATACACACACAGCAGTTACTGAGGTAGTACTAGGGTAACAGTGTAAATACAGTCAGATACATACACACAGCAGTTACTGAGGTAGTACTAGTGTAAACAGTGTAAACACAGTCAGATACATACATACAGCAGTTACTGAGGTAGTACTAGAGTAAACAGTGTAAACACAGTCAGATACATACACACACAGCAGTTACTGAGGTAGTACTAGAGTAACAGTGTAAATACAGTCAGATACATACATACACACAGCAGTTACTGAGGTAGTACTAGTGTAAACAGTGTAAACACAGTCAGATACATACATACAGCAGTTACTGAGGTAGTACTAGAGTAAACAGTGTAAACAGGGTCAAATACATACATACAGCAGTTACTGAGGTAGTACTAGAGTAAACTGTGTAAACACAGTCAGATACATACACACAGCAATTAATGAGGTAGTACTAGAGTAAACAGTGTAAACACAGTCAGATACATACATACACACAGCAGTTACTGAGGTAGTACTAGAGTAACAGTGTAAGCACAGTCAGATACATACATACACACAGCAGTTACTGAGGTAGTACTAGAGTAACTGTGTAAGCACAGTCAGATACATACATACACACAGCAGTTACTGAGTTAGTACTAGAGTAACAGTGTAAATACAGTCAGATACATACATACACACAGCAGTTACTGAGGTAGTACTAGAGTGACAGTGTAAGCACAGTCAGATACATACATACATACACAGCATTTACTGAGGTAGTACTAGAGTAAACAGTGTAAACACAGTCAGATACATACACACACAGCAGTTACTGAGGTAGTACTAGAGTAAACAGTGTAAACACAGTCAGATACATACATACACACAGCAGTTACTGAGGTAGTACTAGAGTAACAGTGTAAATACTGTCAGATACATACACGCACAGCAGTTACTGAGGTAGTACTAGAGTAAACAGTGTAAACACAGTCAGATACATACACACAGCAGTTACTGTGGTAGTACTAGAGTAACAGTGTATATACAATCAGATACATACATACATACACACAGCAGTTACTGAGGTTGTACTAGAGTAACAGTGTAAATACTGTCAGATACATACACACAGCAGTTACTGAGGTAGTACTAGAGTAAACAGTGTAAACACAGTCAGATGCATACACACACAGCAGTTACTGAGGTAGTACTAGAGTAAACAGTGTAAACACAGTCAGATACATACACACACTAGTTACTGAGGTAGTACTAGAGTAACAGTGTAAACACAGTCAGATACATACATACACACAGCAGTTACTGAGGTAGTACTAGTGTAAACAGTGTAAACACAGTCAGATACATACACACAGCAGTTACTGAGGTAGTACTAGAGTAACAGCGTATATACAATCAGATACATACATACACACAGCAGTTACTGAGGTACTACTAGAGTAACAGCATAAATACAGTCAGATACATACACACAGCAGTTACTGAGGTTGTACTAGGGTAAACAGTGTAAATACAGTCAGATACATACACACACAGCAGTTACTGAGGTAGTACTAGAGTAACAGTGTAAATACAGTCAGATACATACATACACACAGCAGTTACTGAGGTAGTACTAGTGTAAACAGTGTAAACACAGTCAGATACATACATACAGCAGTTACTGAGGTAGTACTAGAGTAAACAGTGTAAACAGGGTCAAATACATACATACAGCAGTTACTGAGGTAGTACTAGAGTAAACTGTGTAAACACAGTCAGATACATACACACAGCAATTAATGAGGTAGTACTAGAGTAAACAGTGTAAACACAGTCAGATACACACATACACACAGCAGTTACTGAGGTAGTACTAGAGTAAACAGTGTAAACACAGTCAGATACATACACACAGCAGTTACTGAGGTAGTACTAGAGTAACAGTGTATATACAATCAGATACATACATATATACACACAGCAGTTACTGAGGTTGTACTAGAGTAACAGTGTAAATACTGTCAGATACATACACACAGCAGTTACTGAGGTAGTACTAGAGTAACAGTGTAAACACAGTCAGATACATACATACACACAGCAGTTACTGAGGTAGTACTAGAGTAACAGCATAAATACAGTCAGATACATGCATACACACAGCAGTTACTGAGGTAGTACTAGAGTAACAGCGTATATACAGTCAGATACATACATACACACAACAGTTACTGAGGTAGTACTAGAGTAACAGTGTAAACACAGTCAGATACATACATACACACAACAGTTACTGAGGTAGTACTAGAGTAACAGTGTAAACACAGTCAGATACATACACACACACAGCAGTTACTGAGGTAGTACTAGAGTAACAGTGTAAACACAGTCAGATACATACATACACACAGCAGTTACTGAGGTAGTACTAGAGTAACAGTGTAAACACAGTCAGATACATACATACACACAGCAGTTACTGAGGTAGTACTAGAGTAACAGTGTAAACACAGTCAGATACATACACACAGCAGTTACTGAGGTAGTACTAGAGTAACAGTGTAAACACAGTCAGATACATACATACACACAGCAGTTACTGAGGTAGTACTAGAGTAACAGTGTAAATACAGTCAGATACATACATACACACAGCAGTTACTGAGGTAGTACTAGAGTAACAGTGTAAATACAGTCAGATACATACATACACACAGCAGTTACTGAGGTAGTACTAGAGTGACAGTGTAAGCACAGTCAGATACATACATACACAGCATTTACTGAGGTAGTACTAGAGTAAACAGTGTAAACACAGTCAGATACATACACACACACCGCAGTTACTGAGGTAGTACTAGAGTAACCGTGTAAATACTGTCAGATACATACACGCACAGCAGTTACTGAGGTAGTACTAGAGTAAACAGAGTAAACACAGTCAGATACATACACACAGCAGTTACTGAGGTAGTACTAGAGTAACAGTGTATATACAATCAGATACATACATATATACACACAGCAGTTACTGAGGTTGTACTAGAGTAACAGTGTAAATACTGTCAGATACATACACACAGCAGTTACTGAGGTAGTACTAGAGTAACAGTGTAAACACAGTCAGATACATACATACACACAGCAGTTACTGAGGTAGTACTAGAGTAACAGCATAAATACAGTCAGATACATGCATACACACAGCAGTTACTGAGGTAGTACTAGAGTAACAGCGTATATACAGTCAGATACATACATACACACAACAGTTACTGAGGTAGTACTAGAGTAACAGTGTAAACACAGTCAGATACATACATACACACAACAGTTACTGAGGTAGTACTAGAGTAACAGTGTAAACACAGTCAGATACATACATACACACAACAGTTACTGAGGTAGTACTAGAGTAACAGTGTAAACACAGTCAGATACATACACACACACAGCAGTTACTGAGGTAGTACTAGAGTAACAGTGTAAACACAGTCAGATACATACATACACACAGCAGTTACTGAGGTAGTACTAGAGTAACAGCATAAATACAGTCAGATACATGCATACACACAGCAGTTAGGTAGTACTTGGTAGAGGTAGAAGTACACAGTGTCAGTTTAGAGATGAGGAAATGAGATATAAGATGATCCATTTGTACAACGAAAACGGAAGGGAAACGTGTGAATATCAGGAGTTACTAGAGTGAAAATTATATAAAGATGATACAAAACTAGGACACCCGTGTAAGACCTGGTAGACCGTCACCTTTAGATAAACAGTACTTAAAGCTTTCCTTTCTGAGACAGGAGAAAAGAACCTACTGATGTTTCTATCCATCCGTCCATGTGAGAAGATAAATCAAGACTATGGGTCTGAAAGGTCGTTGTCAAAAAAAAGAAAATTTGTAAATCGAACAGTAAAGCTGTTGCTGTTATCAAAACTATAGTCTGACCAACTCTGAGTCCACAAATCAATAAAGGGTCACTTGGATCATGAGAGGCAGTGAACTTTGACTGACCTGTAGTAGTGTAGAAAAAACGTAATTGCAGAGTTCTTCAAAAAAGCAGAAAGCAAGTCCCCTGGAAAGAAAGGGAGCTGTAATGAAGTGTGGACGCACTACATACTGAACTCTTTGATATCACGTTTGGCTGTGGAATCTTATAATGTAATATTCTGTTGGATGTGCGTTCTGCTTTTTTTCCCTATTGTGGAAAATGAGTCAGCATCGGAAACAGTACCGAGCCATTGTATGAAGTCTTCACCTCTGCCAGCGACTTTGTCCTTTGCATCTGCGATGTTTTGTTGAGCGCTGCAGACACTGAGTCTGATTCTGAGCTGTTACCTGTAAGGTATGGCTGAGACCATTGACCTTTTTGTCCTCTGTTGTCCTACAGCAGCCAAAAGACATCTCACAGGTGAACGGGGAGCGGGTAGAAAACGATTCTGAGGAAGAGGAGTCGGAGGAGGATTCTGAGGATGAAGAAGAGTTAGCTGGAGAAGACAGGGTCGCAGCACCTGCCGAGGACGACAGAATACCTTCAGTTCCACAGGTTTTGAGATTTCTTTTGATCAACAGCCTGCTGGGATGTAGTGTCTAGTCTCTTTGTTCTATTGCTGTCCTGATCATGTCTGTTAGTGTAGCCAGCAAAGCTACCCAGCTATAATGAACCCTGATTGACAGCACACTCACTACCATGGGAAAAGATTGGAGAGGTGTTGGAAAGTTCCCATGCTTGGGTGAAAAAAATGGGCTCCGATTGGCTGGAAAAGAACATGACTTCTGATCACTGCAACCAGTGTGGTTGGTTTATGCTACTAAAAATAAAAGACGCCATGAAGAGGTTTTGTAGTGATGGAAGAACCACTTGGAGTTTCCTGCAGAACCATTTGATTGGCTTTGGTTGTATTCTTTTTCTTGGAGAACCATCAGTTCTTTAAGGAACTAAGAGTAGTTACATGGCTTTGCCAAGGACATGTTAAGGAGCTGTCTGTTGCTTGTGCATGACACAGCTTGGAGAGGAGCAAGAGTCTGAAGAGTCTGCAGAGGAGGAAGGTGGAGAAGAGGACAACGAATCAGATTTGGTGAGATCATACAACATCCTTATATTTGACGGTCTTCTTGGTGTCAGGCTAAATACACTTCTGAAGCATTGAAGGTCCAGCAAGTTTGTGAAGCTAGCGCTGTATTGCAGAGGCTTCTTTTGCTTGTTTACAATAATGTTAACAAAAAAAAGAAAAGATAATTCAGTAACTCCAGATTCAACTGCTCTTTATAAATTGGGGGTTATCTGTTTATATACACTGGTCCACCATAACATTAACACACATTGTTCATTTTATCAGCTTCATTATAAAACAGGATCACTTTGTAGTTCTACACTTACAGACTGTGGTCCATCTGATTCTCTTTATACTTTGTTATCCCCCTTTTTTCCCTGTTTTTCAATGATCAGGACCCCCAAAGGACCATGACAGCAAGTATTATTTGGGTGCTGGGTCTCCAGTGGTGTGTTGGTGTGTGTTGCGCTGGTATGAGCGAATCAGACACAGCAGTGCTGCTGAAGTTTTTAAAAACTGTGTCCACTCACTGTCCACTCTGACCTTGTAGATGTAAAGTCAGAGGCAGTAGCTCATCTGTTGCTGTTTGTGTTGCTTGTCCTCTAGTCCTTCATCAGTGGACTGCCCACAGGACACTGTTGGCTGGATGTTGCTGGTTTGGGGACTATTCTCAGTCCAGCTGTGACACCGAGGTGTTTAAACACTTCAGCAGCACTGCTGTGTCTGATCCACTCACAGAGAGGAAAGAGAGGAAAACAAGTGAAACACATATTAAGATACAGGGAAAATGAGACAACGGTGTAAAACCTGGTAGACCACCAAAACTTTAAATATTAACAGTACTTAAAGGCTTTCATCTTTGAGAGAAAGGAAACGATGAAGCTCTACTTTTTCTTTCTTTCTTTAAGGAAGTCTCGTAAATAAATTGGAAGCTGTAATAGATGCAGAGAGAGAAAATCTGGAATTAATGTTTAATTTTCTTTTAAAGAGCTCCTTTGTTTTCACTGATTCTGAGAAAATGGCTGGAAATGAAATAATTTAAGGGTAGTTGAGTTTTAGACTGTTTCAGGGTGTTGTCATAAGTACAGCTATACAGATATAAATGATAAATAAACTAGTTCATATTCTTGTTCTACAGTAATATGCCAAAATCCTCATGGAGTGTTATTAGCACCAGTTATGCTCACACTGTCATTCTTTCTGTTGAACTTCTGATCAGGTCTGATCTGAAACATTGTAGTCAAGTCTTAGAAACTTAGGGTGTTTTCACACCTGTAGTTTGTTTCGCTGGTCCGGATCAGTTAATGAGTTTGTTGACGTGGACCGTTTCCCCCCTTGATTTGGTTTGTTTACCTAAACGCACCAAAATGCGCCCCAACAAACTACGTGAGCACGCTGTCTCCTCTGATTGGTCAGAGCTATCTGGCGTGCGAGCAAGAAAGTAAACACAGGGAGAAGATCCGGTTTTCCCAAACTACTACACATTTCTTGTACAGCGTAGCACAGAGCAGCAGCAGAGACAGCATCTGTTCATAGCTGTAATAATAATCTGATAATATACCAACTACAGTCCACCTGCAGACCACCCAGCTCACTCCAAACATCAAGTAGACAACGCACCTCGTACCTCATGAGACCTCGATTCTTTGTCCTCGCCCTGTTAGCTGCTGTTAGTCATCCAGTTCTCTGTTTACGCGATCTGCTGCATCCCATAATGCAAAGCACACCTGGCTGCAGGAGATGTTTAGCTCAAACTTGAGGAGCGCATCTAGTATCGATCTAGACCCGATTCGGGTGACGTTCTCAGCACAAACGAACCGCTCCAGAGTTCGTTTGGAACCGGACTGAGACCACCTCCTCTTGAGGAGTTTTCACACCTGCCAAAACGAACCGCACCAAGAGTGCAAACGAATCAGAGTCTGTTTTAACCGGACTAAATAGTGCTGGTGTGAAAACTCCCTTAGACTAAACATATAAAGTAATTAAACAATGCAGTAGTTCAGTGGTGATTCTTTACTGTCTCTTTGAGATGAGTCAGGTCTTTATGTGGAATGTGTTGAACAGCATTTCTTTTTATCTTCAGAGTTCAGAGGCCATCTTAAAGAAGAAGTTGAAAAAAAAGGCCAAGGGAGACAACCCTTGGCTTCGACCAGCCAGGAAGCGCAAGAAGAAGTTAAAGTCAAAGTCAGAGGGTATTTCTGGTAGGGTGATATCTGCAGTGCATGTGAAGATAACAGTTGAGATAATTAAAGCCAACTTTGCCTTAGAAGAGACAAGAAGCTAATACCAATAAACCCTTTTAACCCTTGCAGTTCTTTTCCTGATCTGTGTTACAGCAGTGGTTAATAGTTGTAGTGTTCAATTCTTTGCTTGGTGATCCCCCTCAGGTATGGACGTCCAGCCTCAGGCAGAGACTCGAAGCCCAGCCCAAGCCCAAGCCCCAGCCCAAGCCCCAGCCCAAGCCCCAGCCCCAGCTCCAGCCCCAGCCCCAGCTCCAGCCCCAGCCCCAGCCCCAGCCCCAGCCCCAGCTCCAGCTCCAGCTCCAGCCCCAGCTCCAGCCCCAGCTCCTGTCCCTGTTGAAGAAAAAGAGTACACAGAAGTTCCATTAGATGCACTCAACCTGAAAGCCCAGGACACTCTGCTGAATACCCCCAGCACAGGTGAGCACACGAACCATGATTGTTACGCAGACCCGAGTCTTTTCTTCAGAACTGTTAGTAACAGGTGATTATTCAGTCTCTTTTCTTCTTTCGGGAGTGAAGAATGACCATTGTGTTGAAGCCGTGATCTGTATGTCTGAGAGGGTTTTGAAAAGATCTTTTGATTGCTACATTGTGCAGCGTCTGCCTTGCATTCAAGGTTTGGTGAAAGTAAGGCCTTGGTAGGCCTAGTAGGTTGAGTTGATACTGTTGCCCCGCTGGCGGAGATGAGTCATCACTGGTAGTGGTCCCTGTTGGAAGGGAGCCCCCTGGTGGAAAGCATGAGCTCCATTTTGACCAGCAGCAGAGTGTTACATTTCAAAATATGTGAATAGAAGTGACCTTGGGTTTATAGATTTGACCTTGATTCTCCTGTGTACTATAAGCTAGTGAGTTGTAGTCTTTTCTTATGCCTAGCCTTAATGTGAAAACATGGGCAAACGCACTGCTGGACCCATATGACTTTAGTGTGGTGTTTTACTGGGCAAAATCAGTGAATACTATTCTTAGTTTTGGTTTTCGCTGAAAACCTCTCAAGATTTTCAGCGATTTGGAAGAAAAGCAGAGCATTACACAGAAACATGAAAAATTAAATATAATATCAAATATTTCACTGTTTGCTGTGCTGTCCTTTTGCTTTATTACTGCCTCATCTGTAAACCTCCAAAGTTCAGTCGCAAGTTGGTCGTCTTTTCTGCATCTCACTGTCTCAAAGAAATCCCAAACTCATTCATGTTAATGAGGTCTGTGGTTTGGTCCATTCACACAATCAGCTACTTTGTTTTTCGTAATTTCTTTTTCTTTGCATAAGCTTCTTGATGGCTACACATCTTTTCAGACCTATGGCATCAAGTTGTCTTCTCACAGCTGAAGGATAGACAGATCTGACGCAAGAGTGGAGCTTGATTTTGTATATCCCTCAGAGATGCAAGCTTAAGTACTAAAAACTTTAAGTACCTGATAGTGACTCTTTTGGTTATCCAATAGGTCTTGCACTATTGTTAGTAGTCCCAACTGTTGTCTTGTTTGCTTATTTCTTCTCTCTTTAAATAATTTTTTAAAAGCTTTTGATGATGATGATGATTATTATTATTATTTATTTTCTTTGACTTCCCTTAAAAAAAAATGTGTGTTTAGGTATGTGTTTAGGTTGTGGAGTTGGAGGAACAAAAATAATTCTCTCAGATTTCCTGAAATTTGTTTTTCTGCACTTGGCTGTATCGTTAATAATATTTTACATTGAGTTTCCACTGCTGGGGCTGTTGTTACAGAACAGATTGAATTACATTCCATATACAAGTGAATCATCTTATATTCAGTCTCCTCAGAAACTTTGAACTTTCACTTTGACTGGAAATTCAACAAACAAATGGTGGTCTCTGGCTTTTCCACAGTAGCATAACATAGACCTTTCTTGAGAAAACACTGATAGTATTTTTGCGAGATTATACCAAATCCTGAGCATGCAGACGAGTACATGAGTGCATGCATATGCTGGTTAATTAAGTTGTTTTATAAACTGAGTATTTGTTTACAAGACGTGTGTGCAGATTCACTCTACTTCCTGTTATTTCTCTTCAACGCAACGTTAATGGTATTTGCTAAGCACCAAAACACTTCCTATCTAATTTGTTAAAAAAGTATTATTCATGCTTGCGATGTTCAGTTGCATCAACAGATGTTGAGTGCTTGAAATCACACAGGCAAGGTTTGCTGCATTGGGAGCACATCATTGTGCTGTTGGCTTGGTTTGCACTCTTGAAATCTTAGCCTCTGTAGACTTGAAACATTGTCTTTTTTGTCTCAGCTTTTGTTCACGAGCTTCCCACCTATTAGCTTAGGCTACAAATACAGCCATCTGCCACAGTGCATTCATTTTGGTTAGCGCTCTTAAATTGAACTCTTATCATTTCCTTTTGATTAGTTCTGCCATTTTTGTGACAGCAGTGCTTTGGTTAGCATAACTAACACCAGCTGTGATGGCCTCGGTTTAGGTTACAACATTTTTTACTTAGGACCCAGTTGCGATATTCATGGCTAATTTAAGATAAGAGCCCCGTTGCCATCTTGAAATAAGAGATTTGAACTAATTGCCATTTATTACAAACTGAACACTTAAAAAGAAAAAGATCTGGATGTAGGTGCCACCACTTTGGGTATGGCAACAATAAAGCTGCAATATGTTTGTTTGCTGTGGCTGCAACAGTCACTTAATTGTGAGTGCTTCTTGCTTCACAACGTTGCTGGGTTCAGGAGAAGGCCAGCTTGCTGCTCTCCGAACTTCCGACACAGGATCTGGGAAAATGGCGACATCTTGTACCCAAATCAGGGAGAGCGCATGTGCACGGCAGCTGTTGGATGCAGGCCATTGCTTACGTAAGCAAAAGCTCCCAGCATCCAGTTGGACAGACACTGCTCAATATTAGGCTACTTTAAAAGAGCTGATCATGCTTCCTAAAGCCGTCCATGCCTTCATCCAACCCTTGATGCACTGGCCACAGAATATGAGCCCACTGTCACGTTTGTTGGGGGAAAATCTCCTGGGTATCAGAATCTGTCAGTGATTAGACTACTCCCTAATGTAGCAAAATGTAAGGGCATGCTGTTTCACTAAAACCCATGTCACAAGCAAGGACTGCTCCCAGACACGTCTTATAGGTGCTATAGAGTGCATTTTAATCCGAGTCTGGAGTCTGCCTGTTGCACAACAGTGTAGGATTTTGGAAACTCGTTTGTTTTATTCTCTTTAACAAATATTTGTATTTGACAGAGAACCAAACAGGTTCAGGTTTCAGGTTCACGGTATGTCAGTTCCATGTACTGAGCGCTCATTGTTTTCTCATTAATTCCCATATAGATGTATGACAATGAAAGTACAGTTTCGCATTCTAGGGCATCTTCACCATTTCCTCAGTTCCCATGAGAAACAAAAACAACAAATCACTGTAGCAGAACATTAGAATAGAACTGTTTGTGTTTAAGTTGTGGAGTCGGACAAACCCAATTAATTCTCTCAGGTCTCCTGGCTGTTTTTTCAGCACTTGGCTGCACAGTTAATGATATTTCACATTGAATTTACGATGATGGGACTTCAGTAACAGAACAGATTGAATTACATTAGAAGTGTATAGTGTTAAGAATGATTAGACTGATCGGAATTTGTATACCTTTTAACGCTTTTCATATCACAATACAGAATCCCTCAAATAGAAATGTAAAAGAAAAGTTCTAGATGTCGCTGTTCTGCTTCGGCACATGTAGATTTTCCTTTTAAATAAATAGTGTTAAGAGTAATTAGACTGATCGGAATGTAAGGTCTTTTTTGTTTTTTTATTTTTTATATGTTTAAATATATATATTTTAAGGACCACAGAATGTGTATTCTAAATAGCTTGCCATTGTGATGCTTGCAGTTGCTCTGTTTTGTTTATGTATAATTACACAGCAATAAAGGTCTTCTCGTATTGTCACCACTATATAGACCATTCTCTTGACATCCTTCATACTGCAGTCCCACAGGGGGGGAGGAAAATACTGTTTAGACATTGTATAAAGATGTGTCTTTGTACACTACTAAGTCTGTTATGTTTCATGTTATTCCATGTGTTTTAAATAAGTGGAATCATTTAACTAGTTATTCGGATCGTTTAGATATGCTTATTAATTGGATTAGGTATATATAACATTGCATTTCTTAATTGTGACATTTTTACCATATGCTTCAAAATATTTTGTTTTTTAGGTTGTAACAGGCATAAAAGAGCCAGTAGGGTTTTAAAATGCGATCAAAATTATCACATTTAAAATTTTAGTATTTAATATTTTGCAAACTGAAATGCACCAAATCCAACTTTAAACCATAACATTTTCGGTGATGCATTTAAATGCTAAAAATATGGCTGAAGGTAGTGCTGGTGATTTTCACGATTCATTCAGTTAATTTCAATTACAGTTTAAACACTATTTTTAAAATGGTGTCATCGAGATTTTATATCTTTACATACAGACGTTTTATCTTTTCAATCAAAAATATCCAAAACGCTGCTCTTTTCTGAATTCGCAAAAATTCTTACCTTGGTTTTTGGCGGTTCCTACAAACCAACAACGTTATCAAAACAAATCATCAAGCCAAAACGGATGCAGCCAACAGGACTGAGCTCGGGTCGAAATCACTTCAGTGGTGTAGAACTGGTACTGTGTCGAAAGTCTGTCGCCACCAAAAGTAGCAGCACAACAAATCTGTTCCAGCACTTACGAGACAAACCCCCTGTGGAACGGAAGCAGTGAGACTGTATCCCCAGTCCTCATAGCCGCAGTTAGAGCCCATATTTTTAAGTAAATGTTTCCCATGGTCTAAAAAAATCAGTGTATGGTGTTAAGAATCGTCACACATGTTCTGCAGTTAAGTAAACGTTTATGCTTTAATGACAAACGTAATTTGTATACCTTTTAATGCTTTTCATATCACAATACAGAATCCCTCCAATAGAAATGTAAAAGAAAAGTTTAAGAGTTCTAGATGTCGCTGTTCTGCTTCAGCACATGTACATTTTCCTTTTAAATAAAAAATAAAAGAATTAAACATTTCTTTTTTTGTTGTTATGCAAGAACAAAAAATATCAAACTCATAATCGAAAATCGGTCATGCATGTGAAAAACATTGGGATATTTTTTTTTCTCAATATCGCCCAGCCCTAGCTGAAGGCGGAGAAAGATATAGAAAAACATGTTACATCAAATACATTTATTGGGATTATTAAAAGACTTAATGAAAAGCGTAATGATTTTATTTTATGTGTGGCCAGCTTTTCAATGCTGTTCTTAACGTGCTGGTCATGTACTGGCTACTGTATTTGAGTTAAGCTCAAACCAAAACATTTCATAATACTTGAATAGTGTGATGATTGTTTAGGTAGTGATGATGTTTATTCATTTGTCTAAGGTCTGGTTTTCAGTTCTGTGTTGTAACCAGTTTGGTGGAATGATCCCCACCAACCAGCCTAATGTCGTAGCTGTGTAGTGAATTGTTTGTTTGTTGTTTTTTTTAAATATTTGTTTCTGAATAGATCAGCTACTGGGGTCTGCAGCAGCATTCAGGAGCTGTATAATCAGTATGATAGAGATCAGAAAGGTTAAAGCATCAGGCTCGTGTGTTGTAGTGGTGCCTATAGCTGTCCCAGCTGCTGTCACAGTGCAGATTTCATCAGCTGGATTCTGTCTTGGACACCTCCTCTTCCTCCTCCTCCGTCTCTTCAACTGTCAGCTGTCAGGCGTTGAAGAGTGTTGGAAGTTTGCTGCAGTAATTTTGTGCTCAGATTTGCATGAAACCTCCCCAGATTTTCTAAATGAGCGCCTTGGTTTGTGTTGTGCAGGAGCGCCGGACACAGCAGAGAGTGCTGCTTCTGACATGGTGCAGGAGCTTCCCCTTTGTAGCTGCCGCATGGAGACGCCCAAGAGCAGAGAGATCCTCACCCTGGCTGACAGGAAGTGCATGGCCACGGAGAGTGTGGATGGACAGGTGACAACAAATACAGCACAAACCAAAATTTGACCTTTACTTGTATGTCATGCCCGACATGATGGGTGGCAGGGAGAGAATTCTATAAGACTAGAACAGATTTCTAGATTTTAATTATACCAACACATTTACATTCTGATGGAATTCAGGTCATATATTGCTGGTTTATTTTGAGATAACAGCATGAAACTACTCTTTGTACACTACTAAGTCTGTTATGTTTCATGTTATTCCATGTGTTAATAAGTGGAATGAATTAACTAGTTATTCTGATCATTTAGGTATGCTAATTAATTGGATTAGGTATATATAACATTGCAATACTTAATTGTGAAATCTTTACAATATGCTTCAAAATATTTCGTTGTTCAGGTATAAAAGAGCCAATATAGTTTTAAAATGTGATCAAAACTATCACATTTAATATTTTAATATTTCAAATTTTGCATACTGAAATGGACCAAATCCAACTTTAAACCAAGACATTTTTGGTGATGCACTTAAATGCTAAACATTTGGCTGAAGGTAGTGCTGGTGATTTTCACAATTCGTTCATTAATTCGAATTACAGTTTAATTAATCTGTCTTGCCTTGGTTAACGGCGGTTACCAGCAGTTCCTACAAACCAACGCACAAACTGTTTTTTTTAAAACAAAGCAGCAAGCCCAAACAGATGCAGCCAACAGGACCGAGCTCGGGTGGAAATCACTTCAGTGGTGTAGTACTGGTACGCTTCTGAGAAGTCAGATGTTGAACAGAACCGTGTAGCGTATAGACTGTGTCGAAAGTCTGTTGCCACCAAAAGTAGCAGCACAACAAATCTGTTCCAGCACTTACGACACAAACACCCTGTGGAACGGAAGCAGTGCCTGAAACAACGGCACGAAATAGCCGTCTGCTCTTCGACTCCTAAGGCTCCCGCTAAAAGACAGCTAACGTTAGCCTCTTCAAATTTCAACACTGCCGGTTGTCAAAAGTAGCAACCGTTGGAAAGCAATGATGGAGGCGGTGACTTTTCATATCATAAAAGAGACGATCCCTCAAAAAAGAATGTAAAAGAGAAGTTGAAGAGTTCTAGATGCCGCTGTTGTTGTATTTTGCCGCATGTACATTTTCCATTAAAATAAAAAATAAAAGAATTCAACTTTTCTTTTTTTTCATTGATATGCAAGAACTAAAAAAATCTAAATCATAATCGAGAATCAGTCATAAATGTGGAAAACATCCCCCAATTCCCCCAATATCGCCCAGCCCTAACTGAAGGCCTAGAAAGCAGGTTATAGATTATTGGGATTATTAAAAAATGTGCGCTGCAGTATGTGACACACAAAACAGTGTCCCTGACAGCAGAGAGTGGTCATCAGAGGCAGTCTAGGCATGGTTTTTCTATTCTTTGCACTTTGCTGCTGTTTGTTAAGACGGCAGATGGTGTCTGTGCACTGGCGGTGTTGTTCCAGTCTAAACTTTCTGTGCATCTATATTCTGTTTAGCGCTCTTGCTGATACAACGTCCAGTGGGTCAGCGTTCTGAGGATGTGATGTTTGGAAAAGTGTATTGTGACATTGTAATGGTAGATGTCGTCTGACCTAGTGTTGATTAATGAATGTGTCTCCTGTAAATCTATTAATCTGTTCTACATGATCTCTAAAAGATTCTCTTTGCTCTCTGTCGTGTAGCTGAGTCGGTGTCAGAGTGCAGTGCTGAAGCATGAGATGATGAGGCCGTCAAACTTGGTGCAGCTGCTGGTGCTGTGTGAAGACCATCGCACAGGAATGATCAAACACCAGTGCTGTCCTGGCTGCGGCTACTTCTGCAGGGCGGTGAGTGCTCAGCTTCACTGCAGACGGCCTGCCAGCGCTGAAACTAAACAAAAAACAAAAAAAACGCTAAAACTGTTTCAACTTTCACCTTCGCTGTAGGGGACCTTCATGGAGTGCCAGCCGGAGGTCAACATCTCACACAGGTTCCATCGAGCCTGTGCGTCAGTAGTGAAGGGACAGAGCTTCTGTCCACATTGTGGAGAGGAGGTCAGCAAGGCCAAGGAAGTCACTATTGCCAAGGCTGACACCACGTCCACCGTGCCCCCAAGCCAGGGCCCCAGCACGCCAGGCACTGTGGAGGGCAGGGCGGACACCACGACTGGAGGGTCGGTATACAAATAAGGCTGCACCTAATGATTAATTTCTAGATCTGATCTGATCTAGTGATTCTTTTTCTTTTTTCGATTAGTCATAACCAGTGGATGATATATGTATATGTGTGTGTATATGTATTAAAGGGTACTTTAAACGCACAAGATCTATAAATGGTTAAAGACTAAAAGTGTACGACTCGACTTTTAGAGGCACAAATGAAACGTAGCCTATATGCTTCATGCACAAGAAATCGGACAGTTTGTGGATTATATGTGTTTCAGAGAGCCGTTTGAGAAGCAGCTACGTGTGTTTTAAAGCTCTCGCGGTATCAAGAACAGTCTTAGGTTCTACACTGGACGATTAAGAAACAGTTAGCAATGCGACTTTTCAAACGACACTACTGAAAGAAACGTTACGCATGTTAGTAATCTTAAAAAAATCTGCTAAAATGAGAACAACAGGTAAACAGGTGCTGTCCTGCTGCTGTGTTGATGAAGCGCTACGGGATGTTTGAGCTTCAAGGTCTCGTGTATAGCAGCTCCGGATAAATCCATGCTTTCAGTAGGCGCGGCCACCTTCTCACATCGACTCACGATATTCTAATCGATGCCCCAGCCTTATATACAAATGTTCAAATGTTTGAATATGGCACAATGGGTTGCCCTATTTTTTCCTATTCAGGTATTCATTACATTGCATTATGGGATGACAGAGCAGCATACAGACCAGCAGCTCAGTGAAGAAGTGATTTTATTTTTTAACTTGACTTGACATTTGGCTAAGTTAAGCATGTTATGTTGTACTTTAGGCCTGTGATGTGAGCCAAAGCAGAGTTTCTTGTGGCTTAGGAAAACAGTAGAGTACAAAGCTTTTCCTCTTGTTTCTGGGTTTCTTACTGCTAACTGCATTTACAGTAGTTTTTATTGTTGTTTTGTATCTTACGTAGTGAACATGGCTGCAATTATTTGTTTTTGGTTTGTTTTTGGTTTGGTTGATTTTAGGCCATCCCGTCTCTCTGTGCCTGGAGAGAACAGAGTAGACAGCACCTTACACAAACCCGCTGAAGCTGTGGATGCCCCGGGCACCAGCAGGTCAGGAGCAGGAGTGGGGGCTGGACCCCCTGGAGGACCCCCTAAAGAGACTCTGGAAACGGTTCTACTGGCACTGGATGCGGAGAAGTAAGGAAAAAACTCATGAGTGTATATACTAGGGATTTACATTTCCACCACTAAGGCTGATGCAATGCATATGTTTTGATGCAAAGATTGTATATACACTGCCATTTGAAGGTTCAAGAACACTACCAGTCAAACGTTTTAGATACACTACCAGTCAAACGTTTTAGATACACTACCAGACAAACGTTTTAGATCACTACCAGTCAAACGTTTTAGATACACTACCAGACAAACGTTTTAGATACACTACCAGTCAAACGTTTTAGATACACTACCAGTCAAACGTTTTAGATACACTACCAGTCAAACGTTTTAGTACACTACCATTCAAACGTTTTAGATCACTACCAGTCAAACGTTTTAGATACACTACCAGTCAAAAGTTTTAGATCACTACCAGCTAAACGTTTTAGATACACTACCAGTCAAACGTTTTAGATCACTACCAGTCAAACGTTTTAGATCACTACCAGTCAAATGTTTTAGATACACTACCAGTCAAACGTTTTAGATACACTACCAGTCAAACGTTTTAGATCACTACCAGCTAAACGTTTTAGATACACTACCAGCCAAACGTTTTAGATACACTACCAGCCAAACGTTTTAGATCACTACCAGCCAAACGTTTTAGATACACTACCAGTCAAACGTTTTAGATCACTACCAGTCAAACGTTTTTGTACACTACCAGTCAAAAGTTTTAGATACACTACCAGCTAAACGTTTTAGATCACTACCAGCCAAACGTTTTAGATACACTACCAGTCAAACGTTTTAGATCACTACCAGTCAAACGTTTTAGATCACTACCAGTCAAACGTTTTAGATTCACTACCAGTCAAACGTTTTAGATCACTACCAGCCAAACGTTTTAGATACACTACCAGTCAAACGTTTTAGATTCACTACCAGTCAAACGTTTTAGATACACTACCAGTCAAACGTTTTAGATACACTACCAGTCAAACGTTTTAGATACACTACCAGTCAAACGTTTTAGATTCACTACCAGTCAAACGTTTTAGATTCACTACCAGTCAAACGTTTTAGATACACTACCAGTCAAACGTTTTAGATACACTACCAGTCAAACGTTTTAGATACACTACCAGTCAAACGTTTTAGATTCACTACCAGTCAAACGTTTTAGATACACTACCAGTCAAACGTTTTAGATACACTACCAGTCAAACGTTTTAGATACACTACCAGTCCCACTGGGGAGAGCCAGACCTGAATCTGACGGGGAGGGAGGGGCAGACATCTCTGTCTGCACTTAAACCGCGTCGCCACACGCCGCCTGTGTTCTTTTATAGCCGCGGCATGCGTCTTGTCTAATTGTCGCTAGGACACGCCTCCAACTTGCACAAGACTTGGCCAAGAAACTTGACAAGAATGGGCCACTGACAGCAGGGTGTGCTTAGGAAAGAGGAACCAAGCTAAAAATAAAATTCCTGGTCATAAACGATTAGTCACAATTCTGAATAATACTAATACTACTAATAATCCGATGAACCCAAATTGGATTTCAGCGATGCAGAGATGTTGGAAAGAGCACATTTGTCTTTCACTGGTGCAAATTAGTGAATCTAACCATGCCTAAAATCTTGATTTGGAATAACAACTTTCATTAATATATGTAATGTTGTTGCAGATGCATGCATTAAAGGATTTTACTACTTCAACTGTATAGATTTCAACTTATTTGTAAAAACCTGCTCAAAAAGGTAGTGTCCAGGATGATAAACTGAGAGGGAGATGGTTACATAAACTCAGAATGTGTGTGTGTGTGTGTGTGTGTGTGTGTTCTGACTATTTTGGGGGACATGAGGCTGAATTCTATTGCCTGAGGGCACCTGGGCTGAATGCTATAGGCAGGGTTTCATGACTGGCCGCTCACTACGGGAAGCTAAAGCAGCCAATCCCATTGACCTTAGAGGTGTTTTTGTTATTGACCAAATGCAAGTTCAATTACATCTGCACTTTTTTGCTCTTCCCGAGTACCCCAGATATTTATCTGAAATTCTAAGACCTGAATTTCAAATACCAAAAATTTTGCACGTCAAATTTTCAACAACACCAAATTTCACACCCTTTTTTAAAAAAAAAAACAAAAAAACAACAACATGATTTCAGGTTCAAGTTCGGGTGGCACTGATTTACCTCCATACACTTTACTTTGAAATATTGAATAAAACTTAAAATGCCTTAATTCAAACAAATTAAAAATAGTGTTTAGTTGTTTAATGTATTGTTGAAGTAAACAGAAATGAGTAATATTTATATTATCATTTAGATTAATTTACATTTATTGAAACTATCCAGAGATTATCTTGAATGTTTGAACAATAAATCTGTTTATTTGCTATTTTTCTTTGTTAGGCCCAAGAAACTTCGCTTTCATCCGAAACAGCTCTACATCTCTGCCAAGCAGGGAGAACTGCAGAAAGTCTTACTAATGCTGGGTAAGATGCCATCTCTAACAGAGCCATCCATCTGACCAAGCCGTTTTGTGCTCCCCTCCTCTCTAACTGCTATCTCTCTGTTTCTCCAGTGGATGGAATCGACCCCAATTTTAAGATGGAGAACCAGAGTAAGCGCACACCCCTCCATGTAGCAGCTGAGGCTGGGCATCAGGAGGTCTGCCACATGTTGGTTCAGGTGAGCACCAGCATTGCTGAAGTTTGTCTCAGCTGTTGCGTGTTAACTCAGACTCAGTGGACTTGTTTGGAGCTGCCAAGGTTTTTCACAGTATTGCTTGCTCTTCAGGCCGGTGCTAACCTGGACATGTGTGACGAGGACCAGCGCACGCCCCTGATGGAAGCCTGTGAGAATAACCATCTGGACACAGTGCGCTACCTACTGAGAGCTGGAGCCATTGTTTCTCACAAGGTGCCTCAGCTGCTCCAGGCAGAGCCTCAACAGCTAGTCAGTTAAAGCAGGCACACCCAAGATTCCCACAGTTCCATAAAAAGTTGTCAAGAGTCTTGAAATAGATTTATAATGATCTTTCGCCATATCAGTATTACATTTAGGAATGTCCAGGAGTGTTTTAATGGATCAATAAGCTTGATCCAGTTCAGATCCTTTGTTCACATTCAGAGCTGCTTTGCGGTGGAAACTGAAAGCTTGTGATGTCTGCAGTGCCTGGGTTCCTCCTGTGAACTAGCCAACGTCTATACATAGGCATGTGAAATGTGAGCAAGCGGCTATTCCAGTCTCGTTTTCCGTTGCTAGGCGCTAACGCCATTCCGCTAATACCATGTAGAAAATGCGCGACCGCCAAATTTTTCCCTCGCGAGTTGGGACTGATTAAAAACATATGTCCTTTTAAACTGAATGGTTTACCAACCAGAGCATTTTCCAGCTAACAGTGGCCCTGTGGTCAGAAACTGACCACTGATGAAGGGCTAGATGGCAATAAACACACAAGAATTATAGTACAGCGTTAAAGCGAATTTCCACCTTTCCAACCAGTTGACTTAATACAGTAAATAGTAATACATGCCACATTTAGTGTTTAGTGGAAATGGATGTTGCTACATTATGGTCTTAAAAAAAAAAGATATTGCAGTAAGCCTAAACAATGGGCACATTTCAAGCAGTGCTGACTCGGTCATGCAGATACATTCTCCACAACATCAGACGCATCCGACCCTTCCTCTCTCAGGAGGCCTCCCAGGTGCTCGTCCAGTCTCTTGTCATTCCAAGGCTGGACTACTGCAACTCACTCCTGGCTGGTCTTCCTCTGCAGACCATCAGGCCCTTACAACTGATCCAAAATGCAGCAGCACGGCTCATCTTCAATCTTCCCAAGTTCACTCATGTCACTCCACTGCTGCGCTCCCTTCACTTATAATCACTAATCTACTAAAGTACTGGTATAAACTGTAATTGCACTCTATCTTCTAGGAGCACTGGCTAAGTACTGCACTTGTACTGTATGTAGTCTTGTATTTGTTCTCTTCTCTGTAGGTGTTCCAGTCTTGCTAGGTATTGCGTTGTCTTTTTTCTAGGTATCAGCACTGGCCCTGTGTTTATGGCAGTGTTTGAGTATAAGAGTAGTTTGGACTTAATCCTGTTGTACTAGATAGAGATTCATACTCTAACCGAACACTAAGCACTTTTGTAAGTCGCTCTGGATAAGAGCGTCTGCTAAATGCCGTAAATGTAAATGTAAATGCTGTCATTACCTCCATCTCCATCCATGTACATTGCCAGTGTTTGTCTAAAAGTTAGGCCATGTGTATAAAGCATTGAATTCTTATTTTAAATGTTGTAATCTTTCAGGATGGAGAAGGCTCTACATGTCTCCACCTTGCTGCTAAGATTGGACATATAAGTATTGTGGAGCACCTGGTGTCTACAGGCCTTATAGATATTAATTGTCAGGTAAACGTTGTTGTTATTGTTGTTGTTGTTCCTCCTCCATATCATTATTGGCTCTGCATCATCGGCAGCCATAATGGTTTGTTATTGCCCTTACAGGATGATGGTGGCTGGACAGCAATGATTTGGGCCACAGAGTATAAACACACAGAGATAGTCAAGCAGCTGCTATGTAAAGGTGCTGATCCCAACATCAGAGACAAGGTCAGTGTGAGGCCTTTGGCCTTAGATGGTTTACTAGGTTTCTATTCAAGACCCTTGATGTGATAAGCTTCTTTATAATTGAGGCCAGACATTTGGATCACTATTTTATGGTTTTATCTATGTTTGATCTTCTCAGGAGGAGAATATCTGTTTGCACTGGGCAGCGTTTTCCGGGTCTGTGGACATTACGCAGATTTTGTTGGACGCAAAGTGCGACCTCAACACCGTCAACGTCCACGGAGATTCCCCACTGCACATTGCATCACGAGAGAATCGACTGGACTGTGTTACGTAAGTATAGCTCGTCATATACTTAAGCAGATTTGGTGCGTGTTGCACTCGGCTGTAGTCGTATTTTGCTACTAAGAGTTAAGTTGCGTATATAAATATGATTTGAGATCACCACTGCCAGAAGTGTATTGAGAATATAGCTACTCAAACATGACTCTGTTGCACCCCCTCCAGGTTGTTTCTGTCAAAGGGGGCTGATATGAGCCTAAAGAACAGGGAGGGCGACACCCCCATGGAGTGCTGCAGCCAGAACTCCAAGGTGTGGAACGCTCTGCATGCGAGCAGGAAGCAGAGGGACGCCAGCCGTGACCGGAGGTCTTTAAGAGAGAAGCTTCTCAACAGGTAATAAGACTGCTTCAGTTTTATAAAGCAGTTTTTTTGGAGCCCCTTTTTTTAAAATCACCTCCTCATCTCCCTGTCTTTCAGGGACATTGCCCGCGGCTACGAGAGAGTGCCTGTCCCATGTGTAAACGCTGTGGACAGCGAGCCTTGCCCTGATGACTACAAATACGTCCCTGATAACTGCGTGACATCCCCCATGAACATTGACAAAAACATCACTCATTTACAGGTAAGGCAGCTTGTGACCTCGTCCTGGCCTTTTCATTGGCCTGATCATGAGCCTTAGCCAATCATAGCGGCCATCCGTAACGGAACTTCTGTTTTGGTCGTCTACAGTATTGCGTTTGTAAAGACGACTGCTCTTCAGCCAGCTGCATGTGTGGTCAGCTAAGCCTGCGCTGCTGGTATGACAAGGTAAGGCTGACCATCTTACCTAGAACCGCAAAGCTGTACCTGTAACAAGAGTGCTTGCTCTGGATGGACCGAAACTCTATTTTTAAAACCACAATCCACTGGCTGTCTCAGGAGAGTCGTCTTCTGCCGGAGTTCTGTTGCGAGGAGCCACCTCTTATTTTTGAGTGCAACCATGCCTGTTCCTGCTGGAGAACCTGCAAGAACCGCGTTGTTCAGAACGGACTACGGTAACTTGCATCTCCTCTCACTGTAAATAGATACAGAATAGCCAAGTTTTCTGTTTTTTTTTTTTTCTTTTTCTTTGTTCGCTCTGTTTCTCATTGGAGTTGAGGATACAGGTTCTTAACTCGCTGTCATGTGCCCAACCATCGGGCAGGTATATAGGTGCTACAGAATACACTCACCATTTCATCACTCCTACGTTCAGAATTAGGCTGCAGCTGTTCAGGACCCAGAAGATGGGCTGGGGCGTCCGGACATTACAGGAAATCCCCCAAGGAACCTTTGTCTGCGAGTAAGCCTCTCTGATTCTTGGTGCGGGTGTCTGTTTACAAATGCATAATGGTGTTGATTCAGGGGTGCAGTGGCGTGTGTGTGCGCTCTAATGCCTCTTGTGCCGCCTCTTCTGCGCAGGTACGTGGGGGAAATAATCTCAGACGCAGAGGCAGATGTCCGAGAGAACGATTCCTACCTGTTCAGCCTGGACAGTAAGGTAGTGCCACACTAAAAATATCTGCCAGGTTGGCTTCTGTGCTTTCTCTTGGTGAAGAGCCAAAAGCCTGCTGCTGCAGTGGACCTGTCTGCTGTGGGCTGCACAGGAGATGGACAGAGGGGCTGGCTCTGGTTTTGTTTTTGGCTCTTCCTTCGCCTGCTTCCGCCTCTCTTTCCTCACATACGCCCCTTCCGCCTATAAATAACCATTTGCCCATTGTCCTGCTGACAAATGTTATTTTCTTGATGAAATTAAGTGGAGGGGGGGAGTGGAAGGCTTGCTGGGTCCTATACGACCGTATGTGCATTAGCAGCTTTAACCGCAGCATATTATGAGGTAATGTATTTATATAATAGTGTTTTAATTTAATTATTAAATGTTTACATCTGCCTGTCTTATGAAGCATTTCCAACTTCGGGCCAAGTTTCAGCTTCCCAGAAACCACCAAATCATCATTTCTGCAGATCATGCTGCATAAATACGTAATAGTTTTTAGTGATTAGATGTTACAGATGTTGCAAAGAAAAAAATGAGTCACTCAGCAAGGAACAGTGGTGTCTACTTCCATAATGGTCAGACTCTTAATGGACTTTCCGTGCTTGATCCAAGAGTTGTTTATGATCTGAACTGAACAGGTTAGGCTTTCAGCATACGTTATGATGATGAAAGCCATTAAAACGTCATCCACTGTTATGAGACTTACAATCCAAGACTAGTTTGATCTTTAGCTAGCATACCAAGTAGGTAATCCTGTTTCATGAGACCCCTGATTTGTTTTGAATGCATAAAATTTTTTTCACGATACACAATATCACATTTTTTACCCCCAAGACATTTGATTAGTTAGTACTGAGAAGAAGGAAGTAGTAGTGCAACATATGGGGGGTGAAAAATCTGTCAAAAACTGTATACACAGTGATTTTTTATTTAATATCATGCATATTGTGTTCCACTAAATCCATTTAATGGAACATCAGTAGCTGTGAGACTCTGCGTGTGTTATTCTTTATCACATGTTATTGTGCAGTTATAAATGCAGCAGGCTGATGCCATTACCATGACACGCATCAGTATGAACTAATAGTGTCGGACACTCATCAGAGTGGTGTCGTAAGCGGTGAAGATTCAGTCTGATTCTCATCTCTGTCTGAGTAACTCTGTCTCCGACAGTTCTTCTGCTTTCTTTTTCAAATCATTCTTTTAGTAGTAATATATATTTATGTATGCACTGTTTTACCACAGGTTGGTGATATGTACTGTATTGACGCCCGTTTCTACGGCAACATCAGTCGGTTCATAAACCACCACTGTGAGCCGAACCTCTTCCCCTGCCGAGTGTTCACCTCTCATCAGGACCTGCGCTTCCCGCACATTGCCTTTTTCGCCAGCAAGAACATCAGCGCTGGAGAGGAGCTCGGGTGAGCTGTTAGCACTAAAACAATAACCCAGCCTGCAGTGCCAGCCGCTGCGCTGAACTCATTTGCCTGCATTATCATATCAGTGCGTTGTAATTAGAAATAATCGGAGTTAAACATGGAATAGATTAGAATTAGGACTCGACTAATAGGAACATCTTGTCCCTAAAACCAAACCTAAAGAACTGTGTATGCTGATAATCTGTATTACAGGATGAAAAATTAAACACACAGTTACATGTACAGTTCTTTACTGACAGATACGACTGTTAATTGAATGAGGGCTTGTGCTGCATGTGAAAGAGAAAAACTTGGAAGAAAGTTGGAATGTTAGCCTGCTGACCTCAAGTGAACACTTGGACACATGGCTTCTAGCTGTACCTAGACCTGCCCACTACCATAATAAGCAAATTGTTAATAGCACACCAACATCAACAATGCATTCTTTGGTAAAGAGTGTATAAATTAGTGGTTTGTAAGTTTTTAAATGTTGCACAATGCTGGCCTGTATTAAAGCAGCATTATGAAAGAATTGGTATTTATTCCTTTTGGGGTCCACTTGCAGAGTGGAATTCACTTTTAAATCACTCTCATTGTAATCCCCTCATGGACTTCAGTGTACGTGCATTTGTTGAGGAGTTGAGGATACAGGTTCTTAACTCGCCGTCATGTGCCCAACCATCGGGCAGGTAAATAGGTGCTACAGAATACACTCACCATTTCAGTTGTGTATGTGTCAGTAACTAAAATCACTGGATGCTTGTGCACTCGACAGTACGGAGTCAGTACTGAGCACAACACCCAGAGGAGAAAGAACCAGATCCACGTACAAGCTAGAGTGATATTACAGGAGTTTATTGTAGAAGATTCAAACTTTGAAGACTTATTAGATTGACAAAAGCCAACCAAACGTTTTGGCGTGGGATGAATTTATTTCTTTGTGTGATAGCCTAAAACTGACTGAGGTTAGGCGACCTTGGGTATCCAGAAAACCAAATACACAGATTAGATCTGTCAAAATGGGACAAACACTCTAATGTTTTATCTCTCGCCAACAGTCATCATCTTATAGCTAGCTGAAGATCCATAGTTGTTGGTGTGTGACATGGTGCAGTAAAATGTTACACAGGTCAAAAAACACAAAATTAAGGTAGAAATACACACATACATACACACACACACACACACACACACACACACACACACACACACATATATATATACACACACATCGTCTAAATAAAAAAAAATAAAAAATACAAACATTAACAAGAATAAGCTATAGAAAACCTATAGAGCTGTTCTTGTAAAATCATCATTCCGATTGCAAAAATTCCCAGACATGACAAGTTAAAAAAAAAAAAAAAAAAAAAAAATCATAAGTTGCAGAGGTGCAATGACCGTCTCATCGTTCTGCCTATGATAAGTCAGTGTACCACCAATTAAATTAAATGAGCTCTTTAGCGCCTGGCAGTGTGTTTAGATGTGGCACCATGCTCCTGATAAAGTGTGCTCGCCCTTCTTTACACCACGTTTTCATTGTCCTCCCATGTGTCTGCAGGTTTGATTATGGTGATCACTTCTGGGACGTGAAAGGGAAGCTGTTCAGCTGCCAGTGTGGCTCGTCTCAGTGTAAGCACTCGGCGGCAGCGATCGCCCAGAGGCAGGCAGACAGCACACCAGGAGAGCAGCAGGCCAGCGCTCTGCCAGATACAAGCTCGTCCACCACGCCACCCAGCCCCAGCTGAGCCCCGCTCTCTCTCCCCTTCCCTCTTCCTTCCATCGACTGGCCGCCCTTCTCCCTCTACCAGCCTGCTGTACCATCAACCGCCATCACCAGCACAGACACGACTCAGCAGGACCCACACGATAGGGGGGGATCCCAGCAGAGAGCCTCCGCACCACGTTCTGGCCTTTTGGTTTAACTCATTATTTGACTGCGGATTAAGGGTTACGCACATGTACATAGAGACCATGTGCCCGGTTTGGTAGAGGAAGAGATGGACGGACAGACAAGACTGGTTGTAAGCATTCAATTCTCATTCTCATTAGGATGGAATTCGCTGTGCTGTTGCGATGACTGCGGGGCTGTAGTGTATTGGCTGTCAGATAAACTACGCTGCGCCGGCGGCCCTGCAGGATTCCCTCTCCGTGTCCAGCACGTACACGCTCGTGTCCCGTTTCACCGTCACCTTCTGTTTCCAGCAGTGTCCGCGCACAATTCGAAGAGGATCATGTGTTTACCTCTTCACGGCGACCTCTTTTCGAAAGACCTGACCCGCGTCCACTCACGACACACCTAAGTTTTCTCAAGAACTTCATTTTCCAGGCGTTTAGGGTGACGCACACTTTTGAAATTCCCAATCAAATTGTTAGCAGAATATTTTGAAAATGAGAATTTTTTTTTTTTTATATCCCGTCAGATAATTGCGATTTTTTTAAAAAAATGGCTTTGCAGCATAAACTGGTTCTGTGGTTGTCGTCTTATTATCCTGAAACGGTCTTTATTTGTGCTAAACGTGTTCCCGTCAGAGTCTTACTGCTTCAGGAGGTGGACCACACTAAGCTCATGTGATTACTGATGGCTCATTTTAGAAACAATGGTGAGGGACCGTTCACGTAGTTAAACTCTCATAGCTGCTGGGCATTAGTTATTTGCAAACGTTCTCTGTCAATCGGTTCCCATCTGCCAGCTGTTTCCTCCACACGGACTTCGGGAGGGACGAACTGCCCGTTTTCAGTTCTCTCCTGCATGTTACGACAAATTTGACTAACCTTAAATGCGTTTTGTATAAACTGTAAACTGTTTTGCTTTTCATTTCGCTGGTGTCATGAGAGAAACTCTCACAAATCGAAACGACGACTGTCTCTGTCTTGTCCACCGTGAGTGGACACGTTGGTGGTTTTCATGGCTTTCTTTTTCTTTTTCTTTTTTTTTTTGTCCTGAAAGGTTTGCCATGCCGAACGTCCTCTCTCAACTGCAACAGTTTCAATGTTTTCATTTCTCTCGATGATCATGGCAAAGACTTTCATATAGTTTGCTCGAAAAGACCACGAAGAGTGTAACTGCAGGAGTTTCGTTTCAAGAGTTTTTGCGGCTGGGCGACAAGGAAACTGCAAATGGTGCTGAAAAAAATGGTTCTGTTTTATGTTTTTATTTTTCTATTATTCACTATGAGAATACAAGTTGTAAAATAAGATGAAAGAAGCAAGTGTTGCTTTGTTTCTTGGTTTTTACACCTCTGGTTTTCTAACTGTAGTTGACATCATTAGCCTGAATCAACTTTGTCCCATGACTTAATGTTGACAATGAAGCTATTATTGTCTTTTTAAAATGTTAGTTAGTATAGTCACGTCCTTTTGTGCTGATTCTGACATGTACATCCAAAACACTGCAAGATGCAAGGGGTGGGCGGGGGGGGGTGGGGTCAAGGAAAAACTGTTACATATTTCTCCAAAGTGAGACATGATGCTACAATGCGTCCAGCTGGTTTCTTTTCTTTTACTTTTTTCTTCAATAAATTGACTTCTAATAAAAGATAACCACCTTCTTTTATGGTACAAGTAAGTAGCCTGAGGACAAATATCATCCCTGACTAGCAGATGATCCAATATTAACTAAGGGTGTACTCACACTAGGCTCTGTGATCCGGGCCCGGGCACGGTTCGTTTGACTAGTGTGATCGCTCGGAACCGTACACGGGCCTGGTCCAGTTAACCGTGCACGGGCCCGCTTGAAGAGGTGGGCCAGGGCACGATTCGCTTGGACTTGGGCTCTGTTCGCTTCTAGTGTGAACGCTATCCATGCCCGCTTGGAGCCTTGTGTGATTGGTTCATTTTGCTGGAACTCAAACATGACCTCAGTGATGCGTGTTCAGGTTTAGGTACAAACCTAAAAAAAATATTTAATGGATTGATTTAAACAAAAACAGTACATAAATACATGATGTCTAATTTTCAATGATTCTAACTTGAAATGGGTGCCTGCGACACTTCAACAAATTTAGTTAAAGGATGCTATTTGACACTCTGAACTTTGTAGCAGCTGTTGTAATCATGCTTGGGTATAAAATAGGACTATCCAGGAAAGGTCTAGTCCAGTGGTCAGTAAACCTCCTCCTCAAGAGCTACTTTCCTGCAGAGTTTACTTCCAGCCTGTATCTACCGTGAAGACCCCTGGCCCCCTAACACTAATGCATCTGATGCAGCCAGTCTGGGACATCTGAAGAAGTTAATTAGCTGGAGCCAGTGTGTCCGATTGTGGTTGGATCTAGACTCCTCCAAAAGGTAGATCTCCAGGTGCAAGGGTTGGTGACCACTGGCCTAGTTCTTCAGTCCCTCACCAAAACACATGACTGTAAATAATTCAACAATTTAAGCATGAAGTTCCACAGTGAGCACTTGCAACTAATTTAGGTGTTTCATGATATCAAATGATGGAAGAGACGAGACTGATAACTACATCTGAATGCTTGTGACCTTCGCTCCCTCTGACGGCGTGCTTCGGTGATGGATGTCAGCATGTGGGCTCAAGAAACCTTTTAATAAACCAATGTAAATAAAAATTGTTTGTCGCTGCAGAATCATAGCATGCACAGCGGAGGCCATGCACGAACACCCAGAAACTCTTTTGGCTGGAGCTCCTCTGAAATGGACTGAAACGTGTGTTGTGGTGTTACAGTAGTTTTCCATCTTGTTTATGGAACTAATGGTCATGTTTTTCAGGCCAGAGGAGTGATGGACCATCTAGATGGTGATCAGTGTAAAAAAAATTCAGATCTTCTGTCTGGTATAGGGTCACGGTGCTGTATTGGTTAGCACCATCGGCTTCCAGCAAGATGATCCGGGTTGGATTCCTGGTCTGCGCTGCTCTGTTTGGAGTGTGCATGTTCTCCCAGTGCTTCAGTGGGTTTCCTCTGGGTGCTCCGGTTTTCTCCCACAGGTGTGAGTGTGTGTGTGTGTTGGCCCACCTTCGCCCACTGACCCTGTCTATGGTGTACCCCGCCTTCGCCCACTGACCCTGTTTATGGTGTACCCCACCTTCGCCCACTGACCCTGTCTATGGTGTACCCCGCCTTCGCCCACTGACCCTGTTTATGGTGTACCCCACCTTCACCCACTGACCCTGTCTATGGTGTACCCAACCTTCACCCACTGACCCTGTCTATGGTGTACCCCGCCTTCGCCCGCTGACCTTGTCTATAGTGTACACCGTTTTCGCAAGCTGACCCTGTCTATGTTGTACCCCGTCTTCGTCCACTGACCTTGTCTATAGTGTACCCCGTCTTTGCAAGCTGACCTTGTCTATAGTGTACCCCACCTTCGCCCACTGACCCTGTCTATGGTGTACCCCGCCTTCGTCCACTAACCTTGTCTATGGTGTACCCCGCCTTCGCCCACTGACCTTGTCTATGGTGTACCCCGCCTTCGTCCACTGACCTTGTCTATGGTGTACCCCGCCTTCGTCCACTGACCTTGTCTATGGTGTACCCCGCCTTCGTCCACTGACCTTGTCTATAGTGTACCCCGTCTTTGCAAGCTGACCCTGTCTATGGTGTACCCCGCCATCGTCCACTGACCTTGTCTATAGTGTACCCCGTCTTTGCAAGCTGACCCTGTCTATAGTGTACCCCGCCTTCGTCTACTTATCCTGTTTATAGTGTACCCCGTCTTCATCCACTGACCTTGCCTATAGTGTATCCCGTCTTTGTTCGCTGACCCTGTATGGTGTACCTCGCTTTTGCCCGGTGACCCTGTCTATGGGATACCCTGCCTTCGCCCGATGATGCCCACCGACTAGTGGGATAAACCGGAAGATGATGCATGGATGGATGAATGGAAGTCTGGTATAGGGATGTAATAGTGTCCAAGCAATGTAGAACACAAACTCTGAAAGATACTGGCACATTTTGGAGCAGCACTGAAAATGTGTAAAGTGTCCCCATTGAGAAAAAAAAAAAAAAGACCAGCATGCATTTCATGTTCCAGTCAAACCAGTGTCCAAGCACAACATATCGCCGCTGTCCAATGAAAAACAAGTATCTCCAAAATGGCAACTTTACAGGAGAGAACAAAAAAAACTTTACTTTAAATGTAAGTCAATGGAACCAGAATTATTTCCAAGCTGCTTTGGAGTATTCCTATTGGTCCAGTCTTTCTGAAATATCCAAATGACGTAGAAAAATGACAATCACCAAAAATGGACGATATCTGATCAGCTGGCCATCTGACGCTGCTCACCAGCAGACCAGCATCCAAAACACAGCATTTGCTGCTCACCAGCTTGGCTGGCCAGGGCTGGTTTTCCTGGCAGGGTTTAATATCATAGGTATTGAATGGGTTGCATCACTGAAGACCTAAACTGTATCTAAACAGTTAATCAGGAAGAAGAGAAACGATGAAGCTACACAGTGGTAAACTTGCTTCTGTCCAAGCTTTTTGGAATGTGTTGCAACTATCAACAAATTATAGACCACTATGACTGGTCACCAGCAAAAAACAGAATATGTTGTGTTTTGGATGCTGGTATGCTGGTCACTTATAATGGAGGCTCGTAGCAAGGCTCATCTCATGTCACTCCACTGCTGCGCTCCCTTCACTGGCTTCCTGTAGCTGCTTGCATTCAATTTAAAATTCTGATGTTTGCCTACAAAGCCTAGAATGGACCAGCTCCTCCTTATCTAAAGGCGATGGTCAAAAGCCGATCTGCACCTCGAGCCCTTTGAGCTTCAAGTATGGCTTGGCTTGACCCGCCATCCCTCAAGATTCATGGAAGACGTGACAAGACGCTACTCTGGCTCCCACATGGTGGAACGAACTTCCACTGGCTGTCCGAACAGCGAACTCTCTCACGGTCTTCAAACACAGACTAAAGACCACCGCCTCTTTGTGAAAAACTTATAAGCACTAATCTACTGAAGCATTGGTATAAACCATAATTGAACTTGATCTTCTAGGAACACTGGCTAAGTATCGCACTTTGTGATAAAGCGTGTTCCCCCAACTACAAAATGTGGCCAAGAAGACACCCTTTATGGGTAGAGTCGGGCGAATGGTCTGGAGCACCGGATAAAAAACAGCAGAGAGGCAAAGTTAGTCCGTCACCTTTTATAGCCAATCACCACCAAATACACACAGCGCCGATAAAGCAACAAAGAGAAAGAAAAAAAAAGAAATAAACATACAAACAAAAAACAAACGGCCTCTCAACAGAGGTGTAAGGCAAAGACTATAACATCATAAGTTACGTAACTTTTACTGGCCTACACGGGCGTTACCTCTCCCAGGCAGCTTAGCGAAAAAGTAGCCCCTTCCTCTATCATTGAGGGGGTATAAATACGGGTTGCCCCTCCCCGGCATATACCACCATTAATTGCAGGTTAAAACGTTCCTCCCCTCCCCGTCTACACCGGTTGGACTCACCCAAGCAAGTTAACTTCAGGAGCTACCCCAGTGGCACTCCCCTGGGACCCCGAAGGCAAGTACTACCAGCACCAATTTGAGAAAGTTAAGAAGATATGCCTGAGTAACTTTGGTAATGGGTAGGGGTAACCTACATCATTACACACTTATACTGTATGTAGTCTTGTATTTATTCTCTTCTCTGTAGGCATTCCAGTCTTGCGAGGTATTGCTCTGTGTCTAATCGTATATTTCGTTGTCTTCTCTCTAGGTATCAGCACTGGCTCTTGTTTGTGGCAGTGTTTGAGCTCAAGAGTAGTTTGAACTTAAACCTGTTTGTACTAGATAGAGATACATACTCTAACTGAACACTAAGCACTTTTGTAAGCCACTCTGAATAAGAGCGTCTGCTAAATGTCGTGAATGTAAATGTAGTGGAAATTAGGATGGTCATCACCAGCCAAACCAGCAAATGTTGGTGAACCAAACAATAATGGGTGTTGAACCAGTTTAAACCAGTAGAGCATGAAATACATGAACAATATAAACATTAATACATTACAAATAATAAAAGTCACAAACTCTGAAGATGAATATCATTTACAGATTGTTGCTCCTTAACTCTTAATTGCACAGAGGAACTGGAAAAATACTGCACACTGTTATGTCGAAGAAACTCTCTTTCCAGTAAGTGTGTAGAGTTTAAGTGTGTGTGTGTTTGTGTGTGTGTGTGTGGTCTGCTGGGAGCAGTGCTGGTTGTAGAGTCTAACAGCAGCAGGAAGGGAGGACCTGCGATACCGCTCCTTTATACACTCGGGGTGAAGCAGCCTGGCGCTGATGGAGCTGCCCAGTCCTGCCAGAGTCTCATGCATAGAATGGGAGCTGTTCTCCAGCATGGATGCCAGCTTGGTTAACACCCTCCTGTCTCCCACCTGCACTGGGTCTAAGGGGCTTCCCAGGACAGAGCTGGCCCTCTTTAAGATTCTGTCAAGTCTCTTCTTGTCTGCTCTCAGCAGCCGAAGAAAGACCTCAGCAGTGCTCCCTGCCCTCCAAATGACCTCAGTATTAAACTCTGTTGTACTGTTTTCAGTGTAATACAGGTTGAAATCATGTTCTAAGCTCTGCTTTCTGTTTAATTTATCACTTTGCATGCTGGAAATTGGGTTTAACCAAAGTTTTAAATAGTTTGTATTTGCTGTCACAGATTTAAAGAAGCGAGTGACTCCAGTTTTTCTTTTTAAAGCATCAGCATTAATCGTTTTGAACTGGTTTTAACTGTAACTACCACCAGTAAACAAAGCCCAGTTACACAGGGAGCTGGAGAATCCAGTGAAAGGCAAAGCAGGAAGTTTGTCTGACTCTGCACGGGCAGGCTTTTTACTTTCTATAAACTATATGATTGTTCTCTTCCTGATTACGGAGCAAAAATAAGATCCATAATTGAGTCTGAGAGAAGCCACCAAGGCACCGAGGCCTTTTTGGCTTCAGGACGAAGGCTTTTAATGAGCGAGACAGGAAACTGCCTTTCCGCATTCCGCAGAACCCAATCTAGAAACCCAACAAACTGTGTCCTGATCTTCTGGTGGCAAGTGTATTAAGAGGGAACTGCTTGGAGTGCATACTCCATAAGAGTGTGAGCCTATTACAGCCGAGAAATTGGATCTTAAGCCTCTTCGTGCAGTGATATTGGATTAAGAAGAACGGAGGGAGCTATGAGAGGAAGAGTGCAGGGTAACTCCAAATGGGCGGAGAGGAGATCCACTGTGGTCTACGGTAGGACTGTGCTGGGTTTGGACCTTTGTTTTGCAAGAATGGGCTGCATTGATTGTGTTTTCTACTTAGTTTACTTATTGGACAGAATGTTTAATCATATTATCCACGTTATACACTTAGTGCACTGCTTTTGCACACCAAACGCTTTTTAGATCCTGGTGCAAGATGTAATATAGAAGAGAAACTAAACACAGCTTTGAAAACATTTTCTGCAATCATGTGATAGCACTGTCACCTCATAGCAAGATGATCCGGGTTGGATTCACGGTCCAGGCTGTTCTGTTTAAAGTGTGCATGTTCTCCCCGTGCTTGAGTGGGTTTCCTCCGGGTACTCTGGTTTCCTTAAAACATTCCAAACACATGCATGTAAGGTTGATCTGTCACTCTAAATTGCTCGTAGGTGTGAGTGAGTGTGTGTTGCCATGCTATGGGCTGGTGGCCTGTCAGTCCATAGAATGCCCTTTAGCAGCAACAACTGCAAACAAATGCTGGAGATTGTTTTTTTACATTTTTTGACTAATTTTTTTGAAGAATTGCTTTCATTTAGCCACAGGGTAGAGTTTCCGAGCTTCAGTGTAAGGTCCTGCAAAAGCATCCCAATGGGGTCAAATGGCTCAGAATCTGGACTGGGCCGCTACAAAACCTTAATGTTAGTTTGGCTGCATAACCCAAATGTGCTTAGACTGATAATTAGAAGTTATCAGTTATGGCTTGTGGCCCAGGCCCTAAAGCAGTTATACATCCTGACACAGTCGTACTACCACCACTATGTTTCAAGTCTTTATTGCAGAGAACTGTTTAATAGTTTGGTAGTCTAGACATCTCCGACAAGATTCACTTCTGTTCATTTCAGAAGGAATGGCTTTTTTCTGGTGATCCTTACAAATGAACTTTTTAACCCTTGCCAAATTAATATACACTTCATTTTTATACTTTCTCATCTTTTCATCTTTGTATATATACAGTTAGGCCCAAAAAATATTTGGAGAGTGACACCATCATCATGATTCGGGCTCTATGTGCCACCATATTGGATTTAAAATGAAACAACGGGGATGCAGACTCTTAGGTTTAATTCAAGGGGCTGAACAAAAATATCCTACGAAATGTTTAGGAAATTGCAACTATTTTTCTACAAAGCCTCCTCATTTCAGGGGCTCAAAAGTAATTGGATAAAATAACATTACTGTAAATAAAATGTTCATTGTACTTTGTTGAGAATCCTTTGCAGGCAATAACTGCTTTGGGGGGGCACATTTGCTAACATGAATCAAAGCCCACCCTATCCCCTAAAATATTACCTATAAGCTGATTCCACTGTAGGTAAGGTAGTAAATCACTGTATGTATAGTGACGTAGAACAACATTTGTGGAATTAAATTACAAATAAATAAACAAACTACAACATTATCTGTACGTCTGTGTATTATTAGATAAGTCCAACTAAGTGATCCAATCACTTTACAAACTAAACTAGATCCTCCACATTACATGGTACAGCTGTCAGAAAACTAAAACAATTATGTAATTAAATTATACATGCAATGTCT
The DNA here is from genome assembly GCA_021613375.1 of Megaleporinus macrocephalus. Taxonomy (NCBI): domain Eukaryota; kingdom Metazoa; phylum Chordata; class Actinopteri; order Characiformes; family Anostomidae; genus Megaleporinus; species Megaleporinus macrocephalus. The sequence continues at coordinate 13,460,164 of CM038717.1, forward strand.
AGATGATATACACATATAACCAAAACAATTATTATTTTCTTATAATGCTGAAATGAAATGACAAAAAAACTGTATGTTGAGGTTTCCTGACTAGACAAGACTAATATTAATGTTAGACAGTAAACAGCACCCTCTGGAACATTACATACTGCACTACTGAAAGCATTTCTAACGCTGGTGTCCTTTTATTTACTCATTTATTTATTTTATTTATTGTATTTATTTTTTTATGTATGTAGTGTAGTAGCAGTCTGCAGTTTGGGACGTGTCCAGAAAGTAATGTACCTTTACGTTTCAGAATGCTTTTGTTAAACAGAGTGTTTAACAAAAGTTCATAGAAACATTAGCTAACCCAAACCCTCCTAGTCTGTTACCATAACAACACAGTATACTGAAGCAGTTTTATTACAGTATATATGGCCATCATTGCTATTCATTGCTCTCATCACTGACCTCGCGTTTAAAGCTGTCACGAGCTACCCGACACTCCAGCGAGGCGAGAGCTCGGCTCAGTGAAGCTGCTGACTGCAGGATATTCCTGAACAGCCATCTCAACACAAGCCTTAACAAAGTGAAAGACCTAGACCACCTAACAACCAGAGCCAGTTGCTAACAACAAACACAAGGCTGTCAAAATGCGCTTTAAAATTAAAGTTCATAAACTATTTCCGCTTTTTCTGTGGTTTAATTTTAGAGAGGGACAAATCTACCTGTTTCTGATATTGGGTGGGACACATGCCCCCCATGCCCCACAGTTCCTACACCAATGCCTGAACCCTTCCTCCAATTAGGATGTGAATACTTTTAAATTAAAGCTGAGAGTGTGCACTGTAAGCCCACATTAATTATATAACATTATCTAGAATATGGTTTAGTAAACAGTTAAAATGATAAAACTTGTGTCACTGTCTAATTATTTCTGGGCCTGACTGTTTATAGTATAGACCATTCAGCCTATATTTCACTGCTGTAAGGGTTCTTATTAAGTGAAATTTGTTATTAACAGAGCTGGCAGTAATTAAACGTAGTTGTATGAGTTTAACTGACTGTATAAATGAAAGTGTCTGAAACAATTGTGATAAAAACATTATTTAAATTATTAATCCTGACACTATGACTATAACAGAATCCACTCGCTATGGCTTTGTAATACAGTACAACACAAAATTCCCTCCAAACCTGAAGCACAAACGACTGAAAAGCTTAATAAGTGAGCCTGATTGTACTGACACAAGCTTAAGAGCCCAGAAAATTATATTTTAAAACAATTTCTTGGAGGTTTTTATTATTATTTTCACACATTAGCTGCAGAATAAAACCGTATTTATAGCTCGATATTAAAATAACACTTTCAGTTGTGCCTCTAAAAAACTTGAGTCAGTGTCACATTAGAGTCAGCGAGTCAGGTCCTGGTCTTTGCTTTTAATCTCCTCTCTGTTTAGTCGGTTTATCTTTGACTTGCTTTCTCTTGACTTCTTTCTCATGTATTCGTTTTGCTCAAGCTGTCCGCTCAGCAACGTTTGGAACCTGGCGGATGTTGACGCTGGGAGCGGAGTACAGCTCCTGGGCTTGGAGCACTGAGCTTCCAGACAAGCAGAAGAACCGAAGGTCAGCCGACACGGATCTCAGAGATGCCGCAGGGGTCACCGAGGACGGTCAAACACACTCAGGCCTCCAGAACCCTGCACAGGCCAGCAGCTATGACGCTGTCATCGACCTGGAGAGGCCTGGTGACCAGGGGACCACAGATATCATCAACTCACACCAAATGTGCCAAGTGGAGGAGACGCTGTGGTCCAGCAGGTGAGCATCCGAGCGGAATGGTAGATCATCTCAACTCTTAGGAGATTGTGACACCTTTCCCATGCATCCACTTGAGGACACTGCAGCACATTGAAGTACACCATACACATAGTCTCACCATGTTCTGTGGTGGTGAACTCACAGTAACACAGCTTTCTCTGTTTTGGTTGAGGTTTCAAACGGAAATATGATATTTCCTACATTGCTGCCTGAAAGCTTTTTGTGAATTTCTACATAAAGTGGACCTAAATTTGCTTACATCTCCATTTAACTCATGACGGTAGGTCAAGAGAACCAAATAATATAAAATTTTACAAACCATATAATTCTCATTCATTACAGAACTAAGTAATTTAACATTATTACTCTTTTTTTTGTTGGCAAAGGGATGTGAACCTCTGCTTTCAGGAACTGATGTGACCTCATTGAGTTGCACAACACCTAAGGTTCTGCCTGAATGTTGGATTAGGTCTGGATTTTGACTTGGCGATTCCAAAATGCGACCATTCTTCTGTTTAAACTTTTCTTTCTTTAACGCAGGACTCTGTTGAGGTTTAAACCAGGACCTTCAGTTGAGGTTTAAATCATAGGTGGTCCAATAGCAGCAAAACAGCACCAAACCCAAATACTACCACCACCATGTTTCAAAGTATGGATGAAGATATTATGCTGGAATGCAGTGTTTGGTTTCGCAAAACATAACATTTCTTATTTAAGACATAAAGATCATTTTTTACCTATTTCATTAGTCTTCTGGCTCATCAGTGTTGTCTTTAGGGAACTAAACGAACAGAAAGCAGTCCCCTTTTGAAGAGTAGGGACTTTCTTCTTGCTGTCATTCCATACATACTCTTCTTATTCAGTATTTACCCGATGATGGACTCATGAACTTCAACATTCGGCAGTATAAGAGAGGCCTGCAGCTCCTTAGATTTTACTCTGGGGTTCTTAGTGATCTCTGAGAATACTCTACACCTTAATCTTGACATCATTTTTATTGGATGACCACTCCATTATCTACATTTATACACGTCTGACTGACAGTGGATCAGTGAAGTTCAAATTGAACTCCTGACCCAAATTATGACCTATAATAAACTGATAGAGGATTTCTAGAGGAGCTAGAGCAGGGGTGTTCAAACTTATCCACAAAGGGCCAGTGTGGCTGCAGGTTTTCACTCCAACCAGGCTGGAGCATATCCGATTCTACTTGTTTAATCAGTTCATCTCAGTCTTCCAACTGCCGATCAGCTGTATTCCTGCTTTGTTGGAATGAAAACCAGCCACACCAGCCCTTTGTGGATTAGATCGGAGACCCCTGAGCTAGAGGATCTAGAGAATGATTCTAAATGTTTGCATACTTTTGCCAAGAAATACAATTACTATTGGATCACTTTCTTCAATAAATTATTTGTTTGTGAAAGAACAAACTATATAATTGCTCATGATGTTTCAAAAACATTTAAAGCTGGTGACCAGCAAGCCGTTTGGAGGACACTGATGTCAGTCATTGAAGAACAAACATTTCCACCACAAACCTCATTTTAGAGATTACAGCCAAATCCCATTAACACATTTATGTTGAACCAGTAAAGTGATAAAGTCAAAAGCCACTGACTTTGTTCTGCTCTGAAGTGCTAACCTTTTTAAAATATACCTTGAATGAACGTCTTCAATGATTTATATACTATTACAGTTTTTTATACTTTTATATTATTCTATTTTGTCCCATGTGATTAAAAGATGGAGTTGCATGAAATAAATTCAGTGATAACAGCTCACTTTTCAGGTATACAGTACTGTGCAAAGGTTTTAGGCCCTTGGGGACTTTATTATATTTAAAAAACTATGTCTCCAGACATGATGATTTTATTTGCTCAGCAAAACACTTTATTTTTTCAATATTTAAACCATATTAATAAAGTAGTGCTTTTACATATGCCATTGTGTTTATTTAACTTTTTCCAAGCGTCTCCTTGTGGAAACAACCCAGTATTATTTACAGTTCTCATCTAATACCTGCTTTGACTGCTCAGTACTTCATTAAGCTAAATCAAGATTGCTGCTGAAGGAACTGAATACATTCATACGATGTCTGGGGCGTCCAGGAGAAATCTAGAACCTTTGTTCTTCAAACTGGAGCTCAAGATATGATCTACTTCTTTTACAATAAGATATTTATGCTATTTTGTATTGTATTTATGCTTATTTACATCTGTTCTAATGATATCTGGTGCACTTTCTGGTAAAAATACTGTCATTGATAAGATTTTGATCAGTTTACACTCAGAACACATATAAAGCAAAGAAAGTTAGGTTAGCATTAATGGATGAAGGTTAATTGTAGAGGTAACACTGAATTGGATGAAATGCCCACTGACTTGCTTGACTTTGGACCAGTTTTCCAGAGTGTGATTAAGACTTAATGATGAATCGTGACTGGCGCCCAAGTTTAGCATAGGACGAAGCTTAACCTTTGTCTGGGAGACTGGCCCTCCACTACATTTAAAGACTATCCATTGACAGTTATCAGGAAACTGCAGTGTACTCCTTCTGCCACTAGAGGGAATGAAAGATCAGGAGGAAAAGCAGCTAATGAATGAATGCAATCTGCTCAAGGAGCCAGGGCCACTTTCCTGTGAACAGCATACATCAAGCTAGTTATACTTCCAGTTTATGGATGAAGTATTTGAGCTGAATGGCTCCTTTTAGGAAAACCTATTATTAAACGTCCTCCTTGTTTGATCTGAAGGTGGTGAGTTAACTTGCTCTCCATCAATGCGTCTGCAGTTATGAAGTGAGGAATAACTGCAGACTACTTTAGATGTAGTTAGATGTTAACTCACCACCTCCACCTTAGTAGATGTAGTAGTAGTAGATGTAGTAGTAGTAGATGTAGTAGTAGTAGATGTCCATGCTTGTATTGTATCTTCACTGCACGAGAGGGCTCTATTTTCTCTGAATTATTGTTCACATACAAGATTACTGGCTAGCTGTTGTTGTGAAGCTTCTACATCTTGCTCTACAGTTTGCACAAGCATGCATCTAAAAAAAGCCCAATGCACAAACATATTTGTCGTCACTGTCCAATGAAAAACATGTATCTACATTTTTGTCGATTTTCGTTTTTCTACATTATTTGAAAAAGACAGCTGCCTTTGACATTGTGTACATTTTCCATGACAAATGGACCAATAGAAATACTTCAAATTCACTTAGAAAAAAATCTGGTTAATTGACTTACATTGAAAGTAAAGACTGTTTTTTGCTATTTTGGCGATACTTGTTTTTCATTGGACAGTGATGATATGCGACTAGTTGAACAGGTTCTGTGTTGTTTTAAAGGGAAACTCAGATTTTTCTGAATTTCCTGTGTTATTAGAAGGTAAACATAGTTATTCTGAGTGGCTGATCATGTCAAAATTGTTCACAGTGTTGGTGATGGGAACCAGATGTCTGAGCCGTTCAAAGCCCCTAACAGCTTCTTTGAAGGAAGTTTGTACATGGAATGGTTGAGACTGCTGAATGTCAAAGACCTTGTTTTATAATTGTTCTCACATAAGAATTTGGGCTGAAACACAAATGGATTTCTAAAAACCTTTCACCAATGTTTTTCGTTTCTGTTTGGATTTCGGACTACTTTACCATCATTAGCACTAAGCACGCTCATCAAGCTCTTTATTAGGAACGCCTTCTTTGTATCTTTAATCAATATCTATTTTATCAGCTCCATTTACCATGTGGGAGCCCTTTGTAGGTCTACAATTGTTCTTTAGAGTTCAGGATCCACAGGACCACCACAGAGCAGATTTTATTTGGGTGGTGGGTCATCCTTAGCACTGCAGTGATGATTTGTCGGGCAGTCGTGGCTTGAAGGTTAGGGATCTGATCTTGTGACTGGAAGGTCGCCGGTTTGTTCCCCAGGACCAGCAGGCCACGACTGAGGTGCCTAAACCTAACTGCTCTCTGGGCACTGTGGATAGGGCCGCCCACCGCTCCGGGCACGTGTGCTCACTGCCCCCTAGTGTGAATGTTCACTAGTGTGTGTATATGTGGGTGTTTCACTGCACGTATGGTTTAAATTTCACACATGTGGCTAATTCTAGTTCTAAATTCTAAAACTGTGTTGCGCTGGTACGAGTGGATCAGACACAGCAGTGCTGCTGGAGTTTTCAAATGCTGTGTCTACTCACCCACCTTGTTGATGTAAAGTAAGAGATGATAGCTCGTCTGTTGCTGCACAGTTTGCGTTCTCTAGGCCTTCATCAGTGGTAACAGGATGCGGCCCACAGCAGCGACACTGAGGTGTTTGAACACTGCAGCAGCACTAATGTGTCTGATTCACTCACACCAGTGCAACACAAGCCAACATCACCAAGCCAGTGTCTCTGTAGGGCTGATGCACCACCCAAATAATGCCTGCTCTTTGGTGGTCCTGTGAGGGTAGTGACCACTAAAGAAAAAGGCAACCCACATGGTAAGTGGAGCTGATACAATGAGCAATGTCACGTCAAGTCAAGTTTATTTGTGTAGCGCTTTTTACAGTGATGTTGTCTCAAAGCAGCTTTACAGAGTTTTGAAAACAGACAGTTACAACATATATATCCCCCAGTGAGCAAACCAGAGCCAACAGTGGCAAGAACACCTCATTCAGACTGGAGAAAGAAACCTTGGGAGGAACCAGACTCACAAGCAGAGACCCATCCTCCTCTGATCAAACAGTATTTACAGTTTAAACTAAATACCAAAGAAAAGTCTCTGTTTGAAATCTGGATAGCAAAGCTTTAGAAGCTGCACAGGTAGAGGCAGTCTCTGACTGAGGCAGTCTCTGACTGAGTCTTTACGTAAAGTGGGCATAAGCTGAAACAGTCAATGTGTTGGTATATATTAAGATATATACTAGAATATTTATAAAACACGTTAAAGCCGAGCTTTTTATTGTATTCTGTTTTATAATCTCATTAGCCTCCCTGGAGCCTGGGTTCCTCTCAAGGTTTCTTCATTTTATCAAAGGGAGTTTTCTTTTCCTTGCCACTGTTGCCTCCGGCTTGCTCTAGGGGGGCTTGGATACCCTTTTTCTTACCATCCTAAACTGCTTCTCAGTAAAGCTGCTTTGAGACAACACTGGTTGTAAAAAGCACTATATAAATAAATGTAGATTGATTAATTGATTGATTGAGATATACAAGGTGCTTCTAACCAAGTGCTTGGTGAGTGTACAAGAACTGTAGCCATTACGACCCCCGGTTCCTATTACTAGCCAGCATGTTTTAAAAAAATCAACAGGCCAAAATTTCACCTTCACCTCCCCAACTTTGCTTTTTCTTGCTATTTTCTCTTTCACTCCGTCTGAGAAGCCCCTCATCTCCACCTCCAAGCCCCTCATCTCCACCGAACCCAACAGCCAAGGATGAGCGCACTGACCAGCCGGTCCATTCACAATGAACTGAGAAATCCGAACCAGGTACAAGCCTCCTCGCGAGGTCCACAGCGCACACTCCGCCCCCTGCCGCGCGCACTCGCTCCAGCAGGGGGCGCCGCGCGCAGAGCAATTCCACGCGCTGGAAGTACTTAAGGAGCAGCGGCTGCTCAATTTGGCCACATTGGCTGCGCGCGAGCTGAGTGCGAGTTGGGGTCAGTGATGGTGGTGGTCTTCTTTTTCTGAATGAAAACACCGAAAGCAACGTTTTCTGGTCGTTTTGTTCACACACACACGTCCGCGCGCAACAGCGGACAGCAGCCTCGCGCCGGCCGCGCTTTCTCTTCTCTTCACCGCGGTTGAGTTTGTTTGTCGGCGTGTTGGTGTTGAACTGCGTCCGCAAGCGATGCGGCTCGGACGTGATTTGATGAAGGGCGCGCGCTGTTCCTCCCTGCGTTCCCCGCTATGGAGTGAGTGAAGAAGGTGAGAGAGATCCGTTTGCGCTCGTGCGTTTTCTCCTTCTTTCTTTCCTTCTTTTTTTTCTTTTCTTTTTTTCTCTTTGTTTCTCTCTCTCGCTCGCGCGCTGAATGGAGACTGTAAGTGGTCGCGGATGCGTGCCCTGTGATGCTCCTCGCGCGGCTCGGATGTGACGCCCCTCCGGATCTGTTGACCTGTTGGATTTCATCCCTATGTCCAGGATGACTCGCTTTGGGGATGAGGCGCGCTATGGCAGAGGGGCTGCCAGGGCCGGGGGCGCGCCTGGAGCCCCCAGGATGTACAAGCAGTCGATGGCTCAGAGAGCCAGGACAATGGCTTTGTACAACCCCAAGCAGACCAAGCAGAACTGCTTCACGGTCAACCGCTCCCTGTTCATCTTCAGCGAGGACAACGTGATCAGGAAATACGCCAAGAGGATCACCGAATGGCCATATCCTCTGAGCTCTGGAGACCGACTGACCTCTGATTAGCCCCCCCCCCCTGTGGCAGTGGAGATTTGAGATGCAGGAAATGGCTCGATGGAGAGGAATTGTGCGGTGACAGAGTGGTCCTTGTCATTAAGACTGCTTGATGCCACCCTGTACACCCCCTCGCACGCATCCTGGCTGGTGCCGGCTGGCCCGCTCTTTTTTAGGCTAGAGCTTCTCATACAGTCGTTCAAGGAGAAGCGAGTGCAAAGCGTTTGCCCCCTAAGAACAGACAAGCTGTCCAGCCCGGTGGACGCAGGCTCCAACACATGCAGTCATTCTGTATGACATCCAGTCTCTTCCCGTTAAAGGGGTTTGGCTGGTGATTAATGGTAGCAGTAGGTGTGGAAGCCGCTGTCACAGTGGAGATGGACCGAATGAGCTCGGGGTCCGAAGCATTTCTGTGTTGTGTGTTTTGTTCTTCTGTAGGCTGAGAGGAAAAGGCAGCGAGGCGGCTTGTTTCGTAATGCTGGCGGTGCGTACTGGCCCGTCTCCTGGTTTGCTAAATTGAGGAATTCAGGTATTGATCACCTGTTGAATTGCAGATAGGTCCTCAGTGTCTGGTTCTGAAAGAGCGCTCTCCAGGGTGCTGAAATCTCTCACCCAGTAGAAGCACTAGCCAGTGTTTTCCAGCTCCAGTCTTGTAGCCCACCTGAAGGGATGGTTTTAGTAGAGCAGGTGAATTGGTGTAGAACCTTTACATTGTGTGGAATAGGCTCTGTCAGTAATGTACATTTAGAGGATCAAATGATCATTCACATGCAAAGCACCACCTTACAGAGACTTGCAGAGCTTTCTCTAATGTAATTGATGGTAATGTAATTGTAGTGTAAGCTTCAAATAACAATAACTATGTTCTGCTGCAAAAAATGCATACAAAGCTGTAAACAAGTGGTTCTCCTTGTTCCTAAGGGTTGGAAGGGATGTGGGTATCACAGTCTTGGATGTTTGTATCGCGGTTTGGTTATGGTTTGAGTTTCGTGACGCCCTTATTAATCATTTATATTAGCTATGTTTGAACATCGGAATTTCAGTCTCAGTTTCAGTGTCGCTACTGTTTTATTGATCATTTATGAAGATATATATATATATATATATATATATATATATATATATATATATATATATATATATATATATATATATATATTTGTATCACGAGTTCAGGTCATTACAGCCCTAATTGGTTATAGTTATAGAATGTAGGAAAATGTCATGTAGCACTGTTAACATGCAGGTTCATCAGTAAACTGTGTTCAATAGCTATAAACCAAAATATTGTCCTACTGGCACACTGCCACCCCTCTTCTAGACAAGCTTGTACAGTTTATTCTCTAGTAAAGATTGCAGCTTATGGGTTTCTTCAGCTGCTTGTACCCCAGCAATTCATGCCAGATCAAAATCTACATTATAATCCATACAGGTCCCATTCAAAGCAAATAAAGTGTGTAGTGAATTGGTTGGTGGTCTATAATTAGGTGCTGTATTGTATTTATATATGGTTGCTGCCAAAGAACATCAAGTATCTCCAAAATGGTAACTTTACAGGAGAGGCTAAAAACTTTCCTTACTTTTAATGTAAGTCAATGGGACCAGAATTTGTTCCATGGTATTTGAAGCATTCTTTTTGGTCCATCAAACATGATATTTTCACCCAATGTATTTTTAAAATAATGTAGAAAAATAAAAACACATTTCTTTAGAGAACCATCTAATGCCAGTTTGCTTCAGGTCAGTGGTTTTCAAACAACGGACTTTTGCTCAATCTCAACTTCCAGCAAAAACTTAGACAGCCTTGGGGGTCCCTGTGGAGCTGTGTGAGAACCACTAGTTTGGGGAAATTTGGTTCTTCTGAGGTATCTCCCCAAAGAACCATTTCACCAAAGGGTACGCTGGGGAACCTTTATGTCTGATTCAGTTGTTCAAGTGCAGGGAGGTCATAAAACTAGTGCAGGGTGGGTGGGCTTGCAAGACTGGAGATGGGAATTGGTGGCTTAACGCTTGTCAAGAGCTGTGTCTCTTTTTTTAACTCAGGCATTGAAAAGCTCTAAATAAACTCTGAACATGCCCGAACCAAGCAATCAGGAACACTGGACACCTGCCACAGGTCTGCTAGAATGTGAAATCTAAAAGGACCCCATAAGACTCAACTGAGAAAACTCCAGAGAGAAAAAGTCCAACCAACAGATGCCCATAGAACCACATATAACCAAACACTGTATTGTTCACAGATTTGGAGTTAGATTTATGGATAAATGATGGAAGCAGTTGTGCATTTTAAAAGAGCACTTGGTCTCCAAACCATTTGCCAAGCATTAGGCGGAGCATGCACCATCCCTACGGGTGAGAAGTACATGACTGGAGTGGTCAATGGAGCTTTAGGTTTGCTCAGTGAATTGCAGTCCTATAAAGACTTGAGCCTTTGGGGGCAAGCGCAGAGAATGAATTGTAAAATGGATCTTAATGCTAGGACGAATTGAAATGGCCAGCCATCCATAAAGTGCAACTCTCCATTTGTGCGTGCTGTTCCTCCAAAGATAAATGGCTGTTAGGATGTGAAAGTAGGTAAAGAGCATGAAGCTAGTTTGCAGATTTTATCAAAACATTGTTTGTTGTAGTACAGCTCTTAATCCATGCTCTGTCCATGCTGTTATGGCAACTGTTGCAAGGTTGAACAAGTTTTAGCACTGTCGCCTCACAGCAAGATGATCCATGGTTCGATTCCCGGTCCAGCCCATCCTCCCACAGTCCAAAGACATGCATGTTAGGTTGATTGGTCACTCTAAATTGCCCATAGCTGTGAGGGTGTGCATGAGTGTTTTGGCTATGTGATGGATTGGCAAGCTGTCCATGGTGTACCCTGCCTTCGCCCGATAACACTGCCCCCCCCCCCCCCACCCCCGTGGATAAAGCGGAAGATGATGGATGGATGCATGGAAATATGCTACTGCATAGTGTAAAGTTTTTGAGAGGTAACCCAGGCATAGTTACAGTTGGTGGGCTTTGATGGGTGAACCAGCTTGCTACAGCGCCACCTTGAGGCAGATCAGTGCCGCAGCTGTAATTGGTTAAAAATACCAAACACAGAAGATCACCAACTGTGGGTGAAGCAGCTAAATGAGTACAGTCTAACATAATAAGTTTATTTAAGGGAACCTACAATTAGGGGATTATGGGCGCTAGGGTCCCTAACGAACCTCTCAAACTCCCTGAATGTTTCAAATCTGGATACTGTATCTTCTGTATTGCACACCTTGAAGAACAGTTTGTTATAATTGGTATTTTAAGAGGTTCTCCAGCCAGTAGACGCTTTCACTCGAACGTAGCGTATGGGCACAGTGCTAACGTTAGCATTAGCAAACCTAGCTGACCAGTTCACATTTGTATATTATGTTCAGTTTTCCTAAAATTTGATTTAAAAATAAACCGCAGTATATTGTCTTGTTGCAGCGTATTGAATCGTAGCCCCTGAATCATATACATATCTCCAACACACAGCACTGATTTTAAGAAACCCTTATCTTAATTAGACTGGACTAGTTTTGGCCAGCATTCTGTAAACCTTGTGCAGTCTCTCAACGGTTGCCATTGAAATATGGAGCATGGACCAGATCGGTTGTACCGTGTGTGCAGAATTCTTGGTCCCTGACAAACAGGAGCAGATGTCTGTTTATATTTCCTGTATGCAGGCAAAGAATTGTATGACAAGTCAGAGAACTGTTCCCAGATAACATTCATAGAGTGGAGGCGTTTTGAGGGCTCTAATTTTATTATTAGTGTTGCTTTTTCAGGTTCCACTCTTATTCACAGCTTCCCTAAAGAAGGTTACAATGAAATTACTAATAGAAAATCCTTAAAATGCTTTGTCACATGTGTTGCTTATCTAATGTGCATTAAGGAACATGTATGTATGTGCACCAGCTATTATACTGCAGATTCTTGCACTGTATTCGTTTCTTCTGTGTATTTGATTTTCCCAATGAAACCACTTCATTGTTTTCCTTGACCTACACACTCCATTTGAGTACATGATCCTCGCCACCATCATTGCCAACTGCATCGTCCTGGCTCTCGAACAACATCTCCCGGTTGGAGACAAGACACCCATGTCGGAACGCCTGGTAAGCCTGTTCTTTATATTTCTCCTTTTCTTCTCATTTCTGTTATGGGGGAAGTACCTCCTTTGATTCTCTTTATTGTTTGGAGTGTATGTGGTGCTGGAAGATCGTTTTATGCTTTCTTTTTACTTGATGTAGACAGGCTCAGTGTTTATTTTTCTTTGTCTTGCAAACACATACTGTGCAAAAGTCAGAGACCATCTGATTTTTTTTATTTTTTGTTATTTTCACTTAAATTGGCTGCATATTATGAAAATGTCCTCATGCACCTAAGTTTGGGTGTGGAGCGCAAAAGTGTGACAGCCCAGTCCATGTTTTGTGGGCTGCCAAGTTCAGCCATTCAACAATTCACCATTTAGATTTGGCTCCCCTTCCTACAGAAAGGTGAACCCTAAGCCTAACTCATTAGAATAATACTGTCTATAATTAGGTGCTGTATTGTATTTATATATGGTTGCTGCCAAAGAACATCAAGTATCTCCAAAATGGTAACATTTACAGGAGAGGCTAAAAACTTTCCTTACTTTTAATGTAAGTCAGTGGGACCAGAATTTGTTCCATGGTATTTTGAAGCATTATTTTTGGTCCATCAAACATGATATTTTCACCCAATGTATTTTTAAAATAATGTAGAAAAATAAAAATATTTCTTTAGAGAACCATCTAATGCCAGTTCGCTTCAGGTCACTGTTTTTCAAACAACAGAATTTTGCTCAATCTCAACTTCCAGCAAAAACTTAGACAGACTTGGGGGTCTCTGTGGAGCTGTGTGAGAACCACTAGTTTGGGGAACCTTGGTTCTTCTGAGGTATCTCTCCAAAGAACCATTTCACCAAAGGGTGCTTTAGGGAACCTTTATGTCTGATTCAATTGTTCAAGTGCAGGGAGGTCATAAAACTAGTGCAGGGTGGGTGGGCTTGCAAGACTGGAGTTGGGAATTGGTGGCTAAACGCTTGTCAAGTAATACTGTCCCCAGTCTGGGTTGCTCTGTCCATGGCTTCTGTTGTGAAATCAGCTTCTGATTCGGCAGCTTCTTGTTCATTTTTTTTCTGCTTTGCCCTAAAAGTGGCAGCTGTTGCATTTTGGTGCTTACTGCATTCAACTTCTGCACCATTGAAGATGGACTGGAGAAATGTGGGGCAGTATAACACAAACATTTTCCTAAAAGAGGGATCAACTCTTAACAGCCCATGGCAAAACAGCAAATGAGGGAAATGCCAGTATTTAAAAAAAAAATAATTAGGTTGTGTTTCTTTGGCTGTTTGGCACCAGTTAACGCTTAAAGCTGTGGTAATATGTTAAGGGGGAGGTTTTTGCTGATACTAGCTACAGGAGCCACAGTAATGTTAGAACTATTGAGTTTTTAACTAAATGCCTGTAAGATGAACTTCATCTAATCATCATGTGAATAACGTGTGAAACTTGCGTGGGGACATGCCCCTTGGAAGAGGAGGTGGGGTGAGCTCTGGCTTAACATCATTTAAATGAATTTACATGCAAACTGGCCATTCTGAACAGGGCTTTGTATACGGTGCTGTAACGTTTTATTAAGACCCCAGAAAACTGTTTTAACTTGTGAAGTGTGTAATCACCTTTAAGTGTAAGTATTGGCAAGAACCTGGTGATACAATATGTATTGTGATACAGCGGTCACGATTCAATATATCATGATATACTAAGATACTGCAAGCAAAGTGATATATTACAATTTTTCAAATCCTACTATTAAAACACACCACTGTATGAACAGGTTTGCCAATGTTTACAATAGCATTGCACCCTTGTGCTACTTGTTAATGTTGGAGTGGAGCTGAAAATGAATTAAAACACCATCTAGTGGTCAGAGGTTTAAACACAACACACAATGATTCACTGTTCGCCAGGAATCTGTGTATTGATACTGTGTATTTAAGAAACGATACAGTATCACAAAACATAATATCCCGATATTCGATTTTTCTATAGTTTCCTACACCCCTAATAGAAAAATAGGAAGACTAGACTAACTAAATACAATATCTAACTTCTTTCACAGTACTGTGAATATAGGCTGCTGATTGGTTCTTAGTTTGAAAACACAGTTCTATAAAAGGCTCTTTAGTCTCCATTCTTTAGAGAACCAACTCCAAGGATCTCTGAGTATTTCACAAACCCCTTTTTGGCACCTTTAATTTTAGGAGTGAAACAAAGACGAAGACAGGAACAATGAAGTGTTCATGGTGATAGAGACAGAAGGAGCATGGACTTTGATCTTCACCCCCAATACCCAACACTCCTACTGAAGCACATTGGTCATTTTTGCTCATGCATCAATGTTGGTGGGTGACCAGGGAGCCTATTAGAGCTGAACCTGTTTCAGCTCTCCACCTCTCAGGGCTCCCACCCTGGGCTTAAGCTTATCACCCACCCCTGCAGTCCACGCAGGAAGCACATCTGTGCCTCATTAAGCCCGAGCCTGCTGGGAGCTATTGACTTTAAATGTGAATACATGCTCTCAGGGTGACCCGACCCTAACCCACGCCGAGCAGCCTTTGATTGCTCTCCTCTGCTATCATGCTCTGTTTGAACCACCAACTGAACTGTGTTTGCCCAGTCACAGTCATAAAACACAGGTCCTTAGAGGCCTGTTGTAGAGCAATCAAAGCAGACTCCTGGCTGACTGCAATAAGGCAGTAACATCCTCTTTATGAGCTGCAGCGCACAGGCTGTAATAGCAGTTTCAAGCGAGGAGCGGGCAACGTGACAAAATGTTTTCATTAGAATGAGAAAACCTCAAAATAGACTTTTCCGATTATATCATGGTATCATCAGTACTTCTAAAACACGGAACGTCATCAGGACGTGTATGGTGACCATATAAATTGCATATTAACAAGGCATCTGTCCATTGTGTCTTCACTTTGTTTGGTTTGTTTCTACCAATTGACTGATCTGTGCTCCGCCCACTAATGTATTCTTTCATAGCAGTTGTTGCAAGCTTGGGCAAGTTTTACAGAATTCTATTAAAAATCCCATTTAATATGAGAGATGGTAGCAAGCAACTCACACTGTTGGGATAAACAGGTGTCAGTGTATTTTGTTATGTAATTAAGATTGTGTTTTCATTGCTGGCAAAGAGTTACTGGTGTTCAGTGAAATTTTGTTTTTGACTTTAAATCATTATTTTAATTCTTATTTATTTACTTTATGAACAAAAATAGTTTTTGGCCGCACATGGTTACAAGTGTTAGTAGTTTCTATTAAATTCCATAGTGAACACAGAACGGTTCATATTGAC
Organism: Megaleporinus macrocephalus; assembly: GCA_021613375.1. Lineage (NCBI taxonomy): Eukaryota > Metazoa > Chordata > Actinopteri > Characiformes > Anostomidae > Megaleporinus > Megaleporinus macrocephalus. Next base: position 13,475,746 of record CM038717.1, read on the forward strand.
CTATGTTGTGTGCTAGAAGAGCAATAATGCACAAATGATTTATGTTAAAAAAATTAAAAAAAAAGTACTGAATTCAGGATTTGTAATGATCAAAAACAAATACATTGAGGAATTCATGGAAGCTTGAAATGAATTTCTTGCAAAGATATAGAAAATAAATTGACCCAGGTTGTGTATCAAAGGGTTAAAGATACGTCAATGAAAAGTTTGAATGAAAACAAATTTGAAAGGTTTTACTACAAACATGCTCTCCCCCCCCCCGCCCTTTGTGGATAAATCCCACACTGCCACAGGCGTATGAGTGAGTTCCAATGCCATGTTCAGGCATAGACATATAAAGGCCTTCAAACAACAGAAGTAAAAGAAAGTAGTTTTGTTTTTTTTAAACACGGCTACCACTTTTACTTGTATTGCAAAGTCAGTGGTGATTGGTCAGCTTTAACCATATAGTGCTTCCCACCAAGACACATCAAGAATTTATAGGGTTAATCTGATATAGTGACCATCATAACGAGACAAGAAAGACAGAAATAGTGTGAAGTCTGATCCCAACATTAATTGTCAGTAATATCTGATTACATCACCGGGGCCTGGTGTGGGGTCTAGTTTTGTTGATCCCACTTAACAGAGTCGGTTTAAGAGTGTACAACTGGAAAATGCCTACAAAGCAAAAACAACACAGACTGTAAGTACATGAGAAAGAAAGATACACAATGTTCAGTTGGAAACTCAGTGTTATGCAAAGGTATCAAAAGTATTCATATTCATTACTCAGGTAGAAGTATAGATACTAGGGTTTAAAAATACTTCTGTAGAAGTATAAACTTTTACTCGAGTAAAAAGCTTCAGTTGATACTTCAATATCAACTGAAGCTTTTTACTCGAGTAAAAGTTTAAAAGTACTGCTTTCAAAACTACTTAAAGTATAAAAATAAAAGTAATGTAAGGAGAAAAATGCCTAAAAGACAAACACTGAGGTCGCACCATGGGGGTCTAAAGCACATTAGCCCACCTCCCCAAAAACCCCATTCTTCTACATTTACATTTATGGCATTTAGCAGAAAGTACAGACAATGGAGTGTAAATGTAAGTAGTAGAAAGTACAGACAATGGAGTGTAAATGTAAGGAGTAGAAAGTACAGATAATGTAGTGTAAATGTAAGTAGTAGAAAGTACTGATAATGGAGTGTAAATGTAAGGAGTAGAAAGTACTGATAATGGAGTGTAAATGTAAGGTGTAGAAAGTACAGATAATGGTGTGTAAATGTAAGGAGTAGAAAGTACTGATAATGGTGTGTAAATGTAAGGAGTAGAAAGTACTGATAATGGTGTGTAAATGTAAGGAGTAGAAAGTACAGATAATGTAGTGTAAATGTAAGGAGTAGAAAGTACTGATAATGGAGTGTAAATGTAAGTAGTAGAAAGTACTGATAATGGAGTGTAAATGTAAGGAGTAGAAAGTACTGATAATGGAGTGTAAATGTAAGGAGTAGAAAGTACTGATAATGGAGTGTAAATGTAAGGAGTAGAAAGTACTGATAATGGAGTGTAAATGTAAGGAGTAGAAAGTACTGATAATGGAGTGTAAATGTAAGGAGTAGAAAGTATTGATAATGGAGTGTAAATGTAAGGAGTAGAAAGTACAGATAATGGAGAGTAAATGTAAGGAGTAGAAAGTACTGATAATGGAGTGTAAATGTAAGGAGTAGAAAGTAAAGATAATGGAGTGTAAATGTAAGGAGTAGAAAGTACAGATAATGGAGTGTAAATGTAAGGAGTAGAAAGTACTGATAATGGAGTGTAAATGTAAGGAGTAGAAAGTACTGATAATGGAGTGTAAATGTAAGGAGTAGAAAGTACAGATAATAGAGTGTAAATGTAAGGAGTAGAAAGTACTGATAATGGAGTGTAAATGTAAGGAGTAGAAAGTACTGATAGTGGAGTGTAAATGTAAGGAGTAGAAAGTACTGATAATGGAGTGTAAATGTAAGGAGTAGAAAGTACAGATAATAGAGTGTAAATGTAAGGAGTAGAAAGTACTGATAATGGAGTGTAAATGTAAGGAGTAGAAAGTACAGATAATAGAGTGTAAATGTAAGGAGTAGAAAGTACAGATAATAGAGTGTAAATGTAAGAAGTAGAAGTAAAAAGTCAGCTAAAAAATAATTACTCTAGAAATAACCAAAATTTCTACTTAAGTAAGGTAACTAAGTATTTGTACTTAGTTACTTGACACCTCTGGTGTTATGCAGCAACTCCAGCGTACAGTATTCAGGTTGAATGTAATATTTGCCTGCATTCTGCGAATCTTGTCCAGGTCAGTACAGGTCAGTTGTTTTTAGTTTCCTCTGTTTAGTTTCTTTCATAGTTTTTCATTGTGATACAGATCATGAAAATGGCTTCAAGTATTAGAAAATGTTTTTAAACATGGCCAAACTTGAAGGCAGTTCTGTTTGTAGAGCACGAGGCAGGGCGAGAGTCTTGTGTCTCAGATAAAGTCAATGATATCCTCTCAAACACGGCCACCTGCTCCTGTTTCCAATTAGCCGACACGCTGTGTCCCGCCATCAGCAACTCCGCACGGCAACAAGCAAACAAAAGGTACTTAACACTGAGCGAAAAACGATTAATGTAGGAGGAATCCATTGTGGCGCCAGTGTTATTATACTGTTTCTACAGTGTCAAACTCTATGATGCGGCCTCCGCTGGATATTTACAGTTTAATCCCCTTGCTGGAAGCCCCTCCGCACACATATGCTGAAACCCTACAGACTCTGGAGTATTTATAATGAATCCACTTTGCTCTATACATAATAGATAGTGGCATGCTATCCACACTGTCGTTCTTATAACCCTCTCTCCTCCACCCACGGCCCCTTATGCTTGGGAATTAGTCATTACGCAAGGCTTTTTGTTCAGGTTTGGATGGATGGACTTCATTTTAGTTCTGAGATCTTTTAAGGGAATGTTGAAGAGATGGAGAACCAGCTGGGCAAATGTGTGTAATTACTTTTAATATTACAGTTTTTAAAAATATGACTTAATTTAGCTGGATTTTTAATGGTAGTCAGCTGTAGGCGTGGGCAATATGGTAAAAAATATTATATCACAGTACTTCATTTTCATGATACACCATAGTTATTATGATTTTTTGAAACTAGTAGTGGCCTGGAATAAAAACCTAAGAATACAATAAATGATTATTCAACAGTTTATATACTGTAGCTACGCGAAACCCAATTAAACAGGAGTAATTATGCTGTCTTTATGATCTCTTTATACAAACTATAATTGGTCAGTGCTCTTTTAATATATTAACTATATCCACAATAAGCTCACAAATGCAGTTTGTACATAAAAAAATAATCACAATAACATATATATATATATATATATATATATATATATATATATATATATATATATATATATATATATATATATATATATATATATTATAATAACTATAATAACTTCCCAAACGCCTGATAGTCTACTTAGAAATGCTCCTCTTAAGATCTTAAGTGAAGAGCTTCAATAAAAAACACCCAATTCTAATTTAAAATTTTAATTTAAAGGAAGTGTATTCCATTAGTATTAGCAGATACACAAGGTTTTGATATTGGTACCAGTAAGGTAAGTAAAGTAAAACAGCAGTATGGTGTTTGGGGCTCGTTCAAATAATTTTAACACCCAAGTAGTTGCTTGTTACTGTGTTTGGAAGCGTCATCTTGTTTCAAGCCAAATAATTTGTAGCCTAAAATAAATTCCATCAACAAAAGCCTTTAGGGTAAACTGTGATTGTGAAAGCTACACCACATAAGTTTTGGGGATTTGGAGACCTCTCTGGTGAAAATAGGTAATCGCACAACATGCCGAAAAATATTTTGCTTCGGACCACTTCTCTGAGTGGATCAATCTGATCATTGGGAGCGATTATTTAAAGAGAACTCGATCAAAACTTGGTCAGGATGGATGTGAATGATCTATAATTGTGCTCATTCTTTATCAGTATAATGTCGACTTTGAATTTGAGACCAAACTCCTATATTTTTGAGCTGGTGTGTGATGTTAATGCATAAAGGCATAGCATGTGGTCTGAAAAGCTCCCATGAAATCCTGACAGATGCTGCCAAGTTCTATATGATTTTCCAGGCTGTAAAGTGCGACCTACAGCAGTGCATACACACACACAATCTGTATTTCAGCATGTTTTTTACTTCTTTTTTTCACAATTTTACTAAAAAAATATATATCTTAGTACAGTTTTAATATATTGCTGCTGTCAGAACAAGACCTCATATCCCAAAAATGGTAACTGTACAGGAAGAGGGGGAAAAAAAAGATAAAATAAGAATTTTAAAAAAAAAAAGTAATTTTGTGCTATTTCCTTTGAAATTTACAGACTATATTATGGGCATGAGATACTTTTATATAAAGTTTATGATATGGAAAAAGTTACAGCAGTTTAATATATCCATGAAAGGCACATACAGAACTGTGCAGAAGTTTTAGGCACTTGGGGACATTATTATATTTAAAAAGCTATTTTCTCCAGCAAGAAAGCTTTTATTTACTCAACAAAACTCTTTATTTATTAAATATTTAAATTACATTAATACAGTAAGTAGTGTTTTTACACTAAAATGTCAGTATGTTTATTTAACCCTTTCCAAGCCTCTCCTTGTGGAAACAACCCAGTATTATTTACAGTTCTCATCTAATACCTGCTTTGACTGCTCAGTACTTCATTAAGCTAAATCAAGATTGCTGCTGAAGGAACTGAATACAATTATACAATGTCGGGACGTTCAGGAGAAATCTGGAACTACACTTTGTTCTTCAAACTGGAGCTCAAAATATGATCTACTTCTCTCACAATAAGATATTTATGCTGCTTTGTATTGTATTTATGTTTATTTACATATATTCTAATGATATCTGGTGTTCTTACTGGTGAAAATACACTTCTTGCTCAAATAACGGATAATAAACAATGAGCTTAGGTGTCTAAGACCTTTGCACAGTAGTGTACAATGACAAACGAAAGTACACAGCTTTCCATATGGTTAGTGAAGCTTAACCACAGCAGTAACAATATATTGCAGTAAGAGGTTGTCATAACAGGAACATGTCTGTTCTATTAGACAGACGAGTAAGAACACTTCAAATATTGTTTTAAAAAATTTTTTTTAAATAGTTTTAATATTCAACTGCTCGTTTGGAAATATAACAGAGTATTTAAAGACTGTGAAGTGCTTTAAAAAGGCTGGTTCTTCAAAGGTTCTTCAGTAAAGGCACTGATTACATAACGGTGAACTAAGAACCGTTTGAATATGAAGGAAAACTTGTCGTATGTACTACTTGAATAGAAACAGGTTCTATGTGGCTCCAAGCAGGAAATTATAAGTGACATAATCCTTTTTTTATATGCCTGTTAAGCGTATAACTCCAATCCTATTTCCATATAAAGTTTGTTTAAGGGCTCCAATCCAGCATGTTTACACACGTGCTTCATTCGTTGTGATATAAAAAAAGATGAATGTGCAGCTGGCTGTGTCCTCTCTGCATCTTTTCATCCATTTTCTCCTGAAAAGCTCATGATATGCGTCTGAGGGTTACGCAACTCTTGGTTCGAGGGCTAAGGGGCGCATATAGAAGACATATGATTATGATATATATGATTTCATTAGCAGCAACATGAACACAAACACATCTCAGTGCTGTCTGGATTATTTGTAAGTCCCACTTTATTATTATTCCAGCGTAAAGGATGTTAGACTGTTCTAGAAAGGCTAGTTTGTAAGGAAGCTGTGTGTATCTTCCTGAAAGAAGGATGATGTGCTCAGGAGGAGCAGGAGGGAGGTCAGGCTGGTGTAAGTGCTCCGGGTGCCCCGGGGCATCGGTGATATTAATGGGTGCTATTTCTAAAGCAGCGTGCCGCACGCTCAGAGCAGTACAGGAGCTCGACAAGAGCGATTTACGGAGAGCTGTGCTCCACTGTTGCACAACCTCTGCTTAGATTCAACAAGTGAGCGACCGCGTTTCTTCTCCAAAAAGTTTCATTTAGTGGTTTTTGTCCTTCGGATGATCAAGCTGCCTGTTGCGTGGCTAAGATTTTTCCAGATGAATTTGTTCAAAGCAAACACATCACTTTAAGGGCAGAAGTAGCTGTATGTTGGATGGCCTGCTCTGTTGGACAGCCCTCATACACTGATGTTCTAATGATATCTGGTGTTCCTAAACATTAAAACCACCTCCTTGTGTCTACACACATTGTCCATTTGATCAGCTCCACTAATAGGAGCACTTTGTAGTTCTACACTTACAGACTGTAGTCCAGGGGTCACTAATAGACAGACCACAGTCCGGATCCGGACCCAGACGTTTTCCAATGCGGACCCAAACCGATAAACTATTGAGAATGATTTAATTTAGACTGTGTTTATTTTAAGCGGTGGAGCTTCTCTCATCTTTACGGTATACAGGCTTCACGGCGCAGTGAAATCAGAGACCAATCACGTGCGCTGTAAGATCACCAAAGACGCTCCTCAGCCAATCAGATCTGTGCAGATTGGGGAGTGCAAAGCGCGCACACAGGCGAGGTTTGAAGCGAGAAGCAGCAGCTGGAGACTAAAGCAAGTCAGAAAGAATAACGAGCTCTAAAAACAGAAAAGATAACAGTGAAAACTGACTGTTTAACAGGAACGGTTCTGGAATGGACCTGCTCGTCCAGTTTTGGAGAATCTGTAAAACCAACATGTCTATTTGTGAAGCTGAGTTAACAAGAAGACACACGTTTTATTTACTTTCTCTATAAATAAACACTTTAAGATGCACTTTTTTTTCAAAAGTATTCCTTTTTTTAATGTAGCTCTTGATTTTACTTGAAGTGAGGACAAAAAATTTATTGTAATGAGTTTTATAAATAATTCATTCAGTTCAGCATTTAAACAGTAAATATACTGAACGGTATTTGTAATAAGTTGGTCTTTCAGTAGCTGATGGTATAAGATGCTGATACTAGGTAACTTAAATATACAGCATATGGCACTGAATCATAACACAAGTTAGAAATGATGAGGGTCCGGACCTTGGCCTGAGAAACTCTCCTCTAACTGGACCTTACTGAACTCTAATTAAATACCCCTGCTGTAGTCCATCTGTTTCTATGTATACTTGTATACTCTGTATACCCTGTTCTTCAATGATCAGGACCCTCAAAGGACCACCACAGAGCAGGTATTATTTGGGTGGCGGGTCATTCTCACCACTGTAGTGACACTGTGTGTTGTACTAGTACGAGTTTTTAAACACTGTGGTGGTCCATTCTTGTTGGTCCACCGTGTAGAAGTAAAACGCAGTTCATCTAGAATTGCCTGTTTTATAATAAACATTTCTAGATTAAGCCACTCAGCAGTGGTGATAGGAACCAGACTTCAGAAACATTTAATGCTTCTGAAAGGTTTCTCACAGAAAGCTATCACAAAACACAAAAAAAATGGTTACAAATATGCTACCGGAACATTCTGAGATAAGGTATTGGCATAAAGCTTTGAGCTGGAGAGATACCTGCAGGATAAGGTCCCGAATCAATAGTGTTGTTTACCACTATTGTTCCATCAAGATATAAAAAGTCTATATATGCTCTGTTTTTGGAAAGTAAGTGAAATGACTGTATTGTGTTTATTATAACTGTTGTAAAGAAAGAGTTGATTTCTGCAATGAATCATTTTACATAAAACCAGTCTGATTTCATTCATTCATCATTTAAACCGCTTACTCCTGGCTCGCTCACTGGTCAGAAGACAAGGCTCATCTGTTGCTGCACAGTTTGTGTTGGTCATTCTCTAGTTTTTTATAAGTGGTCACAGGATGATGCCCACAGGGCATTGTTGGGTGGATGTTGCTGGTTGGTGGATGATTCTTAGTCCAGCTGTGACACTGAGACACTGTCTGATCCACTCATACCAGTGCAACACTAACACACCACCATCATGTCAGTGTCACTGCAGTGGTGAGAATGAGCCACCTCCCTAATAGTACCTGCTCTGTGGTGGCCCTGTGGGCGTCCTGACTGTTAAAGAACAGGGTAAAAGAGGACAGAGAAGCAGATGGACTACAGCAGGGGTATTTAATTAGAGGTCAGTAAGGTCCAGTTAGAGGAGATTTCTTCAGGCCAAGGTCCGGACCGTCATCATTTCTAACTTGTGTTATGATTCAGTGGTGTATCCTGTTTACTGAAGTAGTCTAGTATCAGCATCTTATACCATCAGCAACTGAAACACCAACACATCCCACATACTGTTCAGTATATTTCAGTATATTTACTGTTCAAATACTTAACTGAATTATTTATAAAGCCCCAAATAATATTTTTTCCTCACTTCAGGTGAAAACAAGGGCTACATTTAATAAAACAGAATGCTTTTGAAAAAAAGTGCATCTTAAAGTGTTTATTTATAGAGAAAGTAAATAAAACATGCATCTTCTTGTTAACTCAACTTCACAGATTGACATGTTGGTTGTACAGAGCGGTATTCTCTAAAACTAGACGAGCAGGTCCATTCCAGAACCGTTCCTGTTAAACAGTCAGTTTTCACTGTTGACTTTTCTGATTTTAGAGTTTTGAGATCTAGTTTAGAGATTTTAGAGTTTTAGAGATGTCTGAGTTCACTGCGCCATAAAGCCTGTATACCGTAAAGACAAGAAATGCTCCACAGTCTAAATTAAATAATTCTCAATAATTTATTGGTTTGGGTCCGCATTGGACAATGAGTGGGTCCGGATCCGGACTGTGGTCCACCTATTATTGACCCCTGGACTATATATATATATATATATATATATATGTATACATCTTAGTAGCTTCTCACAACCCCAAACACATTCAGCGATGTTGAGGTCTGGACTCTGGCTGGACAGTCCATTGTTGGGGACACTGGAGGTGGAGTTTACTTACTCTGGGTAGTAATTATGCTGGTGTAATGTAATGTTCTGCTGTAGGAACGTCTGTAGTACAGTAAGTTTAGTGCATTGCTTCAGTATTTATTTAACTCTTTAATGCTCTTCATCCCAGGCTACAGTGGAAAGGAGCTGCTCTCTTTCACCTCCCTTTTGCTCTCTCTCTCCACTCCTCCTTGCACGCTTCATTAATTTCTTTTCCTTCAAACAAAAAAAAAATCCTCATCCCTCTTTTCACTCCCTCTTTCTCTCGGCAGGACGACACAGAGCCCTACTTTATCGGAATATTCTGTTTCGAGGCCGGCATTAAGATCATCGCCCTGGGCTTTGTCTTTCACAAAGGCTCCTACCTCCGCAACGGCTGGAACGTAATGGACTTCGTGGTCGTCCTGACTGGGTGAGTCCACAGCCTGCGGACCGAGAGTCGGCACGCTGGAGATGGATGGATATCTGTGTGTGTGTTGTGTGCCTGTGTGTGTTTGGGAAAAAAATGCAGGTTTTTTTCACAGAAGTGCTTGTTAAGCCATGTGCTGGTGGGCTCCCCATCTGTATTCCTGTAAACATTGCCCTCTGGCTGCCTTGTTTGTCACTCAAGAAGTAGACGAGGTGGAAGCTTTGAGAAAATAAGAAATATCGGATGCTTGTTTTGAGAAAAAAGTCACATACAGTCCCCAGTAGGCAAGGCATGGTGTTCTTGTTTGGCTTTTTCAGGATGGTGAGTCATGCTTCTGAGTCTTTATATATATATATATATATATATATATATATATATATATATATATATATATATATATATATATAGTCGCTGTCATAACAAAAAAACATAAAAATGTTTTTGAAGGGAATTCCATTGATTGTTGATAACGTCTGCATAATCAAGTTGCTCGAGAGAAACCCAGAATGGTTTGGTGTGAGATGCTTAATTCCAAACAAACGTACCGAGTCAGAATTGGTCACAGTGTTGGAATCGAATGTCTGAATACCTCTTAAAACTTCTAGTACACTACCAGTCAAACGCTTTAGATCACTACCAGTCAAACGTTTTAGATACACTACCAGTCAAACGTTTTAGATACACTACCAGTCAAACGTTTTAGATACACTACCAGTCAAACGTTTTAGTACACTACCAGACAAACGCTTTAGATCACTACCAGTCAAACGTTTTAGATACACTACCAGTCAAACGTTTTAGATACACTACCAGCCAAACGTTTTAGTACACTACCAGTCAAACGTTTTAGTACACTATCAGCCAAACGTTTTAGTACACTACCAGTCAAACGTTTTAGTACACTACCAGTCAAAGGTTTTAGATACACTACCAGCCAAACGTTTTAGATACACTACCAGCCAAACGTTTTAGATACACTACCAGCCAAACGTTTTAGAACACTACCAAACGTTTTAGTACACTACCAGCCAAACGTTTTAGATACACTACCAGCCAAACGTTTTAGATACACTACCAGTCAAACGTTTTAGTACACTACCAAACGTTTTAGTACACTACCAATCAAACGTTTTAGATACACTACCAAACGTTTTAGTACACTACCAGCCAAACGTTTTAGTACACTACCAGCCAAACGTTTTAGAACACTACCAAACGTTTTAGTACACTACCAGCCAAACGTTTTAGTACACTACCAGCCAAACGTTTTAGATACACTACCAGCCAAACGTTTTAGTACACTACCAGCTGAACGTTTTAGATACACTACCAGTCAAACGTTTTAGTACACTACCAGCTGAACGTTTTAGTACACTACCAAACGTTTTAGTACACTACCAGTCAAATGTTTTAGTACACTACCAGCCAAATGTTTTAGTACACTACCAGTCAAACGTTTTAGATACACTACCAGCCAAACGTTTTAGATACACTACCAGCCAAACGTTTTAGATCACTACCAGTCAAATGTTTTATAACACTACCAGCTGAACGTTTTAGATACACTACCAGTCAAACGTTTTAGATACACTACCAGTCAAACGTTTTAGATACACTACCAGCCAAACGTTTTAGTACACTACCAGCCAAACGTTTTAGTACACTACCAGCCAAACGTTTTAGTACACTACCAGTCAAACGTTTTAGATACACTACCAGTCAAACGTTTTAGTACACTACCAGCCAAACGTTTTAGTACACTACCAGTCAAACGTTTTAGATACACTACCAGTCAAACGTTTTAGTACACTACCAGTCAAATGTTTTAGTACACTACCAGCCAAACGTTTTAGTACACTACCAGTCAAACGTTTTAGTACACTACCAGCCAAACGTTTTAGTACACTACCAGCCAAACGTTTTAGATACACTACCAGTCAAACGTTTTAGATACACTACCAGTCAAACGTTTTAGTACACTACCAGTCAAACGTTTTAGTACACTACCAGTCAAACGTTTTAGATACACTACCAGTCAAACGTTTTAGTACACTACCAGTCAAACGTTTTAGTACACTACCAGTCAAATGTTTTAGTACACTACCAGTCAAAAAAAAAACAGTAGTGTTTTTAAAAATTTGACTGGTAGTGTACTTTGTACAGGCATGTTGACGCCCAAAGGAACAAAATTAACTTAAGTAGAAAGAATTTCATTTGTGCGTTTGTCATAAAATGCTGATAATATAAGAGTTTCATTATGTGTTTGGTGCATCTACTCTATTCAGCAATTATCAAAACTTATGAGTACGGTTCAAACCAATAAATAGATTTAAGTGCTTTAACCTTGTTAAATCCTAAGGACCTATGTATGGTCAAGTAAGTAGACATTAGTTTCAAACTACTTAGTTTTTTATGGTAGTAATTGTATCTTTATCTTACTAGTATCTAAATACTAAGCCTGGAATTTTAGAGGTTAAATGATGAGTTGTGTTTTTTTCTAAGGTTGTGTAGTTTATGAGTAGAACAGGTCATACTGGCTGTGTTGTCTCTGCCTCTGTCTCAGTCGTGCTCATCCCATTGTTGGCGGCAGGGCACTTTAGAAGTCCCTCCAGAGGGCTGTTCTTACCCCGCTTACCCTAGAAGAACTGATAGCTAACTCTCTCACGTACTCCGCTGGACTCCCATCTCTGTCGGCATCATCGGCTCATAACAGCTGTGTGTGTGTGTGTGTGTTTGTGTGTGTGTGTGTTTGTTTTTGTACATTTTCATGACCATAAGTCCCACCTCAGGAGAAAAGCTGTGGATAACTGGGCTAACCCACAGGTGTAGTGGTCCTCACTGTTTAAAGTAATTGTTTCACCTGTAAAGCCCATTTGTAAAGAATCTCAGGGTAGAAGTATTTTTGGTATTGTTATACTTGGTAGCTTTAGTTCTATGAAAGGACCCCTAGTGCAGTTGCTTTGCACAAATAACATTGCTGTCCCATGACGCTCGATCCGCTCACCAAATAAGCGGACCAGACTCCCTGGGCATGTGCCTTGATGTGGTTCTGTCAAATATGTTGGTGTGAAAACTAATGGAATTTTTCAAAATCATAAATATACATATATTATATGCATATCGTCGCTGTCCAATGAAAAACAAGTATCTCTAAAAAGTCAACTTTACAGGAGAGGACAAAAACTTTCAATTTACTTTCAATGTAAGTCAATGGAACCAGAATTTTTCCAAGCTATTTTAGAGCATTTCTATTGGCCCATTCTTTATGAAACTTTTACACAATGTAAACGGCAGCTGTCGTGTTCAAAAAATGTAGAAAAATGAAAATCGTTTTGTTGGCAGCGACGATATACAACATTTTGGATGATGTTATTCCATATAGATGCTTTTTTATAACACAGTCATAACACTGCAATGTCTTGATTTAAGGGGGCGTTCTGCATTGTCATTCCTTTTGTGTTTACTGCACCCTGCATTTTCTTTTTACATTTTTTTTTGGACAACGACAATATAAAATGTACATGCATGGAATATTTTTATGACAAATATGGCCCATTTTTTACGTGTATTTGTATATGTGTAAGTGTTTGTGGAGAAAGCCTTGAGCGTGAGGCTCTACACGGTCCTATTATCTTATTACTTTAGGAAACAAGGTTTATTCTCTGATTGATTTCTGCTTTTTATCATTTCACTAATGTATTTATCAGTGGCCGTGACAGCCATGCTGGAACAGATTGGGTTTAGTTAGCTTGCCCATGGAACCAGCAGCACAGTCATCAGCTCTGATCAAACCCAGGACTACTGGGCTTCCATCCCAGCAGCAGCACTGTCCCAGATTACAGCAATGCTTCCATTAGAAATTCTCCTTTAAATGCTTTGTGTCTGTTTAGCTCTGGAGCTGCAAGGCTATTGTAGTACTGGAAGCCTGTAGCCACCTGTAGCACTGTGCAAACTTTACATCCAACTCTTCTGACACGTGTATCAAACCAAGTTGTTAAAGGAGCATTCCACAATGCTATGTAACACACATACACACAAAGGGGATTTGGCTTCTATCCGATGGCAGAGAACCATGTTGACCACCAAGTAGAGTCATATTACAGAATTTTATTATAGTTAAAATTTCAAACGTATTCAACTTATTTGGACTGACAAAGACTAATCAGACTTTTTGGCCTAACCAGAAATGGGCCTGAGGTTAAATGGCTGTGTGAGACAGGGATGATGCAAATAACACAGCCTACGTTGCAGTCTTGCATTAATAACATTGCCAGGGATCTCTGCCGAGATTTACTCTGGTTGTAAACTTTTTTTTCTAATCTCCAATTCCCCCGACAATGTTTTCTTCTGTCTCTTCACAGCCATGATGTCCACACTGGGAATATCCAGCTAGCTTCTTCTTATAGCTAGCACAAGTAGAGCTATTGCAATAACCGCAATATTGTAATACCACGCTATTGACCTGCCAACCGCAGGGAATTGCAAGCAACCGTGGATGTTAATTATTATTTCAAAATGCCAACCGTTCGCATTCGTTGCTGCCAACTGCTGAGTGTTGGCCTTTTTTTGGAAACAATGGCGGCTACCCTGGTCGCAAAACCAAATGCGACTTCGCCCGTTTGGGCATTTTGGCTTTCAACCAAATAAAAAGAGAGCCAGCCAATTTAGAGGCAATATCCAAATCTGTGCCCGAATGGTTGCTGTGAAACAGGGAAATACATTAAATTTGAGATCCCACCTAGCTACCTATCATCCAGCTATCCAAGCGCAACTGCCCCCACCAGCACCAAGCCGGAGCAGCCTCATAAGGAACAGCTCCAAATACCAGAGGTATAGATTTGCTCTTTACCCCAAGCCCCGCCCCCAACCATGTTATTCACAGCTACAGACGATGTTAGCCTGCTGTATGCTGTGGGCCAGTCCTAATATCTCCATTAACGCTATTAGGATGGACTCATTTTATTAGACTTACTTGTTTCTTTGAAAAGTAGCTCCTTATGTCCACACACTTCTTTTTGCTGCTGTCCTCACTCGCTTTTGACACCCGCTTGTCTACCACGCTGCACCTGAGTCTTGCACAGTGAGTCTCGCATATGACTGGAAATTCTCTATCCAGTTTTGGTGCTGCTGACAACCAGAGTCTCACGTGATAGCAGGGAAAGGCACAGCCAATCACACTGGCCATATGTGTTACGGGGAGGAAGGACTCCAGTAGACAACGTGATTTAATCATTTCTGGCCCTTTAGGTTAATCGGACGTTAATAGATTGGGATTTTTTTTTGGAGGAGATCAAATTATTGGTGGGGACAAGTCACTTCCGTCCATGCTAATTCTACACCCTTGCCAAATACAGTCGTGAATGTCTGCCGTAATGCTTGTTGAGGAGTTGGTCCCTTCAGCACGGTCGAGAAACCTGCATTCAAGTCGATACTTGAGAAATTTAAGTGTTACGAGTTGCCTGGCAAGACGTATTTTTATACGTGCCTTAACGTTTTTCTTCATTTATTTTCTTTTCACAGCATATATCAGTCTTAGGCTATAAGCCAGACTTTTTTCCTTGAAAGAGTAAAGGAGCTTTTGCATTTAACAATAAAGGACTGTTTAATTTTTCCTACAACTGTGCCGTCTTTGTTATAAAATATATCATATTCCCAACAATAACATATAATAAATAATAACAAATAATAACAATTACAATAAAATTGTTTATATAGCACTAAAATCAGGATACGTTAATAAAAACAAAAATGGCGATAACACTGCATATTGCGGCGTGGAGCGCTGCTAATTTACTCCAGTGGCAATTCTTTCACCGCGATAGTCCTAAACACAAGTCTTATAATTGTTGGTGTGTGATGTGATGCGGTCTCATAAAGCATTATGCAGTTTAGGGCTGAAACGATTCGTTGAGGAACTTGATTACCAAAATCAAGTGTTGCCAGGTGACACGAAGAAGACTTGATTTGATGGGGTGGATTGCAAAATAGAGAAAGAGAGAGAGAATAAGGAGAGATGAACAAAAGAGATGGGTCAGAGAAAACCATACACAATGTCCAAAGTCTACTGTAAAACCGAACTAGCCGAGAGAGCCGTTACTGAGCGCCAACCTGAAGAAAGACGTGACTGAAGTTAGCTTCTTATGTAAATTCCGCCTTTCCACCTTAAATGACGCAGCAGTTACAGGCGCCAGAATGTAACTTCTATACCATTTAAGGTGGAACGGAGAATTTAAATAAGAAGCTAACTTCAGAAAGCAAGCAACTGAGCTTTTCCAGTAAACTGATAGCGAGTCTGAGTTTTACGGTAACCTCTAGCTGAGCACGACACCAGTGTTTCAGCATCTGAGCAGAAAGCAGTTCATTCTACACGTCCAGTCCACAGAGCAGAGCAACACACAGTAGTAATAAATTTAGTAATACATTTTAATAGTAATTGTTAAAATATTTTCTTTAAAACTGTACTATATGCAATTTAAGCAATACACTGTTAAGTACCCTGCATTATTTTATCTTTTATTTACTATTGCTCTTTAATTAAAAAAATATATATATTTTATCCGATTACTCAATTAATCGATGGAATACTTGATAGAATACTTGATTACTAAAATAATCGATAGCTGCAGCCCTAACGCAGTTCTTGCCAGGGGTCTCATTTGTGCTTCTCCCAAGTTACATAGCGCTCCAACCCAAACCCTAACCTTCTTGGCCTGAGGTGGCAATGACAGAGATTCCGTTCTCCCTATTATAAGTTGGTCTTCAAAATGAAAAAGTTCAAAACTTGCTTATGTTGTAAAGAAGAACGGCCAAACTGATAACTTCCACTTATAACTACCTAGTCTCATATCTACAGTGCCAAATCAATCATCTTTGACCACCATGTTGTGTAATTGAGTTTCTGGCTTGAGCGTATAAAGAGAACATGAAGACTTCAGGTCCATCACTCACTGCCGTCTATGTTTTCATGCTGCTTTGTCAGCTTTGAAGCGTCGAGTCCTGCTTGTTATTGCTTTCGGCATTGTTTTCCACTTCCTTCCCGTCCTACATTAGTCTCCGCACCTCTCTTATCACCACCTGCTCCTGACGTACTGTGCCATTACTATCTGGAATTTATGTATGGCGCGCCGCGGCTTGGTGCTGGTACAACAAGACTATCTTTGGATTTATGGCACAAATAATGGCCATACTGAAAAGTGAATAAACAGATAAATCAAGCCAGAGACTCGGACAGAGGCAGCCAAAAAAGTGGATAGAGTGAAAGAGGGTGACGCTAGAGAGGATTGATGAATGATAAGTATTAGAGACACGTGGCTTGAATCAGTTGAGAAGGTTTGTCTGAAACCTCATACGGAAGCATTCGTTCCTTTCACCTTGAGTCAATGAGTCAGTTATAGTGAGATGCCTGCTTAAGTTAAAAAGCTTTTTTATCATTTCAGTTAAATACAAATCCACAGCAAGACAGAAAAACGTCCCCCAGAACTGTATAGTGCAACACAATAACACAAGTGCGGATTTATACAATATATTGTTGCCGTCCAAAGAAAAAACATTGTTGTTGATTTGTTTAATTGCTTTTATTGTTGATTTTTTATTTTTCTACATCATTTGAGAATTTCATGATGATTGGATCAATAGAAATGCTCTAAAATTGCTTGGGAAAAAATCCTGGTTCCATTGACTTACATTAAAAGCAAAGAAGATTTTTGGCCTCTCCTGTAAAGTTGCCATTTTGGAGATACATATTTTTTTTGGACAGATATGATATACAATGCAGACAAAAGAGCAATAATAAATACATAAATGAGACACGGGTCAGACCAGACTGTGGAACAAAGACAGGTGTAACATACTCTGGCACATTAGCATATAGCTTAGCGTATATGGCCATAGCAGTTACTGAGGAAACAACCAGAACAGCAGTATGGAAATACAGTAGGTGCATCCGAAATCGCCTACTTGTCAGTAGTTTTAGTGAGTTTTAGGAGCCACACAAGCTCGGACGAACTATGTCCCCCATATTGCCAGCCTCCTGTGACACAAGACATCAGACCACCACCGTAAAAGTCCTGCTCTTCATTAAAAGCTCCGTTTACTGACAGATTTAGAAATTTTTTGTGTCACTGATCTGCGTTTTTGTCTGAATATGTACTCAGACAGTGTTGCTGTAGCTCAGGGAAGATGAAATGGGAGGAAGGTAATCATTGTTTACCTCAGCAGTAGCGCTAACTTCTGTAGCAGCAGTTCACTAGCCGTAGCTGCGTACACACAGCTGACGTTCCGCTTTTCACTGCTTTTGTCCTCCGCTTTGAATTCCTTCACTGCTCCAGGTGAATCATGGGATAGCACAGTGTGCTGTGTTCGCCTACATAAAAATGGCTGCTGATTAAGTAGATCATCCGGGTACCATTCACCTACTACTCAATGCCTACTGAGTATTCGGACATACTAGCCGCCCTCGCCTACTGATTTTGCCTACTGAGTAGTAGGCAAGTAGGCGATTTCGGACGCAACTAGTGTTTGATTGATGCAGTATTGCAGCTGCTCATATTGTTCTGGAAATGTGCAATAATCCAAGTAGCAGTATATACAAAGTATATCAGTTAAAGTGTGAAATGCAATATTTATATTTAAATACATCTCAGACAAAATCTGGACTGGCAAGCAGCGGGATGGTGTTGTGTGTGTGTGTGTGTGTATGGGTATGTCTGAGTATGAAGGCGTCCATCAGATTAGTCTCTGAGAATCTAATGCTTGTGGAAAGTGACTAGTGCACAGTCTGGCTGTGAGGGCCCAAGTGCTACAGTACCTTCTTCCAGATGGCAGAACAGAGAGTAGTTTATGTGAGGGGTGTGTAGGGTCATCTACAAAGCTGGTGGCTTTTTCAGATGCAGCGTGTGGTGTAAATATCTGTGATGGGTGAATGGGTGGGTCTGTGATATTTGCTGAAGGGTTTTGCAGTCTGAGGGTAGGTGCAGTCCTCAAACCAGGCAGTAAAACAGTAAGTAGTAAAGAATCAAAATTTCTGTATCGCTTAACCATTGAGATGCAAACAAATAACTTGATGTGAAATTCTTGATTATGTTTTAGAGAAAAGGAGAATTATAAAATAAATTGAATTAGAATGACCACGATGGTGATAGGAACCAGACATCTAAATACTAGTTTAATCCCTATAAAGCCTCAAAAAGCATTTTCTCAGCATTTTATTCAGTTATTATGTTTCTGTGGAACTTATTAGACAGTCAAGCTCAGTGCTCACATTTAAGAAACATGTCAAATGTATCTCTTTAACTCTGCTTTTAATTAAAACTCTAAATCTCAGTACCTATACATTTGATCTTTGTTGTTGCCGTATTAAAAGTCTACTTCTACTGATGGCAACTGTTTGTAAAGCACTTGGAGCTCTCTATGGCTCACTAATGGTTTTGGATGGTAAAGAAAACGGTCTATATTTATGATGGTGAACCTGGTTAATGTCACCGCCAATATAAGGTAATCTGTGTTGCTAACTTTCTCCACAATGAACTGCTTCATATTAAAAAATGCTGAATGACTATTTACATATCAGCTATTGAATTATGCAGAAATGATGAGAAGTTGCTGAAATTCCCTGTTAAGTTGCTGCGGTCATATTAGCCACATTTACAGACAGAACATTGACAAAAGTTCATAAATTGCTTTCTCAAATGAAGCCGCCACACTAGTTCCACTTTCTGGCCTTGCTTGACATGTCCATTATTTGGCCTCTTAACTGAAGAGAGAAATTTAATTTTTCTCCAACTGCATTAGGCTTCCTCTGGTGTTAAGAGCAGAATTTCATTTCTACGCTCAAGAATTTAATTTGTCATAGAAAATGCAGTGGGTAATTATTTGGACTGAACTGCGACCTCTGAAATGGAAACGTGGCGAAACAGCAGCATTTGGAGCGCACGTCTGCGCTTCTGCGGGTTGGTTGGCTGCGTGCTTTGAAAGAACAGTTTAATATCCATAAAAGCTAAATAAACAGTGCACTTCTTTTCCTGGAACTGCGCTTTCTTTTTTTTCTGTCTGGTTAGCGTTAGAAAACACAAAACAAAGGAGTCCAATCAAAATAAGCGGTGCCAGATTTACAAGACATTGTTTTAGCAGATCGAAAATGCAGATGGTGTAATTGTTTGTCAGCCGTGATATTAGTAGAAGACATCATTGTTTATGAAAACAAGAAATTAATGTTGAAGCCACTTGCACACATAATGTCATGTTTGTTTGATCTGTATTATTTATTAACAATGCATTGTGACTGATTATTGAGTGTGCATCACTAATCAGTCAATTGCATTGTCATAAACAATATATGGAAACATCCTGTGTTGAATTAATTGTTTTTTTGATGGATGTAGAAACAAGGGGGGCTAAGTATGCAGAGTAACAGATTGACTACAGTCTGTAATTGTGGAACTACAAAGTGCTTCTATATGGCAAGTGGAGCTGATCAATTGGGCAATTAGGGTAGATTCATATAGCATATTTTACATTCACTATTGTGTGAGAAGAACCATGTTTAAGTAAATAAAAAAACTGAGCAATCTTGATCACTGGCTCTTCCAAGCTTCAGACTCAGGAGTTACTAAATATGACTGTCGTTCATGGTGTCAGTAGCAGCAACTACTAAATGCACCTACAAGGTAGCTGGACAGTGAGTGTATCTATAAGGAGGTGGTAGTGAATTTATATCTGATATATCTGGTGCATACAATCTAACAATCCTTGCCACCGTCGCCTCTGGCTTGCTCTAGCGGGGCTTGGGCCTTTCTCATATTTTGCTATGCATGGACTCTTTTCTTACCATTCTTCTCTTTAATTCCTCTTTTTCATAAACTCCTTTTCTGTAAAGCTGCTTTGAGACAACACTGGTTGTAAAAATAGCTATATTAATAAATGTTGATTGATTGAAATGCTATTCAGTAAATCTGAGTATGTTTGATTTGTGGCCCAGAACATACATTTTACAATAATAATATATTTTAAACCTGGAATTGTATGAATATTATGATTTCTAGGTAAGTTAGTTGGGTTAGACAGTGTTAGTATTGTTGCTCTATATCGGCCTGTGTTTTGGGGTCAGTTACAGATATTGGGAGAAGCAGGCAAGGAAGGTCTAAAGAATCACTGTCTAAAGAAAAACAGTAACTTTACAGGGATGGACAAAAACATACATTTTGTAAAAAAAATTGTAAAGTAAAAAATGTATTGTAAGGAAAATGATAATTTTATCATAAAACATATCACAGGCTATGAAGGATATGAGCAGCTGTCATTTTCCAGTGATTGAATAAAAAAATGAAAATCAACAAAAATGGAGAAGCATATCTTTCAGCGATTATATGCAAAGCCTGTTTATCTGAATTTAGGTTAACACAGCCAAGAGTCAGAGTGCAGACAGAGATGCTGAGAGCAGGAGAGATTATAAACAAGACTACCAAAACTAAGAAAACAAAACTTAAATCCAATATTGTGTTCTTTTCTAGGCACAAACACACACACACATTTTGCTAACATTCAAAATGCTCATAAAACAAACTCAAGTTCACAATCAATAAAGCACAAATACCAGACCAAGAAAGAACATGGGCAGACACAGGGGTATAAATACATAAGGGCAGACAAGGAACACCTGGGACATGGAGGGAAACACAAACTAGAAACAGAGGAGGAGCATGTGAAGAGGGTGGAGACAGGAAGGAGCTAGGAAGCCAAAATAAACAGTAGCACATGGAAAGAACATGAAGGCAAAATAAACAAAAGGCAGAAACAGACAGGAGAGAGGAGCAGGGTGTGGTGTGACAGGTGGTATTAGTGAATTGCTAATCAGAAAATAAAACATTAATGGGGTCTTTTCAAGTTGGATGTCTTTTAGGACCCATGGAATCAATGGGCCTGGAATACCTCACCCTCATTTTGCTAGCGTTTTTGCTAATTGGCGAAGGGGGGCGAACTCAGGAGGCTTTGGTTTGGAGTTCTGGGTGGCTCTGGTGCTTGTGCATGACGGAGCCCCCCACCCCACTGGAGTTTAGAATGGTAGAAAGGAGGAGATGGGGAGGTGGTGGGTGCGCAGTTGTTTGACAGTCATGTAATGACTCTACCAAGTCATACGCATTTATGATATTTTTTAAAAAGGAATCTACAGCAGTTGCTGAATTGATGTAACAGAAAGCATGTTGACTCAAAATACACTTATAATAGAAACTAATTGGCAGATCTAATGTTCTGAGTGCAGTGACGGGTGGTGATTGACTGTGTGTGGCGCAGACGTAGCAGTTTAAGTCTGTGTTTAGTCAGTATTTAGTGTTTTAGAAGCAGCGTATGGAGAAAAACCTGTGTGTGTTGCCTGAGCTGAGCATGAGCGTTTGAAGGGCAACGTCCTGCACGCTCCCAGACACAGCTCTGCCGTTACCATCGGCTACCGTTACCTCGACAACAGCAGCCTGGCCCCATGCTGTCCTCAGACAACCCCCTGATTCCTGGAGATGATGCTGTGTCCTGTTCTGTCATCCACCCTCTCCTGACGTCTTCTTCCTCATCGGTCTGCTGCCCAGGGGCTGCCCTTTCAGGTCACAACCTCAGATTTAGGATCTTGCAGGCTGCAGGCTGAGAACACATTTTCTCTCTGCACATATACAGTCATGCAGAGTCAATACCCGCATATGTTATAGAGGAACACGCTTAAATATGACACATGTCTTCAGTTTTCTGTAAGCAATTTCTATTTATTTGTTATGTTTAATGTATTAGATAAAAAGTTACATATTAAAGAGGGTCTGTTTGCGTTTCTGATTTTTCCCTTTCCTTTAGTGTGTTAGTTTTGTGTATGTGTAAATGGTCTGTACTGTTAAAAAGTTTTAAAAAGTGCATGTAAGAAGGAGAAATCAGTTTTCTCAGCTGCCTTAAGCACCCTGTTGGAATTCCAGCCTTTGTTCTGTTACAAGGTGACATCTTCTTGTAACAGAATCACTGGGTTTGTCTCAAAACCTAGTGAGCTCATTAAGTAGGCTGTCTAGGTAGACAGCATACTGTCTGACATCTTTCCTCATTAAACAGATTACTGAGATGCTCTAGTTAGAGAGCGACCGCGTCTCGGCTTGTTCCCGCCGACTGCAGCACGCGACCGGTGGTTTAGCCGCTTGCATAAATGCTAATGGCTCGAGTATAAAACTGCAGAATGATGAACGACTCGTTACAGAGTTGCTAATAAAATACTGTTTTGACAAGAAACACATTAAAACACCAGAGAAAATCAAAATAACTTACATTTTAAAATGACTGCTCGTAGATTTGCCTGCATTGCATCATGGGATTGCCTTAGCGGCTGAGGAAGCGTTTACTGCTTCCCTAAGATCAGGTCAAAATAAGGTTCCTTAGTATACAGCATGTTTAAGGTATCTAAGAATTGGGACAGTCTACATGTCCGGAGCGTACATACTATAACGTAAAATGCTGCCTATGTAGGCAGCTCACTAGATATTGAGACAGACCCACTATTGCACACAAGCTTAACATCCAGACTTAACTACTGCAATGCTCTGTTGTATGGCCTGCCTGTTCGGGTCTTGAGCAGGCTGCAGTACAGTGCTTAATTTGTAAAACATCAGGTAATGGAACACTAAAGGTGGGGTGATCCAGCAAGTGGCAATGAGGGAAAAGGTCCTGGAACGCATAGACACAACACTGCTTTCAAGTGTCCATCTAACATAGTAGCAATCTATACAATAAAATAATCCTAGCTTTAATGAATGCAGTAAGGAGCTGCAACCATAACATCTCAGAGATGCCACTGGATGAATAGTTTTTGTTGTCCTACAAAAAAAAACATGTCAAAGAGGTGGTGGATCCACATAAATAAGTTCTGGAACACATGTACCTAAAATATGAGAGGTGCCGGATCTTGTTCCGGCAAGATCCGGCACAAATTAAGCACTGCTGCAGTATGTGCAGAATTCTGTTGCTAGGGTGCTGACCCATCCTATATCACCGTCACTGGCTCCCAGTACAGTACCGTATCCAGTACAAATGGCTTGTGTTGGTTTTCAAATCCCTTCATGACCTCACCCCTTTTTATTTAAGTAGTCTACTCCAGTACATACCCTTCGATCCTCAAGCCAACACTTGCTTGTGGTTCTGCCCTTTAAGTTAGGCACCACTGGAAAGAGCATTCTGTGTGGGTGGGACCGATGCTGGCTTTTTTTTTAATTCAATGTCTTTCTTTTTATTCTTGTACTTTGTATATCTCTGTCTATTGTACAGTGTCCTTGGGTGTCTTGAAAGGCACTTTTCAAATAAAATGTTATTATTATTACTAAACTTGGATCACCCTCACACAACACACTCTAAAAAGTGCTGCTTAATCTTATATGCAAAGGTAGATCAGATCTAACAACTTGTTTTACCTGACTTTTAGGATCGGATTCTGGCTCTGGATACCATATATATATATATATATATATATATATATATATATATATATATATATATATATATATTGTATACAAAATATATATATTATATGTATTCAAAATCATCCATTGGATACAAATCCATAACAAAGTTATTACGAAATTTAACTAGATTAATCTTCTAATCTAAAAAAGATATGCTAGATTAATCAATTAAAAAATGAATCATTAGCAGCCTTACTGTAGCTCACTGTGCGCTATCCTGGGTGGGACAGCAACACTGGAGGCTTTGTTTCCACAACTTGGTCACCAGGATCACCGGGTACAGGAGGTAGGGCCTGGGAAACGGGTTTTGAGGCATGATGCCACTCATAGCTCTCATATGTCTTCCCACTATCTCTCGCGGCTGTCGATCTCCTCCCGCTGTTTCTCGCGGCTCACGTCCTCCTCCAGCTGTCTAAGAAGGTTCAAGCACCGCCTTCTTGTCACCCCTTATGGCTCGTTGGCGCCCGAGGGATAGGTGCCTGGCACATGCATACAGAATGCGCTTCTTTCTGAATAGATATAATCTTCCTTTCTGTGTTCATATTTCAGCAAATAAGACAAGTGCCCTTAATCAGGCTTATGCAAATTCCCTATGTGTGAAGCTAGTAGTGATACCAAGGGTTTTAAGGCGGCATGCTTTGAGTGTATTGTGCCACCGTATGTTTTTTTTTTCTCCTGAAGAATGATTTATTCTCCAGCAGCTTTGCGGAGCTGCCAGGAGTGCTGCGAGCAACGGGAGGTGAAGCATGGAGGCTGAATATTAATGTTCCATACATGAGGAAGCTATGAAGAAGTTATGCGCTTCTGCTTCTCAGGGAGACGGGGAGGTTTAGGGGTGGTCTTTCTTTCTTTTTGGGGAGTGTTGTGTAATGTACTTTGTAAAGTAGGAAGCATTGCTCCAGTGCTGTATTGATGTAAATATAAATACTGTATGACGCCACAATGATTCTGTATACTCTATACCAGGGGTATTTAATTAGAGTTCAGTAAGGTTAAGTTAGAGGAGATTTCCTCAGGCCAAGGAGACCATCATCATTTCTAACTTGTGTTATGATTCAGTGAATGAACTGAATGAATTATTAAAAAAACTTGTAATATATGTATTTTACTACGTAAAAAAACAAAACAAAACAGAATGCCTTTGAAAAAAGTACATCTTAATACTGTTTATTTATATAAACTGTTTATTTATATAAACAGTAGGGCTGGGTATCTCCACTGATTTCCCAGATCGATTTGATCCCGATTCACAAGGTTCCAATTCAATTCGATTTCCGATTCATTTAGGGATATTTCAGTTACAATAATATGTTTTGTTTGAATATGAAAAGAGATTTTCAGAGAACTAATGTGGTAAATGTACATGGAACACTCAACCTACCCTTACTAAAAACGTTAGTGTTTATATGTTTATATTAGAGATGGATCGGTATCGGCCGGTTTTTAATCAAAATATGTGATCGGTGATCGGGCGATATTTCTCAAATTTAGCCGATCCCGAGAGCCGATCGATGGCGTTAAACAAATGAGCATAATTTCTGTATTTTCAGCTAGTGTTTCATCCAGGAGGAGGAGCCCTTCGACCAGCTACCTGCAATCCCTATCTGTACCACTAGGTGGAAATACACATCCTTTCATTTTCGACAAACTGACTAAAGAAGCGGCCTCGCGAAAAAGGAAGCGCGGATAGTAAGCATGTCTGTCGGGCAGTGTTTTACCGTATGTGATGCAGACTCATTCAGGACGTTTTTAAAATGTGTAAAATCAGCGTGTCTCGTTGGGGAACCAAGATATTTAACACTACTAATCTAATACGACACTGCACGCAGCTGAATACAGTGACTATCAGTAAACAGCAGAGCTAGCAGGCGCAGCTAGAGGGGGACGGGGGGGCTGTAATGCTAATTTTAAAGGTCGATCTCGGGTTTATACGAATCAATATCGGATCGATTACCCCTAATAAACAGTAAATAAACAGTAAATAAAACGTGGCCCCTCTTGTTAACTCGGTGTCACAAAGTGATATGTTGTTTATACCTAGCGGTATTCTCCAAAGGCGAGCATGTCTCCATCCCTTCCTGACCTAAACGGTTTTCACTGTAGACTTTACTTTTTTTATAGAGCACGTCATTCTTTGTGATTCTTTTCGACTGCTGCCCCTCGCTTCGTACCTCACCTGTGTGTGCGGCACGCTCCCCAATCTGCACAGATCTGATTGGCTGAGGAGCGCCTTTGGTGATCGTACAGCGCACGTGATTGGTCTGTGAGTTTACTGCGCCACAAAGCCCGTATGCCGCTTGAAATAAACAATTTTTATTTAAATCCTTCTCAATAGTCTGTCGCTTTAGGTCCGCAATGAACAACGTCTGGGTCTGGACCTGGACCACGGTCCGCCTATGAGTGACTTCTGCTATATACACTACTGCGCAAAAGTCTGAGGCACTTAAGCTCACTGTTTAAAAGCCTTTATCTTAGCAATAAGTGTATTTTCACCAGTAAGAACACCAGATATTATTAGAACAGATATAAATTAGCATGAATAAAACAAAGTAGCATAAATATCTTAAATATAAATATAGCTTAATGAAGTGCTGAGCAGTCAAATCAGGTATTACATGAGGACTGTAAATAATACTGGGTTGTTTATAGAAGGAGAAGCTTGGAAAGGGTTTGATAAACACACTGACATATGTAAAAGCATTACTTACTGTATTAATACTATTTGAATATTTAAAATGTTTTGTTAAGCAAATAAAAGCTTTCCATCTGGGAAAGCTTCCTGCTTGTTAAATAAAAAGACCCCTCAAAACTGCCTCAAACTTTTGCACAGTACTGTATGGCCACCAAACACAATTGTCAAGTGTTGACTGGAAAGTTAAAGCCCCCAGTATTTGGGCTGTGGAGCAGTGGGACTGCGTTCTCTGGAGTGATGAAGCTCCATTCAGTACATTTGGAATCGTACTGTTCATGGTCCTGAACTAGTTATCAAATGTTTGTAACTGACCTCAATACTGTAGTGGCTGAATGCAACATCTAGTGTAAAGCCATGTCAGCCTAGAGGGGAGGCTGTTACTGCAGCACAGTGGGAGAAACCCCCTACACGTTCCCTCAAATGAAACATTGGGTGAGCAGGTGTGTACAGAGTTTGGTACATACATATTCAGAAAAATAGGTGTTATTATTATTATGATATCTTCAGTATGTTATTGTGACGCTGGTGCAGAATGGCTGCTGCTTTATCATTATTTTGGTTTATTTTGTGTTGTTTGTGTTTTAAAGTTTTCCTGCTGGCTGAGGAGTTTGCCACTGTATCCACTGAGATAGCGGTCTCTCAGAGACTCCTGGTTTGGATATACTAGTGATGCTACATCACTGCTATAATGCAGTCTGGAGTGGGCGCTTCAGTAATGGTACATCGTGGCTCTGAGAATGACTGGGCCTGGCGTCTGCTTAAAGATTAATTGCAGCTACGTGGCTACCTGGGCTGGCATTTTGGGCAATGCTGCATTGCAGCTGTGAAGCTGTCTGGCCTGGTGGTGTTCAGTCATACAAAAAAACTGCCCCTTCATGGCTAAGGGCGTTTTCGGCCTTTATAGCTTCCCTGGATGACCACCTGTGTGATGCATGGTAGTCGAGGAGTGAGTAATAACCGTCCCCACAGTAGGGACGAGGGTCTTGCTAAGTGACTTTATACCACTTTAGTCTGGGGACTCTGTTGTTCTATGAATTGTTGATTATGTATTTTGTTACTTTTGTAGGATGTTCGATTGTAAAGGGTCCTCAAGCACGAGAAAGACACTATAAAAATAAAGCTGCTGAGGATAATGATGATACTACCGAGAAGCCAGCGCAGAAGTGGTGATGCACTGTCCTATTCTGCCGCACTAACTGCTGAAACATCATATGTATGAAACAGTCATCAGATGGATCAATGTGTGAAGAGTGTAAAACCAAACCAAGACCTTTTTAGAAGTTCTGAGGCTTGAGGATCACCAAAAACATATTTGAAAAAACCAAGGGGCAGCATTTGATGAAAAGAACACCTTGCCAACTGTGAATTTGTCATGCTGTGGGATCGTGTGGGAGCCAGTGAATAGATGGATAGATGGATAGAAGAATGGGTTACACAAAGTATTAGCAAATTCTGGAAACAAAAGCTGAACAGAGGCTGGCATCAACATCGACAGGACAGTGCTCCCAATACATACACTACCGCTCAAAAGTTTAGGATCACTTTAGAATTTAATTTCATGCAATTTTCATGCAATTTACAAACAATATTGTCCATTTCACAATTAATTTAAGTGTTTTTTTTGTTTAAAATAAAAATGTTTGTATTAAAGCCTATTTTTGTATAGAGGCTTATTTTGCATATAGTCCTATTATCTATTACCTATTGTCTTAATCTCCTGGTATGGCCGCCAATCCAAGTTAAGGATGTTGTTGGACTAATTGGTTGTTAGGACACTCTTGCTTAATTGTGATGCACAGCTGAAAAACATTCTACTAAAAAGTGAACATAAAAGGGAGAACAACATTCTAGGTTAGTTTAGTATCTGAAGCATCAGCAGTTGATGGCTTGTGTTAAGGAAGGAAGATACTCCATTAAAAACAAGAACATTTCACTGTGATCTCAAACTTTTGAGCGGTTGTGTACCTCCACAAATCCAGGAAGGCTCTTGCAGTTCTCTCACTTCACTGAACATCGTTCAAAATCTGTGGGTAGATTTTAAGCTGTGGACGTAACCTGGCTCAAGAATATAGCAGAACTAGAACTGACATTGTAGGTTGTCCGGTTTCCATGTTTTCCCCAATATTTAGTTACTGTGCAATAACGTTTGCAGAACAGTAATCTTTATATATATAGTTGTTGGGTCTGTCTCAAAACCTAGTGAACTGTCTACATGTAGACATGTAGGCTGTCCCAATTCTTAGACACCTTAATCATGCTGTCTACTGAGAAACCCTATTTTTTTATTCCTTAAAAACCCGATTTTAAGGAAGCATTGAACGCTTCCTCAGCCGCTAAGGCAATCCCATGATGCAACTCAGGTAAATCTATGAGCAGTGAAAGCGTTTTAAAAAAGTTATTTTGATTCTCTCTGGTGTTTTAATGTGTTTTTTGTCATATAATCACACAGAACAGTATTTTATTATCAACTTTGTAACGAGTCGTTGACCATTCTGCAGTTTTATACTCGAGCCATTAGCATTTATGCTAGTGGATTTTTAAGCCTTAGGCTATTGTTTTGGATGCTGGTTGGTAGCTTAGCAACCAGCTAAACCACAGCAGTCGATCTAGAGCGTCTCAGTAATCTGTGTTAAGAGGAGAGATGCCTGACAGAACGCTGCTACTTACACAGCTGCCTACATAGACAGCCTACTTTTGAGACACACCCGTTGTTTGTGTTTACATCAGTTTCAAAATAACCAAAACATCTTATTTCGCATACAGATTCTACATTTGCACTCACATTTCTCAGCCCAGTCAACATCATGCTATGAAATGTGATGTTGGGAACACTAATCATAGCACTATAAGCAATTGCTCTTAGTTGAACACAGCAGCAGGGTAGACCCGCCACTCAGTTCTGAAGTAGGCAGGTCACTTTTAGGAGTTCACTGTTGCCACTGACCCCACTGACCAACGCAAAATAAAACATATAACACATCTCCACCATCAAGCACGTTAACACCTCTCTTACTCTCGTCATGGCTTCTCCCAAGAGGCTCTGGTCGTGCAGTATGGGGAGGGTATAATATCAGGTCTGGTTTGGCGAGACTACACCGTAGGCTGCTCTACTCCAAACTGTGTCAACTCCCTGACCCACGCGTGTGCACACTTATGAATACAAATTCATGTTTGCACACATGCACTCACATGTGTTCACTGTAAGCACAAATATTCTCGCATGGACAACAAATCCATATGCTGCCTCTCTGCTAGACCTCCGTCTGCCTTCCCGTACCAGCAGAGTACGAGCACACTGACGGTACAATCTTACCCCAGCTAAGCTTTAAACTCTCACAGTGGAAAAAAAAACGTCGTAAACAGCGTCATCTGATTTCTTTAATTGGGTAAGATTTTAATCACAGTAAGCTAAACCTGATTAACACAGCTAGACTCATGCCAGACACCTTGATTAATCTGGGCGCGCCAACTGCTTCATTTAACTTATATTGTTTTGTTTCTTTTGGCTGTATTTAGAGTATGTCACCAAAAAAAGCCTCCTTAATATTTTGCGGAAGAGTATCTTCATGATATCAAAATTGTATGGATTTGATGTATTAATTGATCATATTTGTTGGATTACTACATTTTTTACATCTCTATGAGGTGCGGTGGTGAACACTGGCATATGAAATACAGTGAATGTGCCTTATTTTGAAACCCTGTCACGTTCTTGCTGTTAATTCCCCTCCCCCAGTTCTCTACCTCCTCCATTCATATCCCCTTCCATTCCATTCACAGTGTGGTTGATTTCTGTTGGGTTGTATAATGGTAGTCCACAGAGACGCATACACTGGCATTATAGAGCTGGTGACATGTTCCAGTCATTCCTGAAGTCAAATATTTACTTACAAAACTTCAATCACATACATTTTATGACGTTTACACATATTCAGTTAGTGGTTTAAAATAAAACAGCATGCATTGATGTATAGAATATTTATTGGTTCGTTCATTGCTGTATATTAATTGTCTATATAGCATTGTCAATGGAACGAGATGTTCTGGAGCCGCTGCATATGAGCCTATGGTCACCATGCCGTAGGTGGCAGCTAGAGAGGTATAAAGCCCCCCAGCATTGCTAGATTTTTTGGCTTCCAAAAATTTTCAGTGAAAAGAGTAAATGAAAAACATTTAATTCTTAATACATAATGTGAATGGCAATGAAAATGAAAAGAATTCATTCAAAATGTTTGCTCGTTTCGCTCTGATGTACTCGACAGCACTTACACATTCAAAAGCTTAAAGCTGTGGTAGATCAACAGTGAGCATAGTCTACTCTAGCCACATTCTATGCATTCTTTTTGGTTGAAAAAAATAAAGGTTTTGGGTGCAAACATGAGCGTTCTTAGCCTAGATTTGCTCTTGATATTGGTGGGGACCTATGTATCCGCAAAACCACAAAATTCATGATTTAATTCATGAATTATATAATGTTAAATTAACCGGCAGTTGGCAGTTTGTTGTGCGGTTGATTTTCAAATGAGCATCGCAATTAACGTTATTATAATGGGCTCATTTCATTAACGAACTTGACTTTGAGTGACGTACACTTTTCTTTGAAAAATAGATCTTCATGTCCACCTTCATCTTTTCTGCTGCCTTCCCTCGCTCGCTTTTCACACCCATGTGTCCCCAACGCTGCACCTGAGTCTTGCACAGTGAGTCTCATATGACTGGAAAGCTTTCTTCCAGTTTTGGTGCTGCTAACAACCAAACGTAGCTACAGAGTCTCATGTGACCGCAGGGAACGGCACACCCAATCACACTGGCCATATGTCTTACGGGGAGGGAGGAAGGACTCTGGTAGAGAACGTGATTTAACCCTTTCTGCACCTCTAGGTTAACGAGACGTTGACAGATCAGGGTTTTTTTTTTAGGGGATCAAATAATCGGTGGGGACATTTCAGTAATTCTCAATATTGGTGGGTACACATTATTTCCATCTATGCTAATTCCACGCCCTTGGTGAAAGTAAAATGGCCCAAATCCAATCTTTTTATTCATAAGTGACACAGATTTGTTTTTTTGTGAGAAAGTGTGATCAGCAAGAAAAACACTCAATCCTGATTTGTTTCATTTTCATAGTAATAAAATTGGACGCTGTCTGAATGTCTGAAATGCCGCAGCGTGACCTCTGTCTAAACAGTCAGCGTGTAACTCATGTGACTTTGTGTCAACCTTCATCAGAATTTCACATTTGTGTGGGAGCAGATTCTGTGTGGCAGTGTCATCAAAACGGCTGTTACTATGGTTATGCTTCATGTTTTGAAGGAGCGAGACAAGCTCAGGCAAAGTAAACAAACAAGCAGAGCACTTTCCAATAACAACAAAACCCTTACACTAAATCTAACCCTTGCATAATCTAATCTAACCCTAACCCTAACCTTAGCCCTAACTCTTACAGTAAATCTAACCCCTTCGTAATCTAACCCTAACCCTAACCCTTACAGTAAATCTAACCCCTACATAATCTAACCCTAACCTTAGCCCTAACCCTTACAGTAAATCTAACCCCTACATAATCTAAATCTAACCATAACCCTAACATTAACCCTAACTCTTACAGTAATCTAACCCTAACAATAACCATAACCTTAACCCTAACCCTTACAGTAAATCTAACCCCTACAAAATCTAAACCTAACCATAACTCTAACATTAACCCTAACCCTTACAGTAAATCTAACCCCTACATAATCTAACCCTAACCTTAGCCCTAACCCTTACAGTAAATCTAACCCCTACATAATCTAAATCTAACCATAACCCTAACATTAACCCTAACTCTTACAGTAAATCTAACCCTAACAATAACCATAACCTTAACCCTAACCCTTACAGTAAATCTAACCCCTACATAATCTAAATCTAACCATAACCCTAACATTAACCCTAACTCTTACAGTAAATCTAACCCCTACATAATCTAACCCTAACCATAACCCTGACCCTAACCCTAACCATAACCCTAACCTTAACCCTATCTATACCCTTACCCTAACCCTACTTTTCTTCAAGGATATTAAAAAACTATTTTGAAGCAAAAGAGTCATTACTGTTCTAAACACAACTCTAACTTAACCATAACCCTAACTCTAACCCTAACATAACCTAAGCCAAAACTAACCTAGCCTTAACTAACCTAACCCTAAACTAACATAGCCTAACCCTAAACTAACCTGGCCTTACTAAACCTAACCCTAAACCTAACCTAACCCAACCTAACCTAACCTAGCCTTACCTAACTTAACTCCAACCCTAACCTAAGCCTAACCCTAACCTAATCTTATCCCAAACTAACAGCGCCTTACTTAACCTAACCCTAATCTAAGACTAACCTAGCCTTACCTAACATCCTATCCTAACCTTACTCCAACTCTAACCCTAAACTAACTCTAACTCTGAGTGTGTTCTGAGATTTGTTTTTAGGTTTTGGTCAAGAATTTCTATTTTGGTGAAACTGGAGTGATGGAGCTCCATGCAGTACCACTGGTATGAGTTTAAGTGGTGATCCAGAACTAACCCTCCGTCATCAGTACCTGACCTCACTAATGCTCTGGTGGCCCAATGTAATCAACTTGTCACAGCAATGTTCCAACATCAAATGTAAAACCTTAGAAGAGTAGAGCTTCTTACAGCTGCAAAAGAGCAACAAACTATGTAGTAATACCTTCTGTTTTAGAAGAAACACATCTATTGCAAGTCTCTCGCAATGGCTTTGTTCTAAGGTCTAGTTGACTCACTCCAGCTGTTCCTCTGGCTTTCTTGCCCCCCTCTGCTCTCCTCTGTCAGCCCTAGCCTTGGTGTAACTCAATATTTGACTGCTTAATGAAAAGGCCTGTGTGGCCGCGCCGCTCTGGGCGCTGGCGCACCTTTCCTCTGCGGCCACCAGACAGGTGGAGCCGTTAATGAGAGAATAAGTCTGTACCCCATGCCCTCGGGTACAGATCGATAGCGCAGTGAGCTCAGGAACACAAAGAGCAGACGTGCAAACTCATAGATGGTGCTCTCGTCCGGTGCTGTTGACAGAAACAGAATATTTGTTTCCATTACGGTCGGCTTTACTTTGAATTTAAGACCGTTCGGTGCCCTCTGACTAGTGTCTAGTGTCTAGTGTCTCAGAGGTGGAACTGCTAGTTGAATAACACTAAATTTTATTATACATTCAAGAGCCATTAAATGATTCTGCGACACTCTTGGCCTTTGGGCAGATTGGGTAACACTATACTCTAGAGTACTGTTCATAAAGCTACATGACTCCTATCTAGGCATGACATAACTCTCCACTGATGTTTATATATGCTTATTCCAATAGGCTTAATTCTATATATAAATACATTTGCTGATTTTGCTCAGAGTTAACTACAGCAGCCATTGTGATAGATGATGTCTATCGGAATAACAATGTATTAATTATTAATTACATATTAACGTAGGATTATGTCAGTTGTCATGACAAACATGTAGCCTTGGGAACAGCACCCTACAAAACAGTGTTGGCCTGGAAATTGATAACAATTTTAAGGTGCTAAAGATTCTGACATACATTTATATGGTAAACAATGACAGACACCAATACATTTAGTTGAATGTGAGTTCTTAAAATGTTTCAGGTGCCTCATTGTGTTGATGGACTGGAGCTTTCCAGCACATTCCGTGATATAAGTTGCATTCTGCTTGTGACGGATGGTGGGTATGGACGAAAGCTCCCATAGAAAGAGATGCAAATGGTGAATAGCCACTGACCCTGTCCTTTGTTGAGAAACATGTAGGGTGCAACCCATGCGGTTATTGAAAACCATTTATTGGCCTGGAAGTACCCACATTCCAGTCATGACAAACCAGGGTAGCAGCAGAGGGTAGAACATGCAAGCTACAACCCAGAGCTAAACAATGTGCATGCATACCTGTTCACAATTAAATTCTCCTGCTCCGGCCCTTCACTTAACCCAGGGTGCTTAAAGGAGAAGGGTAATGCTGCAGACTGGCGATCTAAAGGAGGAGGGAACTCTGTCAATCTTTTTTTGCATCAACCAATTAAATAACTGGTCATGGCCGTCAATCACCTTTTGCATTGGCCAATCACAGTTTATACTGAGCTGTCCATCACTCTTTGCATCAGCCAATCTAGAGTTTGTTGAATTATTTGTTGATTTTATATCCATATCAGCACTGAACTGAACTAAACCGTCCATATCAGCACTGAACTGAACTAAACCATCCATATCAGCACTGAACTGAACTAAACCATCCATATCAGCACTGAACTGAACTAAACCGTCCATATCAGCACTGAACTGAACTAAACCGTCCATATCAGCACTGAACTGAACTAAACCGTCCATATCAGCACTGAACTGAACTAAACCGTCCATATCAGCACTGAACTGAACTAAACCGTCCATATCAGCACTGAACTGAACTAAACCATCTATATCAGCACTGAACTGAACTAAACCGTCCATATTAGCACTGAACTGAACTAAACCATCTATATCAGCACTGAACTGAACTAAACCGTCCATATCAGCACTGAACTGAACTAAACCATCCATATCAGCACTGAACTGAACTAAACCGCCCATATCAGCACTGAACTGAACTAAACCGTCCATATCAGCACTGAACTGAACTAAACCGTCCATATCAGCACTGAACTGAACTAAACCGTCCATATCAGCACTGAACTGAACTAAACCATCTATATCAGCACTGAACTGAACTAAACCGTCCATATCAGCACTGAACTGAACTAAACCGTCCATATCAGCACTGAACTGAACTAAACCATCCATATCAGCACTGAACTGAACTAAACTGTCCATATCAGCACTGAACTGAACTAAACCATCCATATCAGCACTGAACTGAACTAAACTGTCCATATTAGCACTGAACTGAACTAAACCATCCATATCAGCACTGAACTGAACTAAACCATCCATATCAGCACTGAACTGAACTAAACCGTCCATATCAGCACTGAACTGAACTAAACCCTCCATTACCCTTTCCAAACCACACTGGAGGCAATCATTTGGCGCAAGGCTCTCAAAACCATTTGCTAATTATCTTAAATAGTTTGCAATGGTTCTTAACAGACTGCTATAAGTAACAGCGCTGATTTAAGAATGAGCGTCAACAACTTATAGCTTTACGCTAGCTGTACAGCTAGCAGTGCTCCAGAGCACAGCCGCTGAAGGCCAAGGCAGTAGTAGCAGAGCCTGTGTTCTATCAATCATTTCATCCTACCCATCGATCGGTCCTACCAAGGCTTATTGCACATGTGCACATGACGATTACATCAAGATTTGGATGGTTGGCGCGTACGTGCATAGTTTTATCCTTCTTGTTTATAATGTGTTAACATCTTTTTAATGTTAATTGTTTTTTTAAGCTTGTTATCTAAATTTTGCCTAATGTTACTGTCTGCTTGAGTGTTCCAAAAGCGTTCGTGGCGCTCATAATCGTTGACAAAATAGCAGGTGGCACTGTTTTATGACCATATTTACACTATCAAATAATCCTACCTGTGGTTTTGATGCACTTGCAGTATTATTTTCCACCAAGGTAGCACAGATCGACAGATCTGCGCAGCGGTAGGACGTTTCAACAAGGTAGGACAAATCAACAGAACACTGGAGTAACCGGAGCTAAGAATACTTCACACATTTGATTGGCCAATGCATCTTCTGATTGACAATTCATTATTGTTATATGATTGGCTGATGCAAAAAATGATTGACATTGTCTCCGCCCATTTGCTACGCCCATTGGTTCTCCGAGCTGCAGTTACACATACTTGGCTTAAAGTAACTGTTACATACTTTACAGGGGTCCTAAGTTTTACTATTTTATTCCCTAGACACTTGAGTTTGGGATGTGGGTTCTGTAGTTGATAAATACCTTCGTTTAGAACGTCCTACAACGTCTTAGTCAAACACAACAGTTTGAAAGGTATGAACCCTCTATGCAGTCTGCTTTGCAGCTGTGAGACATTTGGAATGCATTAGTTCTGCTAATTAGTTCTTATTTTTCTTGTTTTCGTGTGTACATGTAATAAATATGTGTTAAGCGGTTCACAGATTGACGTAGCTGGTGAGCGCTGATCCGATGATGTCACTGAACACGAACAGAGTGTTCTCTGTGTCAATATCTTTTTGAAGCCTAGCCTCAGCCCAGCATTTCTCTCGCCTGATTGAGTTTTCTCCCATTGAGACGCTCTTTGATCAGCATGCACCCTCTGGCCCAATCCAGTGCGCCCGCACTCATCAACCTGGCTGCACTTCTGCCTGAGCTTCATTACATCCAATACGGGTGAAGGTCCAGGGTCACGCCAGTCCATCGTCACATCATTCGGGAGGATAAGGTGCTCTGCTAGACGCTCTGATGCTTAGCTACCGCCGGTTACCATGGTTACCCCCACCCCTACCCCCTTTTTTTTTTTTCCTTAGCTACACATGCCTGACGTGAGCAGTGGTTGATAAGCACCACTGCCACTGACCCGAGCTGCACAACGAGACTGGTCGTGGGGGCGGCAGGGCTCTGTGGTGTCCATGTTTGATTTGTAACCCAGTAAAATATTCATAAACCCTTTTTAATTGGCGCTACTTAGCAGGCCACACCGACGCCGGAATAAAAAGAGGCAGCTTGTTTGCTCAGTCTATGATAACTGCAGCACAAGAGGAGCCCCGAGGACAGAAAAAGCTCGGAGTGCACGGGGGTGGCTATTCAGCCTGCCACCCTCCATTGTCTTTAGCACATCTGTCTAGCTGTCCTGTTGACATTGGCACTCAGAGGCTGGGCCTTTGATTCAAATGCATTCAGCCCACATGCGGTTAGCATTGTCTGCGCGTGTCAGGCCCCTGCCACTCGGAATATTCAGAGTTTGGGCTGCGGCAAACGGCTCCGCTTTATAACAGCTCGGGCCGGCCTGACTTCAAAGACGAGCACGAGGGCCTGGCTGCTTTCATGTGTTCGGGGGCCGCGGCAAGGCATTGGTGGGCTTCAAAGTGGCAAG
The DNA here is from genome assembly GCA_021613375.1 of Megaleporinus macrocephalus. Lineage (NCBI taxonomy): Eukaryota > Metazoa > Chordata > Actinopteri > Characiformes > Anostomidae > Megaleporinus > Megaleporinus macrocephalus. Next base: position 13,513,332 of record CM038717.1, read on the forward strand.
GGCCGCGCCGTGCTTTGCTTCAGCCCGAGTGGTGCAGGCTCGAGTGCCATTTGAACGCATGCCAACATCTCTTTACCCCGAGACGACCACGCAAGGTTTGATGTGGGTAAATTGCAGGCTTGTGTGTGCGTATGTGGGTTTTGTGTGGGTGTCAAAGAGTACAGTGTGACTTGCTTCACCATCCACTGATAATCAATCATAAATGGTATCGCCACTGTCCAGTGAAAACCAGGCATCTGCATTTTTGTCACTTTTTATTTCTCTATATCATTTGAACTTGACAGCTCTTGTTTACAATGTGTACTGATTTCAGGATGAATGGACCAATAGAAATGCTCCAAAATACCTTGGAAAAAAATCTTGTTCCATTGACTTACATTGAAAGTAAAGACTGTTTTTGTCCTCTTCTTTAAAGTTGCCGTTTTTGAGATACTTGTTTTTTATTGGACAGTGACAATACATATATATATATATATATATATATATATATATATATATATATATAAACAGTCAGACCTCAAACAGACCACAAACACACAATTTTTTTTTTATTTTTTTTATTTATTTTTTTTTTATTTCATTTTGTTATCTTTATCTATTGGTGAATGAAGGAAGCAGCAAAGTAAGGATTTCATTGTACAGTGTAACTGTCTGTGTCTGCTGTGCATATGACAATAAAACTCTTGAATCTTAAATCTTGAATGGCTACTAGGAAGGAAAGGTTGCAAAAGACTGAGAGGCTATAGATTTCTAATGAACATTACAGGCCGACCCAACATGCAAACTGTGTGACCTGTACAGGTTTTTGTAGACAAATAAATAAAATTAAATAAAACAATCCAACAAAAAATAATATTTATAATTTAGATTTAAGTACTGTCATTTAGTACTGTCATTTATATCTGTCAGTAAAGCACTGTTTAACCCAAACTACTAGAGTACCAAATTTAAATTAAATCTCACAGTAAAAGTTCTCAAATATCTCCTTAAACTGTTGTTAAACAACATAATCTAGTCTTGAATACAGAACTGCCAATTGGGGTGAATTGTGGTACATGGGATACATGCAAAGGTTGCCATGTTTACAGTATTATTGACAGAACGAATGATTATTCGAGGAGACCTGCAGGAGAGAGGGAGGACGCTCTATATTACTTGTTATATATTACTGAGGTTGTCAAAATGGGAATTCAGCAGGGACACGTTTGGTGTCGGTGGCCCCCAAAAATAAAATTCTGTTTATGATGGTACAATTTAACTGCTGTTATATCTCTTTATATAGTATTGCTATTCTTAACCTTTTTTATTACTTATATTGTGCTTTATCGAGCCATTATGGGAGAGGCCAACAACATTATTCTCTTTCAGTGTAAAACTTTTACAGGATTTAAAGTGCAGCTGTCATGTTCAAATGATATAAAGAAATGTAATATTTATCAATATCAATATCAATTTGGCTAAAACAGTCCTGAATTTAATTTTTTTCTGAATTTGCCTCACCACTTAAGGAAAAACAGAAATTCTGAATAAGAAGCCAACGTCAACATGTCCCGGACTGTCAGACACTACAGAAAATTGGAAACATTCATTTGAACATGTTGTTGAAGACAATGGATTCGGTAGACACATAGGGTGTGTCTCAAAATCTAGTGAGCTGCATAGGCAGCATTTTATGTCATAGTATGTGCTCCCGACATGTAGACTGTCCCGATTCTTACATATATTAAACATGCTGTCTACTGAGACACCTTATTTAGACCAGATTTTAAGAAAGCATCGAACGCTTCCTCAGCCATCCCATGATGCAATGCAGGCTAATCTACGAGCAGTGAAGTGGTTTTAAAATGTGAGTTATTTTGATTCTCTCTGGTGTTTTAATGTGTTTCTTGTCATATAATTACACAAAACAGTATTTTATTATCAACTCTGTAACAAGTCTTTAACCATTTTGCAGTAATGGCTCGAGCCTTTAGCATTTATGCTAGCGGATTTTTAAGCCTCAGGCTATTGTTTTGGATGCCGGGCGGTAGCTTAGCAGCCAGCTAAACCACCGGTCGTGTGCTCCAGTGGACGGGAACAAGCCATGATGCAGTCTCTCTCTAACTAGAGCGTCTGAGTAATCTGTTTAATGAGGAGAGATGAGGAGAGAACGCAGCTCCCTACCTAGAAAGCCTACTTAGACACTCACTAGGGTTTGAGACAGACCCATTCTGTAGCTTTCACTGTGTAATAATTGATCCCAGTTTATTACATTATTCAAACTGTTGTTATTCACTGTCAGATTATTATAGCATTAGAATCACAGTGTGATAGTGTATCTACGTCATGCAGCCCTCTTATGGATAATGGAATTGATTTTAAGTCACACTTGCGACCCATAAAGTATTTTGTTTTTTTTCTGTGAAATCTACTTATTATATTTATCTGTTTTTTTGTAGCCTCGCATTCCCAGATTGTCGTCACCACTTCAAGTGAACAAGAACCACCTATTCAACTGGCATGACCAATCATAAGCCTGATATTTGGCATGACAGTCACAGCATGAACGGTCCCTCAGGAAGCACAGATGTATCCAGTGGGTGGAGTGTCTGTGGCTGTGACTGCTGTTCGCTAGGCTGAACTTAGCTGGATCAACAAAGCTTTGATTTACGTTGCAGTTGCGCAGAAGTGCGGATAGCCAATCAGAAAGCATCTCTCAGAATCCTGACAATGTGGCCAGATTAACATGCTATAGATATCAGACTCTGATATCAGAGTGTGTTTGTGACTATGTGGCTTTAAGTCAGATATAAGTAAGCTATGTCTTTTCTGATTGGCTGCTCTGCATCGTGCCCCATTCAAAATCAGTGCAGACAGAAACACTCTTTATAACTTCAGTGTGAATGAGTGGGGCTAAACTTCTAAAGGCTGAATTAGCATATAAGCAGAAATGCAATGATTGGCAACTGTTTTTGCAGCGTTGTATGCATATGTGGATCGTTTGGATTGGACAGTGAGCAATAGGCTTCGAAACTGTTACAGTGGTTTACACATTATGTACTGTTTTATTCAAAGTAAGCAAGAAAATCCAGATTTCTGAGATTTGAGGTCTTTAACGCCACAGAGGCTTAATGTGTTAGCGTATTATGAAAAACATACCTGCCAAAGGCACAGATGACCACCGCATGCTCCTGTGTGTGTTGCTCCAAATTCTAAAGAGTGAGTGATGTGAGATAAGGGTGTGAGGTAGTTGGGCTTGTGTTGGTTGGAGGCCTTAACAAACAAAGCAATGCATCGTGCTTTAAAGGTGTTATGAGAACATTTTCCCAGCAGTGAAGGAAACAAACTCTCACCACTTAGTGTGTTCCTCATCTTTAGTGCATTATTAATCTGAACTAGGTCACCCCTCTCTCTCCGTCTCTCTGCTTTTCAATATGATGAATATGTCACTTTCCTCTCGTTCGTATTCGTTTTCTCCGAAGAAGTGCACAATTTGTTCTCGCTAGCTGATATGTCAAGTTGGCTCTGATTCCACGTCTCCCTAATTGCATCAGGACAATAAAGGCAGGCAGCACAGCAGTACACACTGCTGTGTACAGCTTTTTTTTTTTTTTTTTTTTAATCTGTTTTTTGCCCGCCACCACCCACCCTCTTTGGAGAACCATTTTTTCTTTATTATTGGTATTTAGGGCTGCACCTGACGATTAATTTCTTAATCGATTAATCTAACAATTTTTTTTATTAGTTGCTTAATCTAATGACTAATGTTAGATTACTCTAATGTGAGTTTGTGTGAAATTAAAATAAAATTTTTTAGGAATTAAAATTGTATTATCCTCAGAAGCACGAGGAAAACGCATGGCCATTCTAGATTTAATGTAATAAAGGGTATCTTAAACACACGTGATCTATAAAGTAAATGTAAAAGAGTTAAAAAGACTAGAAGTCTACGCTCCAACTGGACTTTTAAGGCTCATTTATACCAGCTCTACGTGCGGAAATGTATGTGTGCGTTTCAAGCGATAAAACCGCCACTGCTCACATATTTGTCTGCGTCAGCTTAGTTAACATAGTTGTTGAGCAACTCACACAACCACTCTTCTTCATCATGTTGAAATGAAAGTGGTGGCGTCTTGCACTGCCCACACGGTCTGCAGCGGTATTGCTCCGTCCCATCCGTATCCATAAGCACAGTACAGACCATAAGTACAGACAGAAAACTACATGCGTATCCGTATTTAATGTTGAGTATAAATGAGCCTTTAGAGGCACAAATGACACGTAGTCTAGACGCCTCACAGTTGTGGACTATATATTTTGGCTATGTGTGTTTTAAAGCTCCCGCGGTATCGAGAACGGTCTTAGGTCTCTACACTGGACGATTAAGAAACGGTTAGCGATGCTACTACTGAAAGAAACATGTTACACGTGTTTATAAAAAAAAAATCTGCTAAGATTAGAAAAACAAGTAAACAGGTGCTGTCCTGCTGCTGTGTTGGCAAAGCGCTACGGGATGTTTGCAGCTGTACTGTTGTGATCGTCTCCACTGTGCAGAGCTGACAGAGCACCACACTGTTGTGTTTCTGTGTAAAACACTCCCACAACTTTAGATGCACACAAGTGATTGTTTGTAGCTGCAGCGTGCGCTCCTGATAAATCCATGCTTTTAGTAGGCGTGGCCATCTTTGTGACGCATCGATGCACGTTGTGCTAATTGACGTAATTTCGTAATCAATTGCGTGGACGCACCACCCCAGCATAACTGGTGTTAGAAATTTCCTTCAGCATATGCTGTCATCGTGTAGAGGGAGGACAGCAAGCAACAAACAAACAAGCAAACAAAAATTGCAAGGGGGAATAAAGAAGAGAGAGAGAAAAAATGGATAGAAATTGGGAGAAAAAACTAACATATAAAAGAAGACAGATGTGATAATATTTGTATCCTCAGAGAATGAATTGAGCCATAGCTATTTATAACACCTGCCATATATGTTTATTTGTGTGTGTGTGTGTGTGTGTGTGTGTGTGTGTGTGTGTGTGTGTGTGTGTGTGTGTTCATATGTGGGTCAAATGGTGTCAGCAGCTTCTATACAGGCTTCTGCAGAGCTGCATCTCAAATGTGTTTGTATGTTCCTGAAACGATAAGAATCGGAAACTATCCATCCACCCTAAAAAAAAAAGAAAAGAAAATGATGCAAAGAATGTAATACATTTTGGCCGAGTATTGCTCAAATGTCCGAATACTTTTTGGGGCCACTGTATCTTTTCAGAGATAAGCAGTCTCCGCCCTCCCAGAACAGGCAACTCTTCTTAAGGATATAAGAGTATAGCTAAAGTCTGCATCCTCAGCAGCGGAGTGGTGCACACCTGCTTTATTGAACAACAGTGAACAGAGATGTCTGAAGGGGTCTTGAATAGGACACCACACAGTCGCGGCATGCTGTGTGAGGTGCCACCAAAACCCACAAATTCTGTAATTGTCTAGTGTGTTCTTGTCGTATGGCTGTTATAGGGAAGTTTGTTTTTGACACTTTGTGCATGTTTATGTAAATTGAAAGCTGCTCCTCCCCCTTTTACCCTGTCTGAGCCTTTTCCGGCTCTGCCGGTTGAAGTATCGGCTCCGAGCACCTTGGGACGTGGTGATGAGCAGGTTGAAACAATGAAAAATGACAGTCTTTTTTGTTTTTTCTTCCTCTGCCGGAAAGTGGGTGTTTTGGAGATAGAGGGTTTTGGTGTGACAGCGAGCGTAGCTGAGTTGTTTTCTTTTCGAGACGCTCTTTGAGCTGTTTTTCCTGAGCAGCATGTTGCTTTCAGGGCTTGACAAAAGTGATGCTGACAAGCACTTAATCTGGCAGGTGACTGCAGGCCACATGTAGGTCTCTCTCTCCCTCTCTCCCTCTCTTTCTCTCTCTCTCTCTCTCCCACTTCAGCAAAGCACACAGATTATTTTACCTCTCTCTGTCGTTCGCAGAGAACAGTCTGTGTGGTCTGATAATGATATGGTCTGTGCACAGGTGTGTTTCTTTACTTACACAATGCCTGCCTGGTGTATTTACATCTCTCCTGCAGGTGTCTGCATCTCACACACACTGGCTCTGGTCTCTTTCTCATTCTCAGTGATATTGTACCTTCTTGTCTCACTGTGTACTGAGATAAACCCAGGAATTGCATACTGTTCTAAAGTTTGGGAGCCCTGCCTTCAGTAGCACTTTTGATGCAGATGTAAATGAGTGTATCGCGCTGTCCAAAGAAAAACATGCATCTCCAAAATGGCAACTTTACAGGAGAGGCCAAAAACACTCTTCACTTTCAATGTAAGTCAATGGAACCCGATTTTTTTCCAAGCTATTTAGAGCATTTCCATTGGTCCATTCATCATCAGATTTTACACCATGTAAACAGCAGTCGTTGCGTTCAAATGATATACAAAAATAAGATACATGTTTTTCTTTGGTCAGTGATGATATATTTGTTACATTCAAAAAATACATACATAATGGCTTAGGCTGGTATTTGAGGATTTAGGGGCTTGAATGGCTGGAAAAACTCAAAAATTCAGCTGGACAAACCAAAAAATGTACCTTGTTTGCATTATTCTCCTGTTCTTCTTTGCAGTGTGTTCAAATTCCATCAAACGGATGGATACACTGGTTGAACCAACCTTGAATTTGTTTTTGTTTGATGATTCTGCTAGCATGATCAAGTTAACCAAGATGATTAACCAGCTTGATCATGCTGGTCAACTAACATAGTAACACTGATCAATGTTGACCAATTTAAACTTTCAGAGTTCAGATCAGAGGAATTTGATACCCACATCCATGCAACTACATCAGTGAGTACAGTGGGCAACCTTATCCACAGCACCTGGGAAGCAGTTGGGGGTTAGATGTCTTCCTTAAGAGCACTTCAGCTTTGACCTGTCGGTTCAGGGGATCCAACCCTCAACATTCCAGTCACAAGGCTGGTTCCCTAACCGCTAATCCACAAGCTGGTATTGCTGGTCATGGTAGTCAACCTACATGGTCATGTTTGTCATGCCTGTTGACCAAGGATGACCAAGGATGACCAAGGATGGTGAACTGTGGTCCTGGGGATCTTCATCCAGTACAGTCTGGTGATTGTGTCGCTCTTAGCACCCCTCCTAAACGTAATAATTAGCTGTTGAGTTAAATAAGTTGTGTTTAAGTAGGAAACCCATTAAACTATGCAGGACTTTGGCCCTGTATGACTGAAATTCAACACCTCTGGACTGAACCCTCAGTCTCAGTTTAAGAACATTTTCCAGTATCAGTCACGATCGGTCATTTCAGGTTTTCCGGAGCTCATCGGAGTGTTTTGTGTTTACAGTAGGATTATGGTTGTCTTGTGCTTATTTTATACCTTTGCTGGGAAGTTAGCTCAGATCAAAAAAAGCTAACTGTGAAAACCTTTACACTGAGACAGATATTTATTACAGAATGGAAACGTGTTTTCTTTTTCTTGTTGGCAAAAATAGTGGAATTCTGCCCTATTAAAGCAGAAAAGTCTTTATATCAATTGACAACGACAGAGATGGCAACTACATAAGACATTACACAGTTTGACTGTAGAAATAAATAAAATCTGTTTAATGGAAATTGGTTAAAGTGCCAACATCACTCTGCACAGCAGACACTCAACCTCAGATGAAATAACCTACCTCTTTCCACGAGTGAACCCAATTCCTTACGCATGAGGAGTCACATATAGAACACACATTTTAGGTAAAAGATCCTTTACATTTCTCACTTTTGGCAGACGCTTAATTCCAGAGTAATTTACGGTTTACATTTATAGTCCTTGCCCAAGACTCTTATTGGTACAGTAGTTACCTGAGTGGGGAGTCGAGCCCCAGTCTATAGCATGGAGAGCAGCAGTGTAACCCACTACACTCTACCAGCCACAAAATCCTTAACACAAGAAGATTAAGAAAATTGTATAATTTTGTTGATTTTGATTACCTAGCACACCTTTTTTTAAATAACTATTATTATTTTTTGTTTTCCTGCTTTTTTTCAATGCTTACATTCTAAAGTATTTTTGTTTTCACACTGAACAGGAAGGTTTAACACGCGTATAGTTCTGTATGTTACACAGCTCTTCTCCATTGTTTTCACTTGTCTCATTCTCATCAGAAGCTACGTAACCTTCTCGTACCCTGTGTTGCTCTGCAATGTTGCCCTGTATTTCTGCCCCAACACGCAGACTCTGCTGGACATGCGGTAACTGAAAGAAAGTGTCCATGACCCTATACTTGACACCACTTTATGAGCGATGCACGTCACAGGGCTTTTAAAACACCCGACCTTTCTGCCCCTGGGGGCCGTGCTGTCTTAGATGTAATCTACTTATGAATGCGATTAGCTGATAACTGTGAAACATTTGCTACTGCCAGACCCCCATGGCTGCATGTCCCCCTCTAAGACCAAAAATGGTAAAAATGGAACCTTTATGTTCAGCAAACACAGGAAAAGCAATTCATGAGTATGCAGCAGTTCAGCATTAATCAAATTCAGCATTGATCTCATATATTATTTATTTATATTTATATTATCTGTGCTGATTATTTATTTTAGTGGTGTTGATAAATAAGTAAAATACACACACACGGAATAAATATATATATTCTTTCTTAAAATGTGGTTTGGTTACACCAAAGGGAACCTCACGCAATACTGTGTAACATTGCCTTTGGTGTAAATTTATGTGAAGCAGAAACAGTGAAGCAAAAAAAGCAAAACAGTCTGATCAAAGCAAGCTATGTCGGGTTTGTAAGTCTTTCTTTTGGCACAGAACTACCAGTACTCACAAAGCCAGAGTTTATTTATTCATTTCTTAATGCAAACTTTCTTATCTAATATTGGCCTGTGGCTATTATCTAATAATACTGATCTTTTAACTGCTACATTTCATAGTTGTATGTTTATGTGGTTATAAATAGAATTTAACTGGGTGCATTTTATCAATTAAATATATTTAAATAAAAGGAAACATGTCACACATTTATTTAGAGAGTTTTAGGAAGTCTTTAGATGGTAGCTGTCAGAAACGTTTGTTTATTTGTTGTTTGTTAATGTTCTTAGGGCAGCGGTCAGAAACTTTTGTTTATTTATTGTTTGTTAATGTTTATAGGGCAGCAGTTAGAAACGTTTGTTTATTGTTGTTTGTTAATGTTCTTAGGGGTAGCAGTCAGAAACGTTTGTTTATTCGTTGTTTTATTAATGTTTTTAGGGGTAGCAGTCAGTAATATTAGTTTATTTGTTGTTTGTTAATGTTTTTTGGGGTAACAGTTAGTAATATTTGCTTATTTGTTGTTTGTTAATGATGTTTTTTAAACTCCTTTAGAGGGCAGCAGTGAATAATGTTTGTTTATTTGATGTTTGTTAATAACTCTACTAGAGGGCAGTGGTGAGTAATGCTTGTTTACCTGAAGTTTGTTAATAACTCCTTAATAGGGCAGCAGTGAGTAACATTCATTTACCTGAAGTTTGTTAATAACTCTACTAGAGGGCAGTGGTGAGTAATGTTTGTTTATTTAATGTTTGTTAATAACTCATTAAGAGGGCAGCAGTGAATAATGTTTGTTTATTTGATGTTTGTTAATAACTCCTTTAGAGGGCAGCAGTGTGTAACATTCATTTGCCTAAAGTTTGTTAATAACTCTACTAGAGGGCAGTGGTGAGTAATGCTTGTTTACCTGAAGTTTGTTAATAACTCCTTAAGAGGGCGGCAGTGAGCGATGTTTGTTTATTTGAGCTGAAGCTGTGTCTGTTATCAATTTAGAGCTACTAAGTATCAACAACTAGATAGCTAATCAGCCAATTTGTTCACTTTATGCTTGTACATTGTGTAGATTGTTAACCTCAGTTATTTATATATCAATCATCTTTATATCATGATATTGATTGAGCTCTCCTACAGACTATTATACATCCAATACTGTGATATGTTTGAAAAAAAAAATGTAAATCTGTAAATTGTGAGGTGTCAAAGACTGAATTTATATTTTATTATAAATTATCCTATGATGTCCACATAGAAAGTATGTTTACTTATGTTATCTATACCTGCTACTTACTTTCCATCTCGACACCAACACAAAGTAAAAGTTACTCACTATGAAACTCTCAGTTTAAGATGATCTGCTTTAACCAGCAAACAGAAATAAACACACACAGCATGGCTGCTACTTACAGGTAACTCTTGGGTTCCTGATAATGTAGTGCATTTATTTAGACATTTTATTTATTGAAGCAGTAATAATCAGAGATATTTGTTTATTGTATGTTTGATCATTAAGTCTTTAGCGTAGAGAGTTTTAAAGTTGCTTTAACGGTGGAACTGCTTCTCTCTTTAGTCTCGGCAGTGTTAAACGCTGAGCGAAGCTGCTCAACATTGTCCAAAGTTTGAGAAACTGTCCAGAGTGAAATGCGCAGAACAAACCAACAGCTTTGATCTAACAGCTTTAAATGCAAGGTGAGAGCAATAAATAGCATCGTTGACCATATATACTGTAATAAAACTGGCTTTAGTGTAATGTGTTGTTATGGTAACAGACTAGGAGGGGTTGGGTTAGCTAACATTTATATCAACTGCTACTACACTAAATACGTAAAAAAATTAAATATTATAATAAAATGAATTAATTCATGAATATGAAAAGGACACCAGCGTTAGAAGTGCGTTCAGTAGTGCAGTGTGTAATGTTCCAGGGGGTGCTGTTTGGGACACAGCCTTCCTGTCTAACGTTAATGACAGTCTTGTCTAGTCAGGAAACCTTAACATACATTGTTTTGTCATTCCATTTCAGCATTCTGCCACCAACAAATTATTTATTTGTAATTTACTGTAATTCCACAAATGTTGTTCTAGGTCAGTGATTTACTACCTTACCTACAGTGGAATCAGCCTATATGTAATATTTTAGGGGATAGGGTGGGCTTTGATTCATATTAGCAAATGTGTCCCCCCCAATGCCAAACCTGCTCCTACGCCCTTGGTGGAATTAAACATACGATAAAGAAGCTGCCGAATAAGAAGCCACCTGCAGCCTCGTTAACATCAATCATGCCTGCTGACGGTTTCATCTCTTTGTAAAAGTATGAAAGGCTTTGAAATCATCTTTTAAGCCTGGAGTGGTGCATTTCTACACACAGTCCGCCATTTGCTGTTGCTCTCCTGCTGTTGCATGTACATTTGGGCTGCGGCGTAGCCATCTAGGATCTTGGAATCGGCCTGTTTTACTGATATACCGAATGCAGGATTTGTATTTAAAGGAAGAACAGTGGCAGTTGAGGTTCACAGTGGGTCAGTTCCATGTACTGAGCTCTCCTTATCCAACTACACCAATATGAATACATGCAGTATTGGGTTTTAATGGACTGACAGTGAAAATCAGCTGCCATTATACACTGTGTAAGGCTGGTGTGACCATTTGGCATATTTTATGGTCATATGCATATGCACTGTGAAAGCAGATGCCTGATTGCGGAGAAAGCCTCTCCACTGATAAGCTCGTATCTCACACAGTCTCTAGGATTCTGTGTACGTGCTCAGTACAGCTGTTGTCATGTTTGCCTTCATAGAGCTACAGCTTCTGTTTTGCTTTCATGAGGCTGTGTGCGTCTGTGTGTGTCTGTGTGTGTGAGGAGTCATTTGTGGTGGTAATGGTGGCATTTGCGTCAGCTCCTTAGCATGGCCCGCTGTGTGTATCTCTCCCTGAGGGAGGGGGTCACCTTTCAGCTCAACAGCATGTGCAACATGGCTGCACCTCCTTATCTGTGTCCATTCCTACAAAACAGGCCGATCAAAGTCCATTTGGAAGGGACGCTTGTGGCCTGTAGGAAGAGCCGCACATGAGAAACGGTGCTGTTTACTGACATGCATAAGAATATTGTTAGTAGGTCCTGCATGGTGCACTGTGTAAGGTTCATTTTGCACCACGTCAAGACCCAGCTCAGACGTTTTGGACTCAAATGTGAAGTCAGTTCTCTGAAGCACAACGAAATGTTCTTCAGCCCTTTGCTTGCAATTACACCAGAGAGGTCTCCAAATCCATAAAACTTACATAGGGCAGCTTTAAACCAAGTTTTTAAGAAAGCCCAACCTGATCTAGATCTGATTTAGATTAATATGGCTTGAATACTACAGAAGGCACCCTGGTGGTCTGTCCAGGGTGTTTCCTGCCTTCCGACCAGTGATCGATGTGATAGGCTCAGGCGCCCCTCCGCAACCCAGAAAGATAGACAGCTTGGAAAATGAATGAATGAATGAATATATGCTATAGGATGTGCATTGTGTAGTTTATGTTTGCAGACTTCCACACAGGAAAAGCTCAGGCTGGTTTTCTTGTGAATAACAGCAAAGTTAAACCCAGTTTCACAGTTTTTATTGTCCCTTATTATCATATTTCTGTAAAAGAAACGTTTGCTGTTTAAAGACCAAGAAGTTCAGTGATTAATGCATGTGAGTGGAAGACTAGAGCTAAACATTTCCCCACCAGCACAAACTAGATTGCCTTTACTATGAGCTTCTATATTACACCGTTATGCGAATGATCTTTTCCAGATTTGGCATGTGAATTGTTTCATGTTTTTTTCTTTCCTTTAGGGTGTTATGTAGACTTTATTGCATGTAAACAGTCTGCAGAGCTATAAAGACAAAAGTACACCCCAGAGGGAGCAACTGTTATCCACTTTTCTTCCTGAAATGTTGCGATTCTAGTCTTTTTCCCTTGCGACAACATGATGTCATCTCGTAACATAATCCTTATTGCCCGCCTACTGGCATTAATTTAAAAGCATGTAAAATGATGAACAATCAGTAAGAAAATACATTTATAGTATAAAATATTGTATACTTTTTAAAAATAGAATTTTATTCAAATGCTAACTTTGTTTCTTGTTTCTTAAAAGCCCTTACGACCATATTTTAGAGTAGGGGTAAGTAATTAGAATTTAGTAATGTCCAGTTAAGAGGACATTTCCTCAGGCCAAGGTCCGGACCGTCATCATTTCTATAATTTCAGTACCATATCCTGTATACTGAAGGAGTCTAGTAGTTCTATCAGCATTTTATGTCATCAACAACCGAAAGACAAACACATTACACAAATCCCGCTCAGTACATTTTAATAATATTTATTGTTTTGAAAGCTGAACTGAATTAATTATTTACAGAACTTAAAATAAATGTTATTTCCTCACTTCAAGTAAAAACAAGGGCTACATTAAAAAAACAGAATGCCTTTGAAAATAAGTGCATCTTACAGTGCTTGTTTATAGAAAAAATAAATAAAACATGCGTCTTCTTGTTAACTTGATTTCACATCTGAACAGTTTATTTCCCTCTTGTATTCCTCTCTCACACTTGTTTAGTGAGAGAAGTGAGCTCCTGGTTGTCTTTAAATCTGAGCTGAAATGGTTCTCACACACGTATGAAGGTGATTGTTGGTGAGGCTGGGACGATATTTGGCCTTAATAATGTTTTATTTAATGTTAATAATGCTTTATTCTCCGACTCGCTTTATTCTCCAACTGCTGCTTCTCGCTTCGTTACCTTACCTGTGTGTGCACCGCACTCCCAAATCTGCACAGATCTGATTGGCTGAGGAGCGTTTTTAGGTGTTTTTACAATGCACGTGATTAGTCAGTTTACTGCGCCACTAATCCCGTATACCATAAAGACAAGAAAAGTTCAGTCGCTTAAAATAAACACTGTCAGAATTAAACCCTTCTCAATAGTTTATCAGTTTGGATCCGCATTGGATAACGCCTGGGTCCAGACCTGGACAGCGGTCCCTATATTAATGACCGCTGTGTTAGAACATAAACAGACATTCAGTGAGGTAAGCGGACAGTAGGTTGTTTCGAATCTTCAAAATTAGTAGCAGAACTTGGAGAGCGTGTCCTAGAAGATACAGGCAGCCAGTGTAGTTCTAGCTGACAGAACTATAACATTTTACAGTTCAAATATAAAACCAGTGTTTCATTCAACTGTTAGTCTAATAATAATACTAATAATAATAATAATAATAATAATAATAATACTTTATTCTTGTATTGCGCTTTTCTAAAGCCCAGAGACGCTTACAATTATTAGCAGATTATAATTATTTGTAGATAAAAAATCTACACTAACTAGACATTAGAGATGGGTGGTAGAGTAAAATAAACAAAGAAAAGGTTGTAGGCGAGAGAGAAGAGGTTAGTCTTAAGATTAGATTTAAATATTAAAAGAAAGAGGGAGATTGTTTGACCACAGGTGGGAGAGAGTTCCCCAGTCGAGGAGCGGAAATATAGTCTGGAAAAAACCTGATTACCAAAGCCACCGAGTTTAGATGATGGGAACTTTCGAAGCCCGGCAGTAGAAGACCTAAAAGACCGAGACGGTTTGTAGGGAAGAGAAGTTTGGACAGATAAGGAGGTGCAAGATTGTTTAGAGCCTTATAGGAAAGTAGGAGGACCTTGAATTGGATCCTATATTTAACAGGGAGCCAGTGAAGGTGCTGATGAACAGGTGTAATGTGGTCTAGACTGTGTATAGACTAGACTAGAAGCATGCACTATAGTCTAGTCTATACTAGATATACTAGGGAACTAGGAATGGCTCTGCTAACTGTATTTCTGAGATTTTAGGATTCAGATAGAATTTATGATTTCAGAGATTTATGATTTAGAGACAAATGTACGCCTTTTTTAGAGGTTTTCTTACAACAGCATTGAAAAGTGTTTAAACATTTAGCATGAGTATTAAAATTTATCACCATCATCATCTAGTTTTATGGAGCTGTGTCTTTGTGGGGAAACTCGCATCTCCTCCTCCTCTTGTGAAGCCATTAAGCGTTGGCGCCTCTCGGTGATGGTACCACGAAGCCCTCGAACACAGAGAGCTACGAAAGCCAACACGTGTTGTTGAATAATTAAAAGCATAAATCACATCTGTCTACGTTTGTGTGGTGCTGATTCCATCAGAGTGGACCTCAGGGAGCTTGTGGGCTTTGGAATGCTGTGATCGTACGAGTGCAATAATGAGTGACTGTGAACTGCCATTGGGAAAGAGGAGAAGGGAGTGGAGGAGAGGCCGAGGAGAGAAAGGAGGAGAGGAATAAAGCATCGGTCCGATTGCTCTTTGTTCAGATTGTATGTTGTGCTCAAGAGCAGCTTCAAACAAGCCACGCTGCCACTCGCTGCTTATCAGCGACGCTCAGAAAACACAGGCCGAGAAAGCGATCAGCTCCGCACTCCACCTGTAAAGAGAAATGCTGTATTGATGACCTGTTTTCTTCTTTCTTGTTTTAGTTATTAGATATTTTAGCAGACTGGACGGTTTTCAGTGAGGGAGACACAACCTGGTCTGTGCGGTGGTTTTTCACATTGCATTCTGTTACTGCCATGTTGAGAGCTCCTAACTTTCTTCAGAACTGCAGCGCTACTCCTTTTTGTCCAGGTTTGCTTTTATTAGTTGATGATTTTAATATGATTTTTAGTTTACAGCAAAAAGAGTGTTCATGGTGGCCTTAACAGCCTCCAAAAAGTCTATTCTGAAGGGGTGATTTATGCCAGATATACCGTTATCATCTTCTTGGCACTGCTTTTTCTTAGATATTCTAATTTTTCTAATGCTCTAGAACTGCAGCGCTACATGCTGTGAATACAGAGCTTTAAATGAAGGGACATCTTGATCAACTGTTGGTTAGTCTGAGCTTGTTTGCTGGTGTAATAACTAATCCAGTCAAAGCTCAGCTAGCTATTAGAAGAAGCAAGCTTGATATTCCCAGTTTGGAGATCACAACAGAGGCCGCGAAGAGACGCACGAAGATGTTGCCAAGCATAGAAAGAGAAAAAGAGAGTGTGATTGAGCAAAAGACTGGACAAAGAGTACTTCTTAAGCTGGCCTTACTTATGCTAACTGATCTGGACACTGTTAAGGTGCATCCGGAATCACCTACTAGTCAGTAGGTACTAGATTAGAGCCTGTACATTGCTCGAGCATCAGACTAGTAGGTAATTTCAGTAGGTGAGTTTTAGTAGCCACACAAGCTCAGACGTACTACGTCCGCCATCTTACCAACGTCCTGTGATGCAAAACGTCAGACCACCATTGTAAAAATCCTGCTATTCATTGAAAAAGCTCCGTTTACTGACAGATTTAAATCTGGGTACCAGCTAGTATGTCCGAATACCTAATAGGAATCGAGTAGAAGGCGAACGGTACCTGGATGACCTACTGAATCGGCAGCCATTTTTATGTAGGCGAACACAGCACACTGTGCTATCCCATGATTCACCTGGAGCCGCAGATGAATTAAAAGCGGAGAAAAAAAAAAACCGATGAAAAGCGGAACGTCGGCTGTGTGTATGCAGCTACGGCTAGTGAGCTGCCGCTACAGAAGTTAGCGCTACTGCTGAGGTAAACAATGATTACATTCCTCCTGTTTAGTCTTCTGTGAGCTGCAGCAACACTGTCTGATACATATTCAGACCAAAACACAGATCAGTGTCACAAAAAGATCTAAATCTGTCAGTAAACAGAGCTCTTAAATGAATAGCAGGACTTTTATGGTGGTGGTCTGACGTCTTGCCTCACAGGACGTTGGTAAGATGGCGAACTTAGTACGTCTAAGCTTGTGTGGCTACTAAAACTCACCTACTGAAATTACCTACTAGTCTGCCGCTCAAGCAGTACGTACTGACTCTAATCCAGTACCTACTGACTAGTTGGCGATTTCGGACGCACCTTTAGTCTCTGTGTTTGGCACCATCTTGTGCTATTACAAGTTTAGAATGTTGTCCTTTTTTGTTGAATGTCCTGTGAAAACAGGTAGTAACAGGCTAGCTGTAGAAGAGATATCAGGAGGCTAAGAAAATGTGCTAGTTCCACTGCAATCTCTCTAAGTCTTCTTTGTGTGGCTTGTTAGAAGCAAAGTCTGTGGGTAACAGTATTCATAAGTGAATTCTAAGTATTTTGAAATTATTATTTCAGAAATTACATATGTTGGACATTTATTACATGCTAGCTATTCCAAATAAGCTAACTGTTAGCATGTTTGTGTGCTATTTCATTAGCATAAGGTAAATTACTTAATAGAATCTCTTTATATATATGTTTATGTGTAGTTTCACACTCTTATTCAGACAAACTTTAGAAATCAAGCATCTGTGCTTTCTATGGAGTTATTTGGACAAGTGTTTAGCTGACTTAAGTTAAGCAACTACTTGTGAGACCAGAACAATAACCATACACTAGAAGACTTTTAGAAGACTCAGAAAAGACGTTTAATAGACTAAAGTCTGACACCCTCTCACATCTAAAGACTAGTCACACACTTTTAGTCACAGACTAGTCACAGGCTATGATTTTGCAAAGACTGCAGATCATTCAGAGTCACTATTTACAAGACTGCAACTAGACTCCTTTTGAGATTACTTCCCATCATGCTCCTGGTGGATTTTTTTTTTTACAGGAAGAGAAACTGATGAACAATGGAGCAGAAACAAAAGCACCTATTGGCCACAGCTGCCTTTGTGTGTGCTGTGATTTGTACAGACAATACAGTCCACAGGAAAAAGACAAGACACTGCAGAATCTCTGTCCACCTTTTTTTCTTTTCCACTCTCTTGTTGTGTAAATGGGAAGACACGTCAAAGAGGCACTCCTGCTCACTCCACAGCTCCACCAGTTTCTCCTCACTTTACCCACACTTGGTCACTTTATCCAATAAATTTCTGCTATCATAACACTGCACTATATACTGAACCTACACCCGTGTCCGATCCATGTTGCTGCTACTTTTGAACACAACCCACTGAACACAGGGGGAACATGCAAACTCCACAAAGAACGGCCCAGACCGGGAATCCAACCCATATCGTCTTGGTGTGAGGCGACAGGGCTAACCACTACACCACCGTGCCACCTGGAAACTGGGATCTTGGGTACTAAATTTGGTTCCATTTCATGTACCACATGTGTTGCGAATGACAATAATGTCTCCTTGAATCCTTGAACCCTTTTGTACAGTCCAAACCCTCGCCGGACTCCAAGTCCAACTTCTTTACCTGTCAGACATTCCTGTACCTGCCGTGCAGCTTCCAGTTTGGTGGTGAAAAGAGCTCTCCTATTGGTTGTCGACAATTATCATGTCACTATTTGCGTGAACCGAGACTTAAGACTTATGATAATATTAAACAATGTTGATTTTTTTAATGCTAGGATGAGAAAAAGACTGACCTGCAGTCTTGACCACCTTACACTAAACGATCAAACTCTAGCAAGAGTTTCACGGTTTTATTCCCACATCAAATTTTTTCTGAGAAAGTAAAATCGCTTGAAAAGTCGTTTGGTGTAAGGTCAGCATTGCTAAAGATTCCACCAGATAGGGGGTAACTTCATCCGTGTCGTTTTGTGAGTTGTGTAGTTTTTCCTGATGCCAAAAGTTGATTCAGACTAACGTGCCCAGAAATAATTACATCTCACAGCAAAATGTTTGGTCAGTCTTTATCAATCTCACACCAAATAAGCCTTAAAAGTTTCAACCTCCTGTAATAAACCTCCTGGAAATCTACCCTGTATGTCAACATGGTTCTTTCTTCTCTGATCGTATGTCTTTTGGTTGTTTACACCTAGAAACACCCACAATTGTCAATGTATCTGTAACGTCCATATGCCTGCATAAGGCGAAGGAGAGTCAGGTTCTGTATCCTTCACCTTGTCCTCCCAGGGAGCTCAGAACATGCTTTGTATTTATGACAGTGGTGTAAACGTGAAAAATGGCTCCTCAAGAGCCAAAAAATACTCACATCATGCTACATTAAAGTAAATAATGTTACAGCTGTTTACCTGTTCTGCCTCCAGGCCGTATCATAATGACTCAGATGTTGCTTGTTTCAAATGTGTCTTCTGTTTAACTGATGAACATGAAAGCATCTTGTTTGTTAATAGTGTGTTAGGAGAAGCTCCAGGCTACCAGACATGCTGTGCTCCAGTAAACTTCCAAAGCCATGGCTACCGTGCTCTACCTATTTAAAAAAAGAAATACTTTCCATTGTTACAACATTTTAGGTGAGTTCATCTGTAGATGCCTTCAGACAAGTATTGTGTTGTCATCATGTGAACTACTGATCGACCGATATAAGTTTTTCTATAGCTGATGGCGATGTTTAGAGGTCAGGGTCAGCCGATGGCCGATATGTGCTGCCGATTTTTAGGGCCGATATCTAGTAGTTTCCGCTTTATTTGCTGCTGAAATGTTACACTAGAAATAACAAGTGGATGTACAACATTTATGTACTTAACATCATTTATTGAACACTAATTTAATAAAAAAAAACTAAATATTTTTATCTGCCCCAAAAAATACAGTATGACCATATTACTGCTGAAAGACTGTAACATACATCTCTTCATACCCAAAACTAACAAGTTATTAAGAAGTGCACTGAAAAATATGTCCACACAGCCGACATGTTTGCTGCAGTTACAGAGAGAAGAATGAGGCACTCGAAGAGAGCGAGATAGCATGCAACATGAGAGAGAGATACAGAAACGACGTGTATATATATATATATATAAGCAGAGAGACACTGATGTGCTGTAATGTTTGTTAACACAGCAGAATACTATCTGGGAGACTCTGGCTGCTCCAGCGAGACTCACTGTTGAACAATAATGTGTTAATGTGTGTTTTACACTAGAGCAGTTAGCTTTAGCCCCGGAGCTAAGGAGTAAAACATCCGCTCTGGTTCACGAATATGGCCGGAAGTAGAAACACGTAACCGTGTCATTAAAATCGCCATTGTTCGCTATCAATTATTCATTTTCACTCATTGGCTGAACAGTTCCATAAGTTTCGGCTTGGGGTCCTTCACAGCAACACATTCCGAGGGGCTGACTTTAAATCAGTGCTACCAAACACTGATTAAAAAATGCCAAATATCGGCCCAAAATATCGGCCGACCAATATGTGAACTTGTGTGACACTGTGTGGCTCTGTGTGTTGCACTCTGGGTAAAATGCAGTAAACACTGTAACCATAACATTACAGGTAGCATGTACATCTAACCTGCTGTTTACATATGAACGTGCCAGTTACCGTCTTTGAAGAATTGTCATCAGGCTATTTGTCAGACAGCGCCGATATCCCATCACATCGCCTTGTCACCCAACCACCTTCATTCGACAGCCACCTTCATTCCAGAAGAAAAGTGGCTGAGAATTGGTGTGAATAGATGATATGAATGGGAAGATGGATATAGAGTGAGAGGTTAAGTGAGGTTTTGAGATGGAGCATGGGTCACAGAGAGCTGCTGGGTGTGTCAGTCTCGCATGGTCAGTCACAGTCTGTATCTGCCTGTTACCTGTGTCTGATAGGCAGCAAGAGCTTCACCGCATACTGAGTCATCTTCATGCTGTTTTAGCTTTGTCCCACTTCAGCTTTCTTTTCTCCTCCTTCCTTCTCCATTCCATCTCCTCCTGAAGTTAGAGAACAGACCCACGCATGGTGGATATTTCATCAATTAGGAAGTCTAGGAAGTTAACCAGATGAAGTCCTCCTCAGTATGAGACGAATAAAGGAACATTCCTATGAGAGAGTCCTCGTCCTCCAGCTTTACTGAGAAGTCCTGCTTTGTGAAACACCCCCTGCAGTCCGTACTGTTTTTCTATGATAATGGAAAACAGGACTCTTAGCATTTGGTTAAGAAGGTTGCATCCAATCCCAGGGATCTGGAATTGTTTCCCAGCCAGCCATAGTCAGGAGTTTACAAGAGAACAATCAAAAGCCGTCTCCTTGGGTGGTAGAATGGCTTCGTCGCTCTCTCCCTGTTGATTCAGAGCAAAGCAAGCCAACTGTGAGGGTCTGTTAGGCCTAAAGATGCACCAACATTTTTGGATAACGTAAGTCTTCAGTCAGAAGTAGGTAAAAATTGTACTGTTGGTTTGTCTTAAAATGGTTTCTTTGTGCTTCTGTGTCGGTCATTGCTGAAGCTTTGAAACAGTGCCAGCAGTTACTGTGTTACTTGGTGTCCAAATTTTTTTAGTAAGTTCTGTTTAAAGGCTAAACAACTGAATGTACCGATATATGCAATAGTTCATAAAAAGGAAATAACATTTTAATAATGTAATTAAATAAATATCTACCATCTGAATATTTGGCCTAGTGTTTTTTAAATTTCAGTTTAGGATTTGAAACCTTCAGTTTGCCAGAGGTTTGGACTCATGACTGGACACTTGATGTTGGCATGAACTGCATCATGTTCTACAGCATGTTCTATATTGACCACTAAGCAACTTGGTCGATTACTATGCTAAGCTAAGTTTCAAATGAGTACCGTAAACCTCTCGTTCACCAGGAGACTGGTTGTGTTTGTTTCTAATGTTCATGATTGTGAGTTTGGGGTTTACTGGAATAGCTTCAGTTTTTTTCCAAAACACATTATTTTCAAACTGTACATCTCTATTCACCCCCTGTCCGAAATGCTCTGTTAGAGCTCCTGTGTCTTTAAACCCCGCCTCCCGAGGAAGGCAGTGTTCTCTAATTGGTTAGCTCATCCACTCTGTTTTAAAAGGTCAACTACCAGAGCGCTGCTAGTCCCGCTACAAGGTCCTCCCCACACTGCTGTTGCAGTTTGTATCAGTTTGAGCTGAAAGTCAGTCCGATCCTGAAAGTCAAGTAGACCCAGTTAGACCCAATCCACCTTCGCAAGCTAGAATGAAGCGGGACGTTTGTTTTACTGTTTTAGCTCTCTGTGTACTGTTTGAGCTTGTGCCAAGCTTGCCAGTAGACGGATAATATAGTTTTGCTACAAGATGATGTCAGTTTGTAACAGTCATATTATGATTGTTATGATTGTTATGATTTTTGCCCAGTCATCCAGAAAAGCTTTACTGTTTTAATGTTTTAGCTCTCTGTGTACGGTTTAAGGTTGTGCCAAGCTTGCCAGTAGGCGGATAATATAGTTGTATTACAAGATGACGTCAATTTGTAACAGAGAAAATATCTGAAAATCGAGTGAGATTGAGAAAAGTGCATATTTTGGGTTTTAAGGCTCTGCAGAATGTTTACATGCACAAAAACCATTATTTCTAAAACTAATATTAAGCCCTGCGTGAAACCCCCTCCGACCTGCTCCCTGCAATTCCTATCTGAACCGCTAGATGGAAATACATACCCTTTCGTTTTCGTCATGAGAACAGTTTACATTGTTTACCACATGTACAGATAGAAAACATCATCCGTCTGCCAGTTTGTTACTGTATGTGACACAGACTCATCCAGGGCAGTTTGTAGCATCTGTAAAATTAGTCAAATCAACGTATCTCATGGGGGAACCAAGACATTTAACACCACTAATCTGATACGGCACTTCAGAGTACACCACACGGCTGGACAGCAGGACAGCCAGAGAGCTAAAGGAACCACAGCCAGAGTGATTGAGTTTATAGTTCTAGATAAGCAGATCTTCTCGGCCATAGAAGACGTTCATTCTGCCGCTTAATATTCCACCTGGATCCACGCTCTGCTGTTCCTAGTAGAGATACTTTTCAGATGTCTCTCTTCTGGAGCTGTATCAAGAGGTTTACGCCCACATAGACCAACTTCTAATTTAGTTTAAAATATTATGCTGTTTCACATAAGCTCATTAAAATGGTAATAAACCAGTTTCCACCATGTTTCATGACTTGCTTGTGCTAATAATATGTAGCCCTGCTGTGGCATATAGCCCCGCCCTCGATCGGTATCTGCCGATCGGTCCATCTCAAACTATTATGTCTGTTATGGTTATCCATGTACCATGGATTTGGTCATTTTGGAAGAGTAAAAATTAAGAAAAATAAAAAACTTTAATGTGAATTAAAATATGCTTTCATACACTACTGACGTAATCTTCTTCTGTAGACTATTAGCTTTACCATCATTGTTGAAATGACACACCAAGAATGCAAACTGTCCTTTTTTGAGTAAACTTGAGACCTATATTCGTTCTAGACATGATATGAGATTGGACTTGAGGTTTTTCTTGTTTGCACGCCAGCAATACAGTGCAGATAGAAGGTACCTAATAAAATCTGAATATTACAGCATTTAATTACTTCCTTATTATTAGACAATGATCACTTGCTTTGAATGGGAGCGTGTGCGGTGAGCGCGTTCTATTCTGAGATGAATGCGCCCGTGTTTGTTTTCAGGGTTCTGCATGTGGTGATGAGTCATGGTATTTACAGGATGTGCCAGTGCAGGATCAGTAATGTGTTCCAATTGTGGACGAGCTGTGAGCACATGGTTTGGGGATGCTTGAGAGTCGTCCTGTTCACTGCTTCACATATACACATTCGTTGGAAAGCAGAGCATGTGTGTAGAACAGGTCTACACGAAAGGTTAAGGATGTTATAACACTGGTCCTCATGTTGTAGTGCTCATCAGAAAGTTCTGTTCTTGTTCTTTAAGTACAGGTTCAGTACATGTTCCACCTGTTGTGATCGGAATGGTCTGAGTGAACCTGTGCTGTGGCTGAGAGTTCCCCTGGGAGTACTCATGGCCTGCATTACTGTGCTGACCCTTGGGTGACCTCGAGGAGGTGGGAAAGACTCATTTACACTCAGGTCTACTGAAATGGTCCAACTGTGCTGCTCTTGTACAAAACAACCTTCTGCTCTACGAATCAATAGCAGGCACCTGTGAGCGCTTTCTTCACAGCCAGCTCCAGTTTTACAGCATTTAAACAAGCCCACAGACAAACACATCCACTTACAATATGTTATTATTAAATAAATACACCACAAAAATGTTCTGTAAAGACTGAAACTATGCTGAGCCTTAAAAAATTTTCTGTGGGTATTTCTGCCCAGTCATCCAGAAAAGTATTTCTCAGGTCAGAAAGCAATGCTGGACGAGAGGAGAAGGTGTGGCTTGCAATCTCAGGTTTTGTTCATCCCGAAGGTGTTTGAAGGGGCTGAGTTCAGGACTCTGTTCGGGCCCAGTCAAGTTCTTCCATATCACACTCCTTTATGGAGCTGCTTTGTGCACTGGGACACAGTCTTCACTGGAACTAAGGGGTCTAGGACAATCCCTAAAGAACAACCCCATGCTCAGCTCACTGCGATCACTGAACCATTTTAAACTTTTAGTTTCTAGTCACCATCAGAAAGCCTGTGATTGTTTTAAATGAGTTTATCTTTTTATTAGGATTTTAATTATTATTATCTTATTTGTTTATTTTATGTACTTTATGTTTATTTTACATTCTTTTATTTAGATTTTTCTATTTTTTTACATTTATATTTTATTTATCTATAATAAATGTTTATTTTAAAAATTGTATTTCATAGATCATTATTTTTTTTGTTATTAGTTTTAATCTCTTATTTAAATGTTTTTAATCCCTTTAAGTATAAATGCTCGGCTGCATTGCAAATGAGGGTCATCCCTCAATGTATTTCCAAGATAAAATAAAGGTTGATTGATTGATGTTATTATCCCTCCTCCACCAAACTTTACAGTGAGCGCCATGCAGTCAGGCAAGTAACAATCTCCTGGTATTTACAATTAGACCGCCACATGCAGAAGCGTCCTTCATCACTCCATAGAACAAAGTCTTGTGGTGCTTTACACCACTCCATCCAATGCTATATATATATAGCATATATATAATCAACATGCCTTTGTATGTTGTGATGCTATTTTGGCACATTCACTCTAGAACTCTATATTATTGCAAGCCACCTGTAGCGGCCAGTCCAAGAGCATTGGCTTGCTGTCACTGTCCAGGTAAGATGGTCCGCAATATCTGAACACACTTGGTGCAATGTTAGCCAGCGCTGACGTCTGTTAACTGATGTAACAGAATTGTTCTCTTCCAAGTGTGTTGAGCTGTCCAGTTAAAGTTAGAAAAAAAAGATATGGTGGCTGGCTGATGACAGGACATGATACTTCTGGATCGATGCTGAAACCAACTACAAGCTTAACAAACTGAAGGACTTACATATTCTTCATATTCTAGATGACGCATGCCTGTATTTTCAGAAAAAGCAAAAAAATTATGGCATGAGTTTTACACCATGTCTTATTCTGTGAAATTACTTCACAATTGTTGTCTCTCATACAGACCAGGAGTTCCCCCATTATTTGATTACTCGAGTGCATGTAAACACATTGAATGGATTACTGACTAAAGGTGATTGACGTCTGGACCACCAGTAACTTTTTTGACTGATTTACAAATGTTTATTTTTCTTTTCTCAGTAAAGGCTGCTGAAACGGCCACACATCCTTTCAGACCCATAGTGCTAAGGTGTCTTCTCACAGTGGAAAGATGGACCAAAACATTGGTGATTTTTTTCAGATCTGAAGTAGGAGCGGAGCTTGATGTTCTTGATGCTCTCTCAATAATGAACGTACTACATACAACTACATTTAAACTATGTATTGATGTTTTTAGAACTACGTGTATATATATATATATATATATATATATATATATATATATATATATATATATATATATATATATATAGATGTATTGGAAAAGGTGTGGGCATGGCTAATAAGCTCATTGATTGACTCTTGTGTCCAGCACTCTTACAGGGGCCCCTCAACCCATACAAAACTAAAATAATTGTCCAGCTTTCATGGCTGCTAACTGGACAAAAAGCAGATGAACAACATGCATAGAAACGAAACAACATGTGAATAAAGGAACGGACAAACAATGTTAATGTATGGATAAACGAACAGGCAGTTATAGCCAGGAGGTCTAGCTTGCTAGCGTTTGGTTATGCTGGGTTTGCTTTAACTTGCCAAAGTTGCTGTGACTCTGGAACTGGTTTGTTTGGGCAGGGTTTGAAGTTTCTGCCTTTTGATTGGTCAAGGGCATGCTTATGGAAGCATTACCCAAGATCACGTTGAGATGAAAGAAATGTATTGAAATGAATCTGTTATTTATTGTTTTTTGGAATGTTATTCAAATATATATTTAGTACCACTTAACTATTTAATTGCAAGACTAGCCTAACTAGAAAGAAAACAGATTTCGGTTCTCTGGGTCTGTAATGGATTTCAACAGGAGATTAAAAAATAAAGAAGGTGTCTGATGGTTGATGGTCTCTAGCCAGCTACTACACTTTATGACTAATTTACTCAAACATGCCTAATCTTGCCTAATCGTAATGGCATCACTGTAAAAGAGTAACATGCACGTTGCACCCCAGAACTGAACTTTCATTTAATTAGCACGGCACATTGCGCACATATAACCGTTAGGTAAGAATTCATTTTCTTATTGAAAAAAATTCTACATAGCTTTAACTCATTAGCTTTGCTGGCTGGAGGCTCCAGCTAATTGCACAATGGTGGTCCTGTGAGGATTGAAGTGAATGGGTTCAGCTTGAGGAAGGCAGGTAGAATGACGTTTGCTTGTTTCAGAAGGTTAGGCCTTGCAGGGCAGACTTGAGATGTACCACCAAATCATTCCCACAGGCGTGGTCTCAGGAGAGGCCAACTCATCTCGAGGTGAGAATGGGAGTGACTCAACTCCCATGGTTTCTGTCATAAGGGCACTCAAGGACTTTGCCGGAGCTGGGTTTGAACGTTGGAGCCTCGCGGTTGTTTTGCCATCAGTTGAAGAGCTTTTCTGACACCATGCCGGTCTTATTAGATTTGTTTTAGCATGTTGTTTTGCACGAGAGCGGCTGCACAAACCATGCCGTACAAATTGGTCTCTCAGACTGTCATCAACAATCCCAACATCGGAACCATGGGCGGCGGTAATTTTGGTTAACGAAGCCTTTAAACGCGGCGTGCTCGGGTAAATGCGGTATGAATTGATAGTGACTCATATGATGAACTCCTCTCATTATCATGCTGTTTTTTAGGAAAGGGGCACGGAACACCGGGAGGCCTTTTAGTCGCCATGGCAATTGATTTAGCGGCGTGTTTCCGCGCTGCGTGCGGAATGATTGGAGAGGGGTGGGTGGGGGGGAGCGTGGCGGTGAATAAAATCAGCCTCGCTCTGACGATTCTGTCCAGGATGTGAGGGCTGGGGAGTCACCCAGGAAAAGCTCACCTGGATCTTGGACGGATTCACACTGGATTCAAACACGTCACTGGCGCAGACCGAAAGGTCACCGGCACACACCGAGTTGCAAATAGCTTCGCAGCTTTGTCGCTCATAATGATTATCTGGTAAAACTATGCGTACCTTGTGTTTCAAGGTAAAACCAATCGTGCATTTTCATGCGAGTGGGCGTCGCTCGTATTAGTACCAGCGCTGGCTGACAAGGTCATGCTTCTTAAGATGCATTAAGTGGATTAAAAAATTCTGTTCTGCAGAATAAAGGTCACTTTGGTCAGCTGCCATGTTTATGCTACAATCTGAAAACCTTTTCTCTTTTTTCTTGCATCTCAGATGTTAGCAGCCACTGCCCACTAGAGTGGACTGTATAGTGTAGAGTGAAGCAGAGCTGCCACTGCATGAACGACTGTCCTCCCATCCTCCATCCTCTCTCTTTTGTTTCCCCCTCAGGCTGTCCGTACCAACAAGTCCTCCCATCCCCTCACCTGACATTTAAATGTTAACGCCTGTTCAGATCTAAAGAAAGCCCCCATGACGCTCAGGGTCATTCCCTGCCATGCTGGCTCTGTCCGCCCATCCCCCGTGCTTGGGCTTCTCTTTCAAACTGGCCCTTCAAAGCCACCCATGTTTCTGAGTCCTGCTGAGACTGGACCACACACGTTGAGGCTGCAGCGCTTTGGCAGTTAGTCGATTGGTCGTCAGTGATGTTGATTAACTTTTACTTAAAAGACAAAAAATGCTTTATAATATTAACATGACACACATTCATTCTAACAGACTGCAGTTCCCTACAGGAAGGACAGGGGGCGACATAGCGTTTGTTATTTTGTAAGTCATGCAGGATTGTCTTTAATTCAGACAAGTAGAAGAATGTATTACATAATATTACATAACCAATCCATGAACAATGTCTTTTCATGTTTTTACACCAAGCAGGTTGTTTTGCCCTTATATTTAACAGCCAGGTACATACAGTGCAGTTATAAGTTCTTAAAAGAAAGTGTGTCCACCTGTTATTTCATACAAGACCAGTCTTCTGTCAGTTTGAATGAAAAGAGACCCGCAAGCCTGAACAGTGATGCAACAACTTAAATTAAATGTAATATGTATATATATATATATATATATATATATATATATATATATATATATATATATATATATATATATATATATACAATTTCTGTCCAATGAAAAACAAGAATCTCTAAAATTGCAGCTTTACAGGAGAGGACAAAAGCCAGTGGAACCAGATTTTTGGATTTAGTTTTGGAGCATTTCTATTGGTCCATTCATCATGTAATTTTAGATTAGATACATACTTTATTGATCCCAGAGTGAAAATTCAAGATCTCCGCATTTAACCCATCTGTGCAAGAAGACACTCACATATACACACTATTGGCAAGAACCTGGCGATACAATACGTATAGTGCTACAGCGGCCTCGAGTCAATATGTCACGATATATTGAGATACTGCAGGCAAAGTGAAATGTTGTGATTTTTTAAACCCTACTATTAAAACACACCACTATATGAACAGGTTTGTCAATGCTTACAATAGCATTGCGCCCTTGTGCTGCTTGTTAATGTTGGAGTGGAGCTGAAAATGCATTACATAGTAGTATAGTATATGTTCTACGTGGTATCGCTAGCTCTCACATGTGTTTAGGTTTCGTGTGTTCTTGTGACAAAAACTTGTTTTTGGACCGAAGCCAGATGAGTAGGCGATTCTCCGGAGTGAAAGTCGTGTAATTGTTGACCCCTTATTGCCGATCAGTCATGTAGTGTGAAAGCCACAACAACTATAAGAATCCCGATTACAGCTCAACCAGTCATGTAGCGTGAACGACACAAAAACCTGACGACTCAACCAGTCGTGTAGTGTGAACCAGGCATTAGGCAGCTTACTAGGGTTTGAGACACACCCATAGAGTCACTGGTCATTTTAGATCACTATAATAAATTCAAACTGGTGAGTATCTTTGCGTCTCTGTACATAGAAAAACAAGTACCTCCAAAAATAGTAACTTCACAGGAGAGACCAACAGTCTTTACTCTCAATGTAAGTTAATGTAAAGAGGTTTTATATCTAGAGATTTTGGAGCATTTCTATTGGTCCATTTATCTTAAACGTTTTATAGGACATAAAGAACAGCTGTCATGTTCAATATATAAAAAGAGAGATACATGTTTTTCTTTGCTCAGCAACGATACAATCATTTCACTGCAGAATGACTTTATTACTCAGCAGTTTGTAGAAAAATGAGTGGAATTTCACACATAAACCGCAGTGCTACACAGAGTCCAGGCTGAGAGTAAATAAGCCCAGGTGTGGTGCTGATTTCCTGCTGGCCTGCTGTTCATAAACTCCCAAAGTCACTTATGATTCATCTCTGTGTGACTTTCCTCTCTGGCCTCTCTCGGTTTGATGCTGTGCTCCAATAAGCCCGGCGGAGTCGCCGGCATGTCATCGTCCTGTTACTATGGTGACAAAGAACGAGCCGTTTCCAGCGTGGTTTACGCTTCAGTTATATTACACACACTTCCTCCACTTTCCCCAGTCCTTCCACCTTCTCACACACACACACACATGCACACACAGACTCGATCATACGCATCCTGCATCCACATACATAATCTGCTGAAAGTATGGAGCTATTTTTGTTTCGTCTGTCGTTCCTCCTCACTCACACATACCATACGGCCCTGTTACTGGCCTCTGTGACATGCAGTTGCCTGTAAAAGTTTAAACACTGCCAGTCAAATCATATGTTTTGTTAATGTACTAAGTGAATATAATACATTCTATTGGAACCCCTGAAACTACATGGTGGGGGTGACCCCCATTGTCCTTTTGGGAGCGCCGTACATTCTTTACAGGGAATATATTTATTTATAATGCGCAATTTGTTTCCGCTGACTTCAAAAAAGTCCAGTTCAGTAAATAAACAATAAATCTGTTTCAATCAATTAAAAAATCCAAATTGAAATAAATTGTGCATAAAATATTTCAGAGACTTTTTACCCACAGAGGACGTGTTTTCTTATTTTGGCTTAGAAAATGGCATGATTTGACCCACAGAGTGCTAGAGATGCAGCAGGGTGGCGCTGTAGCAAACCAGTTCACTCCGTTTGTCCCTCACAGGCTCACAACGGGCACCATTGGTCCTAAAACACGGCTGCGGAGGAATAACAGAGGTGTCGTAAGAACAGCGCAGAGCAGTTCTTAAATGAGGTGGTGATGCTTGTATGATATTACTGGGTACATTAGGGGTGGGCGATATGGCCCTACAGTAATATCATGATATTTCATGGTATTTTTGCGATAACGATACTCTTGGCGATATGACAAAACATTTAATTAAAAAAAATATTTCAAGAATACACTCCTGCAACAAAATGAAATTAAATTTTTATTATTGCATACAATATGATATGGCACACCCCTAACTCAGATATTAAAAATACAAGATTTTTTTATCAGATTGTAACAGAAGTCAATGACCCAGAATGTCACGATACTAAATAACGCACTCCAAATATCTCCATATATCCAGGACTGAAGTAAAGTGAATGATACTGGACAGATCAAATCTGTCTCTAGTAGATATATAATGGGAAATGAGATAAGTGTGAATTTTTCTTTTTGTAAAAACAGTAAAAAGTAGTACCCTGATGTGATAATTAGGGATGAGTGATATGGCACGATATTTCAGGGTATAATATTGTTCACGTTATTCAAAAATGTTGCCGATATTATTGTGTACGATACGATATGGCACACTACTAGAGTACATCTTATTAAAGACCAGAATGTGGTCATGGCACGTCTGCCCATCCGTTTTCAAGTAACCCAAGTAACATCTGTCGGCAGTGGAGATGTTATAAGTCAGTATAACCCTGATAATAATAATAATCTCCAAAAGCTTTGGATATGTTTTAATGCTGATATGCAAATGATTTGGCTAATGTCAGATGACTGTTACGTCTGAATGTGTTGTATTCTGGTCTTCAGCTAACAGAAATTAACAAAGGCTGCACCCTCCAGCTTCTTCAGTATGTTCCTACTGGTGAATGCTCTTACTGGAAAAGTATTTTAAAGCACACTTTTTGTGCTAAAGTGAGTGTTGACATAAATTGACCTAAAGAACTTTTTTAGAGGTTATAATCTGGTTCCACATTGTAATTTTGCTATATTTAATAGCATAGCTTACGTTGGCATGTGATACATCACCTGAAATGTAATAAGCCCATGGCTTTACAACTGCAACTATACTTGGGACACACTTGAAAACCGGGCCAGTTTCCCAAAAAGTGGGAGTAGATTATTGTTCATCTCTCGAAGTGAAGACAGAAGAGATGCGTGAGATCTCAGTAAGTGTGTTGAAGGCCACATTATAGAACTAGGAAATAGCATTTCCAATAAAGAAAACAAAACATTTTGCCACTGCCAAATTAGCATCAGTGCCAAGTGAGTTGGCAGCCAGCCATCGCCAAAGTGCATAGCCACTGTGGGACCCCCCCCCAATACCAGGTGGTATTCTGGACTCTGACTGAAGTGTTTGAGTGGCTCCTTCTCCTCCTGTCCTGTGTTTGTGCGTACCTGTCAGCTTCACCTGCTCTGCTGTGCCAATCTAAAACTGGTCCGTCTCTCATCTAATGTTCATTTAGAGTCTTATCTGAGTCCCAGGAAAGGTCATTAGAACCCACGCTTCATGAGCTGAGCTTGCTAATCTTAATGAGTGTGCTCTGTTAGGGGCGAGGTTTGTGTTTTGTGGCTCTGATAACTCCTAAAATATAGTCTCATGTACTCGTCTTTAGAGCTTCTGAGGAGAAACTTTGCTTTTTACACTGATTCTAATCGATTGGAACTGCCCGATCAGTGCATTGATGCCTTTTAGTACTGCTTATTGTTTATTTGCAGGTGAATTAAGTTTATAACTATTTGTCACTTGTGTTTTGCACACAACGAAATATGTTCTCTTCATTTAACCTATCCGTGTCCTGTTGATCCAGGGGAACTAGGGACCTTCCGCTCACAAGACCTTCAGTCCATGACTCAACACTAAACGTTGGTGTAAGGACCTGGACAACATAATAGGCTTCATAACTCGTTACAAGTTCTTAACTCTGCTTGGCTGATAGCCACTACATAGTAATGTAAATACACATACAATATTGGGCACTTTGTTAGGCACTTGGGGACATGATTATATTATAAAAGCTATTTTTTAATATAATAATGAAGGAATAAAGGAAGCTTTCATTTGCTTAGCAAAACACTTCATTTGTTCAAACAGTATTAATACAGTAAGTAGTGCTTTCACATATGACAGTGTTTATTTAACCCTTTCCAAGCTTCTTCTTGTAGTAAACAACCCAGTATTATTTACAATTCTAATCTAATACCTGCTCTGACTGCTCAGTACTTCATTAAACTAAATCAAGATTGCTGCTGAAGGAACTGAATACATTCATACAGTGTCTGGGGCGTCCAGGAGAAATCTGGAACTACACTTTGTTCTTCAAACTGGAGCTCAAGATATGATCTACTTCTCTCACAATAAGATATTCATGATACTT
This sequence comes from Megaleporinus macrocephalus, assembly GCA_021613375.1. NCBI lineage: Eukaryota > Metazoa > Chordata > Actinopteri > Characiformes > Anostomidae > Megaleporinus > Megaleporinus macrocephalus. The sequence continues at coordinate 13,545,987 of CM038717.1, forward strand.
TGTATTGTATTTATGCTTGTTTACATCTGTTCTAATGATATCTGCTCTTCTTACTGGTGAACTTATTCGCAATTAGCAATTATTAATACACTTATTACTAAGATAAAGGGTTTTAAAGACTTTTGCACAGTATGGATATGGCAATCATTCATACTGTACTGTTTAACAATACCTTTTCCCAAAATTCCAGTATAAACACTATTTCCATTAGCTTTAATATAGTCAATCAGTTAAGACATGTATTTTATTTAACCCTCTGATGCTGCGATGCAACCAAGTAATGGAAATCTGCAACACTGTGTTTCTTCAGCTGAAACAAGTTGATAAAGCCACACTGCCTCTGAATCACCCGCTGATGCACACAGCAATGATGATGCCCACTCATTTAAAGCAGGCAGTCTTCATGCTGGATTGAATGAAAGGTTTGAGCTTTGGTTTGAATGGTTTGATGCCAAACCATTCTTGCCCAGTCGTTTGAACTTGGCTCACGTTTGGATCTCAGCATCCAGTGTGAGTGGAAATGAGTGCGTTCCAGGTGTTGCTGATGTCTGTCCGTCATTCCGAGTTGCTGGTTGATGGGTTATGACAGGGAGATGTTGAGCTTTGTGTATGTTGCTGTGAGGCTGCTCGTCTTTTTGTCAGATGACAGCTGCGTTTGTGCCGGGGGGAGAGGAGCTGCTCTGTGTAGGCTGCTGAAAAATGCCCTTTGTTTTTGCTTGTGTTGCTTTTGTGTTTTTTTCTTTTGTTGTTTAACCCTTAGAAGTCAAATTGAGTACTGGTTATAGCACAGATGTATGTAATTTCCCATATTGTAGCACAAAACAAGTGGCAGCAGATTGTGGATTTTCAGTGGATATCACAGTTATTTTCCTGTATGTGGTTGTTATGGTGTTGTATTATGTCTTAATTTAAGTAAAGGTGTCCAAACCCTCACTTATCAGTATAGAAAGCAAATCCAATATAAAAATGGGCACGCATTATATTGCATTGCATATATTACATTATATAATTATATAAAAGCAAATATTCTATATTTTATTTTTATATATTTATTTTTTTTCAGTATCATAAATCCAGCAAGGGCATGTTTAGATTTTTGCATAGGACTATAGGCTTAATAGGTGTATAAGCTTAGCTTAGTCGAACAGCAATAACAAGACACTTGGTTTGCACGTACGGATGGTACAAACAATACCAGGCCTTGTGGTGACAGAGTGAAGGAGTTTTGTAGGGAGCAGGTGTAGTGTGTTCTAGGCTATTTAGTATACAGGGAACAGGGACCTCTGGTTGCGCAGAGCAGGATTGCTTACAATTACTTACTGGCCGTACTTAAAAAAATTAATTAAGAATTAAAGTCAAAGTCTTACTAACAAAATTCTACTGAAGGCTTTTAATTCAAAAAAATGGAAACTTTACATGATTTTATATGAGCTTGTGGGTCTGGTGTGGCGTTTGCCCCCTTTGAAAATAACATACAGTGCTGATTTTCCCACATTCAGTGTAAAAGCAGCTAGAAAGTTGAAAACAGAAGGGGCGCTGTCATGCTCATTTTCAGTTTTTCAGTTTTTTAGCTTTGTTTTGGGGTCTTCTAGAACAGATTTATGCATATCAGTTTTCCCAAAACACAATATTTTCTGTATGTCTGTAATCACCTTCTGTCTGAAATGCTCTGTTAGAGCTCCTGTGTCTTCAAGCCCCGCCTCCTGATGAACTCAGTGCTTCCAAGCTTGCCAGTAGATGGGTTGTAAGAGTTGTGTTAGGAGGTGATGTCACCCCGTAACAGAGGAAAGTGCTGGAATCAGGCAGTGTTTCTTCCTCTTCATAACTTTGCAGAACGTTTACATGCACAACAACTTACAGAACACTCTAAAGGAACGGGAAAACCAGAAAAAGCATAATAGATCCCCTTTAAACAAGCCCACGCTTAAGATAGATATATTTTACAGTTGAGAATCAAATTCACAAAATAACAGCCCAACTAACTTAATATTAACATCAATCAATGGTGGCAGTGAACTTTGCTGGTGGGGTGTGTTAGGGGAAGACTGCACTCACAGTGTGTAGATTGTTATTTATAACTTTGCATTAAAAAAAACACTACTCTGTATGCTGAATGTGTGTGTGTATTTGTGTGTGTGGTAATTACCTGGTAACGCTGACCCACTGCATTTGGAGCCTCTGGCCAGGGCTGATGAGTTCTTTCAGCTCCAGTTCCCCAAGAGAATACACACTCACACACAGATTACATCTTGAGAGGCTAAGCTTGTGTGTGTCGGGGGGCGGTGGCTGTGCGGATGTATGTGTATATGATTGTGTATGTTTAAATTTATGCATTCATTAAAGTCAATGAAAGCTCCTGTTTCGTGCTGCATTGACTGCAGTATAAATAAATTTTGTTATTGATTCAAACCTTTCACAGATTACAGATCTTAGTACACAGTGGAAGTGATACTTGTTACCATTGGATGTAAAAAGCAATATTGTTTCACCCCCAAAAAAACATGCAGTTTCAATGAATTCCATAAATTTCCACCTATATAATTTACTGATAAATTTTATTATTATCCTCTCATGGTTTATTACTTTATTATCAGTGACATGAACAGATAACTAACCACAGATAGAGAGTGAGAGATATGTGTTAGAGAGGCATGGTGACAGAGAAAGTAAGAATAAGGTGGAGAGAGTGAGAGATTTATAGAGCGATGGAGAGAGTGAAAGATATGAGTAAGAGAAAGATGCAGAGAGTGAGAGATGTGAGTGAGTTCAGTTAGCTAGAAGCATGGAGAGTAAGATTTGCGGAATGATAGAGAGAGTGTGAGATGTACAAAGTGATGGAGAGAGTGAGAGATGTGAGTTAGAGCTGTAAGGGAGAAGCATGGAGACCAAGAGATATATTTGAAATGATAGAGAGAGTGAGAGATGTGCAGAGTAATAGAGAGAGTGAGAGATGTGCGGAGCGATAGAGAGAGTGAGAGATGTGCAGAGTGACGGAGAGAGTAAGAAATGTGCAGAATGATGGAGAAAGTGAGAGAAGTGCACAGTGATGGAGTGAGTATTATGTGAGTGAGAGATGTGTGAAGTGATGGAGAGAGTGAGAAATGTGTGGAGTAATGGAGAGAGTGAGAGATATGCAGAATGATGGAGAGAGTGAGAGATGTGTGGAATGATGGAGAGAATAAGAGATGTGTGGAGTGATGGAGAGAGTGAGAGAAATGCAAAATGATGGAGAGAGTGAGAGATGTGTGGAGCGATGGAGAGAGTGAGAGATGTGTGGAGCGATGGAGAGAGTGAGAGATATGCAGAATGATGGAGAGTGAGAGAAATGCAGAATGATGGAGAGAGTGAGAGATGTGTGGAGCGATAGAGAGAGTGAGAGACGTGTGGAGCGATGGAGAGAGTGAGAGATGTGTGGAGCGATGGAGAGAGTAAGAGATAGGCGGAATGATGGAGAGAGTGAGAGACGTGTGGAGCGATGGAGAGAGTGAGAGATGTGTGGAGCGATGGAGAGAGTAAGAGATATGCGGAATGATGGAGAGAGTGAGAGATGTGTGGAGCGATAGAGAGAGTAAGAGATATGCGGAATGATGGAGAACGTGAGAGATGTGTGGAGCGATAGAGAGAGTAAGAGATATGCGGAATGATGGAGAAGGTGAGAGATGTGTGGAGCGATGGAGAGAGTGAGAGATATTCAGAATGATGGAGAGAGTAAGAGATGTGTGGAGCGATGGAGAGAGTGAGAGATATTCAGAATGATGGAGAGAGTGAGAGATGTGTGGAGCGATGGAGAGAGTAAGAGATATGCGGAATGATGGAGAGAGTGAGAGATATTCAGAATGATGGAGCGAGTGAGAGATGTGTGGAGTGATGGAGAGAGTAAGAGATATGCGGAATGATGGAGAAAGTGCGAGATGTGTGGAGTGATGGAGAGAGTGAGAGATATTCAGAATGATGGAGAGAGTGAGAGACGTGCAGAGCGATGGAGAAAATGAGAGATGTGTGGAGCGATGGAGAGAGTGAGAGATATTCAGAATGATGGAGAGAGTGAGAGACGTGCAAAGCGATGGAGAGAGTGAGAGATGTGTGGAGTGATGGAGAAAGTGAGAGATGTGTGAAGTGATGGAGAGAGTGAGAGATATTCAGAATGATGGAGAGAGTGAGAGACGTGCAGAGCGATGGAGAGAGTGAGAGATGTGTGGAGTGATGGAGAGAGTGAGAGATGTGTGGAGCGATGGAACGAGGGCCTGTTAGTTGGGTTTGGCAGTGCAGAGGTGAAACATATCCACAGCTATGATTGTTAATGATGAGATGAAAGCAAGTGGGTGTTGATAAGGTGTGTGTCTGTGTGTGTGTGCGCACATACATGTGAGTGGGTGTGAGTGTGTCAGAGTGAGGCTAGCGGGCAGAGACAGCTGTCCAGTTGGAGTGTTGCTGTGGAGCTGGCAGGAGTGTGTGTATAGACTCTTGCAGCCTAATCTGCTCTTTTTCTCCCTCATTTAGCACTTGCTGCAGCCCACCGCACACAATCTCCCCCTCATACAAACCCACCCCCGATCAGCAACAAAAGCCCAACAATAACTATTAGTACCGCTTTCCAGAAAACTGCTTACTGACCGCCTGCAGTGACCACCGTCAGGACAGTTTATAGTGGTTACGTGCCGTCATGTCAGTTAGGTATTAGGGTTTGACAGCCATGAGGGTAAGTAACTGTTATGATAGATATATATATATATATATATATATATATATATATATATATATATATATATATATATATATATATATATATATATATATATATATATATATATACATATTTTGGAGATAACAGTAGATTAATAACAGAATAATTATTAAAATAATCAGATATTACTATTGAAGAATAGACCTGGAGATTGAGGAGTTAATCAGATGTATAGAGATATTCTAATAGATCAAACTGACACACAGAATTTTTAATCTTTCTATTTGTTTTGGACTTGAAAGAGAGCAAACTGGTGGAATCTTTCCAGACTCCAATTAGTGCTACTGTTTTGGGAGCTCTGTGAGATCATTAGCCGAGACTGGCTGATAGGCCTTTAAATGCTGTGAGTTAATGAATTATTGGCTCATGTTTGCAGTTCCATTTGTTCTCCAATAATCACACCAGCAAGGTGACTGAAGAGCTGAGTTCAGGTTATTCTTCTGAAACTGTAATGAAGTGAAACAGTGTTAGTTTAAAGGGCTCCTGTCACAGAAAACACTTTTTTAGTTTGTTTAAAGGAGCAATTTGTAAAATGATGTGACCAGTCAATTTCATATTCCAAACAATAGGGGGCAGCATATCACCAGACGATTGTGGTGTCCACTACATCCTAAAAAAAAACAAAAACAAGTAAAAGCACAGCCTCTCTTCCTCAGCTGTTTACATACCAGTCTAGAAGAGCATTCAGCTTTAACCATTACCATTAGGCATCTCCAGCGGAGGACAACAGGGCCAGTGTTAACTCACTTCTATTTACATCACTTCTTTTTTCTTTGCTGCTGATTGTGGTTCATTGCCAGGAGTGGGTAATGGTGGTGGCCGCTTTTGCCAAGAGCTTCAACCGTCACTGCGTTTACTCCACCTTTCCTCCTACTGTCCTGGAACCTTTAACACGATTGAACAAGTTAGAATATGTCGTCAGGGAAACACACTACTTCTTCATCCTCTCATGTAGGGGCTGAAGGCAGACTCGACGCTACAGTGACTCACTATCACCTCTTGAGGTACGAACTCAGTAGATAGTCCTGTAACACAGTACATGGGCTGTGTCTCAAACCCTAGTGAGTGTCTAAGTAGGCTGTCTATGTAGGCAGCTGTTTAAGTAGCGTTCTCTCCTCATCTCTCCTCATAAAACAGATTACTGAGACGCTCTAGTTAGAGAGAGGCTTGTTCCCGCCCACTGCAGCACGCAACCGGTGGTTTAGCTGGTTGCTAAGCTACCGGCCAGCATCCATCACAATAGCCCCAGGCTTAAAAATCCTCCCCCAATGGCTTGAGTGTAAAACTGCTAAATTGTTAAAACACCAGAAACACCAGAGAGAATCAAAATAACTTACATTTTAAAACCACTTCACTGCTCGTAGATTTGCCTGCGTTGCATCATGGGATTGTTTAGCGGCTGAGGAAGCGTTCAATGCTTCCTTAAAATCAGGTCTAGATAAGGTTCCTCAGTAGACAGCATGTTTAAGGTATATAAGAATTGGGACAGCCTACATATCAGGAGCGCATACTATGACGTGAAATGCTGCCTATGTAGGCAACTCACTAGGTTTTGAGACACACCCTATATCTTGCAGAGAGCCGCTTGAGAAGCAGCTACGTATCGAGAACAGTCTTAGGTATCTACACTGGACGATTAAGAAATGGTTAGCAATGCGTAATCAAGTGACTCTACTGAAAGAAACATGTTACATGTGTTAATAATATTAAAATAATCTGCTAAGATAAGAACAACAAGTAAACAGGTGCTCTCTCGCTGCTGTGTTGATAAAGTGCTACGGGATGTTTAAGCTTCAAGTGCTTCAAGTAAAATCAGGTCAAAATAAGGTTCCTCAGTAGACAGCATGTCTAAGACATCTAAGAATTGAGACAGCCTACATGTCGGGAGCTCATACTATGATGTAAATTGCTGCCTATGTAGACGCTCGCTAGGTTTTGAGACACACCCATTGACGTCTTCTTGTAGTATCATTAAAATCGTTATTTCTTAATATCCTGTTGGTGAGGTTTTTGAACGTTTTAAACAAAAAAGACTACAAACCCCATCTTTAGGTACAAGATCAAGTTTCAGTAATCACCATTCACTTAAGTGTGTATATGTAGGACTACACACAAAAAATAGGCAATTTTATATGAATTATTATTACTATTTTTACATTCAGCCCAAAACTATGAAGAGGGTTTCGGTCTGGACTGCTTCTTGAATTAGATACAAAATAAAGCAACCAAACAAAACAGAACTCATTTTCATATTTCATATATCATAGAGCACCATAAGTGGACCGCGGGGGGAAAAATCTTCTTAAAAACAAGAAGATGTGAAAGTCTCTTGTTTTTATCATTGTGATGGACAGGTTGTCAGTTCAATCCCCTGAACCAACAGGCACAAGGCACCTTACCGCAACTGCTCCCTGGGCACTGTGGATAGGGCTGCCCATTGGCAGGTGTGCTCACTGCCTCCTAGTGTATGTCTTCACTAGTGTGTGTATGTGTGTGTTTCATTGCACAAATGGGTTAAACGCGGAGGTTAAATTCCTCTTGTGCAAACACAAGTGCCAGTTACTAATTCTGTATTATTATTTGCTATTGCTGTATTATAATATTATTCATATCAATACCATATCTATATTTTAATGGACACTAACTTTATTATAGGAATAAATGTGTTGTTCAGGTGTCAGCTGTTATTTAAAATAAATGATCATATTAATAAATAAATAAATAAACTGGAAATACAGCGTTTGGGAAGGCTCTTATAAGAAACATTCAATCACACTTGAGAAATGATTTAAAACTGGACGACTGCATCATTTTTCATCACTAATGTCCAAATAATTGGTCTTTTTAATGCAAAGCGAGTTTTGAGACCAGGGTTGCGTCTAAATGGAACGTCAGCACAGCTCACAGACTGAGGCGGGCTGAGAAGGTCATTACTTCTTTTTTTCGGGGAGGCGTAAATCAGTTGAAATATATCCAAATGTGGCCCGTATTGCAGCGCACAGTAATTGAACTGCATTTTTCAGAGCTTTATGATCAATATTTAACTGTATTTGTTAAGTCAAGCCAAGTCGTCACTGTCAGAGCGGCGCTCTGCGCAGACTGAGGCAGTATCTCAGCGCGCGGCTGTCAGGCGCTTTAGTGGAGCTTTGGGCTCATTGGATTACGCCTCTTCCATCAGCAGTAAAGCCCAGCGCAGCATCCATCAGCACCCAAACTGCCATTTCCCCCTCGCCTCCGTTTCCACCCGCCTCGCCAAACCATTACACTGAATAAACGATCTGTCCATCTCGGAGAATAATTATCTTCATTATGTTTCAATATGTATTCGCCTCATAAACAGAGGCACAACCTCTGACCCGATCGATGTTTCATTGATGTGAAATGCTGTAGAGAAGCGGGGTGGTGAGGGGGGGGTCATTAATGCGTAATGAGGGCTGTATCTCACCCAGGAGTTTTTTGGCTCTCTGAAATGGAAATGGATTTGAAAAAAAAATGAAATAAAAAATAAATAAACCAGACCCGTGCTGCGTAATTAAAATATGAGCATAGTCTCGGATGAAAGGAATCATTGTCCGGCGTTCGGCACGTGATGCCTCCTGCCTTCTGTCTGTTTCTTGAGATAACATTCGAGGTAGGATGAAAAGGCATTTATTCGTTTTTTCTTATTTTCTTATCCTCTGTCAGCTTATTGCTGTCATGTACGTAGTCATTGTTTTACAGGCAGCTGGTTTGGTACAAGGCGAAGGCAGCGGGGTTTCAGTTAGGCCCAGGTGACCCATCCAGGCTTCGCCCTCAAGTGCATTCTTTTGTAACAGTTGATGCAAGATTGGACAAGATTGTAGAGCATCTCATTCTCCTTCAGCCCAGTGGATTTCAGTTGGATTTCATACTTGCTACATATTAGGGGTTGTGGAGTTTCATAATAGGAGTGGCCAGTTACGAGACCAAAGTCTAGTCAGTGCTGACTAATTACTGATGGTCGTGTTATTGCTTTAAAAATCTGAGATCATGCAACACTTCTGGCAAGAAATGATCAGTATATTAGCAACATGCTTAAATATCACAATCGCCATATCTCCAGAATTATATCTGCTAGGAACCACATCAACACAAAAGAAACCACAACCGCTCTACTCATAGCCCTCGCCATCGCCAAGAAAACTATCCTCATGAACTGGAAATCGAAAAACACCATCACAGTCAATCACTGGAAAAAATATCTGCTTCCACTAAAATAAAATTCAAGCTGGACATCAATTATTAACCTCCTTCAACAGTGACCATCCGGCCAAACCAACTCTACTGTAAACACAGGTTTACTGAGATCCAGCACCAAATTCAACACCACTTTATACATAACAAAAACAAATAATACCACTCTACAGGTTTACTGAGGTCCCGCATCAAATGTAACACCACTATATACATAACAACAACAAATAATACCTCTCTACAGGTATACTGAGATCCAGCACCAAATTCAACACCACTATATACATAACAACAACAAATAATACCTCTCTACAGGTTTACTGAGATCCAGCACCAAATTCAACACCACTATATACATAACAACAACAAATAATACCTCTCTACAGGTATACTGAGATCCAGCACCAAATTCAACACCACTATATACATAACAACAACAAATAATACCTCTCTACAGGTATACTGAGATCCAGCATCAAATTCAACACCACTCTATACATAACAACAACAAATAATACCTCTCTACAGGTTTACTGAGATCCAGCACCATATTCAACACCACTATATACATAACAACAACAAATAATACCTCTCTACAGGTATACTGAGATCCAGCACCAAATTCAACACCACTATATAAATAACAACAACAAATAATACCTCTCTACAGGTTTACTGAGATCCAGCATCAAATTCAACACCACTATATACATAACAACAACCAATAATACCTCTTTACAGGTATACTGAGATCCAGCACCAAATTCAACACCACTATATACATAACAACAACAAATAATACCTCTCTACAGGTTTACTGAGATCCAGCATAAAATTTAACACCACTCTATACATAACAACCAATAATACCTCTCTACAGGTTTACTGAGATCCAGCACCAAATTCAACACCACTCTATACATAACAACAACAAATAATACCTCTCTACAGGTTTACTGAGATCCAGCATCAAATTCAACACCACTATATACATAATAACAACAAATAATACCTCTCTACAGGTATACTGAGATCCAGCATAAAATTTAACACCACTCTATACATAACAACCAATAATACCTCTCTACAGGTTTACTGAGATCCAGCATCAAATTCAACACCACTCTATACAAAACAACAACAAATAATACCTCTCTACAGGTATACTGAGATCCAGCATCAAATTCAACACCACTATATACATAACAACAACAAATAATACCTCTCTACAGGTTTACTGAGATCCAGCATCAAATTCAACACCACTATATATATAACAACAACAAATAATACCTCTCTACAGGTATACTGAGATCCAGCATCAAATTCAACACCACTATATATATAACAACAACAAATAATACCTCTCTACAGGTTTACTGAGATCCAGCATCAAATTCAACACCACTATATACATAACAACAACCAATAATACCTCTCTACAGGTTTACTGAGATCCAGCACCAAATTCAACACCACTATATACATAACAACAACAAATAATACCTCTCTACAGGTTTACTGAGATCCAGCACCAAATTCAACACCACTCTATACATAACAACAAATAATACCTCTCTACAGGTTTACTGAGATCCAGCACCAAATTCAACACCACTATATACATAACAACAACAAATAATACCTCTCTACAGGTTTACTGAGATCCAGCACCAAATTCAACACCACTCTATACATAACAACAAATAATACTTCTCTACAGGTTTACTGAGATCCAGCACCAAATTCAACACCACTATATACATAACAACAACAAATAATATCTCTCTACAGGTATACTGAGATCCAGCATCAAATTCAACACCACTATATACATACCAACAAATAATACCTCTCTACAGGTTTACTGAGATCCAGCACCAAATTCAACACCACTATATACATAACAACAACAAATAATACCTCTCTACAGGTTTACTGAGATCCAGCATCAAATTCAACACCACTCTATACATAAAAAAAACAAATAATACCTCTCTACAGGTTTACTGAGATCCAGCACCAAATTCAACACCACTATATACATAACAACAACAAATAATACCTCTCTACAGGTATACTGAGATCCAGCACCAAATTCAACACCACTCTATACATAACAACAAATAATACCTCTCTACAGGTTTACTGAGATCCAACAACAAATTCAACACCACTATATACATAACAACAACAAATAATACCTCTCTACAGGTTTACTGAGATCCAGCAACAAATTCAACACCACTATATACATAACAACAACAAATAATACCTCTCTACAGGTTTACTGAGATCCAGCATCAAATTCAACACCACTATATACATAACAACAACCAATAATACCTCTCTACAGGTTTACTGAGATCCAGCATAAAATTCAACACCACTATATACATAACAACAACCAATAATACCTCTCTACAGGTTTACTGAGATCCAGCACCAAATTTAACACCACTCTATACATAACAACAACAAATAATACCTCTCTACAGGTTTACTGAGATCCAGCATCAAATTCAACACCACTATATACATAACAACAACAAATAATACCTCTCTACAGGTTTACTGAGATCCAGCAACAAATTCAACACCACTATATACATAACAACAACAAATAATACCTCTCTACAGGTTTACTGAGATCCAGCATCAAATTCAACACCACACTATACATAACAACCAATAATACCTCTCTACAGGTTTACTGAGATCCAGCACCAAATTCAACACCACTATATACATAACAACAACAAATAATACCTCTCTACAGGTTTACTGAGATCCAGCATAAAATTCAACACCACTATATACATAACAACAACCAATAATACCTCTCTACAGGTTTACTGAGACCCAGCATCAAATTCAACACCACTATATACATAACAACAACCAATAATACCTCTCTACAGGTTTACTGAGATCCAGCATCAAATTCAACACCACTATATACATAACAACAACAAATAATACCTCTCTACAGGTTTACTGAGATCCAGCATCAAATTCAACACCACTATATACATAACAACAACAAATAATACCTCTCTACAGGTTTACTGAGATCCAGCACCAAATTCAACACCACTATATACATAACAACAACAAATAATACCTCTCTACAGGTTTACTGAGATCCAGCATCAAATTCAACACCACTATATACATAACAACAACAAATAATACCTCTCTACAGGTATACTGAGATCCAGCATCAAATTCAACACCACTCTATCGAAAAACACCATCACAGTCAATCACTGGAAAAATCTAGTAATAGATCATATATCTATAGAAAAAAATATCTGCTTCCACTAAAGATACACGCCAGCGATGCGCTCCAAATAAATCCATGCGTGAAGTAGGCGTGGCCATCTTTGCGATCTTTAATCCTGCAAATAAACAGCTGGAACAAACAAAGGGCAGTTGTGACGAGTTAGATGAAGAAGAAACCTTCACTATATGCACCGTTTCGTTTTTCTTTTAGGCTTAATCCTCCTGTTGAAGCTCATGTGCACATTTGACCTACTCATCAGAGACTGCTGATCAGAAACTGAGCCAGCAATGCACAATGACCTTAAATCAAACATTTTGAAATGAATATAAACCAAGATACATATAAAAAAATATAAAAAATATATAAATATAAAAAAACGCTCAGCTTAAAGTGCAAAAGACTTGCTTTTTGTTGTTTACATGTAAAAGCAGTGCATGTGGACAACATAGGCTACATCAGAATGTGTGTCTGTATTGCTTTCTGGTGACTATATAACTTCCATATAGAATTTCCATTAAGTGGACCCAGTTCCAGCGAGAGCAGCATGGTCCTGCTGACAGGTGACAGCTATACTCTTGCAGATTTTATCCTAGGAGCGTACAGTGAACAGTGAACAGCTGGGCCTCAGCCCAGAACAAAGGATGAGGTGGGGTTTTGAATGTGTGGTCTCCATATTACTGGGAAAGTGGGCAGATTCTCGCTCCCTCAGTCTCTCTCTCTCTGTTTCTCTTCTCTACTTCTCATTGCCCCAGAGCGGTCAGATGAACTCAGGAGATGTGCTGGTCTTACTGAGCAGTGCCACTTCACTGTACTGTTCACTGCTAGCAGTCAGTTGAACAGATAGAGAGTGAGCGTGAGCTACATGCGTGTGTGTGCAGCGTGTGAGTGTGTGTAGAGAGTCGGATTGAGTGAGTCATGTGTCCAGCCTTGATGTTTGTCATGAAGTGTACAGCAGGAAATGAAACGTACTCTTTATCTGAGCTCCTGACGGAGTGACGTTTCAGTCTTAAATGAGACAGCCGCGAGCAGAGAGAGAGAGAGAGAGAGTGGGGGGGGGGGGGGGGGGGGGGGTAGATGCCCACTTGTATCTGTAAATAGAAGCGCTGTGTTGTACGGCGTGATGTGTACTGACTCCTGTAAGTCCAGTTCATGGTTGTATTTGCTGAAGGTGGGTTCGAGCCGCCGTGGTTGTTCAGTTTTTCTCGTTTTTTTCTCGCTCTGTCGTTCAGTCTTGTATACTCAGCCGGAGGTTGTGAATAGAGGCTCGGCGAGCGGAGTGTAGAGTGGGTGTATTTCTGAATATCTGCGATACGTGGAGAGCTTTATTCAATTCTCTTTTATTCTTCTCTCTGTACCCCTGTTTCTTTCTCTTTCACTCACTTCCCATCACTCTTTCTCATTTTCTCTTCCCTTCACTCTCTTTACCTCACATTACCCCTCTTTCTCACTCTCTCCTGTCATTCTCTCTCCCTTCTTGTTCTTTACTCCTTTCTCCCTTCCCCCCTTTTCATTTCTCTCTCTCTCTTTCTCAATATTAGTCTCATACTTTCTCACTCCTCTTTCTCTTTCTTTTTCTTTTTTTTTATTCTCTCTCTCTATCACACTTTACCCATTTTTCTTACTCTCTACCCTGTTAATCCCCCCTTATTTCTTCCTTTCCCTCTGTCCTTCTTTCTCTACTCCTCCTTCTTTTTCTCTTTCCCCTCTCTATTCCTCTTTTTCTTTCCTTTTCTCTTTCTCTCTCTTCTTCTATTCTCTCTTCAAGATCAATCTTGTTTTCTTTCTGATTTCTCTCTCTTTTTTATTCTCTCTCTCTCAATCTTTTCTCTGTCTTTCTCTTTCTCAGTCTTTTCTTTCTCTTTCCCTCCCTCACTCTGTCCCTCTTTCTCTACCTTGCGTTCATTTTCTCTTTCCCTTTTTCCTCACTATCTCTCTTTTGCGTTTTGCTTTTTTTACTTGCTTTTCTTCATGGTTTAATGCACTTATTCTCTGTCTTTCTTTTTTATGTTTGTATTTTTTCTCTCTCTCTCCTATCTCTCACACCTTTTCTCTCTCTCTCTCTCTCTCTCGCTCTCTCTCTCTCTCTCTCTCTCTCTCATTATTTCATACTCTAATGTGTTAAGTCCTGCGGCGTCAGTGGCCAAACATGTTATTATATTTCTGATTTGGAGCTGGAGCTTGTTCGGGGGTTTTTGGCCGAGTGTTTGGTGTGAATGGCGCTGGTTGAGGGTCCCAGCTGCTTGGCGGTGTGTATAATGAGGTTTAGCTGTCTTTGTTGACAGAGTGCTTATTGAGTAACTCGTTCCTCACCAAGCCTCCTCTCGCTCCCGGAGCTCAGACTTTGTTCTGCAGCTGCCTTTTTGTCTTATCTCCACGAAGCGCCGTAGACTCACTTCAGCTGCTTTACGTGCAGCAGAAAGGTCTCAATTGAACTGTTTACAGAGATCAGTCAGATGTGGCATTTAGCCTGTTTCAGAGGTGTTTTTGATGCAGTTATTTTTAGGCATTGTGCCAACCAGTTAAACACAGACTAATAGGCATTAAAGTTGAATGGGCAGGTTTAATGGAACTGAACGGAATTAAAGTGATAGTTCGGCACAAGGTCAAATGTACAGATGTTCCTCTTCCCCACACGCATTCAATCAGCCCTGATATGTTTCATGTCTGACATTTGCTTCTTTGGTTTTTTACAGAATCTAGATAAGATACTTTATTGATCCCAGAGGGAAATTCAAGATCTCCACAAGTTTAAGTTTAGAATTATTCTATCACTTGTGTTTTGCACACAGCAAAATTTGACCTCCACATTTAACCCATCTGTGCAGTGAAACACCCACACTAGTGAACATATACACTAGAGAGCAGTGCCCAGAGCGGTGGATAGCCCTATCCATGGGGAGAAGTTGGGGCTTAGGCACTTCAATCATGTCCTACTGGTCCCGGGGATCAAACCGGCGACCTTCCACTCACAAGACTGGAGCCCTAAGCTTCAGGCCACGACTGCCACCATCTGTGCAGTAAAACACTCACATATACACACACACACACACACTAGTGAACACACTTGCCCAGAACAGTGGGTAGCCCTACCACAGCACCCGGAGAGCAATCAGGGATTAGGTGCCTTACTCAAGTTGCTCAGCAACTTTCCAGTCACAAGGCTTGTTCCTTAACCTCCAGCCCACAACTGCCCCCAATCTAAGTGGTGTAGTAACTTCTTTCTTGCCATCAGAATGAAGAGGGAGACCAGTTCAGAGTATAAGCTTTATTCGTACGATACTGCAGTACCGACGTTCTGAGAGCACTCAAACCCTGGTGTAGCATTCAGTGGACCCATCTGTAAACATAAGCTTTTAACAGACGCCATGGTATATAAAAATATTCACAACAGTGGTAATGGAGGCTTATATCCAGTCGATTAATATCTAACAGCATTACCACATTATTACATACTTCTCTTTAAACCTCAGTGAACAATTACATTTCCAACACTGTATGACATATTACAATTATCTATATGACCTCTCACTGTTATTCATAACATATGGACAAAATTCATTACAAAAATTCAGACCTCTAGACATCAAGGTAGGCTCTGCTTACCATATAGGAGACTGTACTCCATCTGTTTTCTATATTGTTTTTTTTATGATCAGGACCCTAGGTGTGTAAGAAAATATTAAAATATCGAATATCGGGATATTATGTTTAGTGATGCTGTATCGATTCTCAAAAACACAGTATCGATACACAGATTCCTGGCAGACAGTGATTCGTTGTGTGTTGTGTTTAAACTTCTGACCACTAGATGGCATTGTTGTAATCCATTTTCAGCTCCACTCCAACATTAACAAGCAGCACAAGGGTGCAATGCTATTGTAAACATTGACAAACCTGTTCATATAGTGGTGTGTTATAATAGTCAATACATCACTTGCAATGCTTGCAATAACGCAGTCACAGCTGTATCATGATATGTATTGTATCGCCAGGTTCTTGCCAATACACAGCCCTCCAGGACCCCCACATGACCACCTCAAGGCAGGTATTTTTTGGGTGTTATATCACTCTCAGCACTGCAGTGACTCTGACATGGTTGTGGTGTGTTACCATGTGTTGTGCTGGTATGAGTGGATCAGCACAGTAGTGCTGTTGGAGTTTTTAAACTCACTGTCCACGCTGTTAGACACAGCTATCTTGCTGGTTCACCTTGTTACTGTCCTATAGTTCTTCATCAGCGGTCACAGGACGCTGTCAGCTGGGTGTTTCTGGTTTTTAGTCCAGCAGTGTTAGATCCACTCACACCAGCACAACACACAATAACATCACTACCACCAAGGCAGTCTCACTGCAGTGCAAATTCACCACCCAAATAATACGTGCTTCGTGGTGGTCCTGTGTGGGGGTCCTGACCTTTGAAGAACAGAGTAAGACGGGGGCTAACAAAGTATACCACAATCTGTAATTGTAGTTTGCACAGTACTATTTTAAGGTTATTTATTGTTATATGTGATGTACATTAGTCCAGTGTAAATAAATAAAATAAATAAACCTGTCTTGACTGATGGACCACATTTGAAAGATTAAAT
The DNA here is from genome assembly GCA_021613375.1 of Megaleporinus macrocephalus. Lineage (NCBI taxonomy): Eukaryota > Metazoa > Chordata > Actinopteri > Characiformes > Anostomidae > Megaleporinus > Megaleporinus macrocephalus. Next base: position 13,562,818 of record CM038717.1, read on the forward strand.
GCCGGAACTCTGGTAGTTTCAGGGTGAAGTATGCATCCTATGTTTTTGCTGCTCCTCGTTCCTGAAACACAGTGTGGCCTGATGTAGGCTGCTGTATAATTGTATGGACATTAGCCAGCCCCGGTCAGAACTGCTCAGCTCAATGCGTGTGCGTTCATGTTACTGTACAGCTGAGTTCCAGGTTAATGACAGAATATTTTATTAGTCAATGTGGAATATTTTATTTGCTCTCATCTTTCTGCCACATTTGCCAGCGCACTACAAATAATTGTTGCCAATGTCATATTTCATGACTCAAGTGTTTGGTTTAAGGGCATGCAAGGATCTCCAGACAGGAAGAAGTGGTAATGAAGTGGGCTTTGTTGGCTATGGCAGCACATCTCATACACATAATTTAATAAATATTGTGCATAAATATTGTGCACAATACTTAGAATAGCACATATTTGTGGCATTGAAATAGTGAAATAAATATATTTATACATGATACCGTCTCACAGTAGGCCAGGGGAAGCACAAAACATATTTAGTTTATTGGTATCACACTATTTCACGTTGCACAGCACTAACAAACTCTTAAGCATGTGCTTAAAATGAATGGGTACATCTGGCCAAGCCCACTATGAACCTCCTAGTTAATGACAGTTGTGCATCTTGAACATTCGTAGACAAAGGTAAGCAGAGAGTTTCCTCTTTCTAGCACACAGATAGCAAATTTGGACATCTTTGCTAATTATCTGCCGAGCTGTAACCTGGAAGAAGGCCGATCTGGCACCACTGCTCTAGAAGAACGGGGTCTCGGGGTGTTGTAAACCAGTTTGGGAAATTAAATTAGAAATACCAAGATATCTGTGGATGAAAAAAAAGGTCATGTGAAGAAGAGTTTCATGATGTATGTAAAAGCACCTGAATAGAGAATCTCAGCATTATAAGGTTTCATGCTGTAACACAAAAGACACAGGTTTGGACTGCTCTTAGTTTGTATAGTATGAACGTCAAGATGAAGCAGTCAGACTTGCTTTACATGGTCATCTAGTTAATAAAATCACTAGTTGGAATACTGTCATTGGGCTCCGGTCACTTGTTAGCATCTACTCCATGGGACTTGAATTGAGACTTGCCTATACTGACCTTGGACTTGAATTGAGACTTGCCTATACTGACCTGGGACCCAAACTGAGACTTCCCTATACTGACCTGGGACTTGAATTGAGACTTGCCTATACTGACCTGGGACTTGAATTGAGACTTGCCTATACTGACCTGGGACCCAAACTGAGACTTCCCTATACTGACCTGGGACTTGAATTGAGACTTGCCTATACTGACCTGGGACTTGAATTGAGACTTCCCTATACTGACCTGGGACTTGAATTGAGACTTGCCTATACTGACCTGGGACCCAAACTGATACTTCCCTATAATGACCTGGGACTTGAATTGAGACCTCCCTATACTGACCTGGGACTTGAACTGATACTTGCCTAGACTGACCTGGGACCCAAACTGAGACTTCCCTATACTGACCTGGGACCCAAACTGAGACTTCCCTATACTGACCTGGGACTTGAATTGAGACTTGCCTATACTGACCTGGGATTGAATTCAGACTTGCCTATACTGACCTGGGACTTGAATTGGGACTCGCCTATACTGACCTGGGACCCAAACTGAGACTTCCCTATATTGACCTGGGACTTGAATTGAGACTTGCTTATACTGACCTGGGATTTGAATTGAGACTTGCTTATACTGACCTGAGACTTGAATTGAGACTTGCTTATACTGACCTGGGACTTGAATTGAGACTTGCCTATACTGACCTGGGACTTGAATTGAGACTTGCTTATACTGACCTGGGACTTGAATTGAGACTTCCCTATACTGACCTGGGACTTGAATTGAGACTTGTCTATACTGACTAGGGACTCGACTTGAGACCTGCCTGTACTGATCAGGGACTCGACTGGAAACTTGCAAATACTGACCTGGCACTTGACTTGAAACTTGACTATACTGTATTGGGACTTCACTTGCCTGTGCTGACCAGTTACTCAACTTGAGACTTACCTATACTGACCAGGGACTATGGGCCAGGGAATTTGACTGCCCCGACTTAGGAGTTGACTGGCGACTTAAGTATGAAGACATTTTGTTAACTTGTTCCAACTTCTTGCTGTCAGTTACAGTCGCTCATCAATTCTTAAATAGATCTTAAATGCTGTTTTCTTTAAGCTCTTTTTCATTACGTCGCTTTCTTCATTCAGATAACAGTCAGTTTTAGTATGAAACAATCACTTTACACTGTGCTCATTGGAACTTTGAATATGAATATATGTAACAAAGTACACTACAATCTGTTGTCACCATTTTTCTGGGCATCTGGGTAGACGCTTCATTTGCTTATCTTGTTTTTTTTAAGGAGAAATATCGAAGAAAAGAAGAAACACACTTTGTCATAACTATGAAACTATTACTGTAGAAATAAGAGACATTTGCAGAGAGATGCAGGCAGAGGGTTCCTTGTGTCTGAACCGCACCTCAAAACACTCTGGAAAGCAGAGTCTTCTTCTCTTTCTGTGCTGCACAGTGACAACCCTCTTTAAGGCGCCTGTTCATTGTAGAACAGTAGTCATATTCAATTATGTGTGTGGGTGATTGCGTGTGAGCGTTTGTGTCTGGGTTTGTGCCGTGTTAAAAGTTTTATACCTCAGCATGCTTCTGAGAATAGTATTGTACTGTATTATGGGGTGCAGGACTTTGAGGTGTATCAAATAGTGCCAAGAAAATGATGAGAAGAAGAAGCTGAATGGTATCTCTGTAGAAGTTTAATGCTTAATGGAAGTTAATAGTTTTAAAATTACAGCTGTGAAAAGCAAGTTGTGTTTGTGAGTTTGTCTGTCTCTTGTCCACTGTCTATTGTACTGTACCAGTACTAAAATATCATGTCCCTGGATTTTACAGTGGTGTCAGGTTTGATATGGACCAAATTACAAATCTTTAATCATAAAAAAATGGATAGAACAAATTGTTTAATGCAACCAACACACAGTTTATAGGATAGAGGTAAAGAAACTTGAAACTCTCTGCTAGCATGTAGCATGGATTACAAGGATGCTAGCTATGCTAGTGTACTACGTATTACAAGTTGGCAGGTAATCTAGCTAAAGTTTCGGTAAGTTGCAGATCACTTTAAAAAGTAAAACACTAAAGTTTCACTACAGACTAGCCAGTTGTTTCAAGTTGCTTTGTCTCTTTCTTTAAACAACACATTTCCTTCATGTACAGCCTCAGCTCTGTCACTCAGATGGGTTTTCTATGATGAAATGATTGTTACTTAAAGCTTCGTTCAAACTGACATGTTTTTATTTGGTTGTATTTACTAGTAATGTAATTTAACTGCAGCTAATAATTATGCTAAACTGAAATTCTCTGCTAAATACACACTAGTGACCCAAAGACTCGAGACTCGACTTAGACTGGCTGGCCATATTTTCTAGGGACAGTCACCGTTTTTAACTATGAAATAAAAACACACCAGAAAGTCCTATCAAAGGCCTGGTCACTGCCATACATCTTGTGTTGTGCTTACTTTGGCTAGCAGAGGGGGCTACTGCTATCTACTAACCACTGCTGCCACTTGCTAACCTAGTTTAAGACAACACTGCTGTGTAAAACTCCATCAGAGACTAGAAAATGTCGAGTAACCCAGGAATTAAAAGCAGGGGTGGAGTTACGGGACTTTGCACTACCAGGTGAAAAGTAGGTTTGTATGGTCATACAGTCCACTTAAATATAGCTACCAGGCCATGTACAAACAGCATGTCTGTTTTTTCAACTGCATCACTTTTTCAGCCATCTGTATGTGACAAATGGCATTTACTAATAACAGCCGCCTCTGTCTCTCCCAAACTGGTGCTAGCCCAGAGGTGTTTAGGGTCTGGCTGTTAGGAGGGGTTCCCCAGCCTGGAGAGTGGGGTACATTCTGTGTGGAGTTTGCATGTTCTGCTCTTGTCTGTGTTGGCTTCTTCCAGGTTCTCCAGTCCAAGGACAGGCAGTCCCAGTGTTCAAGTTCAAGTTCAAGAGTTTTATTGTCATATGTACAGCAGAACAGACAGTTACACTGTACAATGAAATTCTTACTTTGTTGCTCCTCCATTCACCAATAGATAAAGATAACAAATAAAAGAAATAAAAAATATATACAAAATATACAAAGTATAACAATATAAGTCGAAGTAGATAAAAGTATTTTTTAGTTTAAGAATAAAAAAATAAAAGTTATGTGTGCAGTGTGTGAATGTCCAGGTCTATGTGTCTGCCATGTGATGGACTGGCAGCCTCTCCAGGGTTACTGTATTTTCACTCATGGTATCTACTGTTTACGTTTCTGATATGGTTTTCAAAGTTACTTAGTTAGCTATTCAGTTCAATTCAAATTGATTTGTATACCACATTTTACATCAATGTTGTGCACAAAGCAGCTTTACTAAAGTTTGAAAACACACAGTTACAACATTTAACCCTCAGTGAGAAAAACTCCCTCAAGACTAGAGGAAGAAACCTTGGGAGGAATCGAGACTCACAAGGGGAGACCCTTCCTCGTCTGGTCAAGGAGTATTTACAGTTTATTAAGCAAAATTCAAAATAAAAGCTGAGAGAATCTCTGTAAAAGCAATAGAAACTGCACAGGTAGAGGCAGTCTCGGACTGAGGCAGTCTTGGACTGAGGCTGCATAAAAAGTGGGAGTGAACTGAATCAGTTCCATCATAACGCAATGCTGGTACATCTGGATGATACAGTGGTACAGTTGAGGGTGTAGCAGATGGCACCAATGAACCGGTCAGGTGCGTTGGAGGCCCTGATGGTCAGTCTTTCACCAGCTTTCAACAGGACAGAAGGGAAGTCATGATCTCAGGAAGAGTTAGCACCCAAGTTTATCGATCTGCCTTTACCGTAGTTTATTACAGTGCATTAATTACATGAGTGGAACTGCCCCTCCCTCCATTCTCTTATTTCAGAAATAAAACAATTGGTTATTTTTATAATATATACTGAACTGAAAATGTGCCGAGGTTGTACTTCACAAATCTGGTCACCTTAACTCAACCCTCAAACATATCTGCCTTATCAAACCCTGTGAAGTTTTTAGGTAATCACAAACAGACAAGGACACAAATATGCTAAAATGTCTCATTTTTAAAGACTGCATATCAATGACAGTTATAGATTTCACTGGCTGTGGTTACTGACCAAAAAAGGATTTCATGTGTCACTGTTGTGCCTCTATCTCAGCGAGACAGCTGCACAGCAGTATAGACAAATCTCACCCCAGTGTCAGTTCCAAATGCAGTATATTATTTTTGGTGCATTTTCTGTATACTGCTCTAGCACTTTGTGCACATGGGTGTATGTGTGTGTGTAAATATGTGTGTGACTTAGTGGCAAAGTAGCCCAGGCATGTGCTAAGCAGCGAGTTAATGCTTTGCCTCAGACATGCTCTGCAAATCTTTTTAATTTGCTTTGTGCATTTGCAGGCTGCCTGATCGCTGGGGCCTGTAATAAGGTAATGATGCCCCAGTGCCCTCCCCAAGGCCATGGCTTGATGCCACCACACTGACACTCAACCACAGGGGACAAATAATACATCAACATCATCAAAGTAGTCCATTACTACCTGTGGATTATAAGAATCTGATCTGACCAGGGCTGCATTGTGTTTTGTGTTGTGATTGAGATCAGGGCGGATGAAGAGCAAGTAAAATGGACTAGAATGACCATGAAAAACATGAAAAGATATGTGGACACATTAGATGGAGTCTCCAGAAAATGCTACAGTGAGAACTTTTGGTGGACTCGTGAATTAGATCCATATGACCTGCTAACCACTTAAGCTCATGTATTTGTAATGTATGAGATTTTACAGGAAATAAAAAAAATAACTACCAAAATTCCCCAAATTCTTAAATATTAAACAATATGCAAAGCTGAACTTAGCTTCTTATCAACTTTTTAATTTACAATCTTCATTCCATCTTTAACGGTGCTGCAGTTACAGTAAAGGTGCCTCAAACGTAGAAGGAATTTTAAACAAGAAGCTGGGGAATATGAAGCTAAGACCAGTTTACCGCCATACATGGTCCATAATCAGGAAACACCTTAAACTCTTTAATGAACAGCTGAGTTGCGGCACAGCAGAGCGGCTACTGGACTGTTGAATCCAGATAATGCTGCATCCTAAATCACCCACTTCTGTATTTTACCTACTACACTAATGAGTGAACTTCTGGTGGTTTATCTGTTATTTTTGCACACTGTTTAGGTTTGGGATGCAGAAATAACAATGCAGCAGAACATCTCAACCATTGAGATTTCAGCTTTCATTTGTTATCACTATATCAACAAATCAATAAAATATACATTAAAAAAATAATTATATTAATAATAATAATAAAGTGCATTATTTAACTTTTTTATTATTGATTATTTAGCTTTTGTTGGATTGGTTATGGTTATTATCTCATAACAATCTACCACTCCACCACTCTGCCGTTTGACAAAGTTGTTACAAAAATAACAAAAATGACAATTTGTTACTAAATACAGTTAAGTATAATGTAAGTAAAAAAATAGTAAGAATAAACAACATTTGGAAAACTAAATAATGTTTTGTAATGAATGCTGCAAAACTTAATATTAATAAATATGGCTTCTTAACTCACTCGTGTTAAGGAGGCTAAACGTTTTCCACAAGGGGGAGCTGCTAGCACTACTTTTTGCTTTTGCATGCATCATTGAAAGGGAGGAAACTGTCAAAAGCTCACATCGGCAGGAACGCATGTGTAATACCGCGTGGGATCAGTGTCTATGGACTTGGAACAACACCCCCAAGAAGTCATTAGTCGGGGTCATGCATGGCTATTTAGCTGGTTAACAAAGGCTAGAAAGTTTAGCCAAATTGGATTACACTTGTGTTTGTGTCTTGGCAGTCCTTTTAACCACACGCCATTATTTAATTACTACAGTGGTGATGGGTTGATTGAAGAAATGATAAAAAGGAAATGAAGTTGAGGAAATAGGCCAATGACTGCCTTGAATGGGAGGATGTCTGACCCAGCCCAGCTAATTCACCAGATTAGGTTTATTCCCCTGCTGGAAGCCATGTTTGTTCTCCTTCCTTGCCATTTACCACTCGTGTATGGAGGTGACTAATGGGGGCTAGTGGCTACTCAGGATGGAGGCTAAAATGTAGATGACTCAGTTCTTCCTTTTTTTTCCTACTGTGTTTTTACTCCGTGCTATTAGCGTAAGATCAGCCGGGGACGCATTAAAGGACTGGGCAGTAATTATGAGCATTTTGGAGTGGATGTGAGAAAGAGAGAGAGAGATAGAGAGAGATAGATAGAGAGAGAGAGGGAGAGAGTAAGATAGAGGGAGGAATAAAACACTCTCTTAGCCTGCTATTTTAATTGAGGGAAGTGACTGCTCACAGGAGATTTGAGCTCCAGTCAGCTCTGAAGCTGCTGACAGTCACTCAGCAGCTCTTTAAAGAACAATGTGTACCCGGCTTCCCATGCTTCCTCCGCCACCAGGCTTTCACAGCGGCACCTAGAAATCACCACAACACAAACATGCACATTCTGTAAAAATCACCTGCTGCTAAAGAGAAATCACTGGAGGATCCATTCTTTTGCTGTTCTATCCAGATCACTCCTGTTAGTGTATATACACTTACACATACACTATATTGTACATACACAAAGTGCTCACCCATCCAAGTCAATGAATTTAGGTGTTCCAATCACTTCCATGGCCACAGGTGTATAAAACCAAGCACCTAGTCATGCAGACTGTTTCTACACACATTGGTGAAAGAATGGGTCGCACTCTGGAGCTCAGTGAATTCCAGCGTAGGTGCCGTGATAGGATGCCACCTGTGCAACAAGTCCAGTTGTGAAATTTTCTCACTACTAAATATTCCACAATCACTACAAGCCCCCATACTTCATGTGGCCTTCAGATTAGCTGAAGAACAGTGCATAGAGAGCTTCTCGAGCGTCTTGCAATCTGAAGGGCGAGTGTGGGCGAACAGTACTTGTCTGACTGCATTGTGCCGAGTGTAAAGTTTGGTGGAGGGGGGATTATGGATGGTGTGGGGTTGTGTTTCAGGAGTTGGGCTCGGCCCCTTAGTTCCAGGGAAAGGTACTCTTAATGCTTTAGCAGACCAAGAGATTATGGACAATTTCATGAACACAACTTTGTGGGGACAGTTTGGGGACGGCACCTTCCTGTTCCAACATGACTGGTCCACAAATCAAGGTCCATAAAGACATGGATGAGCGAGTTTACTGCAAACACAGAGAGACTTGCACATTTTGAATTTACATATATAACCTGCATGTTTACATATGACCACCTATTCAGCCTACAGTAGTTTAGCTCCTCCCATTCATGTCAATGTGATTTGACAGTGTTTCAACTTGGGTTGATTTTGACTAGGGCTGTGTATTGGCAAGAACCTGGCGATACAGTACGTATCGTGATACAGTGGTCACAATTCAATATATTGCGATATATCATGATATTGCAAGCAAAGTGATATGTTGCGATTTTCCAAATCCTACTATTAAAACACCACTATATGAACAGTATGAATATTTTCTTACACCCCTAGTTTTCACTGAGACACAATACACGACAGCCAATCTTATCAATCAGTGTATTTTCACCAGTAAGAACAACTGATATCATTAGAACAAATGTGAATAACCATAAATACAATACAAAGTAACATAAATATCTTATTCTGAAGGATGTAGATCATATCTTGAGCTCCAGTTTGAAGAACGAAGTGTAGTTCCAGATTTCTCCTGGACGCCCCAGACATTGTATGAATGAATTCAGTTCCTTCAGCAGCAATCTTGATTTAGCTTAATGAAGTACTGAGCAGTCAAAGCAGGTATTAGATGAAAACTGTAAATAATACTGGGTTGCTACAAGAAAAACACTGATATATGTACAACCAAATGCTCTGCTGAAGAAATAAAAACTTCCTATCAGGAAAAAAATATTTTTTTCAAAATAATAATGTCTCCAATTGCAATTGCACAGTACTGTATATCATAACTTAAATCAGTATTTTTTATTTAAGCATTTTAATCTTGCTTTTATGAGCGGATAGTACTGTCTACAGAGTGTGTCCTGTGAATATGTCTTACAATTGCCAACCCACTCAGCAGCTGTAATCTTGAGTAGCGCTTACGTAATCATTGTCTGCACCAATCACGAGGCTGATGGGACTTGGCCCTCCTACATAGCTTCAACAAAACCTGTGTTCCCTTTTCTCTTTGCTTGCCTAAGAAAGTGCTAACAAGCAATTGCTGAGGTAACTCAGCGTCCAAGGTAGCTCATCATCAGTACATCTGCTGCCAGTCCAGTTTGTCCAGTGGCTGTACACTAACCTGGACATGTCAAACGACTGTACTCATCAGTTCTCACATTTTAAGCCATGTTTTGTTAAATTACTGGGTTTCACTAGATTATTTTAAATTGAGTATTTTAAATTGTTCACTGACGTCTGTGTGATCTCATCAAGGTGAAAAATGCCCAGATGCAGTTTTACACGCCCATGTTCGCCCAATGTTTTTCATTTCCAAGAGTGTACAATACAGAGTGAGAGCTGATATGAGTGTTGGTGATCACCGCTGTGTGATTGGCTGATGATTGTGTTCAATTTATGTTATTTTTGTAGTGACAACGTGTGTGTGTGAGTGTAATCAGTGAAGTGTGACAGGCTTCTATATATGTGTGTGTGTGTGTGTGTGTGTGTGTGTGTGTGTGTGTGCATGTGTGTGTGTGTGTATGACATTGATGGCTCGTGGCAGGCAGGATGACTCCATTAGGCTGCTCTTCATGGGCATTGTAGGAGCTCCTTCTTCGCTCTGTGGGTCGTGTACCTCTGTGGTTACCGTTCCTTACCAAGACAATGAAGTGGTGACCTCTGCTCCTCATTCACAGCAAGCTTCAGCGCAGCGTCAGTGTTTAGCGTGGACGGAGAAACGCCCAGCTGCAGCGTTAAATAGGAGGACACGTCCTTCAGCAATTGAACAGCTGGTTGTAGGAGGAGTCCAATGTGTCTTCGTTGCTAGAATCGATTGTGAGGTTTAGTTTTTCTCTTCTTAAAGACAGGCAGTGGGAAGCGATTTGTTGTTGTTGAATGTGAACTTGGCTTTATTCTCGGCCACAGTGACCGGCTTACCGTCCAGTTCATACTGCATCTTAGTTCCGTCGCACTACCTCTGTAGGTTGCAATAAAAGCTCTTCTGCTTTTTAAAAGTTAGACATTTACAGGATGTTTGGGAATGCTGGGGAATCAAAACCAGGGACTTGAACCAATAACATTGGGTTACCGACCCACTGATTCAGCTGCTTGCCTCCTTTGGTTGCATCAAAATCACACTTTTTGTGATCATCACTGTTTTTATCCATGTTAGCTTCATGTTTAAGGCCTACTTATCATCATGACACCACAGACCCTGTAAGTACAGGGCTTTAGTTGAGCTGTAACTCCTTGATAGCCAGGGCTAATCCAGGCCCACAGCCAAATTGGACCTTTGTAGATACTCCTGATATAGTCTTTGGGTTTTATGGGGTGATTCTTGCTAGTAACCCAAATCCTCATGCTTCGGTTGTCAGGTCTTTTGGTCACCCTGTGTCAACATTAGCTCTCTACACCAGCTGCTGTTAGAGTCCACTGACTGTTTTTCTTCATTGGCTTAAGAACTGAGACTTACTCTATCAAATGCAGCCATTTCCTTTTATCTGTCTCGTCAAGGAGAGCGCTAGAATGACAATAAAAGAGGTTTTTGGGCTCTATTCAAACAACAAGGAGAGAGCCAACACTGAGCCAACGCAGCACATCTTAACAAACGGATTGGAGTTTAAAAATGTAGACCTTTTTTAACTCTCAGTGGTGCCTCAGAAAAAAAACAAGTGAAGTAAACGTGAAAAAACATGCTTTTCCATTGTTATTGAATACTGTGTTATAGACACAGTAGTGCACAACCACAGTAGAGAAACTTGTTTTCAGAGCACCCCCCCGCTCTTTCACTCATCATTGCTCACTAGCAGCTCAACACAGAGTCACAGTTTTTAACAGCGAGCCAACAGTACCCTTATTTGAGTCACAGGAGGAATAGCCACAAGGGTGCTTGCAGAAAGAGGTCCGCTAGAGGCCATTCCAGATAATGTAACAAATAGTGGGGCTTATTCAGACAGCCAGCTTGCTGCAGGTTACTTGTAACAGTTCACTTTCTGAAGTGGCTCTGCAGTTACTCACCTCAGCACAGGAGGAAATGATCAACCTTCGCTCTCTCCATTTCTCCACCTCTGTCCGTGAGTGAACAGAAACTCAGCGTTAGCTAGATGATCACTGTAGACGTCGTGAAGAGTTTGCTCTCCCATTCTGTCTCCCGCTGGAAGACCTTTGTGAAGTACTATCACTTATTGGTGCATTGATTTTCTGTCTGAGCCGACTATAGATTTAATCAGTAAAAAAAGAAAAAGAGATTAAGCTCAGATAAATTCTAATAACATTCAAATACATAATTCTGAACTGAACTCTAATCAGATATTTCAGATGGATGCAGCATCAGTGTTTAGTGTGGACTGAGAAACGCCCAGCTGCAGCAATTAAATAGCTGGTTGTAGGAGGGGGCCAGTTTGTCTTCATTGCTAGAATCGATGACTGAGGTTTAGTTTTTCTCTTCTCAAAGACAGGCAGTGGGAAGCGATTTGTTGTTGCTGAATGTGAACTTGGCTTTATTCTTGGCTACAGTGACAGACTACCCGTCCAGTTCATACTGCATCTTAGTTCCGTCACCTTACCTCTGTAGGTTGGAATACAAGCTCTTCAGCTTTTAAAAAGTTCTACGTTTACTGGATGTTTCAAATGTAATTAGTATAAACGCTGAGGAATCAAAACCACGGACTTGAACCCACAACCTTGGGTTACCGACTGCTCTTCACTTCTCTTAACATTAAGCTGCTTGCTACCTTTCGTTGCAACAAAATCACACTATTTGTGATCATCACTGTTTTTATCTATGTTAGCTTCATGTTCAAGGCCTAATTATCACCATGACATCACAGACCCTATAAGTACAGAGCTTTTTTTAGATTAGTTTGACCAGAGGTGGTGCTGTTGTGTGAGTGATTAAGCTTACAAGCTCTGGGGATTTGGAAAAAGGCTGTTGCATAAGCCAGAAGTTTTGGGGATGCATTTTCTTGTAAAAAAATTATCATTAAAAAATATGTAGAAGATTTAGGTGACTATTGACTTCTAGTGTTTGTTGGCAATGTTACCCTCGTAGCGGTGGTGCAAAGTAAAATTTGGACGCCAAGCACCTGAGGTGAGTGAGAAATGGTGTAGATTATGTTTTTGGCCAAAGCACTCCTTTAAAATCACTAAAGAATCAGAACTAAAAAACTAAACCACTCATTTATCTCGTTTGACTTTGTGAGCCCTGGGTTTTGGGAAAGGCTGTTACATTAGCCAATAGCTTTGGAGGTAATGATTTAGAAGGATTTAGGTGACCATAGAAATCAGGTATTTGTTAGCAATGGTAGCCTCTTAGCTACATTTCTTGGCTGACCATCCTTACCTGAGGTCAGTGGAAATTGTGTGAATTAGTAGTTTTTTTTTTCAAACTACTCCATTAAGAATGCATTGCAGCTGCAGGAAGAATGGCAACACAAGGTTTGTCTTGCAGGCTCCTGTTCTGCTCCTGCGAGTGTGTGTGTGCTGATTACTAACGCCGCGTGGCCGAGGCCGGTGAGCGCATCCCGCCGGACTGACTGACAGCCGCTGTGTGATGCTGGACGCTCCTGAGAGGGCGCCGTCTCTTACTGGGATGTGTGAAAAACTCAATTCCAGCACTGTGCAGCTGATGCAACAGTAATTACCTAACAGCACTCCCTACTGAGGCCGCGATGTCTCTCACTCTCTTCCTTTCTCTCTCTCTCTCTCTCTCTTTCTCTCCTCTGTCCATCCTTTTACCTCTTAATGCAGTTGCTTGCGGTCCAGATTAGTGAGGTCAGGATTTAGAGTGTAAAAAAGGTTGCTGTAATGTCACTCTGCACACTCTTCAAAGTAATGGTGCCAAGGAAGAAGCGTTCAATGGACGGTTCTCTGAAGATCCATTCACATCACATTTACATGGATGGCTTTTAGCAGATGCTCTTATCCAGAGCGACTTACAGGCTACATTTACACAGGTGGGTGAAGGTGGTGTTAAGAGTCTTGCTCAAGGACTCTTATTGGTATAGTCTAGAGTTGAACCCCAGCCTACAGCATGCATTGGTGTAGCCCGTTACACTACACCAGATCCTATATTATGATGAATCAAAGTGTGTATGATTTATAAAAATCCTGAAACTAACTGGATTTCCTTCTTTCTCATGCCTGGTTTACACTACACGACTGGTTGTGCTGTAATCGCGAGTCTTTCAGTTGGTGTGGCTTTCACGCTACATGACTGATCAGCAAAACGGGGTCACCAATTACACGATTTTCACTCTGGGGAATCGCCCACTCATCTGGCTGCTGTCCAAAAACAAGAGAACACACGAGAACTAAACTCTCGTGAGAACTAGCGATACCACAAACATACGTTATTTTCAAAATGTACATCAACAAACAAGCAGTACGAAGTTGTCACTGCGGTGAGAAGATAGATAAAGGCAAGGGGCCAGCGGGGACTGTCTGTTCTGCGGAGAGAATTGGAGATAAATATTTTAGCAATGAAAAACGTTCTGTCGCCCGCAGCCACAGAGAGATTGCGTCAATCCCATTGGCTGTAGCTAGACACTGTTGTTGACTCACAGTCGCCGACTGGCCTAGATATTAAACATGCTAGATATTTGCCGGGTGTCTGCGATTAGTCGGCGAGCACTTGCTGGTGTCTTTTAGCAGTTCACAATACACAACTGAGTGAGCGCCGAGTGAGTGCCGATTTGTCTCAAAGCAGAGATTTTTGTTGATTACCTGGAAAACTAGGCTTGAATCATGTAGCGTAAACTTGGCATTAGGTGAGCAAGCAAGTCAATAAGCATTTTCATTGTGAGTGAATACTATTTTATAGACACAGACGTGCACAACCGCAGTAGAGAAACTACAATCCAATCTGTGTTATCTCAATGTTTGTGAGTTGTTTTCACAGCCCCCCCCCCTTTCCCTTATCATTGCTCACTAGCAGCTCAACACAGAGTCACAGTTTTTAACAGCGAGCCAACAGTACCCTTATTTGAGTCATGGGCAGAATAGCCACAAGGGGGCCTGCAGAAAGAGGTCTCCTAGTGCAAGGGAGTAGATTTGCTCTTGACATTGGTGGGGACCTATGAAGCTAGAACACCCCCCCCCCCATTCTATGTGCTTTTAAACTATTCTGACCAACAATTCATAATTTAATTTATGATGATTCATTGTATATAATGTTAAACTAATGACTGACAAAGAAGTAGCTTAGACTTCAGTTTACTTCAGCCATAGTACGAATGAAACAGGTCTCTAAGAGAGAGAGAGAGTTTCCACTGAAGTTAGACAGTTGGCAGTTTGTTGTGTAGTTCATTTCCAAACCATGTTATTTACAGTTACAGACAATGTTAGCCTGCTGTATGCTGTGGGCCAAAGCTTAACATCTCCATTAACGCTATTAGGACTCATTTTATTAGACTTACTTTTTCTTTGAAAAGTAGCTCCTTATGTCCACATACTTCTTTTTTGCTGCTGTCCTCACTCGCTTTTGACATCCATGTGTCTCTCACGTTGCTCCTGAGTCTTGCACAGTGAGTCTCGCGTATGACTGGAAAGCTTTCCTTCCAGTTTTGGTGCTGCTAACAACCAAACGTAGCTACAGAGTCTCACGTGACAGCAGAGAAAGGCACAGCCAATCACACTGGCCATACGTGTTACTGCGAGGCAGGACTCCTAAACCTGATTTAACCCTTTCTACACATCTAGGTTAACGGGACGTTGACAGATTGGGGCTTTTTTGGAGGGGATCAAATTCTTGGTGAGGAGAATTCAATAATCACTGGATACTGGTGGATATATAAATGATAAACATTCGCTCTCTCCATTTCTCCACATCTGTCCGTGAGTGAATAGAAGCTCAGTGTTAGCTAGATGATCACTGTAGACGTCGTAGACAGTTTGCTCATCCATTCTGTCTCCCGCTGGAAGACCTTTGTAAAGTACTATCACTTATTGGTACATTGATTTTCCGTCTGAGCCGACTATAGATTCACTCCGTAAAAAAAGAAAAAGAGAATAAGCTCAGATAAGTTCTGATAACATTCAAATAAATAATTCTGAACCAAACTATTTCAGATGGATTAGTTTGACCTGAGGTTGTGCTGTTATGTGAGTGATTACTGACAAGATCTGTGATTTAATTTCAGTATGAATCTGCCATGTCTGCTGAGAAGTGATTCCAGAGCAAATTACCTGCTATTATTTGTCAAAGCTGGAGCTTCCTCTGTAAAAGCATTCCTGTTGGAATAGACCTCACAGTAAAATGATCATGAATCTTGATAATCAATATCTGCATCTGTTTTTGGGTGACTGGGAGACGAGGCTAGCAGCTGAAATGGAGCTCTTGGCACAGCTTTGTCTTTGGCTAATTAAGATTCAGTTTCTGTTACTGATAAAAATTGTCTGTAAAGCTCTTCGAGCTGGCACTGGTGTGAAAAGTGTTCTATAAAAAATTAGTATTATTAGTGTTATTAATTACTTTGTCCTCAGATTCAAAACTTTAATCTACACTTTAAAAAAAGATCTGGTTCTTTAAGGGTTCTTCAGTAAAGACTGTGGTTCCACACAAAATAAGTAACAGTTTGTGTGCTTAAATGGTTCTTAGCATGATGGTTGATGGTTCATTGTATTGAGTGATTCTTTAGATTAATGGGCTGTGTATTGACAAGAACCTGGCGATACAATACGTATCGTGATATAGCGGCCATGATTCAATATATAGTGATATATTGCGATACTGCAAGCGAAGTGATACATTGCGATTTTTCAAATACAAATATTAAAACACACCACTATATAAACAGGTTTGCCAATGCTTACAATACCATTGCGCCCTGGTGCTCCTTGTTAATGCTGGAGTGGAGCTGAAAATGGATTACAACGCTGCCATCTAGTGGTCTGCCAGGAATCTGTGTATCGATACTGTGTTTTTTAAATACAAAACATAATATCCTGATATTCGATATTCTTTATAGCATCTTTTTAAAAAAATAGTTCCATATAGCACTAAAAAGTGTTGTTCTATTGTAACAATGGCAAACATATAACAGTAGAAGAACTATGTTTTATCCCCTTATCATCCAAGCTGTCCAAAGAAAAACAAGTATTTCCAAAATGGCACCTTCACAGACGAGGCCAAAACCAGTCAATAAAACCAGAATATCTTTTTAAGTTGTTTTGGAGCATTATCATTGGTCCAGTACTCATAAAACCTTAACACAATGTAAACAGTAGCTGCTGCATTTAAGTAATAAAGAAATGCAGATGCATGTTTTTCTTTGGGCAGCAACGATGTATTTTCTCTGATACATGGTGATATTTATTTAACCTGGCACACCCTCGCACTAAAAAGCTAAAAAAGTTAAATATTAATACCGATGTAGTGTAATGATTTAACCTTGATATAAAGTTTGATAAGGCATAAAACACTCACAATCTTGATCCAGTAACTTAAAATTAAACCTAAAATTCAATTACCTCCAAAGTATATGGCAACCTGCTGGCATAATGTAAAGATTCTACTTGTAAAAAATCTTCCTAGAACATTTTACATTAAGTGAAGGTTCTTTAGAAGTTTCTTCATGCTTCACACTCTCATTTACAGGAACCGGTATCTAAGGAATCACCTGCTGAGGGTTTTTATGTGAAGTGGCTCCTCTTTGGAATCACTGTATTTATTGAAAGTTGAGAATCAACAGTTGTGCACTCAACAGTAGAGCTTGGGCGACACATATTAACGTAATCGATGTAATTGATACGAAACAATCGCTCATGTGTATCTAAAGTTGTGGGAGTATTTTACACAGAAACACAACAGTGTGGTGCTCTGTCAGCTCTGCACAGTGGAGATGATCACAACAGTACAACTGCTATGCACGAAATCTTTAAAACACATGTAGCTGTTTCTGAAACGACTCTCTGCAAGACATATAGTCCACAAACTGTCCTATGTTAATTCCTAACACACTCACATTAGATTAATCTAAAAATTAGTCATTAGGTTAATTGAGAATTAATCAAGAAAAAAAAAAAAAAAAAAAAAAAAAAAAAAAAAATATATATATATATATATATATATATATATATATATATATATATATATATATATATATATATATATATATATATATAAATTTTTTGATTAATCGATTAAGAATTTAATCATTAGGTGCAGCCCTACTCAACAGATTTGGATTCAAAAAACTACAAGTAAGAGATAAGAACAGAAGTACATGAAATAGTGTAGTTTTAAAAAAGTCCAGGGCAGATCACATGACAAGCTACGGAGCCCTTAAATCTGAATGTCTGTGTGATTTTTCATGACTCTAATTGATGCAGGACACCCAGTTATAGTCTTCACATCTGTTGTGTGTGGGAGTATTTGTGTGTGTGTGTGTGGGGGGGGGTGTGTATGCAGTGTGTGTTCTCAGAAAAGGCAGATATCCTCAGCTATATTTCCTGGGGGTCAAAGCCAGTGGCCTGCTGTAGAGATGTATGATGCTGTTGTTTAGGAGGATATTAAAAAGCGCTCTCTGCTCTCGCTGTGGCAGCTGCCGCCTCTACAGGATCATTTAGAATCATAAAACTGTGTTCCCACCGCCGCCTCACTCTCCGAGGCTTAGACAACAACACTGCTATCATAACCACACTGAGTCTCCGAGACTCAGTAATGTCTCTGTTATGTAATGGTAAATCTCTTTGAGAGCTCTGGGGCTCGCAAACAATGTGCCGGACTCAAGGATCTTAATTAATGAAGAACTTAACAGCAAATGGCTATTTGAGGTTTTTTTGTATACAGCAGAAACTTTGCCTGTTCATGAACTGGCTCTGGCTGGTGTGAATGAACTTTCAGCTTTTCACCAGCAGAGGGACTATGAAGGGGATTTCAGCAGAGGATAGAGACTCTGTCTAGTTTAAGAACTGACATGGCAACCAAAAAGAAGACTGCATTGAATTATCTCAGATAATAAAATATATCTGTTATATACATTATATCATATATCATTTTCCTCAGCAGCTGTTCATCATATTGCTTCAAATGTGGATAAAACCTCAACTTTTCAAACTTTTTCTGGTGTTGTTGGAGACTTTTGGAGACTCTGAGGTGAACACACATGATCTTCAGTTACTGTCCTCAGCGAGCAGTGGGGGCTGCCATGAGAGTAGACCCACACCACTCCACGACCCACTACACTCACAGCGCACGCCCAAAGCCGCCGCTGACCCCGGCCCCTATCTACAGAGCAGGATGTAAATATAAATGCGTCTTAGATACTTTATTGAGCCCAGAGAGAAATTCTTCATTGTGACACGGTCTATTTCAAAGGCAACAACATAGAATCCACAGAAGTTCATTAATTCAGAGTTTATTTGTAGTTATAACATATTTAGAGTGTTTTACTCACTTTTTACTCTCCCACAACGTTATTCCTTCAAATACACGCAAGTAGACATTATGCAAATTAGGCGATTACGTCATTTAGTGACTTCTAACGACTTTCAGGACAGCCAATAGCGACTTTCTTCACTGAAGGGTTGGCACCAGTGCATTGAAAGTACAGAGTGTTTTTATCTTTCACCATTTTGGAGATGTTTGATTTTCTTTGGACAGCAACAACATCCTCTTCTACTTATAAACACAAGTGTGGTTTTGCTGGCCATACAAAGTAATGGCATGTTTTGTGATTGTATTTGTTATTTGCGGTTTTGGTTTATGTATTAATAAGCCTTCAGCAGTGGAGATGCCTTTGAGTGGTCATTTAGGGTTAGGTCTACTGGACCCAAGCTACCACCGCCTCTGATGGGACCAGTTGAGAGATTAGAACTTGTGTTTTCCACAGATTTTCCCTGCTTGTCTTAATGAGCTACAAACAGAAAATAATTCAACATGAAGTCAACAGAGTGCTCAGGGGCGTAAACGCCATGGAGAGACAGGAGATAGGGTTTAGCAGATTGTATTGGAAAAAACAGAGATAATGACATTTAAAGAAAAGAAAAATCTATAAATAATAGACCTTAACCACATTTTTAAAGGAGCCCAGTCATCTCCTTCTCCCATCCCCCTTTCCCTCTCTTCCTTTGTCCTCCTCCACCTGCTGTTCCTACTCCTAATCTTTTGTTCTGATAGCTTCTCGCCCCTTTTCACATTCATTCCTAGTCTCTTTTTATCTTCCGTCATTTTTGTTACCCTCCTCTCTTCACTCACTTGTCTTCATCTGCCAATCACCCTCTGCTGTCCTCCCTGGTTTTTGCACTTCTCTCCTCCTTTGCCACATGCCCTCCATTTCACTCTCCTGTTCTCTGTCTTTAATTAGAGGCCTGGGCTTGAGAGTGGGTCTTCACTCCATGCATGTTGGGTTAGTGAGAGAAAGCCTTTGACCGTTGCCTCATGGACTTGTCTTTCCTACGTTTACGTTTACAGAAGTGCTTTTTGTTCCTTCAAGTAAAGTATCTCTAGTAGGGGTGTAAAAAAATATCGAAAAATCAAATATCAGGACATTGTGTTTTGCGATACTGTATCAATTATCAAAAACACAGTATCCATACACAGATTCCTGGCAGACAGTGAATCATTGTGTGTTGTGTTTAAACCTCTGATCACTAGAAGGCAGTGTTGTAATCCATTTTCAGCTCCACTCCAACATTAACAAGCAGCACAAGGGCGCAATGCTATTGTAAGCATTGACAAACCTGTTCATATAGTGGTGTGTTTTAATAATAGGATTTGAAAAATCGTAATATATCACTTTGCTTGCAGTATCGCAATATATCGCAATATATAGAATCGTGACCGCTGTATCACGATACGTATTATATCGCCAGGTTCTTGCCAATACACAGCCCTAATCTCTAGCTAGTAGTCCAAACTGCCCATGAGCTCAAAAACAAGGACCAGTGCTGGTAAATACAGGGTTAAATACACCAGTACCTAGGAATACCCAGCCAGTGCTCATATTTGGAATGTGATTAATCTTTAGTAAATACTTAGATTAGTGCTCACAAAGTGATTTGAAGACCATGAGAGGGTCCACGGTTCAGCCAGCGACTGAAAGTTCACTCCGCCATCTGGGCTTCTGGACAAAGAAGAGTCTCAATGCATGTATTCCATGCATTCTGAGGGATGGCGGGTCAAGCCAAGCTGTGCTTGAAGGTCGAAGGGTTTGAGGTACAGACCAACTTCTGACCATAAGGTAGAAAGGGGCTTGGCTTTGTAGGCTTTAGAGTTGTAAATGAAATGAGAGCAGCTACAGGAAGCCAGTGAAGGGAGCGCAGCAGTGGAGTGACACGGGTGAGCTATGCCCCTGTATTCTCGATGTGTTGCAAGGGCCTGCTGGCTCACATGGGCAGACCACCCTTTATGTTATAAATCGCTCTCGCTCTCTTGTCCCCATTCATTTGTTCATGACTTGAGTGTAATTTTAGCCTGGATCAGATGTTTGCTTAGTGAGGAGAGAAGAAGACCTTCAGGCCTGTATGGTATAGTTCTTCACCGGGGCCTGAGGAAAGTGATGTAAGTGTGGCTTCAGGAACACACGCGCACACATGCTGGTTCCAGTCCGCAGGTCCGGAGGGAAATTCCACACATCCAGAACGCTAGCCAGCCTCCATCTCCCTGGCAACATCTAATCACTGTCATCCCTGCACACGCACTGTGATGGGATTAGATAAGATTATGCTAATTTTTTTCCACAGCGTCCCCTCACAGACAGATTTACACACACAGTGGGACGAGAGATATTAACTCAACTTTATATCACAATATTTTCTGCTTTTGTGTTTTTATTATTATTAATAATAATTATTAATAATGCAGATGAGCTCAGGTCCAGAGAAGGGGGTGGTGTTTCTGGAATAGTCTATATTTGGTTTCTTCTCTCCTGCATGGTTTAGCTTGTATTTGTGGAGCAGTGATGGTTTGTGTTCCTGAGCTCCTGCAGGTGTTTTGTTTGTGCTGTCCAGAGAAACAGGGCTCTGAATCTCAATGTGAAGCAGGGTCTGAATGTCCAGTGTGAAGTAATAATACTGGTGGTCTTACAGGCGATCAGTGTGCAAGTGGACAGTGGTATACTCCGTATGAAATACATGGTGGTGTTTATGTGTGTGTCCTGCAGGATTTTGGCCACGGTGGGCTCAGACTTTGACCTGAGGACGCTGCGGGCCGTCCGAGTGCTGAGACCTCTCAAGCTGGTATCAGGAATTCCCAGTAAGTGTACAAAAGTGAAAGCACAGTGAACTCATCCTGAAAGATCACAAACAAAAACAAGCTCATCTCTCTCTCTCTCTCTCTTTCTGTCCCACTCTATCTCTTTCTTTCACTGTCTTCTTCCCTTTCTTTCCCTTTATCTCTTCCTTCTTTGTTTTTGTCTCTCTTTACCTCTGTCCTTTTTGTCTCTATCTCTCTCCCTATCCCTTTCTTTCTTTCTTTCTTTCTTTCTTTCTTTCCTTTGCTCTGTCCCTCTGTCTTTCTTTCAACCTCCCTCCCTTTCTTTCTTTGTCTCTCTGTCTCTACTGCTCTCCTTCTCTCCCCCGTTCTTTCTCTCACCTTCTTCACTTTACCCTCTCTTTCTCTTTCTCTTCCTCTTGCTCTTCCCTTACACTTTCTTTCTTTCTTTCTTTCTTTCTTTCCTTACACCTTCTTTCTTTCTCTCCTTTATTCTTTCTTTCTTTCTTACTTTCTTTCTTTCTTTCTTTAAATCTCCCTCTCTCTTTTTCTCTCTTTCTCTCTCTCTGTCTCTCTCTTTCTTTCACTGTCTCTTTTTCTCTTCCTTCTTTCTTTGTTTCTGTCTCTCTATACCTCTGTCCTTCTCTTTGTCGATATCTCTCTCCCTCTTTCTTTCTTTCTTTCTTTCTTTCTTTCTCTCCTTTTCTCTGTCCCTCTGTCTTTCTCTACCTCCCTCCCTTCCTTTCTTTGTCTGTTGTTTTGTCTCTTTGTCTCTACTGCTCTCCTTCTCTCCTCCTTTATTTCTCACCTTCTTCATTTACCCTCTCTTTCTCTCTCTCTTCCTCTTGCTCTTCCCTTATGCTTTCTTTCTTTCTTTCTTTCTTTCTTTCTTTCTTTCTTTCTTTCTTTCTTTCTTTCTTTCTTTCTTTTCTCTGTCCCTCTGTCTTTCTTTCTACCTCCCTCCCTTTCTTTCTTTTCTGTTGTTTTGTCACTCTGTCTCTACTGCTCTCCTTCTCTCCCCCTTTTTTCTCTCACCTTCTTCACTTACCCTCTCTTTCTCTCTCTCTCTCTCTCTCTCTCTCTCTCTCTCTCTTTCACTCTTCCCTTACACTTTCTTTCTTTCTTTTTCTCAATCTCCCTCTCTCTTTTTCTCTCTTTTTATCTATCTATCTCAGGTTTTTCAGCTGTATTTGCATTACATTATTAACAGAATTAGTGTCCAAATATGTATTTATTAGTAATAATCAATAATAGTTTTTTGATTGTCCTCACTGGTTGTGCCTCAGGTTGTGAGAGGTTCTCTCTCTCTCTCTCTCCCTCTCTCTCTCTCTCTCTCTCTCTCTCTCTCAGGTCTGCAGGTCGTGTTGAAGTCCATCATGAAGGCCATGGTTCCTCTGCTGCAGATCGGTCTTCTGCTCTTCTTTGCCATCGTCATGTTTGCCATCATCGGCGTGGAGTTCTACATGGGCAAGTTCCACTTCACCTGCTTCAAAGAGTCAGGTCAGTCTGACCGGTATGGTGGTTCGTCCAGACTTAATGTCGGCCTTTGAGGCCAAATTATTGTGTCACGTTTCTTCAACACTCTTCAACACTCTCACACTGCTACATCACTCCACTGACTCCATACAGCAGCTCAGGCAACAATAACACCGTTTTCTTCACCAAGTGACAGCAGTGTGTCCTGCAGTGTCAGACACCTCCTGCATGACTGAGATTACTTAGACCTATGTAGGAGGTTTATGAGAATTTAGGCAGGCTCCTTACTATAATCACCACAGGTTTAGTTTCAGTCAGTCCACAGTCAGGTCAGCTATCATCTCCAGCATGTTAAGGACGTGTTGGGATTCTGGGGTTCAACTCTGACTAGAGCATGAGATCTTGCATCATTACTTGGTTGAAGATAAATAAAACACATGCCTGCAAAAATGTAATATTAAACCATTTCCAAGCTTATTAACTTTCAATATGAGTTTTATCAGGGGAAATAATAGATCTTCATGCTTAGCCTGTGGTAATTACACATTTTAATATTATTAACATTATTAATGTTATGTTTTGCCACCATTCAAAGAATATTAATCCCACCTGACTCATCTGCCTTCAAGCCAAATGTCAAGTGCATCCGCATATAAACATTTAAACCAGGGTATTTGTTTGCCCAATCATTTGTTCATAATTGAATTTTTATTTTTAATTTCCAACACAAACAACTAATTTATTATTTATTTCCAAACAGAATTTATATTTTCTTGTTTCAGTGATGGAAATCCTGCTATTTGCACTTTGTCTGCAGGATTTCTCTGTGACTTTAGATCCAGAGCCTATGCCTAGCGGCATTAATATAATAAAATAAGCCATATAGACTTTTTACACAGTGATACAATACTATTTCTGCCTCATTAGTTTTCTTTCTTAAAGTAAATGTAATATGTTTTGGAAAATCCATATAATTTACATAACTAAGTGAGTCACTGTTAATAAAAGATGGTTTAAAAGCCGTTTTTATTTATTTTTTGAGGTCAGTTTTCTTTCTGCTGGCTGGCAGAATGTCCACTACAGCCATGATTAATCATATATATTATAATATAATTCACACAGGTTTCCTCTTACTGGAAATGTGATCAATAAATAATGAATAGATCAGCTATAAAATTAAAGCCACCTCCTTGTTTCTATGCTCACTGTCCATTTTATCAGCTCCGCCTGCCAGACTGTACAGACTGTAGTCTGTCTGTTCCTCTGTATGCCTCGTCAGCCCCCTTTTATCCTGTTCTTCACTGGTCAGGACCCCCACAAAACTCTCCCTCTGAAGACAAAGTGGGACAGTGAGACGTACTGGCAGTGTTAATGAGAACCCTGGTGAAGTCATGACATTTACTCAGAGAGCTCAGTGTTTCGTTGTCTTTAGGACGGTGGAGTTCGTCTCTCTGTTCATGCAAATGTCTCTCACTCTCTCTCTCTCTCTCTCTGTCAGCTTGATGATATTTACCCACAACCCCCTGCAGTCTCCATCTCAGGGGCAGCTGAAAGCTTGTTAAAGAGTGAGAGTTGACACATTCTCTCTCTCTCTCTTTCTCTCTCTCTCTGTCACACTCTCGCTCTCTATCTATCTGTCTCTTTACCTCCCTCCCCCACTGTCTCTATCTCCCTTTCTCCCCCCTTTCTCTACCGGCTTCTCTCTCTCTCTCTATTACTCTCTCTCTCTCTCTCTCTCTCTGACTCTTTATCTCTCTCCCCCACTGTCTCTATCTCCCTTTCTCCCCCTTTCTCTACCGGCTTCTCTCTCTCTCTCTATTACTCTCTCTCTCTCTCTCTCTCTGACTCTTTATCTCTCTCCCCCACTGTCTCTATCTCCCTTTCTCCCCCCTTTCTCTACCGGCTTCTCTCTCTCTCTCTATTACTCTCTCTCTCTCTCTCTCTCTCTCTCTGACTCTTTATCTCTCTCCCCCACTGTCTCTATCTCCCTTTCTCCCCCTTTCTCTACTGGCTTCTCTCTCTCTCTATTACTCTCTCTCTCTCTCTCTCTCTCTGACTCTTTATCTCTCTCCCCCACTGTCTCTATCTCCCTTTCTCCCCCTTTCTCTACCGGCTTCTCTCTCTCTCTCTCTCTCTCTCTCTCTCTCTCTCTCTCTCACTGTTACTCTCTCTCTCTGTTACTCTCTCTCTTTCTCTCTCTCTCTCTCTCTCTCTCTCTCTCTCTCTCTCTCTCTCTCTCTGACTCTTTATCTCTCTCCCCCACTGTCTCTATCTCCCTTTCTCCCCCCTTTCTCTACCGGCTTCTCTCTCTCTCTCTCTATTACTCTCTCTCTCTCTCTCTCTCTCTCTCTCTCTCTCTGTCTCTTTATCTCTCTCCCCCACTGTCTCTATCTCCCTTTCTCCCCCTTTCTCTACTGGCTTCTCTCTCTCTGTCACACTCTCGCTCTCTATCTATCTGTCTCTTTACCTCCCTCCCCCACTGTCTCTATCTCCCTTTCTCCCCCCTTTCTCTACTGGCTTCTCTCTCTCTATCTCTCTCTCTCTATCACACTCTTGCTCTGTATCTATCTGACTCTCTACTGCTCTCCTCCGCTATCTCTATCTCCCTGTTTCCTGTTTCTCTACCTGTCTCTCTCTCTGTCACACTCTTGCTCTCTATCTATCTGCCTCTCTACCTCTCTCACCTGCTGTCTCTATCTCCCTTTCTCCCCCTTTCTGTCTCTCTCTCTGTCTTTTTCTCTTACACACTCTCACTCTCTATCTATCTGTCTCTCTGCCTCTCTCCGCCACTATCTCCCTTTCTCTACTAGCTTCTCTCTCTCTCTCTCTCTCTCTCTCTCTCTTTTTTCTCTCACACACTGTCCATATCTCCCTTTCTCCACTTTCTCTACCTGCCTCTCTCTCTCTCACACACACTCTTGCTCTTTATCTATCTGTCTCTCTACCTCTGTCACACACTGTCTCTATCTCCCTTTCTCCCCCTTTCTCTTCAGGCCTCTGCCTCTCTCTCACACACACTCTTGCTCTTTATCTATCTGTCTCTCTACCTCTGTCACACACTGTCTCTATCCCTTTTCTCCAGCTGCCTCTCTCTCTCTCTATCTCTCTCTCACACATACTCGTGCTCTTTCTCTATCTCCATCTCTCCCCCTTCCTCTACCTGTCTCACTCTCTGTGTCTCTCTACCTATCTCACCCACTGCCTCTATCTCCATCTCCTTCTCTGTACGCTCTTTCTTTCTCTCTCTCAATCTCGCTCTCTCCTTTACTCTCCCGGTTTCTCTTTCTTTTTCTTTTCGCTTCCCCCTCCTCCTCTTTTTCTGTCTCTATCTCACTCTGCTCACTCTTCCTTTCCCTTCCTCTCTCTCTCTCTCTCTCTCTCTCTCTCTCTCTCTGTACAGTAGTCTGCTGTTTAGGAAGCTCAGCTCAGATTTATCTGCCATATTTCTGTGTGTTTGATTGGGAGAGAAGTGTGACAGGTTGTTAATGTACAGTGTGTGTGTGAGTTATTTCAGTCAGCAGCTGTGTGTGTGTGTGTGTGTGTGTGTGTGTGTGTGTGTAATTAGTCTGTGTTGTAATGATGCTCCTGGTGTTTGGAGGCTGAGCTGTTAACATGCACTCACATGCACCCAGCTGCAGCCGCCACCACCATTCAATCAGCAGCATCAGTACCAGTGTGTGTGTGTGTGTGTGTGTGTGTGTGTGTGTGTGTGTGTGTGTGTGTGTGTGTGTGTGTGTGTGTGTGTGTGTGTGTGTGTGTGTGGAGAGACGTGTATGACCAATGGCAGTGCAAAGAAGACAGAGCCTCTATGTGCAGATCTCTGTGTGAGTGCGGATCATTGTGTCAAGATATGCTTCTCTAAGTATATACCATCTAACCATCTGTACTTAAAGACCAAATGTTTCTTTTAAAAGCATATTTAGTTTTATTTATTTATTTATTTATTTATTTATTTATTTTATTTTAACTCCTTTTAACTTAATTTAACTTAATTTATTACAGTATATGACAAAAATAGTTGTACCTGATGTAGTTTTCAAATATGGCACTACAGCCTTTTATTTATTTTTAACTAGATGATAAGTGAATGAATGCATATTGTGATAATGTTTTTTGCCATATCACCCACCCCTAGTAGAGTAATTCAGAATAAATGGAAGGGGTTAATTGACAAATGCAAGTAATATTAATCCAATAAGAAAATATTAGCCTACTTGGTTTACAGTCACAGAGTTTTGAATGCTACCCTTATGGACTGCCCTGTTGTTGTAGACTTTTAAAACTGGCAACCCTAAACAGGCAGGGCAACAGAAAAACAACCTAATAGAGTTTTCTAAATATACTATATATCGCTGCCAATTTTACAGGAGAGGGCAAAAAGTGTCTTTATTTTCAATGTAAATCAAGGTAACCAGAATTTTTTGCAAGGTATTTTGGGGCATTTCTATTGGTCCATTCATCATAAATTATTTATATAATGTAAATGGCAGCTGTCGTGTCCCAACGATGTAGAAAAATAAAAATCAACAGAAATGGAGATGTATGGTTTTATTTGGACAGCAACGATATATCCACCGGCCGCTTCGTTAGGAACACCTAATGCACACCTGATACACCTCCTTGTATCTACACTCATTGCCCATGAGCACTTTGTAGTTTTACAATTACAGACTGTAGTCTCTATCTATCTATCTATCTATCTATCTATCTATCTATCTATCTATCTATCTATCTATCTATAACATTTATTTTCTGTCCCCTCTGTGTGGTTGGTGTGGGTATTTACAGGAGAGCAAGCAGCAGATTATCCATGTGGGACGGAGCTTCCTTCTAGACAGTGTCCCAATGACACGAAGTGCCAAGAGTACTGGAAAGGACCGAACTACGGCATCACTAACTTCGACAACATCCTGTTCGCCGTCCTTACCGTCTTTCAGTGCATCACCATGGAGGGATGGACAGACATCCTGTATAACGTGAGTAGAGCAGACACAGACCCTCATGTACCCCCATCCCTCACTGCAGGCTTTATGGAAAGCAGATCATGGTTTAATCTCCAAGGCTTCAGTGTATGTTCTGCACTACAGCTCACAACACATGACATGTCGAGTTCTGCTTGTCTAACTCCTGAAATCTGCAGGGGCACTGACTGTCACTGCTAGTGATAAAACTTAGATCCCGTGTGTTTTGATATGAATACTGAATTTGTACTAAGCACCTTGCACTTTTTACACACTTACTTTTACTGTGTAACAACTTTTTCACCATCAACTTTAATAGAAACCAATACCTTGCTGGTCATTTCAGGAGTGACAATAAGTTTCACAACTGACTGTAGCCCATCTGTAGTCCTGTGCAATTCACTGGCTTCCCACTATTCCATTCAGCTTTGGTTAGTTTCTGAGGACTGTGCACAGGACCAGTGTTGTGCTGAGCTGCCTGAGAGCTTGTTGGTTTTCGAGTCTATGAGAAGAAAGAGGCTTTGTTAAAACAATGATGTTTCATGATGACACAAGGTGTAGCTTGTGCAGAGAGACAGAGACGTCACACACGTCAGAAATAAACATCATTAGACATCATCATCTAAATGAAAGGATCAAAAAGGAATGGATATATTTGTAAATGGCAGGAAACCTGTATGTGGACCTAAGGCTGGGCGATATGGGAAAAAATCTTATCACGATAATTTCTTTCATATCAGTCGATATCGATATATATCCCGATATAAATCAAATCACTATTGCCTTTTTACTTTAAGTGAAAAATTAAGATATCAAAATTTAAAAAAAATGTTAAATTGTTTCTTAGAGAACATGACAACTGTATTTCAAATAAATTACACACACACACACACACACACACACACACACACAAACACACACATATATATATATATATATATATATATATATATATATATACATATATGGGCCAGTATTAGTATGAACAGTATTCACACACAGACACTGTGTTATACAGGCTGTTGCTGGCCCTGTAAGTTCGGGCTGAGGAAACGACTCATAGAGTCGTCTCTCTGTCGGCTCAAATGTGGAGATGGTTTAGCGATTCTGTTTTTGGTAGAAAATAAGGTTTCCTACTTGGGAAAGTTAACTTTGCCTCCGTTTTCTCACTCGAACTCATACAGTATACATATTTATCTTTATTAATTACGAAATTACCACGATTAGCATAACATGCGTCGATGTGTCGCTATGGTGGCTGCAGCTATTCTCATTCTCATTGGCTATTCGGTTGTGTCTCAAAACAAGGACGGAACTTAATTTTATCGACTTTCTATCGACTACGTCTTATAGTTCTATCAAGGAAACGTTATTTCGCGATAATTATCTAAGCCAGACTATGCTGGCGTGCTTGTAAATAAACCATTCTTGTGTATAGCTCTTGTAGGTATATAGGTTTGATCCTGTTTCTTAAACTAAGTGAGAGCTTCCCACTTTCACCCACCATTCTCAGCAGGATAGCTTTCACTGAACATCTTTTAGCAGGGGTTTTAAATGAGTTGCCTCCTGCCTTGCAAGTGCTAAGTAAAGAGTGTAGCCAAAGCCCATGCATCACTGATGACGTGATGAGTGAAAGCAGCGGAGGAGGGAAAATGCTTTAAATATCCAGTCACAGGTCAGCAGAGCATGACATGCCCTTTCCTCCAAGGCCTGGACCATGGATTGCTAGCCTTCAGGGAATACAGAGCCTGGAATCTCGCAAATTTGTATCCAACTTAGGTGCAACCTAGGTGACCTTGCAGGAAAGCTTACTTTTTAATACATTTAGAGCAGCACGACTCAAATCTAAGATATAAATATACTGTTAACTGACTTTATAGTCCTTGGGAAGCTGACGTTCAGTTCCTGTTTTTGAAGCACTGTAGATTGGTGACAGTATGTTAGAATAAAGCATGTTTTTTAGTGTAACCTGTAGTGTCTGTAGCTGTGTGTATGCAGAATGGATGTTTGCCTAGGTCTAGGTCAAGAGTAGGCCCAAACACATCCCCTCACAGCAGGTCTTAAATTGTCTACTGGCAACCTGGCAATGGATGGCTAACACATATTGCCCCATGGTGCACCGTCAGAAACCGAACTGTTGTAAAGGAATGTTGAGTCATTTAACCCTGCTAAGTAACAAGAAGCATAGTATAAAGACACAGTTCCTGTAATTCCAGTGCCAGGTCACAGCATCAGTGTTTCCCTAAAGCATCAGAGGGTTGAGCTCCTCTTAGCTTTTACAGAGAGAATTCGAAGTGGTCCTGGCTGTGTACCATCTTCCAGTCATCTTTGTGCTGTGAAAGCCTTCGGGAAGCCAGACCCTTCGCAGTGGGGATCTTAGAGGGCTTTTGGCTCGGAGGACAGGCCTAGCAGGCTGGCAGGGTTTCACCTGGCCTCCTCTCACTGGCTGTGAAATGCTGAAATGCATCACAGTGCCAGAGCGTGGTGGGGGGGCAGCATATGCCGCTCTCCTCCTGCTCTACTGCCAGTGTGTGGGAGAAAAGAAACACATTAGCAAAAGCTGCCTGCATTCTCCACCCAGCTGCACAGCCACACTGCCTCATTCACTCGAACACACCCTCACCCAGTCTCGCTCTATGCTTATCCCGCTCTTTCTCTGTCAGAGTGTTCCTCACACACCGAGCCGAGTGTTCTCACTATAGGGCAGACAGCGATCACACCGACTGATGGAAGCTGAAAACACACTCTGATGCATGTTCTTCCTAGTCAGGCGGACGGGTTCCTTCAGAACGCTCAGCACCTCTTTACGGCCTTCAGCACTATTCAGAACGTGCTATTCTGTTGTTGATCTGAGATGTTACTACTCCTTACTTGTGGAGTTGGTTCTCCTTCTTCTTCATACTAGATGTTTCAGATTCAAGAGTTTTATTGTTATATGCACAGCAGAAACAGACAGTTACACTGTACAATGAAATTCTTACTTTGCTGTTTCCTCCATTCACCAATAGATAAAGATAACAAAAAAATAATAATTAAATAATAAATAAATAATAAAAAATATATACAAAATATATAAAGTATAATAATAATTTATAAGTTGAAGTAAATATAATGAAAATATTTTTTTTCTTTTTTATAATTAAAAATAAAAAATTAAAGTCAGGCATGTAGGGATGGTAAATGTGTGTCATGTGAATAATAAACATGTAGGGTAATGTATAGGGCTGCAGTTATAGATTATTTTAGTAATCGAGCATTCTATGGATTATTCCATCGATTAATTAAGTAAATCGGATAAAATATTATATATATTTTTTTTAATTAAAGAGCAATAGTAAATATATAAGATAAAATAAGACAGGTTTCTTCACGTTGTATTGCTTAAATTGCATATAGTACAAGTTTGAAGAAAACATTTTAGTAATTACTATTATTGAAATGTATTACTAGACCTATATATCATACTATAAGTTTACAACACTGGCTACTGTACACTCAGTTAGGGGTTTGAATTCCCACCCTAAATGGTATAGAAGTTACATCTGCTGCTTGTAACTGCTGCGTCATTTAAGGTGGAACGGGGGGAATTCACATAAGACGCTAACTTCAGCCACGTCTTCAGGTTGGTGCTCAGTAACGGCTCCCTCGGCTAGTTCAGTTTCTCTCTTTCTCTATTTTGCAGTCCGCGACATCAAACCACATCGTCTTCGTGTCACCTGGCAACACCGTAAGAGCACGCTATGCAACAGTAAATGTCATCCGTGCGAAACAGTGCGCTGCATATGGTTGTATGGACTAAACGAATCAAACGACTAAACGAGGCAAAAAATTTGCTTCAATGTTTTTTTGTAATCAAGTTACTCGAGTTCCTCAAGAAATTGTTTCAGCCCTAGTTATGTAGTAATATTGACATGGAACAGGGCTTCAATTTTTTGTCACTGTTGTAACATAGTATCTCAGAAATGAATACTTTCCAACATTCTCCAACATCTTTCCAACATTCTAATATTTTTTTAATAATATACTGTATTCTGCTGAAAATACATTTGTGGATTTCTACATAATAGGAACATTAAAATATAAGAAAAGATAAGCAGGCTGATGAAAATGCTCTGTTGCAGTGATGAGTCAGAATCTTTCACAGTGGTGGTGATAGGACCCAGATGTCTGACGAGTTTAATTCACAGCCAGTGATGTATCTAAGAGTTCCGGAAGGCTTTAAGTGACTTTTTAATCACAAAAAAATTGTATTCATGTAAATCAAAATGTGAGTGTGATTGATTCCTTTGTCATTTCTTAATTATGTTGGTAGTTAATCTAATATGGGGGGCCTTCAGTTCAGCTAATGGATGGCCTCAAGCAGCTTGTGGCTTTAATGAAATGGTGAAAATACAGCATTATAAACACATGAATGTTTAATAAATTTAATTGGTTGATGCAAATAATTAAAATAAACAATTCTTCTGCCACCATATGTAACTCATTAACAGTGATGGTGATGAACCAGATTTATGAAGAGTTGAATGCCTCTTAAAAGCTACTTAACAGAAAGTTATCACACAAAAAATGTTTAAATACCTTTATTATGGAGGTTAATACTTATTATTACTTCATATTTCCATTTCTATTTTTGACAGTTCCTTTATTGTTTGCCATTTCAAGACAAGCCTTTATATTCTGTGAAGGTTTTATTGAAGGTTTTATGATGAATGGACCAATGGAATTGCTTCAAAGTTATGTATATTAAAACCTTTTTATATTAACTTAGATTGAAAGTTAGGAATGTTTTTGGCTTGTCCTGTAAAGTTGTTTTGTTTATATATATATATATATATATATATATATATATATATATATATATATATATATATATATATATATATATATATATATATATATACACTACCGCTCAAAAGTTTAGGATCACTTTAGAATTTTATTTAATGCAATTTTCATGCAATTCATGCAATTTTCATGCAATTCACAAACAATATTGTCCATTTCACAATTCATTTAAGTATATCAGATGATTTTTAAAGAATAAAAATGTTTGTATTAAAGCCCATTTTTGTATTGAGGCTTATTTTGCATATAGTATGTGTGTGTGTATCACAGATCATTTTTAATAGTGACTATTGCAATATGTTATGTTGTATATATAGGATATTAGAAGATTTGGTTTATATCCGTTCACGACCCCACTTCCTGTCACCACCACTGTAAAGAAATGCCCCACTGACTTAAATACGCAAAGCCACAACAGCTGACATTTGAAATAAGTCTTTATAAGTAGCTTATGTTGTCTCTATTAGAGGCATCGTGTAGCCTTAGGAGGCCACACAAAATGAAAATGCAATCTGCGTGTACATCAAGACCTGCGAGAAGACTACAGTGAAGCATTAGGCCCCCTTTAACAGCATGTCAGTAACAGCTAACGAGATGACCGTGTTTGTTTAAGTGTATTGCCGTGCGCAAGAAGTCATTTCCGTTAAGTAATGTAATCAGTTCTGTGGAAAGCGTGCCCTCTTATGTATGCTGGTTGTGACTGGAGAATTGCTGCTCGGCTGTACGCCGGCCGGTGGGAGGGCTGCGGCTAAATATCGCCTTATTGGCAATCTGTAATTACCCACACCTACTGTTAAACAAACTCTTCCAGCCCCAAAGCCTTAATCTTGTTAGTGAGTGATTTGCTCGTTTGTAATTGACCAGCCAAAGAAGTAACGTGAAAATAATGGATTTTGTAAAGTAGTTTGTAGTCATTTCTCTTTGCTTCCACAAACCAAATTGATGCTGATGATTTACAATGATTATTGTCGGTTGACTCCCACCTCCTCTCGAGGAAATGATGAGAGACGGCAGGGGTGCCATTGTACCTTTCTATATTATGGTAAATGTGATTTCTTCAAGTAGGACATGTTCTTAGATCTTCTAACCATTCACTTCCATCTGTTGTTCATGCGTTTCAATTAAAATGATTAAGCAAAGTTATTTATTTGTTGAACAAAATTCAATGTTGGTTGTCTTTAGCTGTGGTCAGCCATGTAAGCCCAAGTGAGCACTCTTAGAAGTTTATATGTGTGGCTAGCTGCTGTATGTTATTACTATTATCTTCATGTTGATCTTGAAAAGATTTCCAGGGTCATCTTTCTTCTTTGAGTGATGTGTAAATTTTGACCCAAGACAGTCATCTTCATGTAAGTCTGTTCAGGATTGCCATCTTCATGTTGGTCTTGGACAGATTTACTAATTCGGATTCTGGACCATCATCTTTACGTAAATTTTGGATAGGTTTGATTTTGGGCTGTTAACTTAATGTTGATCATGGATTAGTTTGCTGTTGTTCATTGTGGACTATCATCTTCATGTTAATCATGGATAAGTTTGCTGATGTTCATTGTGGACTATCATCTTCATGTTAATCATGGATAAGTTTGCTGATGTTCATTGTGGACTATCATCTTCATGTTAATCATGGATAAGTTTGCTGATGTTCATTGTGGACTATCATCTTCATGTCAATCATGGATAAGTTTGCTGATGTTCATTGTGGAATATCATCTTCATGTTGATGTTAAATAGGTTTGCTAGTGCGTATTCAGGAACATTATGTTGAGTCTGGCTGTGTTTGTTAATGTTGATTCATGTGAATTCTGAGTAGGTTTGCTAGTGTTGATTCTAGACCAGCGGTCACTAATAGGTAGACCGCGGTCCGGACCAGACGTTGTCCAGTGCGGACCCAAACAGTGTTTCGACAGTGTTTATTTTAAACGGAGGAATGTTTCTTGTCTTTACGGTACACAGGCTTTACGGTGCAGTAAACTCAGAGACCAATCGTGTGCGTTGTAAGATCACGATTTGCGCTCCTCAGCCAATCAGATCTGTGCAGATTCGGGCACGCGGTGTGCACACAGGCGAGGTACGTAGCGGGAAGCAGCAGTTGGAGAAAGGCTAATTCAAACATCGTGCTATAAAAAAAGGAAACTATTCTTCACACATGCAGCTCCAAACCAACATGGCTCATATCTTCTGAGACCGTGGTGAATTAAAAATAGGCATGTATATCTCTTATGTGTGTGAGAATGGCCCTGACACCATTTCAGCCTAGGTTTAAAGTCCAGGCTGGACAACCAATAATTTAATACAGCCCTTGTGTTTACTTCAAGTGAGGCGAAAAAACATTTATTTGTAGTTTTATAATTAATGAATTCAGTTCAGCATTTAAACAGTAAATATATTGAAATATACTGAACGGTATGTATGATGTGTTGGTGTTTCAGTAGCTGATGGTATAAGATGTTGATACTAGGTTACTTCAGTAAACAGGATACACCACTGAATCATAACACAAGTTAGAAATAATAATGGTCCAGACCTTGGCCTGAAGACATTTCCACCAACGGACCTTACTGAACTCTAATTAAATACCTCTGATCTAGACCATCATCTTAATGCTGATCCTGGGTAGGTTTGTTATTGTTGATTTTGCACCATCATCTTTATGTTGATCCTAAGTAAGTTTACTGTTGTTGATTCTGGACCATCGTCTTCGGGTTAATCCTGGATAGGTCTGTGAATGTTGATTTAGGACTGTCATCTTCATGTTGATTCTAACCAGATTTACCGATGTTGATTCAAGACCAGTATCTTCATATTGGTTCTGGATAGGCTTGCTAAGGTTGATTCTGGACCATTATCTTTATATTGACGCTGGATTGGCAAAGAATGTGGTGACGATATCTTGATTTTGAAAAATAACGATGAAATAAAATTTGCATTCTGTTGCAATCAAGAAACAGATGGACTATAGGAATATTGGAATATTGAACTATAGGAATATTTGTGTAATAAGGATCGTGATTGATGACTGGTGATTATCAGTGTCAGGTTAAAATGTGATCAATTTAGCACTGTTACTGAGTAACAGCAAGTGTGTTGTGCTGAGAAGCAAAAGCTATTAGCTGGAGCCTAATAGAGTGTAAGTTACTGTACATAGTGTGTCGTAATGGCTCAGCTGTCTCCCACTGGAACTGCTCAGAGCTATTTCTTACTTTAAAGTAAGCAGTTTTCCAGGTTGTCACGCTGGAGTGGAGTTCCTCTTTGGGTCTGCTTCCTTTTAAGTGTGTTTACTCACTTTCATCCATCTGTTAGATGTGTTTCTTTTGTACTGATAGGGGATTTGAGCTCTAGAGGTGTTTTCAATGCCTGCTTAGGGGCAGATGTAAAGAAGCTGTTTCAGACAGAGTATTTGCTAAAGTTGTTCTTTGTAATTATAACCAGTATTATAGTATTTGTACAGCAGCAATGAAAAGAAGATAGTATCATTCTGCCTTTTTCCACCATAAGCAGTCTACGCTGCTAAAGCCTTCCTCTCATCATTGTTCATTTTTGTGGTCACCATATCAGCATTTGCATGGCCAAGGTATGGATTCAGCATAAATGTCTCTGTTCTGTCATTGCGTTTAGACAAATCATGAGCTCGGCCCATAAATTATTCTACTAGCACCCCTAGGGTATTTACAACAGTGTGTAAGCAGCGTAAAAGCATGGATGTTTGCCTAAATTGCCTTCCATTTGTTTAATTTATAGCTTGTGATAAACATCAACACAACATATCACTGTTGTTGGAACAAAACCTTCCATCTTCCATTTTTGTTCATTTATTGACTTTATTTCAAAATGCCTGTTGTCTTTTACAATATGTGCAGATTTCGTGGTGAATGGACCAAGGAAATTGTCCTGAATCACTCTGGGTAAATTAACTTGCATTGAAAGTAAAGTATGTTTTCTTCTTCTCCTGTAAGGTTGAAGAGTTGAAAGTACTAGGATTTGGTTCCAACAGCAGTGATATGTAACATGCTCCTTCAGTGAAGAGCCTTGACACACAGCTGCCTCTGTTTTCCATTACTAACAGCTGACTAAAACCTTGTTAACTGTGACTCCATGAGTTCCTGAAGAAGACATCCTGTATTCATAATTCTTTATAAATGCATTTCTATGGCACACATATCACTTTATAAGGGTATATTTTTTATAGGATTAATCATCTTTTTAAGATAGGATTAATCATCTTCAGGTTATCCCAGGTTTGTGAATGTTGATTCAGGACCTTCATGCTGATCCTGAGCAGATTTACCAATGTTGATTCAAGACCAGTATCTTCATATTGCTTTTGGATAGGCTTGCTTTTTCGCTAAGGTTGATTATTGGCAAGTCATGTGGCAACAGTGTCCTGCTTTTGGCGGAATATATATATGTAAAAAACATTCATAATGTGTCTAGGTGTTACACAGGAACCATGCCAAAGCTCTGTTGCAGTTCTAAAGAGTAGAAATTATAATACATTTTGAAACCTAACATTATAAAGTCATGCTTATAGTTATGTTGTGCATGTAATTATAATTACCTATGTCAGGCATTAGAAGGTATTATGTATATAATATAATGCCTTATAGATGCACTTATAACGTGTCATGAATCCCAGATTCATAGGAAGCGTTAGTCTATCTGTTGTAAATCAAAATTTGACTGATTGATTTATTGAATTATGTTGACCTCAAGTAGGTCAACATAATAGATATAGATATATAATAGATATAGATATATCTACTTAGAACCTGCCTATGCAAAATTTTTCACAGATTTTTCACAGATGTCCCCTTGTATATCCTATGTTTATATCTTGTGTATTGTATAGTCCTTTATATATTTCAGTTATAACTATATGTATATTTTTAGCCTATTTTACTTTAATATTGTCTATTTATTGTATGTTTGTACTGTTTTATATATATAATGCTGCCCTGCTGTAGAGTTTTTATCTGAGCCTCACCCAAAGCATTTCAATGCATGTTATGTCCTGACATGATGTGCAAAGGACAAATAAACTTGAAACTTGAAACTAGCTTATTACTGTTCCAAAAGTTCAATAACAATAATATGCTGTTCAGTAACAGTAGGCTATGATTTATGATTCCCACACCTATGTTTTTAGCAACACATTAATATAACGTCACATTAATATATATCAAATTATGTGGAAGATTATGTGTGCATGTACTGAATACTTCAAAATCACTTTAAACGCAACTCAACCTAATCCAGCCAATCGTGCAAGCTAGGTCTCCCGGATGCTGAGAGGATAAAGGCTAGCGTATGCCTCCACTGAGATGCATGAAGGCAGCCATGTTTATTCAGACCTCTGCCAGTGCAAGATTACTGAACAGCTTAACATGCTTGACGGAGAACACTAAGTGCCAATTCTGTTACGTCAGCTAACAGATGCCCACGATGGCAAGCATTATGCTGAGTGATGTGAGAGAGGGAGAATCGTCCAGAGAAAGTGTGACCAGTTACACTCGTTTGGAGTGTCTGCCAGGGATGACTGTGGCATCATTGAGAACTTGTGGTGTCTCGGTATTAAGGCCAATGCTTAGATGATTTCAGTATTTTGTTATAAGTCCAGTAGGCATATGTTTGTGATCTTTAAAGATATTTGTGGACACCTGACTGATAAACAAGTTCATCAGCTTGAGAGGTCCTCTGTGCACAGAGGACTTTGAATAATGATCTAAACGTAGAGGCTTACAGTGCTGTGCAGTAGTTTTAGGCACTTGGGGGACATTATTATATTTAAAAAAGCTATTCTTCCAGACAAGAAGGTTAATTCGCTCAGCAGAACACTTTACAGTAACAGTATTAATACAGTAAGTAGTAGTTTTACATACGTCAGTGTGTTTATTTAACTCTTTCAAAGCTTCTCATTGTGGAAACAACCCAGTATTATTTACAGTTCTCATCTAATACCTGCTTTGACTGCTCAGTACTTCATTAAGCTAAATCAAGATTGCTGCTGAAGGAACTGAATACATTCATACAATGTCTGGGGCGTCCAGGAGAAATCTGGAACTACACTTTGTTCTTCGAACTGGAGCTCAAGATATGATCTACTTCTTTCACAATAAGATATTTAAGCTATTTTATATTGTATTTATGCTTATTTACATCTGTTCTAATGATATGTGATGTTCTTACTGGTAAGTATACAATAATTTCTAAGATACAGGCTTTTAAACATAGAGCTTTGGTGCCCAAGAGGTTTGCAGTAGTGTAGCTGTGAAAAAGACTTCACATTAGAAAGTGTTGGCACATTATATGGAACTGAGTTAATCACTTATTCTAACAGTGTTTCCGTTCAGTCTGGAATTACATGTGTTGTGATTGTGTGAACTGTTTCTGATGTTTGTATGGATGGCTGGGGTGTAGGTAGGCAACATAATGAAATAAGAATGATGACCAGACTCCATTTTCTAGATTAGGTTGGGCTGGAGTTCTGGGATTGATTGCTATTTTTATAACATTGTAATGTAATGGGGAAAGATGGTCCAGGAGACATTGAGTAATGAAGTAGTGCGCATAACTCTTCCATTATCTCAGTGACATGAAATACACAACATGTTTCTCCTCAAAAGCCTACGCTGCTTCCAGATCTCACTATTAATATTCTAGAATACTTTAGAAATTGAATGTCAGCGCGTTCAATTCAATCGTGGGGGAATTTGAATAGCCAGTGTTGTTTTCAGTTGTCCCTTGTTTAGTGTGTCTATGTATACCTTCTGTTTTCTCCTGGTCTTTGGTGTTCATTAATGCTGATGTTCTTGTGTTTAGTTTTTGTTTTGTTTTCATTAAAATGTGTTAAAAGCTTGCGACTGTGTCCGCCCTCCCGTCCATCCTGCCTTCTCCTCGACTTCGCCACACACTCCACATGACACCCATTTATTTGATTGGTGACTTCTACAGTAGAAGCCCTGTCCTAATCACAAAGATCCTTGAAACTCTGCAGAGAACTGTGTCCTTCTTTTTCACAATTCTGAAAATACACCAGTGTGTCCTTTTCAGCCAGGATTTGCCACAAGCTTGAAAAAAATAGGTTACAATCAGTTCAGAGGAACGGAGGGAGAGTTTGATTATAAATGCATGTCAGACTCACATCTGTTGGGAAAAGCAGGTGTGAAAAATTGGATGTAATGAAAGTTATGAATGTGCGTTCTCTCCTTAACTATTAGGATATGGACGCCCAGCTGTGTTAGCATTACTGTCTGAGATCAGCACGCCAGTTAAGCTCACGTCACTTTAAATAGACTTACTGAGCCTTACAGTAGGTACATCTACACTCATTGTAAAATTTGAATTGAAAATCAGCTTCATATACCATATAGGTGCACTTTGTAGTTCTACAGTTACAGACTATAGCCCATCTGTTACACTACATACTTTGTTAACCCTCTTTTACTCTGCTCTTTAATGGTCAGGACCCCTACAGGACCCCCACAGAGCAGGTACTATGAGGGAGGTGGATCATTTTTAGCACTACAATGACACATATGGGGTCGTGTTGTGTTAGTGTATGTTGTGCTGGTGTGAGTGGATCAGACACACCAGTGTTGCTGGAGTTTTTAAACACCTCAGTGTCACGGCTAACTGAGAATAGTCCTCTTACCAAAACTATCGAGACAACAGTCCTGTGGGCAGCGTCCTGTGACTAACGATGAAGGACTAGATAATGGCCAATACAAAACTTTACAGTAACAGATGAGCTACTGTCTCTGACTTTACATGTACAAGGTGGACCAACAAGGAAGGTGTGTCCATTAGAGGGGACAGTGAGTAGACACTGTGTTATTCCACTTATACCAGTGCAACACAGCTACAAAGTGCTCCTATGTGGTAACCGAAGCTGATAAAATGTGCAGTAAATGGGGAACGGCCATGAAAGGAACAGTTACAGTATTAACAGCTATAACCGTACAAACACCACAAACCCAAGCCTTGATAGACCACCTTATTTGGCGGTGCCAGTAGACCCAACCTAGAGTTATTACTCACAAGTCTATACAATTGATTTATTTACATTTGAAGCATTTTGTCAGAAGCTCTTGTCCAGAATGCCTTACAGTTTACATGCACACAGGTAGGTGAGGGTAGTGTTAGGAATCTTATTGGTATAGTGCAGGGGTCACTAATAGGCGGACTGCGGTCCAGGTCTTGACCCAGATGTTGTACAATGCGGACCCAAACCGATAAACTACTGAGAATGATTTCATTTAGACTGTGTTTATTTTAAGGGGCGGAGCTTTTTTTGTCTTTACGGTGCAGTAAACTCACAGACCAATCACATGCACTGTAAGATCACCAAAGGCGCTCCTCAGCCAATCAGATCTGTGCAGATTGGGAAGTGTGGCACGCACATAGGCGAGATACGAAGCTAGGAGCAGCAGTCGGAGACTAAAGCGAGTCAGAAGGAATACCGTAAAAACAGAAACGTCAACAGAGAAAACTGACTGTTTAACAGGAACGGTTCTGGAATGAACTCTTATTAAGAACTCATCTAGTTTTGGAGAATCTGTAAAACCAACATATCAATCTGTGAAGCTGAGTTAACAAGAAGACGCACGTTTTATATACTTTCTCTGTAAATAAACACTTTAAGATGCACTTTTTAAAAAATAAATTCCAAAAACCTTGTTTTTAATTGAAAAGAGGAAAAAACATTTATTAGAAGTTTATAAAAAATTCATTAAGTTCCGCATTTAAACAGTAAATATACTGAAATATACTGAACGGTATGTATGATGTGTTGGTGTTTCAGTAGCTGATGGTATAAGATGCTGATATTAGGCTACTTCAGTAAACAGAATAGACCACTGAATCATAAAATCATAGAAATGATGACAGTCCGGACCTTGGCCTGAAGAAATCTCCACTAACTGGACCTTACTGAACTCTAATTAAATACCCCTGGTATAGTGTATGGTGGTTGCTCAGATAGGGCAGGGCAGCATTGTAACCAGCGACACTATTCCAACCACATACATGAAAACTGATTCACAAAAGCAGTTCGTTTTAAAATGTGTGGTTTTTTGACGTTACAGAGACCAAAAATACAGATACCTGCTCATTCAGCCTGATTCCAACAAAAACAATAGAATAAAGAGCCTTTAATACAGTTATCTGTAGAATGTAGTTGACTCTCACAGTGTGAGATGAGCTTGTGTCTGGTAGAGACAGCAGGGCCTGGGTCTTTCGCTAATCACATAGCAGTGCTCGTTTCATGCTTGTTGATTTTATTATTCTGTTGCTGTGCTATAGATTAATAGATTTCTGCTTAATTACCACTGCTGTGCCATGCACTGGTACAAAAGCTGGCTGCCAAGGACTGAAATAGAAAACAATTTTAAAAAGAATGATTTCACTGAAACTGTTTGGAGTACAGTGTGTGCTTTAGGTAAAGGCAGCGTCAGAATCTTGGCATGTCGTGTTACAAAGTATTCACTGTAGAAGGCCGTTCTGTTGCACTCCTCAACGTGTAAATGGTTCATATCATGGAAGACTCTTATTTTCTTACTTTTTTAATGGAATACTATGTACTAAGTAGGGATGTAAGAAAATATTAATAATATTGGATATCACAATGTTATGTTTTGATACTGTATTGATTCTCAAATACACAGTGTCCATTAAAGATTGATGGCAGCTCATGGATCATTCACCATTAGTGTTCTTCACCATTAGACTCTTCCACTCCAGTGTAAACAAGTAGCACAAGAGCGCATCACTACCATTAGCACTAGCAAACCTATTCATATAGTGGTCTGTTTTTTTGTACTGTATACTGTATGTTTTTTTCAAAAACCATAATATATCGCCATGCTTACCTAATCAGAATATATTGCAATATATTAAAATATATCAAATCATACGCCCTGTATCATGATGCATGTTGTGATACATCTTGCCAAAGTACACTACTTACGCTTCACAACAACAGTGGAAAATAAGCTGCAATACCAGTTTCCTTTGAATTTGTGATAAATGTAATTTCTAATACATTTTATTACTTTTTTCTATATATTTTCAGACCATACACACACACATACACACATTGTAAAGTGATGTTAAGACCAACAACCTTTATTAAAAAAGATAAAAGGGATCTCTCTGTCCTTGATTCTTTAATAGGGATCATAGTCCATGATCTGCCACCTCAACCAGCCAATCCTGCTTTCTGAGTCTCGCCCCTCAAACAGCCATGAAAACAAATACATATGACCACCCCTGCCAGCCTTTGGTAAATAGCTGTTTAGTAAAGTGATCCAAA
Source organism: Megaleporinus macrocephalus (assembly GCA_021613375.1). Taxonomy (NCBI): domain Eukaryota; kingdom Metazoa; phylum Chordata; class Actinopteri; order Characiformes; family Anostomidae; genus Megaleporinus; species Megaleporinus macrocephalus. Next base: position 13,605,882 of record CM038717.1, read on the forward strand.
GCACTGCTGTGTGGTCTGTTACATGTTTATGTAATGTTTATGGCAAATGTACAGTCGATATATATATATATATATATATATATATATATATATATATATATATATATATATATATATATATATATATAGGTAGAGTGTAATTGCATTCTTTCAATCCCAAAACAAGGCAAATTCTTAAACAAGGCAGTCAGACTTGGTATGCAGAAGTTTGGGCACCCCTAGTCAAATTAGATTTAAAGTTAATTTTCTAAGTGAACACGTTCTCTACAGGGAGGACGCATTTTAATTCACACATACTGTTAATTGAGTTTAAGATGTAAACTTTCTGTGCAAAAGTAAGTCTTTAAATTGAATTTTTAATTTTAAATAAAAAGCAGAAAATAAACAGTACCACTGCATTAAAATATGAAGATGTGTGTTTCCTGTAGAAGATGCGTTAACTTATTTTCACTTGGGAAATCATGTGACTTGCCCAGCAGCCCCCCAAACTTTTGACTGTGACTGTACCTACATAAGTGTATTGTCTAAGAATCGACTGCCATGAGACACTGTGGTAACAGTTTGCTTGAGTAAGCCTGCGGGAGTGCAGGGACATTTGGAAACACTGCCGTGTTTGGAGGACTCTGATAGTCTGTGTGGACACATTGGTGATCTTCCCTCAGCGCGAGTTGGACTGTGTGTCCATGCGGAGTGCTCGCAAACAGAGTGCGGTGAGGCAGTGTGTGCGCATGTGTCTGCGTAGGGCGGGCCGGCACAGCGGTCTCGTTACTGCAGGCTGAGTCACCAGGCCCGCGTGCACCTTGACCCTGTCGCTTTGCCATCCTGGGCTGTCAGCCCGATCGCCAAGCTCATTAAACATCGTTAAAAATAGCCCGCCGGGACTGGACCCACAGGAATTATATTTGGACTCATGCAGCAGTGAATCATCTCTTCTGTTTTATTGTCTCTCTCTCTCTCTCTCTCTCTCTCTCTCATTCTTTCTTTACGGACGTAGCTAATTAGAGTGGCAGTAAAAAGGAAGCGTGAGGGCCTCTGGCCCGTGGAGCTGGATTCAGAAACAAAAGCACTTGTCTTTATTATTGCAGACGTTCAGGCAGAGAGACTCGAAGCGCTTGACCATAGCCAGAGTTGTTCACAGCTTTCTAAGAATTTACGGATGCATTGAATATTCTTATTAGATTTCATATTTTTTTTATCTTGTATTCATCTGGACGTTCCTGATTACAAGTCTTAATCGTTTTTCTAAAACGGCCACACCAGCTGATTAAAAGAGTGAGGTTATCTCACTCACCCAGGGGCGTAGAATTGCCATGGATGGAGGTGACGCGTCCCCACCAATACCTAGCAATTATTGAATTGTCCCCACCAATAATTCAATCAATTGCATTGATCCCCTCAAAAAAAAAACCTGTCAACGTCTTATTAACCTAGAGGTGCAGAAAGGGTTAAATCACGTCCTATCTCTCCGTAACACGTATGGCCAGTGTGATTGGCTGTGTCTTTCTCTGCGGTCACGTGAGACTCTCTAGCTACGTTTGGTTGTTAGCAGCACCAAAACTGGAAGAAAGCTTTCCAGTCATATGAGACTCACTGTGCAAGACTCAGGTGCAACAAGGGTGACACATGGGTGTGAAAAGTGAGTGAGGATGGCAGCAAAAAAGAAGAAGATGGACATAAGGAGCTATTTTTTTTAGTCAAATAAAATGAGTCCATCATAATAACAGTAATAGCAATACTAGACTTTGGTGCACATGGTTTGAATAACATGGTTTGGAAATGAATGAATCATGTTCAACAGTAATCTAAAGTAGAATTTAGAATTTCACAGAAGAATTTGCCCTCTGCGTTTAATCTATCCATGCAGTGCAACACTCACATACACACAATGGTGAACACACACTCTAGGGGCAGCGAGCACACTAGCTATTAAGGGTTAAGTGCCTTGTTCAGCATTGGTCGTGTCTTATTGGTGCAGGGTATCAAAACAAAGACCTTCCGGTTACTAAGCTAGTTCCCTAACCTTCATCCAACAACTGCCCCATCACTTTAGACCAGTTGTTTCCCTGCATTTGTCTTATATCCTCCAATCACAGAGCACCGGATAGGGGTTTTAAAACACTGTTAAGTTTTGTCATGTATTGATCTGAATGTAGGAATTCTATAGTTATTGGTAGGGTATATATAAATATTTACATTATATTCATTTACATTATAAGAACATTCTCTCAGTATTTTTTTAGGGCTGGGAGGGTTATTTTATAAATGTCACAGATCATTGTATAGCTAATTAAAAATCGTAATCCAATTCATAGGATTTCTATAATGAAGTTTTCACATTTTTTTCATGTTATTACGTAAAGATTCTTTCTTAACTCTTTCATTTTGTTTTATTTTTCAAAATAATTCAATGCACATGATATAATTATCAGCTCGTTATTTGCACTTCCATTTAAAAACGAGTTGATCTGCAGTTGCAGAGAAATTGCTGACGAATGAGAAATGCTGAAACTAAAAGCGTACAATTATTCAGTTCATTGAGTTCAACAATTATGTAAGTGCAACTAAACTGCTCCTCTCTGGTACGTAATTGTTAAAAATCTGTTGTTTACCAAACCAGAAGATGAATCTGGTAGATGTTCTAGCCTTCAACATCAATAGTTATTAAATAGAGACCGCTAAAACTGCTAAAACTCTATATTTGTTTATTTAACTCCATATTGGTGTGTCATGCTTTAACGTTGACGTTCACTGTTTGTGATGTAATTTAAAGATATTTCTTTTTCAGCAGTCCACACAAGTTTAAAAGACAATCATTTCACATGATCGCTTAGTCAGGACTGACTGACTTCAGTACCAATAATTATTGTTCACACACATTAGTGTTTTACACCCATCACTGGAAATCTACCGAAGAAAGAAATCACATACACGAAAAAAGAATCAAACAAATTTTGAAAAGCAGATCAAACGCCTGATTCAGATGTCTTTGGGAATATTGTGCAGATCAAAGTTCTACCTCTAAAAATAATAAAAGACTTACTAACAAAAGACCACAAACTTCTGCTAGAGAGGAGGATTCCTCAAAAATCTATTTGCGAAATGCACACCACTAAGGCAGGGCAAGGAAGGGGAACTCTGAGAAACTTGGGGCTGGAGTTCTTGGTGGCTTCGGCTTCAAATTTCGCCAAGAGAAGGCGAGGGCAGAGGAGTGGTTTATATAGGGCATGTAGTGAGTGGGAGGAGGAGTTTGGGCGTGGTCCTTCTCCCAAATTTAATTTGTTTCATAAATTCATTATTGGCAGCAGAACCATCTTTTCAAAAAACGAAGGACTCTTCACATCTGAATGCTTCACATGTTTTCCTGCAAAACAGCAATGAATTTGCTGGTATATGGTTTTGTTGTAATGCTGCTGGTATAATGTATCTGTAGCCTGATTACTGTCTAGGGTTCCATTAGGGTTAATGCTGCACCACAGAAGATCACATAACATTGACAACATATTACATGTTATTTTATGGCCAGTATGTGTGCATGGGTTTTGCTTCCACAGTCCAAAGACATGCAGTCAATCGAGTTGGAGATACTAAATTGCTCCCTAGTAGGGGTGTGCCATATCTTATCATACACAATAATATCCCCAACATTTTTGAATATCCTAAACGATATTATACCCTGAAACATTGCGCCATATCACCCATCCCTAATTATCACATCAGGGTACTACTTTTTACTGTTTTAGCAGAAGAAAAATTCATACTTTTCTTATTTCCCAATATATATTTACTAGAGACCGATTTTATCTGTCCAGTATCATTCATTTTACTTCAGTCCTGGATATATGGAGATATTTGGAGTGCATTATTTAGCATCGTGACATTCTGGATCATTGACTTCTGTTACAATCTGATGAAAATTCTTGTATTTTTTAATATCTCAGTTAGGGGTGTGCCATATCATATCGTATCCAATGGTAACATTTAATTTTCATTTTGTTGTTTCATTTTAATTCAGTGTTTTGTCATATTTTGTCATTTCGAATATCGTGATATTATTGTAGGGCCACCCCTACTCCCTAGGTGTGAGCGGGTGTGTGAATGTAATAGACTGGTGACCTGTCCAGGGTGTTTCCTGCCTTGTTCCCAACAACCCACCACAACCCGGATATGGAGGATATGCTCTGTAAAGGGGTTTACAGCTCAGTATAAAATAAACAGTTATACTTAACTGTCCAGTCTACTGTGTCTAGTCTTGCATGTTTCCGTCCAATATTGTTGTAATGTGGACACTGAGGCAGACGAGATCAAAGGAAATTGGAGAAAATGGCTACAATTTGTTTAGTGGCATGAAAGCAAACTCACAGAGAGCCTATTTGAATGAGAAAATATGCATCTTTCATCTTTGGCATTTGAAAGTGTATTTGCTTCAAAAGTCCCACGTACAATATAGATTGTGTCTCTTTGTTGTTGTAGTGCTATGCGTCTTTCCCCTTTAATATCGCTGCTCTGCTCCCTATGGACGGAGGTGCGGCTGTCACATATTGACTGCCTGCAGCAGGAAGGATGGTTCCTGCTAAGATGTGGTTAGTTATGGATTATTGTTTATACTTTTTCTTCCCTTAAAACGTTCAGATGTAATCAGGAATGTGATTGTGTAGTTTTTTCAATACCATCTGCTTAAGGTTCCCAATAGAGCACAAGCCTTGAACCAAAGCTTCTTAGGTTTTGTTTAATTAGCTCTCAATCATAACGAGTTGAAAGAAGTACATTTGGTGAAAAATTGAGTGTTATATTGCCCAACAGTCCAACCTTGAGTGTTATATTGCTTCAGTGCTGCTAAATAAATGAAAGGAAAGCAAAGAAGACCTGAAATATATACACAACATGAAATCCTTCCTTCAATCACAAAACACTGGATAGGGTCTTAAATGCATTGATCTGAATGTAGCTATTCTATAGTTATTTTGGTAGGATATATATCAATATTCTTATTATATTTATGTATATTATTGGAAAAGTCTATGGATATTTTCAGGGCTGGGAGGGTTCCTTTATAAATGTTTCCCATTACAGATTATTGAGCCTATGTGTTTACTGTAAGTGATTTAATGTAATGTTTCATATTCAGTACCTGTCTAGACGGTCCCTAATGATTAAAAAGCTAGTGGTCTGTGTTTCCAAACAAGAAATTAACATTTTCTAAATGTATTTGCTTGAGTTTTGTTGTCTAACTTCCCTGGAGTGAGCAAATGTAGGTTTGATTGATCATGCGAGAGTCAAAAATCCAACCAATGTCCTTACAAAACCAAAGTCAAAACAAAATGTCTTAGGTTCCACTCAGCGTAATCAGTACTTCAGTACTCACCAGATTAACCTGAAAGTCATCTTATTCCAACCAGCCTGTAAACTTTACAGTGAATTCAGTGAGTTTCCTTTGTTGTTGTGGTATCAGAGTATAAAGCAGTTGTTGCTTAACAGCATCTGGTGGAATTGTATCCCAAAGCATGGCACTCAGAGGTGGCAGAAGTACATGAGTTCCTTACTTAAGTAAAAGTACTAGTAATCTAGTAAAGTATGATTACATTTTTTATACAAGTAAAAGTATAAAACGAACATGCTCCCAAATGTACTTAAAGTATAAAAGTAAAAGTATTTATTTAAAAATAAGTCTCTTGAGAAACTCTAATTTTTTTAACAGGGTATCTTTGCCATGAGCTCTTGCTTCTTTGGGAGACACAATAGGCATCTCATTTTCTTTTCCGAGCGCTCAATGCTGAGGCCTGAAAGCTGTCAAAGTAGCCAATCACAGCCCCCTTCCCCCCCTTCACATCCAGTAGGATTATGATTTGCACTTCATTGGGACCCTGAATAGAATTGCCTGATTAAAAAATACATAAATAAGGAGATAAAAGATCATTAAAACTAAAATAACAGGTCTGTTTTCAAAATGTAGTGAGTAAAAAGTACAGAATTTTCTTTTGAAATGTAGTGAGTAAAAATAAAAAGTATTAGGTGACAGAAATACTCCAGAGATACCAAAAAAAGTACTTAAGTACTACAAGTACTTTGTTACTTACCACCTCTGATGGCACTAGAACGCTTCTCATCCAGCCAGATCATGGAATCTGAAATATGAAAACATAATCCATGGAACTACATCCTTATCAGGTTTTATAATTTATAATAAGAGAACTCTGTTACATCATATATTACATCAAAACTGCGTTTGTAAACATGTTAGTTAGGCTATATTTCCAGGTGGATCATGTGTGACCAGACATCATAGGAGAAGCTCAGTTTAAGGAATAATTAACAATAAATTGGCAAAATTGTCAATAACTGTAACCTCCTGTTGAGTTTAAGACTGTAATGTCACATGTAGCCCAGTATTTAAACATTTCCTCGTTTTTACAGCTTTTAAAAGCAGGTGGATCTGTAGTAACATTAACCCCAGTGAGGGATCCTACACTTCCAGCTGAGGATGCTATAAGTTGCTATAGCACTATTATATAACCAATAAGAGCACCGGAATGTAAACTAGGACAGTATGTTGATGTGTTCAGTGCTATTTTTAGAATTATAACTTAGTTAGCATGCTAGGACTATTAGAATGTATGGTAGCGGTCACAGATTTAGTGTTTATAAAGTGGAATTATATTTTTTACACCTGATGGAGGTGTTTGGTTCTGCACATCATTCTGGGTATGTAGACATTTATGGGAGCAGAACAGTGAATATCAGCCTCTAAGGTTAGTTGGTAAGCAAAGCAGCTAATTTTAAGAGTGGGATTTAGGATTTAGAGTGATGTGAAATTACCAATAAGACCAGTAAATTCTTAATGGTGGTAATTATAAGGGGCTCCATCTATCTCCTAAGCAGGTGGGAAATGTTTGGGTCAGTTCTTGGTTTAGACAGTGCAGCAAAAAAGCAGTTCATAAAGTGAAAGCTTATTAACTTGTGAACCACACAAAGTCACAAAGTTATGCATGTTCTATACTGTTTTCAGTATGTTGGTTAAATAATCTTAGGACTGGTACAAAATCCTGTTTTAACAGAACAGCATTACATCAGTTATGATTGTGCATTGCAAAGCAATAATCTAGATATACTGACCTGCACTCGTCTATTTGTCATTTATTCATTACTTGTATCTCCCATAGGGTCCCATTCATTTTCGGCTGAAACCAAACATTATGGTTTCGTTCAACCTACAGCCACCAAACTGCCTGTACTCACTCAGGTCAGATCCCCAACATCTAATCCACAGACATACTGACCTGCACTCCTCTATTTGTCATTTATTCATCACTTGTTCCTCCCATAGGCTCCCATTCATTTTTGTCTGAAACCAAACATTATGGTTTCGTTCAACCTACAGCCACCAAACTGCCTGTACTCACTCAGGTCAGATCCCCAACATCCAGTAGCGAACCTTGACCCTTAAGCCTCAGCCCTCGAACCCCAACCTACCCACGCCGCCCAACCACCGTCTGAAAAAAAAAATGTTTCCTCTCCTAATAAACCGCAAGTCAAGAAACAAGAAAATGAGACAGCAGAGATGCAACAAACAATAACATCTGTACAACTAGATAGGCTTCCTCTGCACTTGAGACAGTATTACACATGAACCTGCAGCAGTACAGAGCCAGTTCTACTTCACAGTTCGGCTAATGCCACTGTGGATGATTGATAGCTGTTTACGAAGAACCCTGCCAATGTTAACATGATTTAATCAAGTCAGGTGCGTGTGTGATGACTCTGCAGAGCTGGTGCTCCAGTCACGGTGCAGCAGAACCTGTAACTGAGATTGTTAGGTCCGAGCTGTTTCGGCTCTCTCGGTGTCACGGCTAATACACCTGTCAGTCAGCGCAGAGCAGATGACTTCATTTCGCTGTCCTGCTGAAGCTAAGGGACACAAAAAAACCTTTCTCTGGGGGTCACACCGGGCTGGCTTCTGCCCTCCACACAGCGCAGTTGTCTCGCTCTTTCTGTTGGGAACCGTATCGCACACGACAGAATCCTGATGCTGTTTACCAACACACAGCCCTGTCAGGAAGATGCTTCATTTGCATACAATCTAGACCCGGCGGGGCTGCGAGATGATTGGCGTGCATAAGTATGGTAGATATCTCCCTGTGGGCTCCTTTTAGAGCAATTGCTCAACCTTGAATCGTGGATTCAGTGGCATAGCGTGTCACAGTGTCTGTCTAGACAAAGCAGAGCCTGTAATTTGAGCTATCAGTAATAATATCAAAAGGTCACGCTGTGGGCTGTGTTTGCTGTCCAAGCTGGGTAGCATATTAAAGGGCCCATATAATGGAAAACAGAATTTTTTGCCTGCTTTTTAAAGTTCCAGTATGTGCAATTCTCTTACTGATGTATAGAAACTGAACTAAGCCATAAACAGCTTGTTCTTTTTTTATATAAATAGTCTTTTTATTGATATCACAAAGCCTATAGATGTTTAGCTCAGGCCATTCACGTTATAGTTATAGTGCTTCTGAGACGAGATGTCATATTCACCGTATTTGGCCACGCCCACTTTCAAGCGTGTGTTTCTTCCGCCTTTGTGTTAGAACTTCCGCTCAGCTAACCAAAATGAATACAGTTACATGGGAGGAGACCAGAGAGACAGTAAGAAATTCTAATGGTACAACACTGTCTCCTCCGAGGTTAATAACACAGTGGGTGGGTGATATGAGAAGGTGGTCTGAGGTTACTTATGGAGAAATGTTTAATTACTCTGTACTCTCGGAAGGTGTAGACAGTTCAGTAATGAAAAACTATAAAAGTACTGAAGCGTATCAGTATCTGCACAGTGGGAAGGTGGGCGTGTACTCCTACATAAAGATGGTGAGTTTATATTTCTGAAAGCCGGTTAAACCCAGATCAAGCCAGCTGCCCGAGCCACTCTGCGTGGGTGTTAGTTACAGCCCAGATAGCCTAGCGCGGTGGACACTGATCCTAAAACAGTTACTTAACTCGCAAGCACCTGACGCGTCTGCTTCCTCTGAGCTTTATAAGCGAGACACTTCTCTGGATAAGGAGGCTCTGGTGCTGGTTCTCCTCCACAGAATGGTAAGAGCAGACATATGGAAGTTTGAGTGGAGGTTTTAAATTTACTGTCTTCAGCCGTAGACGCTGGTGGTCTTCTTTGGGCGGCCCCCCAGCACTCTGATCTTTATGTGCTGTGTTCGTAACTCTGTTGTTCAAGCCAAGTTTTCCTGTTCTTCCAATTACTGACTCCCTCTAACTGAACATATTATGCTAGTCATTTTATATGTTTGTTGTCGTTTTGCTTGTGATTAGTATCAACGTATTTGCGGGCGCACTGGAAGTTCTAACACAAAGTAAACAAAGATGCCCCCCCCAGTGTTGTCATGAAAAATAGTGTGAATAGGGCAGCCAATCAAAACACAGTTCATTTACATAAATCAGTTTTAAAGACACGGTAACAAAAACAGCCTGTTTAATTCTGTGGGAGAAAGAGAGATTGTACAATGGGTGGTACAGTGTAGTGGGTTACACTATGTACTAGACTGGGGTTGATTCTCTATCTGGGCAGCCACCCTACACTTTATCAGTAAGAGTCTTTGGGCAGGACCCCTAGCACTACCTTCATCTACCTGTTTCAATGTGAACTAGATAAGAGCAGCTGCTCTTTTTCTCATTTCATTTGCATGTAATTATTCAACATGTTGCACTGTGTGGTTACTGTGCACTGTGTAATTACTGATATCTTTCAAAACTTTAGTTGCTCATATAGAAAGAAAGTCATTAGAATGGTTCGAAGGCTCAAAGGCGGGTTCACTCCAGGGGTGAAGACAGAGCCTTCTTAAGATCCAGGATAGATCCAGCAATTGACATGAAAATAGCAATATTAGCCACTTTTTAAACACTCAATGTGAGTTTATTCTGTTTTCTATATTACATCTTTTGTTTCTTGTTTCTGCTCTGTGCGGAACATTGTTAAATTAAATATCACAGCAATGTGATAGAAATTCAAATTACACAACAACAACAACAAATTCACCAAAGAAAAAACATTGATATAGAGATTTATTTGAGTGTTTGTTGTGTAGATGTAGAAAGCCAATGTTAGCTAAGGTAACAGTAAGGTACACTCGCTGGTGAGACATCCCCGAGTGCGCCATCAGATTATAAACGATTGATAACTGATGCTGTGTTCTCATCATAAAACTGTTCACAAAAACTAGCAGAGCTTTTCTTCTGTGGTGACTACTTACTAGCTATCTCACCAGCAGGAAGGTGGTATTGCCCACCCCTTGTCTATGCCCCAGGCCCACCTGGGGGTCTTGCGGGGTCTGCTAAATAATTTATGGATATGGTCTAATTTAAGGCATTGCAGTGGGTAAAGAGCCAACAGGTTGATATTATGGTTAGCTGGGTGTGGCAGACTTGGGCAGTGAGAAAAACATGGTAGGAATCACAAGCAGCAAAACACATGAAGCTATACAACATTCAATAAACAACAACTGCACAAAATCTTTCTTTTTATCCTGGATGGAAAATAAAATGGGTATTTTTACATACCATCACTGTACAAACAAAAACATGACTGATTTAAGATGTTTTTTTTTTTGCATCATTCTAACATGTTGTTTATATTGAGTGAGAATTTCAAGAATAATGGACCAATGGAAATGCTCTAAAATAGCTTGAAAAAAAATCTGGTTCCATTGACTTACAGTAAAAGTAATATTTACTATGTGAATTGTCAACTGATTGACTCATAACAAACAAATAGTTACTTGACCAATGCTATTGATAAAAAAATATTAGTAGTAAATAGTATTAAAAAAACAGGTTTGAAAAGTATTTTCATAGGGGAGTGCAATTGGCAATTGGTTTCTCTACATAGACCTACTAAAAATGAAGCATGCAACTAATGTTAGATGTGTTCACAACCATTTTTCAAAGAATGTTTTTGCCCTCTCCTGTAGAGTTGCGAGTTTGAAGATACTGCTTTTTCTTTGGATGCTGACCGCTCTAAAAACCATCCAGTGATTGTTGTCAAGTCAATTTAGTCTTGTGCAGCTTCCCCGCTTGAAAGGGATTGATTTGTCTACAAGGAGAACCCACTGGATTTCACTCTATAACCACGTCAAATTTCTTATCTTCCTTTAATTAGCAGATTTATTAATTTATTATTTTTGATTGATTTCCACAATACTTTCAGTTGATTTGTAGTTTTCCAGCTTTCTTTGTAGCTTATCCACATTTATTTTTATTTAGTGGTTAATTCAGTGGATGGTTGGTTAGCTAGGTTGATACAGTCAGGTGAAAAACCTTTAACAAGAAATACAGAGAAGAGAAACAAAATACACATATAAATAACGTTAGAAATACTAAGAATTAACACATCCTATCACAAACCCTCTGTAAACACATTAACTTTACAAGTTTGGCGGGGTATCTAGCTTGAATGAACACTTGAACTAGCTGAAACTTAGCTAAAAACAAGCTAGCAGCTAATAACTCCCAACACGGAGCAACTCCGGTTCAGCAGCAGCGTTTTCCACTCTTACCGGCTGCCTCTCCAGTGTTTGTAGAAGAATTTGGTCCTGCACAGTTCATTTGTGAAACGCAGCTTCTCTGGACCTTTAAGAATTGCCTCTCCCATGTGGTGGAAGCTATCGCAGCACTCTCTAGACCGCTCCGTTCACTTTTTTCCGTATTTTTATTTATTTATTTGTTTGTTACTAATATTTATTTATTTTTATTCTATTATTACGTCCTTTTTTTTCCTTTGACTTTGAGTTTGACAGCACAATTGTATCTGCAGAATTTCCATCCAGTGTTCTTATTCATGCTATTTTCCATGACAACACTGGGGGGGCCTCTTTGTTTACTTTGTGTTAGAACTTCCGGTGCAACCGCGGATACAGTAATACTAATTACAAGCAAAACGAAAACAAACATAAAACATAAAAATATAAAATGACTAGCATAATATGTTTAGTTAGAGGGAGTCTTGGCTTGAACTTGGCTGGAACAACAGTGTTAAGTAAGCTCAGGCCACCTTTTCATGTCATCCACCCACTGTGTTATTAACCTTGGATGAGACAGTGTTGTACTATTCAAGCTTCTTATTGCCTCTCTGGTCTCCTCTCATGTAACTGTATTCATTTTGGTTAGCTGAGCGGAAGTTCTAACACAAAAGCGGAAGAAATACTGTGTTTCTCCTGTACTGTCAAAATCAAAGAACTTGGCACGACCCTGCAGAGCTAAAAGTTAGATTAGATTCATTAACAGAATTAGCAATCCAATAAAACAGCAACAGGTGAACAAACACAACAAAGATGCAACGCAAGATCGTAGTCTAGGATACAGGCATAGGTTGAAACCAGAAGATCAGTAAGCCAGGCAAACTAAACATGAGGAATAGGCAAGAGAGGAGCCAGAAGAGTAGTCAGAGCCAGGAAGGTCAAAAAACACAAGCAAACAGAACCAGTAGGGATAAACAAGAAAGAGAGTCAGAATCGAAGGAAGTCAGAACCAGAGATCAAAACAGGAAGACAAGGAAAGAACGCCTAGGATTGCAAACTGGGTTTGGCAAAACTTCGCAATGAGTTGTGAATTGGTGTGTTGTGAACATGTGGGTGTGATGTCATCAGGAGTTGCACTCTGTGAATTGGAATCAAGAAGATCAGAAGGGCTGGAAGGAACCATAGTTGTGACATGTACATGGTTTTTGCTGATGCCTACTGGATGTATATATGGTAACATTAGTCTGCATGTGGCTGCTGCTGTCATCCATAATCCATTACATTATTTTTACTATGTTCTATGTTGTGCTACAAGCTGGGTTTTTTTGTTCTTTCCTTTTTTCTGTATCTGTTCTAACATTTTTTTTACTGGTTTCAGCATTTAAGTAAGGATCTGTGGCATCTCAAGTTTCACTCTCCCTATGGTAGACTAACCTAGGCCAACAGATGAGTCACTCGGCTGCAATTACAGCTGTGGTCAGAGTTGTTATCCATTGCCTCTGTATAGTATTGTCTATTTATTATCTCTTGTATTGTGCTAGTAAGGTACGCTGTCTTTTGTGTGGGGTTATTTATAGGATTGAGCCTTCAGCATTGCCTGAAGGTGGGGGGGAGGCGGAGATGACACTCTAGACTACTCTCTTGGCTTAGCAGTCTATGGCTTGCTGAAAGATAGCGAGGCACCGTAGCTACGCTGCACAATGCAATGAATCAGCATCAGCTAAATCTGGGCTTCTGAATGAACAATAAAAGAAAGAGAACTGGTAAAAATGATTTAGGCCTGAAATAATCTCGCCCCTCGCTGGGAGTTGAACTTGACATGCACAGATATAGAGCCTTTAAGGCGCTGTATTCCAACACTCTGCAGTGATGTATTGCCTCGGCATTCAAAAGGAAGATAAACAAACCCCCCCCCTCCCCACTCAGCACAAGTACACGCTGAAGGCCATGCTGTGTGTTCAGCAATAATAAGGATGCTATAGAGGGTTTCTTCCCCACTCTCGCCCCCCACCGCAGCTCATTCCTATTCTTATCCTGTAGTTTAGTGAGAGATGGCGTAGCCAGTGAAGGCTAATGAGGTGGGGGATTCTGAAAGCGTGTGAGCTCAGAAAGTGCGTCGTAACCCACAGTGACACTGGAGGGCTAAAGAAGAATAAAGTTGTCCCCTGGCATTAAAAATAGATATTTCCGTCTGGTTCTCTTCAGGTTTTAACAGTAGTAAGACTTTTCTCTCACAAATAGCTGACTCCTTACCCGCTCGGTGATGCAAGTTTGAACAGTTTTCTCCTGCCTCCTCCACATCCTCTAGCAGAGACTATTTTTGATGAGAAGCAGCAGGAATTAGGCAGACAGACAGTGGGCGAGAGGATGAAAACAAATGGTGCTCAATGGAGAAAATGGTGTGCATTATAGATACAGTAGTAAAAGGATTGCGTGCGGTGGAATCAAGTAACAGATTCTATGCAATGTTTAATGCAATTAGCAGGATTTGTCTGTAGCATCCTAATGAACTAATGACTCAAGGGCTTTTAACCCTTTGATGCACAACCTGGGTCAAACGTGTACTGAGATTTTATTTAATTTCATCTTTTAAGCTTCCATGTATTCCTCAATTTACTTACACTACCGCTCAAAAGCTTAGGATCACTTTAGAATTTCATTTAATGCAATTTACATGCAATTTTCATGCAATTCACATACAATATTCTCCATTTCACAATTAATGTAAGTGTATCAGATGATTTGTAAAGAAGAAAAATGTTTGTATTAAAGCCTATTTTTGTATAAAGGCTTATTTAGCATATAGTCCTATTATCAGCAATTCTCAGTCCTCTGTCTAAATCTCCTGGTACGGCCGCCAATCCAAGTTAAGGATGTTATTGGACTAATTGGTTGTTAGGACACTCTTGCTCAATTGTAATGCACAGCTGAAAAACATTCTACTAATAAGTGAGTATAAAAGGGAGAACAACATTCTAGGTTAGTTTAGTATCTGAAGCATCAGCAGTTGATGGCTTGCTGACCGACTAGTTCTAAAGAAACTACTTTCTTTAGAGACCCATCAGTCCATTGTTGTGTTAAGGAAGAAAGATACTCCATTAAAAACAAGAAAATTTCACTGTGATCCCTGTGAATTATTTTTAAATAAAATCATTTTTGTATCACTGCCCTTCTAACACACAACACACGCAGCTTTTGGCTTTTCCCTTTTACAGGGGTCCCCGCAGGGGGTCAACTCACATACTAGGCTTGGCAGTGTTTTATGTCAGATGCTCTTCCTGACACAAGTCTCGCCGCATACCCGGGCTTGGGACACACACACTCATGCACACACTCACACCTACAGCCGGAGGAAACCCACTCAAGCACGGGGAGAACATGCACACTCCACACAGAATGGACCAGGAATCCAATCCAGATCCCCTTGCTGTGAGGCAACAGTGCTAACCACTACACCACCTGCCCTTCTAACACACAACATGGGTCAGAATTAACCCTAATGTGTTCACGATGGAATTTGTTAGGGAACTGTTGACATCTGAAAACATTTGCAGCCAGGAACATATTTACAAACGCTATTTTTGTTCATGAAGTAAATAAATAAGAATTAAAATAATCATTTTAACTAATACTTGAAACATTAAGTAATTAAATGAACTGATTTCAAAAGATTTACCTAAAAGATACTCAGCAACACATAAAATAACATAGGACATGAATATTGGTCAGGTTTGACCCATGTTGTGGATTAGAAGGGTTTTGCTTAGCTAGCGCATTAAAGGGTTAAAGAGATACCATATAGACTAATGGTTTTCTTAATTTGATTCAACTCCTGAAGGATGTATTAGCAGTCACATGAGTGTAGCCCTTATTTTACAGGTGCCCTAGTGGCCATTCCAAGGGCAGATTAATAATCAGCTTGGCCATTTTCATTTGCATAATCAGAATAAATATTTTCCCCCATTACTCTGTTGTCATGTTGAAGGGGAATTTCACCATTTATTTTCTAAATTTCACTGTAATGTAGTCTATTAAATGCTAGAACAATCAGGGCTGAATAAGTTTTGTATGACAGCATAGTCTGGCCTTTTTTTTATTTAATGCAAATTTAATAAATGCTAACTATACTGAGCAACTGCATTTCTCATGTGAATTGTGAAGACATAATTCAGTTGCAAACATCCATCCATCCATTATCTTTAGCTTTATCTCGCTAGTCGGGGTCACAGGGTGGGTGGGGGTGTCTGTAGCCAATTCCAGTGTCATTAAGCAAAGGCGGGGTACACCATGGACAGGTCACCAGTCCATGGCCAACACACACACACTCACACCTACAGGCAAATTAGAGTTACCTGTGATCAACCTAACATGCATGTGTTTGGATGTGTGGGAGGAAACCGGAGTAGCTGGAGGAAACCCACTCAAGCACAGGGAGAACATGCACACTCCTCACAGAACGGCCCGGACTGGCAATCAAACCCTAGATCGTCTTGCTGTGAGGTGTCGGCGCTCAGATGCATTTGCATTGCTGTTTATAATGGCTGGAAAAAAAGATTCATATGGAAAAGCAAAGTGCTTTCTGCATTTCATTGTCTTTCATTGTCTGACGAATGAAACTGAAATAACAGTCGCTCATTTGCAACTGCGTTTCCTCGCCGTCGCACTCCAGCTGAAAGTGAAAACGTATTTGCAATCCTGTCTGCAATTTCCTTTTTACTATCAGTGTGACTTCCTGTCAATGAAACGCTGCAGGTGGGACGTAGGGAGTTTATTTTTTGTTTCATGTCTGGCATGTTTTAAGTGCAAGTGATGAAATGGTCTATACTTTGGCAGTACTGGTGCATTAGCAGCTTCTGCTAGTGGCATTATAACACTCATCAACCAGGCCAAGGATACTTCTGTGGCAGGTGATTCCCTGTTGTTTCGCGTGGGGCTCTTGGGACTGTTGGGGCTCTCACAGATGCCTGTGTTAGTGATATTGTGACTAGGTCTGGGCAGAAACTTGCAGGACTGTTGGAGCACTATTGATGCATCACCTGAAAGCATAGTTGAACATCTACCATTGTTAAATGATACCTTGCAGGACTGTTGGAACACTATTGATGCATCACCTGAAAGCATAGTTGAACATCTACCATTGTTAAATGATACCTTGCAGGACTGTTGGAACACTATTGATGCATCACCTGAAAGCATAGTTGAACATCTACCATTGTTAAATAATACCTTGCAGGACTGTTGGAGCACTATTGATGCATCACCTGAAAGCATAGTTGAACATCTACCATTGTTAAATGGTACCTTGCAGGACTGTTGGAGCACTATTGATGCATCACCTGAAAACATAGTTGAACATCTACCATTGTTAAATGATATCTTGCAGGACTGTTGGAGCACTATTGATGCAGCACCTGAAAGCATAGTTGAACATCTACCATTGTTAAATGGTACCTTGCAGGACTGTTGGAGCACTATTGATGCATCACCTGAAAGCATAGTTGAACATCTACCATTGTTAAATGGTACCTTGCAGGACTGTTGGAGCACTATTGATGCATCACCTGAAAGCATAGTTGAACATCTACCATTGTTAAATGATACCTTGCAGGACTGTTGGAGCACTATTGATGCATCACCTGAAAACATAGTTGAACATCTACCATTGTTAAATGATATCTTGCAGGACTGTTGGAGCACTATTGATGCAGCACCTGAAAGCATAGTTGAACATCTACCATTGTTAAATGATACCTTGCAGGACTGTTGGAACACTATTGATGCATCACCTGAAAGCATAGTTGAACATCTACCATTGTTAAATGGTACCTTGCAGGACTGTTGGAGCACTATTGATACATCACCTGAAAGCATAGTTGAACATCTACCATTGTTAAATAATACCTTGCAGGACTGTTGGAGCACTATTGATGCATCACCTGAAAGCATAGTTGAACATCTACCATTGTTAAATGGTACCTTGCAGGACTGTTGGAGCACTATTGATGCATCACCTGAAAACATAGTTGAACATCTACTATTGTTAAATGATATCTTGCAGGACTGTTGGAGCACTATTGATGCAGCACCTGAAAGCATAGTTGAACATCTACCATTGTTAAATGATACCTTGCAGGACTGTTGGAACACTATTGATGCATCACCTGAAAGCATAGTTGAACATCTACCATTGTTAAATGGTACCTTGCAGGACTGTTGGAGCACTATTGATGCATCACCTGAAAGCATAGTTGAACATCTACCATTGTTAAATGGTACCTTGCAGGACTGTTGGAGCACTATTGATGCATCACCTGAAAGCATAGTTGAACATCTACCATTGTTAAATGATACCTTGCAGGACTGTTGGAACACTATTGATGCATCACCTGAAAGCATAGTTGAACATCTACCATTGTTAAATAATACCTTGCAGGACTGTTGGAGCACTATTGATGCATCACCTGAAAGCATAGTTGAACATCTACCATTGTTAAATGATACCTTGCAGGACTGTTGGAGCACTATTGATGCATCACCTGAAAGCATAGTTGAACATCTACCATTGTTAAATGGTACCTTGCAGGACTGTTGGAGCACTATTGATGCATCACCTGAAAACATAGTTGAACATCTACCATTGTTAAATGATACCTTGCAGGACTGTTGGAACACTATTGATGCATCACCTGAAAGCATAGTTGAACATCTACCATTGTTAAATAATACTGTCATCTTTATTGTTACCGCAATGGCTGCCCAGCGATGCTTTTATGGTAATGTAGTGTTAATCCCGGCTCAGTGTTTCGCTGAAATTCCAGCAAGTCTCTGCATGAAGCTGGTAGGAAAGCTTGTGCAGCCAAGAATAAAAATCACTTCCACATGAAACAACTGGGAAACACTTCCTATAAGAATTGTTCTCGGCCTGATTGACTAGAGCCATCAGCAGTGGCTGCCACCCCTGCTCAGACTTTATGAGGTCGTTGGGTTGGTTGGCCACTGAAAGAAGGTCACCAATATCTACTAAACAAAGAAATGAATTAGTATTGGTTAATAGTAAACTAAGTGTAATGCACTTCTTAATACACACACACACACACACACACACAATGTACACAAGGTGCCTTGACACTTGACACCTGCAGAATATATTTGTTGTAACTATAGGTAGTGTTAGTCATTCAGTGAATCAAGATTTCTTTGCTCATTATCATTATTCTTTTTACTCTATGACCTTTCAGGCTTTCACAAGGTTCATTTGTATATAGAAAGAATGTAAACTAATCAGTGTATCACTTAGCTCTCTTTTTAAAGCCTACATAAAACCTACTACTACAGCTATGTCTGCCTTTCATTGCGCTCTATATCATTAATGTGATGTCTCTGTGATATTGATGCATTTATTTGAGCCAAGATCAAAACTCACTTCCACATGAAACAACTGGAAATCACTTCTCACGGAATTGTTCTCAGCCTGCTTAGCTAGTGTCACTAGCAGTGGCTACCTCTGAACCAGTAGCGCTAATATTTATACTTTTTCATCACTTTCTCTTAAAAAGCCCCTTTCTACACCCCACCCGGAGGATTTGATTGACAGGAGTCCTTGTTGACAGTGAAAATCAAATTGAAAGTGCAGGAAATGCAACAGCAAATTGGAGATCCTGTGCAGCTCTACATCAACAGATTTGGAAATGCATATTTTTTAGGCCAAAACTTTCTATCAAAATTATCACCAAACTGTATCTCAGATATCACTCTGTAGGACTCAGACGTTGTCCAATGCGGACCCAGAGCGATAAATTATTGAGAATTATTTAATTTAGACTGTGCTTATTTTAAGCGGTGGAACTTTTTTGTCTTTATGGTATACGCAGTACCCTCACAGACCAATCGTGTGTTCCAAGGTCACTTAAGGCGCTCCTCAGCCAATCAGATCTGTACAGATTTGGGAGCTCGGCTCACACAGGTGCAGTACAAAGCGAGAAGCAGCAGTCAGAGAATAAAGTGAGTCAGAGTGAAAGGCTCATTCAGACCGCGTGCTCTAAAAAAAGAAAAGAAGACTTCGACCAATCATAGCGCTAGTTTTAAACTCCTCAAATAGGCTACAAGCGAAGAGCCAGGGAGCCGTCAAAACGAAAGTAATGAAATTGGTTTTCATCCCTCTCGGCCTACAGCAATAAAATAGCAATTTCTAATAGGTAGTCCATAAAGTCAAGAGATGTCAGTTCAGAAGTAAACTGCATCCAAAAACTGTGAAATATCCAAAAAAGAGTTCTTATTTTCTTTGCAGGCTACCTGTATGTTGAATAACTAGATACGGTTTTGAGTGGGAACTATGTGTTTAGTAATAAGCCGTGATGAGTGAGCATGTGAACTCAATCTGTACTGATCAGCACATGTACCTGACCTCAAAAAATGTTCCAAGGTTGGTGGGTCTGCGGACGGTATTTGTAATTTGTTTTGACTTTCAGTTGCTGATGGTATAAGATGCTGATACTAGGCTACAAGTTAAAAATGATGACGGTCCAGACCTTGACCTGAGGACATTTCCTCTAACTGGTCCTACTGAACTCTAATTAAATACCCCTGCACTATACTGTATTACTCACATTACTACTGAGTTTTCTGGTGCAATTATTGTAAACCAGTGCACCACTGTAAATGTCCAGCCTTTTACAGTATGATCCTGTAAAATAACACCAGTACATTTACAGAAGTTCTTTATATAATTCAAGATTATTTGTATAGCGCTTTTTTACAATGTTGTTGTTGCAAAGCAGCTTTACAGATTTGAAACCGGACAGTTACAACATACAGTATATATCCCCCAGTGAGCAAGCCTGAGGCAACAGTGGCAAGTAAAAACTCCCTCAGACTGGAGGAAGAAACCTTGGGAGGAACCAAGACTCATAAAAGGAGATCCTCCTCTGGTCAAACAGTATTTACAGTTTAATAAACTAAATATCAAATAAAAGCTAAGAGAATCTCTGTTTGATGCCTGGATGGCAGAGCTTTGGAAACTGCACAGGTAGAGGCAGTCTCTGACTGAGGCAGTCTCTGACTGAGTCTTTATGAAAAAGTGGGAGTGAACTGAAACAGTCCCATCCTATCTCAATGCTGGGACATCTGGATGGCACAGTGATGTAGTATATGATTTATTCATTGTAAGTTATTGACTTGTTATTGCTGTGTCTAAGTTGAGGCAGTCTAGTGCAGGCGAATGCTTGAACAGTGTGACCAAGGTAACCAGGGTGCAAAATTCTGGAAGTAGCACTGTAAGGGGTCCAAATAAAGATAGGCTTGGGTTGCCGTGGCCCACCTACCATGCTACAGGCCCTAGTAAGAATGCTCCGCTTGTTCTGTTGGTAGTCATGCTGCTGCCAAACACTGAACAGAAGCTGATGGTCATGGTTGTAAGTGTTACACTAGACAACATTCTTCAAACTGCGGAACAATCATTAAGAACTGATTCAACACAGATCCCTACAACCCCATCAGCATCCCTTTAGCTCATTCTCCACGAGTACAGTGTGTCATGCTGAGCAAGCATGTAATTTATGGGCAGTTTCGTTGTTCAGCACTTCGGCGGCAGTTTTGTCTCCCTGCCACCGGAACAGCTCCCAGTCTAATTAGATGCATTAAGCCAATCAGTCTTCTCTGCCCGCGCCATCACGACTGCTTAGACAGCCCAACTGAGACACTTGTTTTATGTCACATACAGACAATGGCATTGGCTTTATCGAGCCAATTAGACAGAGCCAAAGAGATCCACATGCTTTAGAGATCAGTGGGGAGCCCCGGAAGACAGTCTCAGGATTCACACAATATGCTACGAAGATTGCTTTCGCTCAGACTAACAGCTTTATTTGCAGGGAATCAAGTCAAATTGCTTTTGCTTCTCATAACTTCCTGTGAAAGCGTTTTAAATACTGTTGTATGTTTGTTTGTATGTTTCTGCCAACATAACTAGATATTGATCTCCTGCATATTTATCATCCAAGCATTTAACAGTTTAACCCTTTCTTTAAGCTAGCTTTAAGCTACAGTACTACTTTTAGTTTTGTAGTCTATATCTGTATGTGGTATGTGGTGTGACTTCACAATATTCTGTAGCAGCTTGTATTTACCATGACTGTTTTGTGGGGATCTGGATATGGATGTATGTATATAGTAGACTGTACAGAGAAAGAAGAGTGAGAGAACATCTGGATATGTATGTATGTATGTAGTAGACTGTACAGAGTAAGAAGAGTGAGAGAACATCTGAATATGGATGTATGTATGTAGTAGACTGTACAGAGTAAGAAGAGTGAGAGAACATCTGAATATGGATGTATGTATGTAGTAGGCTGTACAGAGAAAGAAGAGTGAGAACATCTGGATATGGATGTATGTATGTAGTAGACTGTACAGAGAAAGAAGAGTGAGAACATCTGGATATGGATGTATGTATGTAGTAGACTGTACAGAGAAAGAAGAGTGAGAGAAAATCTGGATATGGATGTATGTATGTAGTAGACTGTACAGAGTAAGAAGAGTGAGAGAACATCTGAATATGGATGTATGTATGTAGTAGACTGTACAGAGAAAGAAGAGTGAGAGAACATCTGGATATGGATGTATGTATGTAGTAGACTGTACAGAGAAAGAAGAGTAAGAGAACATCTGGATATGGATGTATGTATGTTGTAGACTGTACAGAGAAAGAAGAGTGAGAGAACATCTGGATATGGATGTATGTATGTGGTAGACTGTACAGAGAAAGAAGAGTGAGAGAACATCTGAATATGGATGTATGTATGTAGTAGACTGTACAGAGAAAGAAGAGTGAGAGAACATCTGGATATGGATGTATGTATGTAGTAGACTGTACAGAGAAAGAAGAGTGAGAGAACATCTGGATATGGATGTATGTATGTAGTAGACTGTATAGAGAAAGAAGAGTGAGAGAACATCTGGATATGGATGTATGTATGTAGTAGACTGTACAGAGAAAGAAGAGTGAGAGAACATCTGGATATGGATGTATGTATGTAGTAGACTGTGTCCAGAATGTAGTGTTGTGATGTTCAGCTGTTCATGAGTGTGATGGCGTGTGGGAAGAAGCTTCTCTGTAGTCTGGAGTTCTTGATCTTCAACTGGCTGAAACACCGACCTGAGGGCAGATACTGGAACAGGTGATTTACTAAATAACCCAAGCGGATTAGTATTGGTAAATACTAAATTAAGTTTAGCGACTGTATTAACAGGAATGCTCTACCCAATACATTCGCACACTACCAAACCAAGTTTTACCAAACCAAGAATTACCAAACCACTAGCAGGCTAGCTGACAAGAGGTTGTGCAGAATGTCAAGTGTGTTTATTTGATCTATGACAGTCCAGTGCAGACCATAGCTGTAGATCTAGTATATGATTATTACACAGCTTTGGCTACATATCCGTTAGCAGAACCATCAGGCTGAGATAGATGCAGCAAGATGGATCCTGTGGTCAGTTTTTTTATTAGTCATTTTTTGTACATATTTGGTGACACCTCATGAATTCCAGTTTGAACCAGTACATACAGAGTATTTTAATAAAACATTTTGATATAACAGGGTCTTGGTAATCAATATAAGAGCATTTGCCTAAAGTGCTGTAATTCCTGCTACACTGGTGTCAGAAATGGGACTACCACAAACCTAAAAGCAGCCCGGTGGAGAAGACAGAGCCTAGCCAAAGTCCGCTGGGTGGTGAGGACTGCGAAGGGGGCAGTGCAAAGAGGTTTGCTAGTGTAGCCTGGTGGTACCTCAGGGTGGTACCCTCCTACCTCAGGGAGTCTGTGAGGTCACTAGGATGGTAGGCTGTTAAAAGAAGGTCACCAATATCTGCTAAAAAAAGAATTGGATTAGTATGAGTAAATAGAAAACTAAGTCTAATGACTGTGTTCACATGAATGCTCTTCTTAATACACATGCACAATGTACAAGTTACCTTGACATGCAAAATACATATGACACAACTATAAGCAGTCAGTAAACCAAGATCTCAAGATTATCTTTACTCTTTCCATCCTGTGTCCTTTAGGCCTTCACTCAGTTCATTCGGATAGTAAAGTTAATGTAAACTAACCAGTGCATCACTTAGCTCTTTAAGTCCAACCTAAAAAAACTATTGCTTCCTTTTATTGTGCTGTGTATCATTAATGTGATGTCTTTGTGTTATTGTTGCATCCATTCGAGACATAAATAAAACCTAGCAAAGCCTTGAGTTGTTATTCTATTCTTAAAACATACTGTCTCAGCATAGCCATGTCAGCATGACCTGAGTAAGGTCAGTTGAGCGGTGCTTCTCTGAAGATTACAGGCCATGCCAGGTATTTCCAGTAGATGCCAGGGTGCTTTTAGAGAGCGGGGGGGAGTTTAGACGCAGGAAGCTACAGCTAGCATTACACCACACTTTGCAATTTTCTCACAATGTGTGTGGAAGCAGTTAAACCACAAACTAAGATCCCTTTTTCAGTGCTCTCCCCAGATATACAAACATGTCTGTCAGTGCTGGTGGTACAGTAGAGCCTTGGGCTCCTCTACAGGAACAATGGGGAATAGAGCTATCTGTGAAATTTCCCTCCCTTCCGAATGGCTTAAATTCCTCAAACTTCTCATTACATTACACAGTGTTTTAATGGGGGCCTGAGGCTTTGCTTGCGTTTGAAATGCCTCCGCCACGTTTTTTTATGTTGGCTGCGTGTGGGAGAGGATTTGTAATGACTTAATTTATTTTGCATTACACTCTCGCTCCATGACTGAATGATATAATTACTCTTAACTGCTTTGCGTGCGTGGCAGTATTCGTATAAATGAGATTTTCTTTGGGAAGATTGACACCAGGACCTCTGCACTTCGCATCAACTTTGAATATACTTTAGTTAATGTCTAACAATGACTAATGACTAACGATGACGGTCTTAATCGAAGGAGGAGGCAAACCCTTAATTGCTACTGGAACTACACCTTGTGTTGAGGGTTTTAATTCTTAACACCATCATTTGTATGTGGCCTATATATCAAACATCCACAACTCACTGTTATGCATGCTTGGTGTCCAAATTTAGTTTAGATTTTTTTTTTTAGCCATTGCCAGCACATATTTAAAGTCAATACTCACCCAAATTGTTTCCGTAATTACATTTCTTCGCAATTAGGTGCTTATTAGGGTCACTCATCCATATGGGTTAGGACATAGTATGAACTACATAAATGGACACGTTCACTGTATTTTGGCACAACATTGCTGTAGTCTTAAAGCTACACAGTGTAGTTTTGTTCATTTTTACAGTGTCGTAAGTGTCTGTATAGCTTTACTGAAGAGCTGGGTGTGGTTTGAGTAGGAAAAGAGTAGAGTTAGAGCTGTATTTGCTAAAAAAATTTGGGTGACTATTGATTTCTACTGTTTTTTGGCACTGCTAGGCATGTGTCTCCAGCACTAAACTAAAGGAGCAACCTTTTGATACAAAATGTCTTGGCTCATTGACTACATCTGAAGTAGGTGAAAGATTATTTGAACTGGATTCTTCTCTGAAACCACTCCTTTAACCTGACTACACTAACCTTAGATGATGTTCATTCATGCCTTCAAAAAATGAAATGATGTTGATTCCGAATGTAACGTGCAGCACGTCTGTCTGTGTTCTGTGTGTGCAGACCAATGATGCTTCAGGAAATGCCTGGAACTGGCTGTATTTCATCCCCCTCATCATCATCGGCTCCTTCTTCATGCTCAACCTGGTCCTGGGTGTCTTATCAGGGTGAGTCAGCCTTCGAACAGTCACTTCTCAACACTGTTTCACTTCTCTATCTGTTTCTCTTGCTCTATCTCATGCCTTGAGAGCCTTCTCTTGAGAGTCGTTCGGCTGGAGGTTACAGAGCCACACGAGTTGAGGTTTAAGGCACTACATGGCTCAGTTAACAAACCACCCATCCTATAGCAGGAAAAGCATGATGACTGACTGCCCCTCTAATGCTCACATACATGCATCCATACACACATGGGAGGGTACGTAGGGGAAGGGAAAGGCTTAGTGAAGTGGCTGTAGTCTTCAAGCACCGCTTACTGGAACAAGAGATATGTTCCCTAAGGACGTACCTATTTCCAGAAGTATTAACATAATGAAATGGCTGTGCTGGTACTGAGTGCTTTCCATCTCAGTAGAACGCCGGCCTCTTTTCATTTACATTAGCTGCCAGCCATGACTTAGTTAGAGAGGCAAGCTGGTCTGTTTTTGATATTATTTTACTGTGCAGGGACACGGAAAATACTTATTGCATGAGCAATCGTACTTCATTACTATACTTATATAATTAAAGCGATTGGAAAATGTGTCTTTTATACATTTAAAGTACTTGTTACAAGTATTTATTTTGAGTTTCCACACAGTTTAATGCATATTATAATATGTAACCAAATTTATGTATGTTTATTTGTTTATTTTATTTGGCTCCCCATTAGCTCGTATAATGATAGCTGCTATTCTTGCTGGGGTCCAACACACATATACATTATACATACACAACAAAAAAGAAAAACAAAAACAAACTCTATATATTAGGGCTGTGTATTGGAAAGAATCTGGCGATGCAATACTTATCGTAATACAGCGATCACGATTCAATATATCACAATATATTGCGATACTGCAAGCAAAGTGAAATATTAGGTTTATTATAATATATTATTTCTTAGATCTTACTATTAAAACACACCACTATATGAACAAGTCTGTCAATGCTTACAATAGCATTGCGCTCTTGTGCTGCTTGTTAATGTTGGAGTGGAGCTGAAAATGGATTACAACACTGCCATCTAGTGGTCAGAGGTTTAAACACAACACATAATGATTCACTGTCTGCCGGAAATCTATCTAAACATAATATATGTTTTTGCTTCTATACTTTCACTTTTAACTGAGTAAGATTTGAAAAAGTGCCCATATCTTCCCTTAAGCTCAGTTTCTCTGTACTATTTCACCCCCATTCATTCTTTTACACACAGATAAATAAGCAGTGGCACACATACACAAACAACATGTACAAAAAATCTGTCAAATTCATATAAAACTTGTTTAAAAATATCTGGTTGGCGTTCATTCTTTAGAAGAAGACAGTACAGATAAGATCATAAGATTTGTGGATATGTTTCATGAATTCTAGCATAACAAAGACTTTTCATTTCTTTCTAGAATGGTCAGTTCCTAAATGCGCCGGTCTCTTCCCAGTCCACTACAAACTAAGCCGTAAAGCCAGCATGTTTTAAACGTATCATGGTTATGTTACCTCAGACTGAACCTAATAGATTCTTCCACATGTCCATCTGGACTGTTTTCTGGATGAGATACATTCCAGGGCAACCAAGGTCATGTACACAGATCACTCTTAACGAAACAATAACAAAAACAACAAATTGCTAAAATGCTAAATGCTAAAATTGTATTATGAATCATGTAAATTGACCCAAACATATAAGAGCAGTGCAGGATATGGGCTCTTTAAAGTCTGTACACCAACACCATTACTGAGCATTACTGATTAGCAGCTTTTAGGTTAAATCACAGTCCAGGCTTTTCCTCTCTGAGTTAGCATCTGAGCTCAGCTTTTCCCAAAGATGCTTTTTTTCCAGTTTCAGAAATGATATTCCTCTGCTTGAAATCCGTTCTGGACATTTTCTTTTCACTCACTGAAAAATAAGTGAAACAGAATTATTGCCATTAGAAATGTTGAATTTGCGTATGATAGCATGTACAGTATATATACAGGTCTTTCTTCTGAACTGATTCAAATTTGAAAACGTATTCCACACTGTTAACTTCCTTTGCTTGAGTGACCCTGTAACTGAAACAAATGAAGCAATGTTCCATTTTGTCACTGCCAAAACGATTTTTTTATTGTTTTTTTATATTTATGAAACAAACAAATATAAATAAACAATAATAATAAATAAAATAAAATAAATGAGTAAAATCCCACCCAAAATAAACAAACAATGAGCGCTGCAATATATATCTCTGCATGTACACGCATAAACATGTATACATACACACCTAAGAATAATTAAATAATGAACAAGGGTGCAGGAGACCGGTAACTGAGTCACATATATGAAATAAATAAAATAAAATAAAAGGGCAGCGGGTCCTCCTATTCCAGGAACAAGTGATGAATTCTAGTTTCTGTAAGAAGGAAAGGTAGTGGTTCCCAAATCCTCAGAAACTTGTCAGATTTGTGATTAAGGTCATGAGTCAGCTTCTCAAGAGGCATAAGAACAGAAATCTGTGTTATCCACATGTCAGCTGTAGGGACCTAAGGGGTGGACCACCTCAGCAAAATACATTTTTTGCCAGCAATAAAAGAATTATCAATAGAGATTCGGTATATGTATTAAAAGAAATGTCTGGAGTATGATTCATTAGACAGAAAGAAGAAGTCAGTAAGAATTGTTTACCAATGACTTCTTGGATTACAGAGTGAACCCCTTTCCAGAAAGTTTGTATAAGGTCACATGTACAAATGCAGAAATGTACCTTAGTGTATCTTACATTTATAGAAAAGATTAGATACACAAACAAACAACATGTACAAAGTCTGTCAAATTCATTTAAAACTTGTTTAAAAATATCTGGTTAGCGTAGTTCATTCTTTAGAAGAAGACAGTACAGATAAGATCATAAAATTTGTGGATAAAAAAGATTAGAGGTGTTAGGGAACAGTCTCTGGAGGCGCACATGTGTGTAATAAGTTCGGTAAACAAAATTTAAAATTCTGTTTATGAATAGAGATTGAAGTACAATCAGGGAAAACTCTGCCAAAACGTTTTTATCTCTTCTGAAACTTGCAGTTTGCAAACAGTGAGGAGAAAGTTTGAGCGGATATTTAAAAAAATAGCCAGTACATTACCAACAAAGTCAGCTTTAAACAGCTGTACACACAAAAAATCTAAATAATTTATTTTATTTATTTTTTATTTATTTTATTTAATCACTGTCCCAATAAAAATGTATCTGCAAAATAGTTACTTTACAGGAGAGGACAAGTACCTTCTCAACCTTTAAATTCATGTAAAAAGAGTATTATTACAACTGATTTCAGAGCATTTCTATTGGTTTAATCATTATGAAACATGTAAATATAATAAACCTGCATTTTTGTTACTAAGAGATTAACTTACAGTAGGGCGTGTAGGCAATATCCAAACTTGCTGTTCGTCTTCGAGATGGGGATGTAGAGTATATAAGATTTTTTTCTCTTTCATTCAGCTCCACCTCAGGCAGTGTGGATGAATCTTGGAGCATTGTTGTCTCCCTCTATTCTGGACTACAGTGTTTTTCTTGTTTGTTTCTGGTTGTGATGTCTTTTATCATCTCCAGCAGAAGTCTGAACTGAGATCTGTGTCTCTATTCACGATTGTCCGCTTGTTTTCAGACACTTAGCTTCTTATAGGGAATTACACATGCTGTCTTCTGATAATGATCTTTTCAGGACTGGTCACAAGCTTGATTTCCTGAATGCACAGGGCTTTCCAGGGTTGGATGTGGAAGTGAAACCTAGAAGCTGGTGCTGTTGTTGTGTTTTACTGTTCCTCCTTTGCTACAGTGATGCTGTAAATTCGCAGAGCTGCCTGTTGTGTTGGGTTTCTGCCGGGGTGATGTTGATCACATGGAGTTTATCCCCCGTTTACTGCAGTAACAGACTGAACTCTGGGAAGGCTTTATACTAGAAGCTCTAGGGATTTGATTGCATTCAGCCAGAGGAGCATCACTGATGTCAGGTACTGATACTGGATGATTAGTTCTGTATCACAAACCCAGCTCATCCCAAAGGTGTTGAATGGTCCTCCATCACACCACTATTCAACAGCCCAGTGCTGAGAGGCTTAGACCATTCTGTTGACACACATCGGGCATGATGACCTTAGGCTCATGTGCGACTGCTTATTCGATTGGCTATCCTTTTCAATAGAGATTATGCAAGCTGGGAGTGTACAATTGAACACCTGTGTCAGCAATGGGGGCTAACTGAACTCACTAATTAGTAGGGCGTACTGTCCTTTTCTGAGCCATTACTGAATCTTTAAATCGGTCACCATGATGGTCTATAAACTAGACGATCTTGGCGTTGGGTTTTCTCCTGCAAATCAAATTGAACACATTAGAAACCGCGACTTTGCATCTATATTACAGTGATATTACAGCAGAGATAAGCGATTTTCATTTCTGTAGAGAGAGGGCAGCTGTGTTCAGACGATTGTGAAGGCTGCAGCAGAGAGAAGCAGGGAAATTAGATGTGATGTGAGTTTCACTGGACATTGGCCAATTAAATGTAGTGTGTTTTGTCAGGCCAATATTTCAACTAGGCACTGTAACGTCATCCCTGCCAACATCAGGCATTGTCGGAAAATGGCCTACCTTTAACATCCCCATGAAAAAAAACGTGTTTTTTCAACTTGTTCTTGCTACTGAAGTCATGCAGATCTCCACTAGGAGGTGGGGAGGGATCAACCTTACCCCCCTCCCCTCATATAACCAGCAAACTAATTGGCTATCAGGACAAAAACAGTCATCATGTTAAGCATCATGAGCCTTCTCAATCATATTTCAACCAGTGATTGGCCGGTCTGGCACAGTGCGGTGACGACGCACATCAGGCAAGGTCATGTTCACTTCTGCCTCTGGGTTAGGTTGTCAGGTACTATGACACATATTCCACACTGAAACTAAAATACAGGTATTCCTACAGCAGGACGAAGGGTTCCAAAAGAGAGACCCCCAGTGAAAATCAGGAATCAGCATTGAGAGCACAGAGCGGGATAATCAATGAATGAAATGTATCTAATACAGCAAAGAGTGCCGTGTCTCATGCAGAACTTGAAACTACTTCAAATGCAGGTCAAGACTCCCTATTGGTTGGAAGCTAGGTGCCTCCACATCTACAGCCATCACCCCCCATCACCCAACACCTTTTGGAAAAGATCATCTTTTTCAGTCCACTCTGCTTCAGTCTTTAGCTGGCCTGGTCACTTCCCTTCTCGACACAATGTTGTTAACTGTTTTTTCTATAAATGTATTTTCTTTGCGGCATGGTGTTGTAGTGGTTAGCACTGTCGCCTCACAGCAAGATGATCCGGCTTCGATTCCCGCTCCGGGACGTTTGTATGTTCTCCCTGTGCTTGAGTGGGTTTCCTCTAGGTACTCCGGTTTCCTTTCACTTGTCCAAACACATGCATGTTAGGTTGATTGGTGACGCTAAATTGCCCATAGGTGTGAGTGAGTGTTGGCTATGCGATGGACTGGCGAACTGTCCATGGTGTACCCCACCTTCGCCTGATGACGCTGGGATTGGCTCCAGCCCCCCCGTGACCCCAGCTACTGGGAATAAGTGGCAGATGATGGATGTATTTTTTTCTTTTACCTTCTCTACCAAATGTTTAGACCTGAGATGTGTCTATCTAGAATCTGGTACTTCACTTGATGGCTTCTTCCTTATATTTACATTTTTGGTATTTGGCAGAAGCTCTTATCCAGAGCAACTTCCAGTTTACATGTACACAGGTAGATGAAGGTGGTGTTGGTAGTTGGTGGTGAAGGTGGTGTTAAGATTCTTGCCCATGGACTCTTATTGTTGTAGTGAAGAGGTAGGGAATTGCCCAGGTAGGGAATTGAACCCCAGTCTACAGCATGAAGTATAGCAGTGTAACCCATGACACAACATAGAGCACTTAATGTACTCTTCAATTGGTTTCTCTTTTCTTGACTGAACAGCATCAGAAAGTATCTCTGGACTCTTTCCAAAAACTTCCTGAAAGCCTCCAGAGCTTGTCGATCTTTCTTTCTAGAAGTCAGACTTATTGGTAACATCATGAACCGAGTATATGTGCCTGCTGGGCAAGCTGACATACTGGACTCGTTTTGCATCTTCTGAGGATGACAGTGACCAGCTTGCAGTGTCTATGTGGCACACAACATCTTTCCTTCAATGCATGTCTAATGCTGGTTGATGTCTGGGCTCAAATGGCTGGAATTCATATAAACATAATCGGCAAATGCTCAAAAGTATTCATGGTTTTCCTGAGCTGCTTTTAGCACCACTCTCTCTTCTCCCAGAAGCACAACACTCAGCTCTGACCGAGTAGTTCTTACCTGGTACTTAGGAAGTCAGGGAGAAGTAGTTTATTATTCATGCTAATTAAGTGTATTATATTTTCATGGTGATTTCAAGTGGGCAGACTGTTTGCAATTAGCTGAAAGGTTTTGGCGCACATTTGTAAAGATTATTAATGTGGGATAGAATTTGCATTTGAAGTCTGCGTGCCCACCTTTCAAACACTTCTCCCTGACTTCGTCTTCACACTTTTGTCTTGTTTGTTTTGGCTGCTGTGCTTGGCATTTGCTTGGCGTAAGAATTCATTTAGAAGCTCTGTGCTCTGATCACTCTGTACAACATACTATTTATACTGTTTCTCCATTATTCGTGGCAGTTCCTCAGACTCTGTTTGCTTAGCCATGGCATTCTCCATTAGAAGCCCGAGCCTGTACAGGCCTAAGTGGTACTGCCATGTCTGATACCCTAATCTGACACAAACCAGCTCATATACAGAAATTGATGGACAGAAAATGAACTAAAAAACCAAATGCTGAGCTTTTGCTGCAGTCGACACTGATTTAACTGGTGATAAGAGGCACTCTGTCGCATCTGTTTCTGGCTAGTAGCTGCTGTGCTTGCTGAAGAATGACATGCCTGTCCTATCTTGGTTCATGAGCCTATCACAAGCTCTATGCTGTAAAAAGGCAGTTTGCTTTTAATATTAAGAAAATAATATTAAGGTAATATTTCCACAATGAAGAGAGAGAAAGCACATAAACGAGAACATATTTCTTTTAATATAAACCAATCTGTCTGGATAATGAAATCACCCAAAAGAACACAAACCCAAGCCCAACTCGAGACTGCTGTATGTACAAATTCAGCCATCATTAAACTAGCATTGGGTAGCAGACAGACCTCTCCATGCTCGTTCTCCCTTGTATTGTACTCTGAAAATACTTCATCACATCCAATAACAGAGGTTTTAGTCACAAATTATAAGAATATAAATATATTGCAGGGTCGCTGTTTGTATGGGCCAAGACTGAAACTAGTGACAATATGAGCTACAGTTGATTTTGTTGGAATATTTATTGGATGAGTAAAAGACTGAGTTAAAACAGCTATCCTGACCACCTTGAACCAAACGATTGAGATGATGGGAGCGAGCTGCAACTCTAGCAAGACTTGCCTGATTTCATTCTGATGTTGGTACATATAGGCGAGTATAGGTTACACTATTTGTGATACTTAATTTCTATTTATTTTATTTGTATTTTGTATATTTGAGAGTCTAGAATTTGCCTTATTCTTTCTTTCACCTGACATCCAGATTGTGATGCTCAAGACTCAAGAGTTTAATCTGAAATTCACACCACACTAGGGTTGTCACAATACCAGAAATTTGACTTTGATACTGATACCAAGTGTACCAAAATGATACAGAAATATAAAGTCCTTCCTTTGTCTGAACATAAAATGTGAACTTGAATCATTTTAACACTCGTTGCTTCGTTTTAATCCCCAACATTTTACTGTTTTAGACGTAAGCAGGCTATGTGCCTGAGAGCCTATTTGCGATGGAACCACAATTCACACGGCAAGACGAGTAATTAGCTTAGCTTATCTCCGACCCATAAACAGTTAGTAATAGCTGGTAAAGTTTAGTAAAGCCCCCCTGTGTGTACTTCAACTTAACTACCCTGTCCACTTCTCAGCTCTGTGTAGAGGTCAGGGTGCTTGTTGGCTCAATGCCTAGCCAAGTTGCTAAGCGAGAGGTTTATAACACTGTTTGCATGCTGGGTTTGTGGTGTAGGTTGGGTTCTCGTCTTCTCGTCTCCTCAAGCCTGTTTAGTTCCCAAGTGGCACATGTGAGAGAACATCTTTCATTTTGGGCATTGCTGATGTGAGGGGCAGCACGGTGATGTAGTGTTTAGTAAGGTGGTGTAGTGGTTGGTACGGTGATCTAGTGTTTAGTAAGGTGGTGTAGTGGTTGGTACGGTGATCTAGTGTTTAGTAAGGTGGTGTAGTGGTTAGTACGGTGGTGTAGTGGTTAGTATAGTGGTGTAGTGGTTAGTAAGGTGGTGTAGTGGTTAGTAAGGTGGTGTAGTGGTTAGTACGGTGGTGTAGTGGTTGGTACGGTGATCTAGTGTTTAGTAAGGTGGTGTAGTGGTTAGTACGGTGGTGTAGTGGTTAGTACGGTGGTGTAGTGGTTAGTATGGTGGTGTAGTGGTTAGTATGGTGATGTAGTGGTTAGTAAGGTGGTGTAGTGGTTAGTATGGTGATGTAGTGTTTAGTACGGTGGTGTAGTGGTTAGTACGGTGGTGTAGTGGTTAGTACGGTGGTGTAGTGGTTAGTACGGTGGTGTAGTGGTTAGTATGGTGATGTAGTGGTTAGTAAGGTGGTGTAGTGGTTCAAAGTGGTTCACAGTTCAAAGACAGGCGTGATGGGTTGATTGGTCACTCTATATTGCCCGTAGGTGTGCATAGCAGTGTAACCCACGACACAACGTAAAGCACTTAATGTACTCTTCAATTGGTTTCTCTTTTCTTGGCTGAACAGCATCAGAAAGTATCTCCAGACTCTTTCCAAAAACTTCTTAAAAGCCCCCAGAGCTGGTCGATCTTTCTTTCTGAATTTTATTGGAATTTTTATTGGATGAGTAAAAGACTGAGTTAAGACAGCTATCCTGACCACCGTGTACCAAACTCTAGCAAAACTCGTGTGATTTCATTCTGATGTTGGTATATATAGGCGAGTATAGGTTGCACTAAAAGCCATTTGTGATACTTTTTTAATTTCTATTTATTTTATTTGTATTTTCTGGATATTTGGCAGTCTAGAATTGGCCTTATTCTTTCTTTCACTTGACCTCCAGATTGTGATGCTCAAGACTTAAGAGTTTAATCTGAAATTCACACCACACTAGGCTTGTCACAATACCAGAATTTTGCGTGAGTGAGTGTTGGTCATGCGATGGACTGGCGTACTGTCCATGGTGTACCCAGTCTTCACCCGATGACGCTGGGATTGGCTCCAGACCCCCCGTGACCCCGACTAGCGGGATTAAGCGGCAGATAATGGATGGACGCTGATGTGCAGCGTAATTCTAATCCATTATAACAGAACTGGTAAGAAGTATTATGTGTTCACTCCGTAACAAAACCAGTATCTGTGAAACTCACTTGAAGACTGGAAAACAAACATGTCATTGTAATTCTTTGTGGAACAGTTTAAACCAGCTTAAAGTACAGACATTTCTAGTTAAGGTTAGACTTCATTCATTACAGACCAAGCTTTTCACGCTCTGTACCCTGTTCCCAGACTTTATGAGAATTTCCCTGTAGGGACACTGCGAGCGACTTGCTGATTGCCACAGGCCTTTAGCTCACTTTTCTCTGGCCCTGCCGCTCTCCTGCTTTGATTAGAATGGCTGCATACGACTTTTTTTCCTTTTTTCTCACTTCCTAAACCTTGATTTCTTTCTTTTGGCTTGTGATTTCTGCTCAGTGGGTCTCGGTGATATATAGTTCCATGAAGAATTTTTGATTAAAAGGAATATTGCGGTGGTTTTTCAAAGAAGTGTGAAGATGAAGTGAATATAAAGGTGCTCAGGCTATGTTTGATCCAAAAGAGTGGACTTAGATGGCAAATTGGAGAATAAAGTTGTAGGAAGTCGCTTGGGGACCCTTTCATTTCTCACTACTTTGAGCCACTTTAGGTTTAGCAGTTGGCTGTGCCGCGTTGACGACTCCTGATTTAAATGAGACAGAACTTTCTTTCCGAAGCCAGAAAGTGACCAAAAGTAACCATTTATACATACACTTGTACTTTTTCCAAACCACTTATCTTTCTGGTTCACGAGAGCCTGTCTCAGTGCTCATTGGGCAGGAAGCAGAAAACAGCCTGGACAGGTCGCTAGTCCATCACTGGGCAGACACACATACATATACCCACTCACACACACATACACCTCTAGGGGGCAATTAAGCATCTCACTTTCAATTTTGTATGTAGAGGGCAATTAAGTATGTAGGGGACAATTAAGCATCTCTAATTCATTGCATGTATTTGGACTCGTGGGAGGAGAACATGTGAACTCCCAGATGCCTCAGTCGGGAATTGAACCCAGGCCCTTCTTGCTGGTAGGAGAACATGCTACCTACTGTATCATCATGCTCCCCAAAAAAAGTAAGCAAAGATAGGAGATAAGAGAGAGGAAGTTCTGTTCACTGTTTTTATGCCCATGGTGTCTCGCTGGGCAGAGCACTCTCAGCTCACTCTCAGTGGTTAAGCAGCGTACTGCATAATGTGATTCTCCACTAGTGTGGATGTTGCTTATTTCCTTCATTAGTAATTACAAACTAGACTCCTGATGACTGTACAGTTTTATTAGCTGTTGTCATTTAAGGCATTTCTATTTGTTCTATAAACCCTCCCACCCACTTTGCCCCCCAGCTGCAGCCTCACCCCTACATAAAATATTGAATGTGGCACTGGTAGGGCCCGCGTTCGACATTTGCAACCCTGCACGTGTAACCTGCTCTCTCACAGCAGCCCTCGCACTTACCCCTGAACTTTGCCCACAATTCCTTTGTTTTCTTGACACTCCTTTACTTCTCCTCTTGTCCTCCAGCAGTCCAGCTTTTAAAGAGGCTTTTATACTGTTGCCCTGTCCAGTGTAGCAGCAGAGCTGTAGGGGGTCTCGATGGCCCTGTTTGAAGTGAAAGGCCACTTCAGACTAGCATAGGGAAGCTGAACACCCAGAGAGATGAAAGAGGATGGCCATAGTGGCAAAACATCATAGTGTCTGCTCAAAGCTCTTCAGTGTGACGCCCAACACTGCTTAGCCATTAGAGCTTCTATTTATTAAACACTTTAAAGCACGATCATTGTTCATCAGACGTTGTCGTCACCTGATAGTCAGAGCCTGTCTCTTGATTTGAAAACTGTGATAGGAGTGCCTGAATCGGAACACTAATGGACATCATTGTGGGAATGGACATCAATGGACATCACTGAATTGTGTCTATATAGACTCCACACAAACTATTGAAAGTTTGAACACTTGAAACTGCAGGGGCCTCTGGCTCAACCTCCTCAGCTATACTTAGACCTCAGAGGTCGTGTCATGGTTTCATAGCATCCGTACAAGACCTAAGCTGTTTTGGTCTATGGGAAACCAGAGGGAGACCAGTTCAGAGAGAAAGCTTCTTTATTCTTTGGACTGCTGTACCGATGTTTCTCTGATCTCTCAGACTCTGATCTACTCTGGTCTCAATCATGTCTACGACTGCATTGTCTTTTATAGGCCCACCCTCCTACTCCTTCAGGCCATTTTGGGTACACCTGGCCAAGTGGTTATCTCTGGGAGGACAGTGGTTTTCGAATAGAAGTTATTAAGATAACGTTGCAGGGTCTTGTTCTCGGGCCTAAAGTTGCCTGCCATAAATGCCCCAAATGCCAAGGGGCACAAAGCCATGACCTTCCCGTGAGCCCTCAGCAATCAGTGGACCCATCTGTAAGCATATGCTTTTACCAGATGAAAAATTCACAACACCAGCCTGAGAGGTCCAACACGCTCTGATATTCAGAAGCTCCTCCTTCATTACCTGCATCAGATCTGTTGTATTGAAGCTAAACTCTGCAGGCTGGTGGATCTCCAGAACCTGGATTGGGCATATCGGTTGGGCATCATCTTAGTATTAGGCTCAAAGTACTCTACATCCTGTTTGATGTCCCTATGTGAATTCTTTACTTGTGCTAAAAATTGGTAAGACTATTGAAGCTCTTGAGTTGTTTGGTGCTGGCCCAATGTGCATTACCCTTTGTATGTTTTTGTGTGCGTGTGCTCTCAGAGAGTTTGCCAAAGAGAGAGAGCGTGTGGAGAAGAGGCAGGAGTTCTTGAAGCTGCGGAGGCAACAGCAGATTGAGAGAGAGCTCACTGGTTACCTGGAGTGGATCTGTAAAGCAGGTAAGACATTCTCATATTCACTCAATTCAACTCCTCCATCGTTTCTTCAGGTGGGCTCTCTGATATATCAGTAGGTTCACAGCGTCAGCCGGTATTGTCCCATGGTTTCATGGATATTCATAATGCTTCATGTATAAGGCAGTATATGACATACATAGTACGTTATAATGCCTCTGATAAGTTTGTATAATTGCTTATAAATAGTTGTAGTAAACATGCACACATTAAGAACACAAGTGTATGTAATTTCATGATGTCAGGTTATACACTAAAACACAGTATAGGAAGGTTCAGGTGTATCATCTACATCACAGCAGATAAAGATCAACATTGGTTTTGTGTAATCACTCACAACATTCCATATTCAATAGAGAACAAGAGATTTTTGGTGGGCTCGATTCTGCTTTACAGGAAAAGCATAACTTTTATATTCAGTGTCAGTTTACTAGGGTTTATTTCTTTGTTGGTAACTGGAAACTGTAATGCTAGACTAGCTAGCTACAGGGGCTTGACTGTTAGCAGTTAGCAACCAAAGCTAAATGGAACTGCTTTATGTTGGCCAGTAAAAAAACAGCAGTAAATTACAGCTGCCTTGCTTAGGAATACAGTCAACATTAGCAACAAGCTTTTTCTTGTTTGACAAGATATGTTCTTGTTCTTGTTGTCTGGTGCCTGTGATGACCTGGCATGACACTCTATAACATTAATTGTATTTGGTGCTCTTATAAAGAGATATTGCAATGCGATATGGAACCTGACTGTATGAAGTCACATAGTCCTGCTTTTTAAAGTATTATGCATGTAGTTATAACTGTTTACGAGTAAATATACAGACTCATGTCTGGCATTATGAATGTCATATAACTCCATATTAATGCCTTTACTATGTATTATGAATGCAGGATTCATAGGAAGTGTGACAAATCAGGACACTCAGAGACATAAGATCCATTAGCAGGCTTGTTTATTGAATGATCACAATGCAGAATGGATTCTAATGTACTGGGCTGGGCAAAGACAGGGGAAGCCAGAGCACCAGGGAAGTAGTGTGCCAGCCATGTAGAGGCCGTGTAGAGTAGACAGATGTAGATCGTAGATGGTAGCCTCAGTATGGGCCGGCGTAGCAGTAGCTGATTTCCTGTCTGAGCAGACAATAAAACAGACCCCCTCAGTCGTAGATTCCCCTGGAGTCTTGCTGAGAGACTGCACTAAGTGGAGTACGAGCAGATCTAGGGCACCTCGACTAATGTGGCGTGTGGTAGAGCAGTCTAACAAAGATGGTGATCAATGAGCTGGTCAGATGTAACTGGGAGTAGACCGACTTTGAACTTGGCTGGAGACGTAGCTGTAACAGGGCTAGACGTTAGCAGGGCTGCTGAACAGAGATACTGCCGTAGATGTATAATAGTCCAACAGCAGAGCATTAACCAGGACCTGGTAAGCACATGCAAGATCACATTCAATACCAAGCACTGAAATGAGAGTTTAAAGGGTGAGTTTATGAGAGACAGGTGTCTAACACGAAACAGGTGGACGGAGGGAACAGGAGTGAGGACACAAGAGGTGCGTCCAAAATCGCCTACTAGTCAGTAGGTACCGGATTAGAGCCTGTATGTACTGCTCGAGCAGCAGACTAGTAGGTAATTTCAGTAGGTGAGTTTTAGTAGCCACACAAGCCACACGTACTACGTCCACTATATTGCTAGCGTCCTGTGACGCAAGACGTCAGACCACCACCGTAAAAGCCCTGCTATTTATTTAAAAGCTCTGTTTACTGACAGATTTAGGTCTTTTTGTGACAC
The DNA here is from genome assembly GCA_021613375.1 of Megaleporinus macrocephalus. Classification (NCBI taxonomy): domain Eukaryota; kingdom Metazoa; phylum Chordata; class Actinopteri; order Characiformes; family Anostomidae; genus Megaleporinus; species Megaleporinus macrocephalus. The sequence goes on from CM038717.1 coordinate 13,645,276, forward strand.
TGATCTGTGTTTTGGTCTGAATATGTACTCAGACAGTGTTGCTGTAGCTCAGAGAAGATGAAACAGGAGGAATGTAATCATTGTTAACCTCAGCAGTAGCGCTAACTTCTGATTTCTGATTTCACCTACTGAGCAGTAGACAAGTAGGCTGTTTTAGACGCACCCAAGGAACACAAGACACAACATAATCACAAACTACATAGCACTGACCTAGAACCCTATCTAACTCAAGCCTTACACCAAGCTTGTTTATAATCCCCATTTGTTTCCAGTAATGATCCCAGTAATAATTATATCACTCAGTACAACTGTTTAACTAAATCTATTCACATAAGAAAATTTATGCTCGTTACTTTACAGAGTTAAACTTACAGTTTAGTCTGGCTACAGAGGAGAAGTCAAGGTTGATCTCTGGTTTTTCATCATGGCCCACAATAATTCTCACAATTTTACAAGAATAAATTCTGAAAATGCACATACTGCGTGAGTTTTGGTGTGATAGATGTCATTTACAGGTGAAACTCTCCATGATGCTATGTGGTTGACCTGTGACTCGCTCTGCTGTTTCAGAGGAGGTGCTGCTGGCCGAGGAGGATCAGAACGCAGAGGAGAAGTCTCCGCTGGATGGTGCGTGGTACAAGAGGAAGCAGAACAACCCAGGTGAAAAGAGTTGGGCTATGCTTAGGGCTGGTTTACCATGCTAGCCTATGATAAACCAGGCCAGTGTACAGAGACCACCTCTCACTGCAGAACCTGATTTTGCTCTGCACAAGAGTACAAATCCATTAGCAGCTTTTTCTTTGGAGATCAAGTGTCAGTGTGGTTTGATCTTTTCACCTGGGAGACAGTGTGAACTGAATGGAGCTGAATGAAGTACTGAATGCTGAAACCTACTGCTGATTTTTACATTTCACGTCCACCTCATAAAGATTCTTTTTCTTTTAGCCAACATTCAGTTTCAACCCTTACAGTAATCATTTAAGCTTTCCCTCCTTCAACCCTCCATTCACTCCTTTCACTTTTTGCTCTTTCTCCCTATTTTCTATCACTTTCTTTCTTTCTCTCACCTCCTTTTCTTTCCTTCTTTATTTTGTTCTTACTGTCTCTCTTCCTTATACTCTCTCACTCTCTTGCTCTCTCTATTGTTCTGCCCGTCTTCCTCTCTCTCTATCCTTCCTCTCTCTCTATTCTTCTTTCATTCTCCCTCTCTCTTGAGTTCTGTTTCTCCACTGTACTTCATTCTCTTCCTCCCTCTTTCCTTATCCCCTCTCTCCCCTGTTCTTTTTACCTGCTCTCTTTTTCTCACTCTTTCTCTTTCTCTCCCACCTACCTCATGCTCCCCCTCTATCTTACTTTCTTTTCCTTTTTTATCTACCTACTTCTCTCCATCTCTGTCCCTCCCTTCTGTGTCTTTTTCTTTCCTCTCTCTCTCTTTCTCACCCAACCTGTTCCCTGTTTCCCTCCCTTTTTCTCTGTCTTTCTCGTTCTTTTGCTGTATCTCTCTTTTTCCTTTACCTCTCTTTCCCACTCTCATGCTCACTCTCTCGTTTGCTCTCTCTCTTTCCCCACTCCTTCTTTCTTATTCTATTCCTCTTCTCACTCTCTTTCCACTAACTCCATTTCTCCTTAATTTTTCTCTTTCTTTCTCTCTCCTCTTTCTCTCCCCCCTCTTCTGCTGCACTCTTTCAGTAACTGTCTGCTCTCTCTTCAGCACATTCACTGGCATGTGCTTAACTTCCTGCTCCCAGTAGTTCTGCCTTATCAAGGCCCATAATCTCTGTCAATTACGCCTGGCGTGGATGCCAGAAGTAATTATAGGGATTAAGACAACAGGGTTAATTGGATTAGCATCGCACGCACATGCACGCATACACACACCCCAGTAGAGAACAGTTCAGTGTGAGATGCCTGGCGGCTCGAGTGCTACGACATACCAGCGGAGGGAGGGGCTTAAAGAGCTGAAATAAAGGAGAGTTATAAATACAGACACTGTAGATTTCTTCTTTATCCTGAAGCTCCAGAGTGAAACATGTAGCCACAAGCAGCAGGAATTACTAATGGCCTCAGCCAGTTCCTTCACTGTACAGTAGATCTTCAGAGACTGCTGCGAGACATGAAAACGGATAATGAAAACTGTGATTGACAAGCACTCCTCAAAGACTGTAATTAGCTGTGTGGAACGGGTAGGAGGAGAGAGAGATACAGAAAGAGAGAGAGAGAGAGAGACAGAGGGATGGAGAGGAGGAGAGGGTAAAACGCGAGGCTCGGATTGGCGCTCAGTCATGCATGTGTGTGTAGTTACTCAGCATCTCCTGAGTGCTAATGGCTGATGACTCACAGTGAGGTATGGCTTGCTGTGCACACACACGTCTCATCTATCTCAGTCTCTCAGAACTCGTGCTGCTTATGTAATAAACACACTATGAGCAATTAGCTGTTTTGTTTAAAAAATAAAAAAAAAATTGATGGCACAGGCTCTCGAGTTCATTACTGAAGCCGCCGTTGAGTGCATCGCTTGAGCCAATAAAATTGGTATCATGAACCTTTGGGTGCTCTGGCTGTTATACATGCCTTTAACATAAAACAGCATGTATCATAACATTTGTCTCAGTAGGGTGTAGACTTATACCAGTAAAATGGTAGAATACATAGAAATAAGCATTAATTTCTTATCTTAGGTAAAGAAGCGAGCTCATTAGAACAGCATTGCTCAGGTTCTTGCTTTCTCCACTATGTTGTCAGCGTCACATGAGTTTGTTCAATTATACCACCATCACTGATTTCATTCAATGAAGCATTGACTGAGATGAACCAGGTATTGTATCACTACTTAATCTAATAATATTAGTTGCATTGATTCTAATATTAGTGTTTTTTTCTAGATAAATCATTTAATTTAATGCTTAAACTTTATTAATATTTTTGTTCAAAGGAATGTATTTCCAAAATGGGAACTTTGCAGGAAAGGAAAGAAAATGTTCTCGATTTTTAACAGAAGTTAAAGTAATTTTCATTGATCTCTATATATTAGAACTCGGCAAAGGGCGGCTGGCATTTACATAGTGTGTAAAACAATTTAAGCAATAAATCAGCCAAGAAATATGCATATATAATATAAATAACAGACATATGCAGAAATGCACCCACACACAGGGCTGGGTAAAGTACTTTGACAAAGTAGTTAGTAATAGCTGAATATTAAATACACTGTGATAAATGTGTTTACCAATGTTTTCCATAAAAGTACATGAAGTAACTTTTTTCCCAGAATACATTTAGAATATTAGCATCTTCAAAAGTGCAGACGGGAAGAACTTGTTTTAACTAAATTCATACTCTTCCTCGCTGTTACTTGTTCGCAGTCATACACGTTAAGTAGGAATAACAATAGAACGCTTCGTAGTGTTGTAAAACGTCTAAACTTGGCAACGAGCTTGGAACAAGATGGAGCTTAAGTACACAGAGACACACACAGGTGAAGATAATCAATAGTCAGGTGACCCGGACCGGTAGTATGACTGGCAGGAGAGTTCTGGGAAACGAAGTTTGTAGAGCTGGTTTGATCTTGGGAGCGACAGGAGACGTGACTTTTTAGGCCTCTGTCCGTCGTGTGAGAGTGTGCCAAGCTTGCTGGTAGGCAGGAATTAATGAGTGTGTTACGAGATGATGTCCCTTTATAGCAGAGAAAAGGGCGGGAATTCCACTGAGATGTTTCAGGCACCTGAGAAAAGTTTCTCCCTCTGGCGTGTGCTTTGAACTTTATTATTTTCTGCATGCACAACTTTTTTCAGAATTGTCTCCTTACCCTAAATTTAGCTGATCAACCAGACTGGTGTCGGAATTTGGCTTGACGCAAGTTAAGTGTGCGACGTGTGTGTTTTCGGGAGGAGCTATTGTGAGAGAAGTTAAATGCATTAGTGTGCATTGTGCTTATTATGCAACATTAGCCTTGTGTCTCCAGTACAGAGCTTAACTTCGATTGATTGGTTACATATAGGATAAGAGAATGAGATTGTCAGCCTGTAAGTTAGACATTCAGTTTCAGCAAGCACACAGTATGAATGTTTCATTCTCTTATGTGTTCTGTCTTATTTATTCTTGTTTATTGCTGTGTGTGTGTGTGTGTGTGTAGTGCTAAAAAGGGCCAAGACCAAGAAGGGTAAGAATGACCTCATCAGTGCTGAGGAGGGAGAAGAACGCTTCACAGACATCTCTTCTGTCGGTGAGTCTTGACCTTTAACATCTCAGTAGAAATGTCTTCACCGTAAACAAATGAAAGACTCTGATAGAGTGCTGCACTGTTTGTTGTAAAACAGTGGATAGAGGATCCCTATATGTTTTTAATGAGAAAGCTCATGATAGGAGAACTAGAAGTGACTGGCTGAGGACATCTTCATGTCTGGCCAAGCATATCTGCTCTGATTCAGTATGAACCCAGTAGTTTTTCAGTAGTACCAGATATCAGCACAAGGTTTAAAATTTTTTTGAAAATATTCATGTGTTCATTTTCACTGGGAATACAAGAGAAACATACAGAACTAAGCAATTAGACTCTTGCTGCTGTATTGCAGTCCAGCTGTACGGAGCCACATCACACTGTCAAGTTTCTTCAGGCTCCTCATCACTGCCTTTAAAAGCTTTCATACAGAAACCATGGCAGTTCCGGAGGGTTTTATAAGCTAGAGCGCTGCATTGATTGGATCAGTGGGAGGTGTGTTTAATAGGCGACCAAGCAATGACAGCAACAACAGCTGCAGAACACCGATCTGTATGCATGGAGATCTAATGTCCGGGCAACACAGATAACCCTGCAGATGTAGTGTAGATCTGGGATTTCAGAGGGACGTATGACACTCAGTACTGCATATGACTTATTGCCAATAAGATCAGCCTCAGCAGTTGAACATAGAAAGTTAGTTGATCTCTCAGATTGCTGTACCCGTATTAAAACCTATTAGAGTTTAAACATGCTCTCTCTTAAAGCATTAAGGAATGTTTAAAAACATTCAAGATTCAAGTGTTTATTTTCATATGCACAGAAAAAAAGCGATAGCATTGGACAGTGAAATTCTCACTCTGCCCTACCGTCTCTGCAAACAATTGCAAAATAAATACAAAGACAAAAAGCAGGAAAAAGAATTTTAACACCTGAATTGAACATAAAGAAAAGAAAAACAATATATAGTTAATATGCAATATTCTAAAATTCGGCCAAGCAATTAAATATGTGCACTAACATCAGCAGAAATAATGTCTATAGAGAATATTACAGTATTGCACACTACTGTTGCATTTGCACTGTGTCAGGCTTGGAGGGTGCATAGAGCAAAGGAAGCGACGACAGGAGGCAGGACAGATGGAGTGCGGACGCAAACGCAAGCTTTTAGCCCAATTTTAATGCAATAAAAACAAAACACAACAAACAAAAACGCATAAGAAATAGAAACAAAAAGGAACCTGGAGTAAACAAAAACCACAACCACAACATGAACAGAAACCACAATGAGCCACAATGCAGGGAGGAAAACAGAGGGAATATACACACAGGCTAACATGAGGAAACGAGCAACACCAAAACATAAACAGAAGCACATGGCAGACGTGTACAGGAACATAGATGGAACAGGGCAGGCGTGAGACACTGATATTGCATGTTTTAGTCTGCTGTGCTTTTCAAACGTAGATTAGACACAGATGCACACGGACTGTATAGTAAATATACAGTATATTATAAGAAAAACAAGTATTTTCAAAATAGCAACTTTACAGGAGAGGACAAAAACTTCTCTCTCAATATAAGTCAATGTTTAAGTCAAAAGCCAGATTGTTTTCCAAGCTACTTTGGAGCATTTCTATTAACCATGATATGTTCACACAATGTAAACGGCTGCTTATGTGTTCAAATAACATGTTTTGTCTTTGCTCAGTGATATATTATATTTACTATCCAGTCTCTGTGTGCTTGTGTCTAATCTAAGTTCGAAAGGCATAGGAGCATGCAAACACATGCAAAGTGCATAATAAGTACCTTAAACAATATTAGGGCAAAATGTAATGTAATGTATACATTCAAACATGCAACATACAACAAACTTGGTACATATTTTGTTATTTGAGGGTAAATATGTTGTTCTCAACAGAGAACTTCTGCCAGTTTTAGTGCAAATGTTTTATTTATTTGCTTAATTTTAAAATATTGCATAAATCAATGATATTTCATCTTTTATTATTTTCTCAGCACATAAACAGTAACTGTGCAGTAAGTGAGCAACAGTGTTTTCTCTGTAGAGAGAGTATTTTTAACTTAGACAATAAACCAAAAGATGTCATATGAATTGGGCTGCCCAAACTTATGCGTACGACGGTGTATATACCATGTTAGTTATATCACCATTCAAAACCTTTCATATTCACTCATTCATCAGTAATTACCTCAGCAATGATGTGCACAATGCAGTTATAAAGAACAACATATCTATATTTAGTATTATAACTATTCTGGGACCCAAATTACTTTAACAGCCTTTAACAGCCAGTATTATTATTCTTATTATTTAAAACCTATGAAATTGCAAAGTGTTACAGCATCATTTCAAACTCATTTCATATGCGCGTCCGCATCAGTGCTGATTCCACATGGTTGAAAAGATTGCTTTTAAAGTTTCGAGTCGTAGTCTATGCATACAGAACGACGCTGAATCAGAGAGAATTAAATTGTCACTCTAATTCAAGACAACATATTTTGAAGTTAGATGTCATAACAACGTTTTCACATCAGTGTCTCCAGCTCTAATTAGAAGATGTATGTTTAAAAAAGGCCTCGTTTTCCTGGATAGACGTAGCATGTATAAAAGCACTGCTGGCTCTCCTGTGTATTTCAGCTGTGAAATGTGTGTCAAGTGTCTCGGATTAGCGCAGATATGCCCATTAGCTCTGGCAAGTGATGCGGGAGCGGAGATGTGAGTGGGAGTTAGTGTGTATTAGTTCTGCCGTGATATAACACTCCAACTTTAAACCGTTCACTTCACCCCGGAGTAGAGCTCTCTGGCTCACTTGGGGACCTGATGTAATTATTTCTTTCTCTCTTCTTTAATTTAGCTAGCTTTTGTGTTGGAGCTATGGAGGTACCTCAACGGTCTCAGCACTTACCCTTTGCTATTTCTGACCAGTACTGCAGTTCCTCAGCTTGGAGAAAGATTGGTGTCAAGCTCCTGAAGCACACAGGACTAGGCGCCTTGGAAAATTACTGCTTACTCACTGATGGCAGAGATGTGTAACACTATTCTATTGTGCTCCTTGAAATGCTGATGCACTGAAATGACAATTGTAATGCTGGATTGAAAGCCGAACCGGAACCCAGACTTTTTGTACTGTTGCATGAATCATATTCATTTAGTGTGTTTATTTACAGTCTTATCGCTGGGCAAATGACACGATCTGTTAATTTTTGTATAGAAATAAGTTAAAACATCCTCTTCAGAGTAAATACACTCAAATATGACACGCTTCTGCAAATCTGTGCACATTTTGGTTTAAGTATCTTTAAATCGGCAACTTTACAGTAGAGGTCAATAACCTTCTTTACTTTCAATGTAAGTCAATAGAACTGGAATTTTTTTTTCTAAGCTATTTTGGAGCATTTCTATTGGTCTACCAACCATGTGTTCAAATAACATAGAAAAATCAAAATAATAAATATTTGAAAACAATATCAGCTTTACAGAGACCAAAACGTTTGCAACTTCAACTGTTATTTTTTTTTTTTTTAATTTAATGAACAAAGTGAGGTTCATAAAGACATGATTTGATACAGTGGTGTGGACAAACTCCTGGCCTCACCCCCCTGACCCAGACCTTCTTTTCCTGATCTCACAAATGCTCTTTTGACTGAACAGGCACACTCCAAAGCTTTTAAAGTAGATTACAGACTGTTATAGCCACAAAGACGAGGCCCTAATGATGTGTAAATGATATCCAGCAAGCTCATATGGTCAGGTGTCCTTATACTTCTGACCATGGTGATGGATTTTCACTAATAAATATAATAATAATAAATAAAATATCTCATCAGACCAGGGGCTTGTATACAGGTATATGATTTAAAGGAAAAGTTACGTTACTGAAATTACCATAGGTAAAGTATTCACCTTCATTACTCAGGTAGAAGTATAGATACTAGGGATTAGAAATACTTCTGTAGAAGTTGAAGTATCAGTTCAGGCTTATTACTCTAGTAAAAGTATAAAAGTACTGCTTTCAGAACTACTTAAAGTATAAAAGTAAAAGTAATGTAAGGAAAACGGACAAAAGCTTAGGCCGCACCACAGGGGTCTATAGTGCACTAACCCACCTCCTCAAAAAAATCAGAATAAAAGCCATAATGACTATAATGTTATATTAAAATGTTAGTGCTGATAAATTTGGGATGCGCTAGGCTTCCTGTTTCAGCCGCATATACACCCACTGAACATGAATGTAGTTTAGTACAATGTAAATATATTAAAGAAGCATATCTGTGTACTACTGAGTATTAACATGTGTTTCATGGAGCGGAAGATATGATGACTAGTTGTCTATAAGTATTGTAATGGAGTAAAAAGCCAAACTTCAAAGGCATGTTAAGGCAAATGTAAGGAGTAGAAAGTACTGATAATGGAGTGTAAATGTAAGGTGTAGAAAGTACTGATAATGGAGTGTAAATGTAAGGAGTAGAAAGTACTGATAATGGAGTGTAAATGTAAGGTGTAGAAAGTACTGATAATGGAGTGTAAATGTAAGGAGTAGAAAGTACTGATAATGGAGTGTAAATGTAAAGAGTAGAAAGTACAGATAATGGTGTGTAAATGTAAGGAGTAGAAAGTACTGATAATGGTGCGTAAATGTAAGGAGTAGAAAGTACTGATAATGAAGTGTAAATGTAAAGAGTAGAAAGTACTGATAATGGTGTGTAAATGTAAGGAGTAGAAAGTACTGATAATGGTGCGTAAATGTAAAGAGTAGAAAGTACTGATAATGAAGTGTAAATGTAAAGAGTAGAAAGTACTGATAATGGTGTGTAAATGTAAGGAGTAGAAAGTACTGATAATGGTGCGTAAATGTAAAGAGTAGAAAGTACTGATAATGGAGTGTAAATGTAAGGAGTAGAAAGTACTGATAATGGTGTGTAAATGTATGGAGTAGAAAGTACTGATAATGGAGTGTAAATGTAAGGAGTAGAAAGTACAGATAATGGAGTGTAAATGTAAGGAGTAGAAAGTACAGATAATGGAGTGTAAATGTAAGGAGTAGAAAGTACAGATAATGGAGTGTAAATGTAAGGAGTAGAAAGTACTGATAGTGGAGTGTAAATGTAAGGAGTAGAAAGTACAGATAATGGAGTGTAAATGTAAGGAGTAGAAAGTACTGATAATGGAGTGTAAATGTAAGGAGTAGAAAGTACAGATAATGGAGTGTAAATGTAAGGAGTAGAAAGTACTGATAATGGAGTGTAAATGTAAGGAGTAGAAAGTACTGATAATGGAGTGTAAATGTAAGGAGTAGAAAGTACTGATAATGGAGTGTAAATGTAAGGAGTAGAAGTAAAAAGTAATCTGAAAAATAATTACTCCAGTAAAGTATAAATAACTAAAATTTCTTCTTAAGTAAGGTAACAAAGTATTTGTACTTTATTACTTGACACCTCTGGAAATTACAAGATGGGTTTTGGGACTCAATGCCCTCCCACCCCACCCCCCAGTCTATGTGTGCCTGTCCCTGTTACAGGACATAACAAGACATCACTTACCAAAAATTACCACAATTGTTATTTATTTATTTATTTTTACAAGAAGTTGCTGGAGCTGTTTGAACATATTGGCAAGGAATGGTGCAGAAAAGCAAAGGACACAGCATGTGATTCAGATTCTAATTAAAATAAATCCAGTGATTCATAAAGGCTTAGAATTTCACACTGAGGCCTTTTTAAATTTTACATATTTCTCCTTTCATTTTTTTGGCCAAAAGCTCTTAAGTTTCAGTGTTCAGCAGTATCACATTTACATGCTTTCTCACCACACAGCCCCTCCTGGATCTCCCTTTGCCCGAGCCAGCCTGAAGAGCAGCAAGAACGACAGCTCCTCGTATTTCCGCCGGAAAGAGAAGAGGGTGCGTTTCTTCATCCGCCGCATGGTGAAGGCCCAGAGCTTCTACTGGATTGTGCTGTGCATAGTGGGCCTGAATACACTGTGTGTGGCCATCGTTCACTACGACCAGCCTGAAGATCTCAGCTATGCTCTATGTACGTACTGAAGTTTTATGTTCCATAAGATCAATCAGGTAGAACTAATCATTTCCACTTAAACATCGTCCACATTTCTGTAGCTAATTTAACAAAGCTGATCTGAGAAGCCTCATTGTAATCATATTGATGTTATTTTCTTGAACTTCAAGTTAAGTAGTGTTTGAATCTTCTGTTAGTCTTTTATGAGTGCACAGTTATGGAAAATCAATGTTAAATTGTTGGATAGATTCAAGTATATGACCCATAAAAGCTTAAGAGCTTTGTGTAATGGTATGTATACGTGTGTAACTCTCAGGGAACCTGCTGGTGTCTCTGCCTAAGCATGTATTCTAAAGCAATTAACAACAACAAATTCCACTAAAGTTGCTGCTTAGTTCTATATTTCACAGTGTTTGGATGTGAAATTATGCATACTTTGCAGTGGTGATAATAAAAACTATCAATAGGGGATACTACTCAGATAGAGCCACTTTAATAACACATCTCTACGTATTATGCTTTATTTTAATGTCCACTAGAAAACATTTACAAATATAAATTTTTCCTAAAAAACATATTTTTTTCTTATATTGCTCATCAGTATTTACCGTCTATTTACTCTATGTTAGAGCTCCTGGGTATTTAAACCCATCTATCCCAATGAGCCCAGTGTGCTCCGATTGGCCAGCTCAGCCATTCTTTTCTGAGCGGCATTCTGTTACAAGTTCTACCCTCACAGTGCTGTGGCTATTCTTACAATGGTGTTAGTTGTATCCTATCAGTTTAAGCCAGAGTCTGATCCTGAAAGTTAGGTAGGCAATGCTGCTAGACTGAATTTTTTTTTTACTCCCTGTGCATTGTGTGTGTGCCCAGCTTGTGTTACTAGATGATGTCACCTTGTAGTAAAGACAAGGGCTTTGTACTTAGGGTTTTATAACTTTACAGACTGTTTACATGCGCAAAAGGCCACATAAGACACTAAAGGAAAGGGAAAAAACAGAAAGACTAATGTGTTTCCAATTAATCTAAAGGAAATAAGTGAGATAAGTTTTTAGTTTGCTTCACAGTGGCTTGCATGTAGATCTTTTAGGCTAAAACTTTATCATAAAAGTATAGTTAAACAATGTCTCAGGTGTCAGGCAGCATATTGTAGTTATTTCATGTACAAGCTTCATGTGAGTTTGCTTTTAGAAACAGTTAAGTGTTAAAGACATCTGTTTTATATCATCACCACTGTGAACAATTCTGACTATGTAAGTTTCTTTAGCACATAGCATCCAACCACACTGAAGACTTGCTTTACATCCTGATTTTAACTATGATGAAAATTTTAAGAATGCGGTGGACTTATTTGATAACATCTGAATCAGCGTTATGCAGAAATGAGCGCCTCTAAGTGCACCGCATTAACTATAAATATCCTCTGCGTGTAGTCTGAGTGTAGTGGCAAAGGAAGGATGTGCTAATCTAGTGCTGTGTCCCTGCAATGTGTTTGTGTGACGTGTTAGACCTGGCCGAGTTTGTGTTCCTGGGTCTGTTTCTGTCTGAGATGACGATGAAGATGTACGGCCTGGGGCCCAGGAACTACTTTCACTCCTCGTTCAACTGCTTTGACTTTTTGGTGAGTCACCGCCGGATGAATCAGAAGAGCCCAGGAGGCCCACTCACTCGCAGCCATTAGCAGGCACTATGATACTTACAGCCACTTCACATCACTGGAGGGACGACCACATTCTGTGGCTAAACAAACCCACCCTCCTCATATTCATTTAGCCACATATTTATCCTCTACTATACACGTTGCTCACTGTCACTTGGAACCCTGAGTCAGTATTGATGCTGGCCACTGCTGTGTCCACTGGTCTGCGCAGGTCATCGTGGGGAGTATATTTGAGGTGGTTTGGGCAGCCATCCAGCCAGGAGCCTCCTTCGGCATCAGCGTTTTAAGAGCTCTGCGTTTGCTCCGAATTTTTAAAGTTACCAAGTACGTATACGTTCCATCACACACATAGAAACACTGATTATGATAAGGAACTCTTACTGATGGTGCTTATATTTCAGTTTAATCCTGTTATTCCAGAGAACAGCATGCTTGTAATTAGTCTGCAAGCTAAGTATTAAACAATTTGCAAGTCTTTTGTAGGATTTCAATACTGTTTTCTAAAGGGACACTCTAGCTGAATGAAAAACATAACCACATCTCATGTCAAATAATTAGGAACCCCCCTCCTGAGGGTTTATCTTCATTGTTAAATTAAATATAGGCAAGCTTTTTAACAAAATTCAGCAACACGCTTGATGTTAGCACTATATCATTAATGCAAGTGTGATGTATTTGCATAATGCATGCTGGGTATTGTAGTGACAGAACACTGATTGATTAGGGGACACCACAAAAACAAACAAATGATACAAAAACTGTCAAAGTGATGAGGCTGGGGGGGAGCAGTGTTGCTCTCCAGAATACTGCATAATCTAAATAACACATTAAATTCTGTGTTTAGGCTGGAATGCCCCTTTAAACCTAAAATAAAGCAGTTATCCTTTTATACACTGCACAGTTATGCAAAACCATTGTTGAATATTCACATAGAATCACCCATAAGGGCCATAGAAGCTTACAAAGTCCATTTTTTTGTATAGGTACTGGAACTCTCTGAGGAACCTGGTGGTATCTCTGCTGAACTCCATGAAGTCCATCATCAGCTTGCTCTTCCTTCTCTTCCTGTTCATTGTTGTCTTTGCTCTTCTAGGCATGCAGCTCTTTGGAGGACAGTGAGTGGACAATTTCTTCAATTGTTATGACATGATCAGTCCGCGTCTAATAAGCCTGTTTAAGATTTTAAAAAACTTTTCGTTAATAGTCGTTTATTTCAACCTATTGCCAGTAAAAAAGGACTGAAGGTGATGGAGTAGTAGTAATGTGTGGTAATAACACACATTAGAGAGTAAAAGAATATACGCCTTTGTTTGTTAGCTAGCTATCTTACCTACTCATACAGCTCGCCAGGCTATCATTTAAAGCATGCTTTTGCAGATTATTAGCCATTAAGCCACTTCAGTAGCTTTGATGGTACACCAGTAATGTGTTCAGCATGAGTAGCATAATTTACAGAGTAGGAAAACATACATATCCGTTTGCTAGCTAAAAAACAGCTGGTCTGTACTGATTTATTGAGGCCTGCTGCTGGTTTAGCTGGTCACCTAAACATGGCCAGTGTCAATACACAACATATACCGTCTGTGGTGGAGGTCATCTTATCAACTTCCATTGCTCAGACACAGTATATGCAGGTTTTGCTGGTGTCTAGCAATGCTGGTCAGTGCTGTTTTTCCTATCAGGGTACATATGCCTTTAGCTGACCAGCCTTCTTACTTTAAAAACCTGTGAGAGAACAACACAGTACATTTCTTAAGCAGGCCACTAGAATATCTGTCACTAATCAATCCAAGCCTGTCATAGACAGTGTAATATGGCTACACAGAACCAAAAATCAAAAGCTTTAGCAAATAAGACCTGGAAGGTGATGGGAATATGTGTAGCAACCCAACATGAAGTCAGAAAAAAATGTGTTTGATAGCTAGCTAACTTATGCCATTATAGTTTTCAGGGCCGCTAACTCTCCCACATTGGCCAGGAGACTCACGCAGTTCAGGCCAATCTTCTGCTCGTCCGCCATACTTTTATTTTCCAAGTATATTAAGTTCATTGCTGGATCCAAGTATCCAAACCCAAGTGCAACAAGTCCAGTCATGAAATGTCCTTACTACTAAATATTCCACTGTCAACTCTCAGTGGTATTATAACAAAGTGGAAGCCATTGGGAATCCAGTTGCCAGATGAACAGTACTTGCCTGACTGCATTGAGCCAAGTGTAAAGTTTGGTGTTGGGGGGATTTATGTTGTGGGGTTGTTTTTCAGCAGTTGGGCTCGCCTCCTGAGTTCCAGTGAAAGGAACTCTTAAGAGACTTAGGACAATTTCATGCTCCCAACTTTGTGGGAACAGTTTGGGGACGGCCCCTTCCTGTTCCAACATGACTGCACACCAGTGCACAAAGCAAGCTCCATAAAGACATGGAGGAGTGAGTTTGGTGGGAAAGAACTTTACTGGCCTGCACAGAGGCCTGACCTCAAACTTATAGAACACCTTTTGGATTAATAAGAGCGGAGACTGGGAGCCAGGCCTTCTCGTCCAACCTCAGTGTCTGACCTCACCAATGTGCTTTTGGAAGAACATTCCCATAAACACACCAGAAGAGTTGATGCTGTTATAGCTGCAGAGGGTGGGCCTACATTATATTCAAGCCTATGGATTAAGAATGGGATGTCGCTCAGGTTTAAATGCGCGTGAAGGCAGGCGAGCGAATGCTTTTGGCAATATAGTGTACAGAGAGCAGGTTGCTGATTGGATAATAGGAGGTGGTTTGTGTAGCTGATTGGTTGTCAACTGAGAAAGGCTCCGCCCACAGTATGCCACAGAAATGAAAGCTGTGCTTGTTTCACATGCTGCTTGTGACAGGACTGACTTTGTTGGGTGTTTTTTAGCTACCTGGAACCCAGATGTCGCAGGTGAGGCAGATGATGATTGTGACATTCCACCTAGTTAAGCAGCTTAACTAAATATTAAATTATTGCAAACTGTAATTTTTGACCTCCAGCTAAGTTTGCAATGGAACGCTACCTAAAGTTAAAATTTCACTTGCTCAGAAACTTGAGCAATCACCAGCCTGCGCCCATGAAACACGGATAAACATCAGCTTTCTTCTAAAACATTGTTTTTGTTATTTCTCTATGGATGATGTTTTGCAACTGCAATGTAAATGGAGTGATTTGTGCTGAATACGTAGATAGAAGTCTAACTGGCTCAACTCAGTTACTCTGTAATCTTCCCCCTTAACAAATTGCTCAAAGTAGCCAGCCCTCAGTTGTAGAGGCTCACCTACTCTCAGTCTGTAAGGCTGCTCCAGGAAAGCACTTTCACTTTCACGGAAAGCACCTGTTCTTAGAATCAGCGTTCAGAGAACAGGTGAGAAAGAATTCTATGAAAGTATTTTGAAGAATAACAATCTTGACCTTTAAAAAAAAGCCTTATTTAAGAAGACTTTTTTTCTTCCGCCCCCTCTCTCTCCTCCATCTCCCCAGAACCAACTCTGCTCACTTTGTTTTGCATCCCAGGAAGGCTCTGAGGGTGCGCCATGAAGGGCTGCTTTTTATAGCCACAGCAGGGTCCGACCCTGCAGCGCCGCTTTGATAGCGCTTTGTGTAGCACATTGTGCCCCGTGGAGCCGACTGCAGATCAGTTTTCAGAGCTAATCAGCGACCCATTCGCCACGGCTGATGTGCCGTACGCCGAGTTGGAGTCAGCCAAAGGCACCATCTGGTGGGCACGGCCGCCTTATCAATGTGTGCAGAAGCCCAGTCACAACATGTGTTTAATTGTCCGGTGTGGTTCGAATAATGGACTGGGAGATTGTCTCCTGCTGTCAGCAGCAGCTCTGGTGGCACGTTGGGAAAGTGGAGCTTCAGTCGCTGAATTACTGAACAGAAATGCTGCAGACACTCCGTCACTCTGAGAGTTTAATGCTACTCTGAGAGTCTTCCGCTTATGTGCTCTCAGCTGCTTAACACTTAGCTGATTTTTGTCAGCCGATGAAGTCGCAGGTTCTCTGTCCACAAATGCCTGGTTGGATGTGTTTCTTAAACAGAAGCAAAATCCCATGTAAGTTTAGAATTGCTGTTGTTACTTCTTTTCTTGCCATCAAAATTAAAAGAGGGGACCAGTTCAGAGAACAAGCTTTATTCTTAAAGATAACACGGTATAGACATTATGAGAGAAGGTCTGAGGGAGGTCCAAAATGGTCTGAATTCTACTGGAAACTGCACCTTATTTAAGTCCAGCTGACTACAGATCCAACTGGCCCCAGCCTGTATGACCAGGTTGTTATCTCCTGGGCTTGGGGTAGATTTCCTTGGGCGGTTCCTGCCTTAAACCAACAGGTTCTGCTGTTCATAAACTATATGACAGTCATCTGTATAAACAATTTTTTTAGCTGCCAGGAGAAATATTATAAATATTTCTAAAAAGAAATATAAGAAATATTTACAAAACTCAATAACATTGAGTTTTCCAGGTAAGCTACACTACCACTTTGAGCTATTTTCTTTTAGCCCATTTAAACGACACAGGTGACAATGCTAAATGGAGTCATTGGGAGTTTGGGAGAAGGACCACACCCAAAGCTCCTCCCCTCTACATTCTACGCCCTGTTAATTCTCCCATCTCGCTTCACCTTTCTGCAATAAAAGCATCCCACCACATCTCCTCTCAGTCTGACTGCTGTTTCTTCCTGAGGGACAGCGAGGGGTCTGGTTTTTAACTGTAAGTTAATTGAAAAGTCTACTTTCCTCAAATACATTTATTCCAATAAACACAATAAACACAACCTTCCATTTACCTGGTTACTGGTTGATGTTTGCAGCATTGACTTTCAGGGTGTTCCCTCTTGTGTCTCTGCTGGCACTTCCTTGTGCTGTACTTGAGCTCTTCTGCCACATAGCACTGTGTTGCTTACCATAGCAGTTGTATGCCAAGGATGAGTTCTGTCCTCTCTGCCTCATGGCAGTGGTTTGGAGGCTGGCCGGTGCCATCTCAGCTCCTTTGACAGCAGCACAGTCAGGAAACCTTCTCGAAAACTGGGTGCGTTGTTAACCATCGTGTTGAGCTCCACTACCAGCATGCTTGTGTAGCGAAAAGGGGGACGAACTACCTACAAATGTCTTTGTTTTCAGAGAAACCGGTCGCTGAGCAGGTGTCTAGAAACATTTCCATTACAGGTCAAGTTTAGTTGAGGCTTGACTTCATGTAGATGTGGGAAAGTGGTCCATAGTGTGCTTTAATCTTGAAAATAGGACTGTGTTGCCTGACATGGCATTTATATGCCAAGGATGGGTTCTGCCCTCTCGGCCTCATGGCAGCGACCTGGTGGTTGGCCGGTGTGGCCAGCTTAACGTGGCATCTCAGCCCCTCTGGCAGCAGTACCTTCAAGAAGCGTTCTAGCACCGAATCTTCCTGCACAACCTTCTCGACCATGCTGAACCATCGTGCTCAGCTCCACTACCAGCATTCATATTCACAATTCCTGGCTGACCAGGCCTATGGCACCTGCCCAAACTTCTGTGGCTCCAGTATATTACATTGGTTACTCAACTTTGTATTACATTTGTTGCTCATTCTTTTAATTTTTTGTTGTGTATGTATAATGTTTATGTGTGTTTTATGTCTGATGGACCCCAGAAGAATAGCTGCTATCATTTTAGGAGATCCAAATAAAATAAACAAATAAACAAACTCCTGGAAATTTAAGAGGAACTGACCGATAGATGTGCTCTAAAAACGACATGGAATTAAATATTTTATATCAACTTCCATCAAAACTTAAGAAAGTTTGTCGTCCCCTTAAAGTTACCCTTTTAAAGAAGCATGTTTTTTTTTTTCTTGCTTTCTTTAAGCCAGCAACAGTATCCTCTATCCAACCTTCCCTCCCTCTCCTCTGTAATCCTGCCTCTGTCCCTCTGCAAACATTTGTGTGGGGGAAGAGATACAGCACAGCAGCAAGGATTTAGATTTCCTCGCTCAAGGACTTACCAAGCTGATTATACAATGTGCTTGCATGCCTTAATAGAAGCCCCCCCACGGTCTCGGTCTCTCTCTTTCCCTCTCGTCCTCTCTATCCCAGCCTCTCTCTTGCTCGGGCACGGTGACCCACTAACTCTCATGCTTAGGTGCAGTAAACTGCGTAAATGCACGCAGCTAATGAGACGTGTGGGTGAATTTTCTGAAACGCTCTGCCTGGCGTGTAGTGAATAGGCGGTTTTGTAACCATTCCAAGTCCATCTCTGTAGCATGAAAGTAGATGAGCTTCACTCATCACCCGGATGGTAAATCAGAGATACAGAGGGCTATTGAGCGGAGGCTATCGAGCAGAGGCTATCGAGCAGAGGTCTTCAAATCTGGACCTTGACTCCAGTTTCCAGTCCTTGGTTTTGTAATTACTGGTAGCTGTGACAGTAGGTGGCCAATCAGTTTCATAAACAGTTCAGTTGATGGCCAGTTGATTACGAAATCCAGGATCTGAAATTGGAATCAGGGTCCAGATTTTAAGAAGTCTGCCATATAGTGTTGAGGTCTGAAGGCTCAGTGGGGCATTTCACGTTTTCAAGATTTCAAATTAGTGCATTCAGATTTAAGTGCAATCAGTGTTGCCAGCTTGGGCAGGTTTCCACCAGATTGGGCAGATTTAGTTTGGAATTGGAGAGAGAGAAAGTGCTTTGCTGTGTGGACTGTATTGGTGCTGGGTTCCTACTATGTTGATAGCTTTAAAAAATATATATAAAATGAGTAAACTGCAGTTGTTTAATGATGGAACTAAGTATAGAATACACCTATCGTCTTCCCATATGCCATCCCATATGGCATATGTTTGAATCCCTTCTATTGGGAGGACCCATCTGTATCCTTTATGAACCAAACATAGATTATTTACATGCATCACTGCAGTAGTAGGAATCTTCGATCTCTGTTGGTTAACTGAATTGAATGGAAAGGACTGGGGCTTGGACCCAGATTATCTATACAGCTGCTTTGTGACAATATCTGATGTTAAAAGCTCTATATAATAAACTTTGACTTGACTTGACATGTTAGGTCATCTAATAACTTAATGGGGTTTGAGAAATGTTTGATTAATAAAGACATTCAGTTTGCAAGGACTAAATTGGTGGGCTACAAGCGTCTTTCACTTTTTATCCTTATTAATTATTATGATTCAAAACAAAAGCAGCAAACAGTATTATACTAAAAAGCTACAAACTGAAGGTGAAAAGTTGAGAAAGGTTTTTTTTACATGTATCACATTGATGCAGTTCTCTCCTAAAAGCTAGAAGCTGAACGTGCTATATGGAATCCCAAGAAATTAATCTCTGAAATTCTTAGGCTTCTCAAATTATTATACTTCAACTGCCATGAACCTGCAGAATGTATAAGCTGTGGCCTTTAAGTATAGTATTTAACAGCTCTTCTTTATGACATACTAATTTCTTTCATTTCAATAATCCAGGATTAGTGTCCATATTCTTCTACGTAAGGAATTGTTGTTACTGGTAGCGCTATGTTCACCCTGAGAAGCACTTATGTGTGGAATGGAGCTCCAGAGCACAGGTCCTTGTTGTTTATTCTCATATATCAGATGTCCTCATTCTATTCTGACATAGTTCAGTAGTTTCATATGGATTGTAACCTGATAAGATTTTAACCACATGCTTGTACACTCGGTAGTCAAATGTGGTCATCAGATTGAAATGCTGTGTGGTGCGTAATATGCTTGAAACAATAGCAATAGTGGCAACATGTACATCTTTATAAACATTTTGCTTTTATATACACATGCACTAGAATTAATGCACATCCTGAGTATCTGAACCCAGATTAACTGGTTAACCACTGTTATTATATAAGTTAACTGAGCTGGATCCACTATTTCTTGTTGTCTGTTTTTAACATACTGAAAAAAGCACCATGTTTAGCCTTAGGTATATATATATATATATATATATATATATATATATATATATATATATATATATATATATATATATATATATATATATATACACCTAAGGCTAAACACCTAAGGCTACATAGGGGCAATGTAGGGCAGCCAGACTAAGGAATATCACTCATTTCAGAGATTTATTGAGATTTATTGAGCTCACTCACCAAGATACCAGTACTTTTATCCACATGCACGCTCACTCCATACACTTGCCCACCGAATACAAAGACGGCAACCCCCGGAGCATTCTTGGGACCATGAGTGGTCCATCCCCTTATCTCCAGCACTAGCTGCTATGGCATGACGCCACAATATATTGAGATATAATTGACCAGTTGCTTTTCTCTTTTGCTTAAGACAACATTGTTAAACAGAGCTGGTTCTTGGAGAGACAGATATATTTGCTTTTATAGCGTCTCCTGAAGTGGTTTATGGGATCAGATTGAATTCGTCAATAAATACATATTGGGATGCACTATATCTGCATTTTATACTGGATAATCCATGTCCAGACAGAAACCAGGTGTCAGATTAGGTTTGACTAAATAGACTCCAATTTATTGTAGTGTTGTATTTATGTTGTTTCTTCTTTCTCTCGAAAACAAAAGGTTTAATTTCGATAAAGAAACTCCCACCACAAACTTCGACAACTTCCCAGCAGCCATAATGACCGTCTTCCAGGTGCGACTTCCTCTTTGTGAATTTTGTAATATATTTTTAATATAATATTGTTTATTTAACGGGATGGACGTCTTCTGTGTTCCCTGCTTATGTTTGTTTTGTGCGACTCTTGTTTTGTGTGATTGCGTGTCACCTGCAGATTTTGACTGGCGAGGACTGGAACGCAGTGATGTACCATGGGATTGAGTCTCAGGGGGGCGTCAGGCGTGGGATGTTTTCCTCCATTTACTTCATCGTTCTCACTCTCTTCGGAAACTGTATCCTCACGTCTCATGAAAACAAACACACACACAAAAAACTGCTTTGACAGCCAACACTGTTTCATCAGCTTCAGAGACTGAATCACAAGTGCACCCTCAATGCAGATATGTCTTTAACCTGAGCTGAAACAGACACTCTTCTTAATGTATTCTTGGCTATCGCTGTGGATAACCTTGCCAATGCTCAGGAGCTGACGAAGGTGGGTTTATCGATCATACCGGCTTCATCTTTCTAATACTGCTCTGGGGGTTTACAGTTCAGCAACTCAACTCAGTAACTTCAGCAGTCAGTGTACGGGAGTGCACCTGAGGCCAAATTCACAATAAAAAAATCTAAATTTATCAAGAAACATTTCAGTAATGCTCCTAAAAACAGTTTGGGTGCTCCTGGTCAAAGGACGTCTGATATGGTAAGCAAAACGAAGTTAACACATCCTTTACACAGAACACACTTCTGCACGTTTTAATTGTTACTGTGCTGAAATTAAAATGCTAGAAAATAAATATAACCTTAGTGAACGTTATGGCACATAACTTTTACACTTTTAACTTAAATAGAAATTGCACAAATGCCATATTTAAGTGTGTTCTTTGTGGTATGTACGCTAGTTTAATTTTTTAAAAATCCCTAAAATTCTTGCATACAAGTGTATAATTGTATAGAGATTCTCTGACCACGCTGAAATACTTTGATTTGCCAATACAAACATAGAAAAGCATTGATCAACCAGTACAGCTTGTCTTCTTAGGAATTAAGATATAGGCAATATGCCCCGCTCCGGTCAGACCAGGAAAGCCCCCCTCTGATGACGTATCTTTTAAAAACTGCAATGTGTCATAAAGAAGCCAGACAGCTAACACACTTTAAGCAGCCCCCTATATAGCCCCCTATATAAAAAGACAAGCTGTACTGGCAGTCATTTTTGTTCTTTTATAGTAGACTAATGTAGTATAGTATAGTATAGTATAGTATAGTATATAAAACTACAGCATATTAATGTTTACTGTATTTCCAAACGTTTGTAGACACTTCTTCAAATTATTGTTCGCTCTGGTGAGAAAAACTAATTGTCTATATCTGCTGTAGTACAACCACCAAGTTCAACAGTTCAAAACATGCTGCAGCACTTTGAACCTGACCAACAGTACAGTGCTGGGATTGATTGACAGTGTAGGAGGAGTTTACTAGGATTGGTTGACAGTGTAGGAGGAGTTTACTAGGATTGGTTGACAGTGTAGGAGGAGTTTACTGGGATTGGTTGACAGTGTAGGAGGAGTTTACTAGGATTGGTTGACAGTGTAGGAGGAGTTTACTGGGATTGGTTGACAGTGTATGAGGAGTTTACTGGAATTGGTTGACAGTGTAGGAGGAGTTTACTGGGATTGGTTGACAGTGTAGTAGGAGATTACTGGGATTGGTTGACAGTGTATGAGGAGTTTACTGGGATTGGTTGACAGTGTATGAGGAGTTTACTGGGATTGGTTCACAGTAGAAGAGGAGTTTACTGGGATTGGTTGACAGTGTATGAGGAATTTACTGGGCTTGGTTGACAGTGTAGGAGGAGTTTACTGGGCTTTGTTGACAGTGTATGAGGAGTTTACTGGGATTGGTTGACAGTGTATGAGGAGTTTACTGGGATTGGTTCGCAGTAGAAGAGGAGTTTACTGGGATTGGTTGACAGTGTATGAGGAGTTTACTGGGCTTGGTTGACAGTGTAGGAGGAGTTTACTGGGATTGGTTGACAGTGTATGAGTTAACAAGGTTGACCGTGTAGGAGAAGTATCTGGCATAACTAATGATCTTGTGGCGGAATACAATCAAATATTTACAGCAATGATACCTAGAACATGTTACTTTAGCAAAAGGGGGTCAAACTTTTTATTAATGCTCTTGATTTAAAAAAAAACACTTGCTGAACAGATGTATTTTCGACGTCCAGATTTGGGCACGGACAAAGACTGGTTTTGTATTAAACCTCCATGCTAAAGCAGTTTTCCCATTAAAAGTCTGGCGTAACCTTATGTAGGTGTGGGAAAGTGGTCCATAGTGTATTTTAATCTTCAAAAATGTGAATTAATTCAGTAAAATAATACTGAGGATTACATACTTGTGTAGTTCAAGATAAGCTTCAAGGTAGGAGGATATTTGTTGTAATTTGTGGGAATGTTCTATGTTAGAATATTGTTTCTTCTGAGCAATTATGCTCAGAACAATTATGCTGTGTAACTTCGGTCCATGGGTTTAGCCTCCGTAACAGCATTTTAATCACTTTGCTATAATTTTTTTTCTGAAGTCTTAACCAAGTGGAGGTAGTTTCTTCTCATTTATGATGTCGGAAATCAAGATTTTCTTCATGTGGACAGTTTTGCTGCTTTGTTTCATTTTCGGGGGCGTTCCGACGGCTCATTTAAAAAAGTTCAGCAGCACTTTTTAAACCCCTAGATGCTTCTTTTGTCCTTATTGTGTCCCCGTTAGGATGAGGAGGAGCAGGAGGAAGCAGCCAAGAAGAGCATGGCCCTGCAGAAGGCCATGGAGGTGAAGGAGGTCAGCCCCATGTCTGCAGCAAATATCTCCATCGCAGCGTAAGTCTGAACACTACAGATCTCTCAGCATTCCGCTGTAGTGACGCTCTTCTCTCTCAACTCGGGTTCAACTGTACATGAGGCTCTATGTGTCGGATGTTGATTGTGTGTATTATCACACTAATGCTTCCTTCTTTTATTAACATTACAATATCTCACAGACCACCTTATATAAGATCCCGGCTTCACCCAGTAGCTGTTTGGTTGGTTTGTAACTTCCTTTCATTAATAGGCTTTGCTCTATGATAGGTTTATCATTTTAATACCAGCTTATTACAGCAGTAAGCACGCTGGATTTGTGGTCAGCTGTTTGTGTTTGTTGTTTGTCTCTATTTGTGTTTCATGGAATTGTTTTTTTTTTATGTATACTAAGCGCCATAATTGCCCACAGCCAATCACTTGGAAGCCCATCAGAAGGAATGGCCAAGAAGTGTTAGTTAACAAATAGCCCATGATTACAGTGCACCACACTATGCATGTCTATGCTATGTATTTTTGTTTTGTTTAGAATGTGTGTCTTTCTTGAACTGTGTCTTTATCATT
Organism: Megaleporinus macrocephalus; assembly: GCA_021613375.1. Classification (NCBI taxonomy): domain Eukaryota; kingdom Metazoa; phylum Chordata; class Actinopteri; order Characiformes; family Anostomidae; genus Megaleporinus; species Megaleporinus macrocephalus. Next base: position 13,669,213 of record CM038717.1, read on the forward strand.
GACCTGTAAGTTTGATGTTTTTGGTGACACTGAAGTGGAGGATGATTTCAACTGTATTGGTAATGAAATCAACCCAGTTCCTGCAGCGTTTTTGTAAACACCCTTAACTGAAGTGTTACCAATCTGTGTGTTGTGTGTTGTGAAATGTGTGTTGGACAGGTGGACAGACAGGTAGATGGACGTTCCGGAGGGGAAGGCCCTCTGACGGCCATCTCTACTAAGCACACTCTTTTGGTTTTTTATTTCGTTGCGTAAATTTTTTGGTCTTATTCTTCATTGTTTTGTTTTTGTTTTGTTTGTTTTGCATGTGCAGTTTTGTAAAGCAAAATCGAGATGTGCTCTCTCGCAGCTCTTCCGTCTGCAGCGTTCACTCACCGTGAGTTTTGCTCTCACTTACAATATTCTCCTCTCACTCCGCGCCTCATTCCTCTGCCTCTCCTCTCCTTTCCTCTCCTTTTATCTCGTCACTTGTATGTCTCTATTCTCCTCTCCTCCCTCCTCCTCTCCTCTCCTCTCCTCTCCTCTCTCTGGTCGTGCCGGTCTTCTCCCTGCGATGCTCTTTGTGTTACTGCATGTCACTCTAGCTCTAGCTCCTGCTTTGGATTTAGTAACACACTGTTATGCCCTCCCCGTTACCGATGATGACGTTTAAGGAATGCTCCAGCATTTATAACACACAAACATCAACGCCAAGACACAATAACAATTAAAAACATCTCAAACCGGTGATACAGTCGCGACTGGGTATAAAAGGAGAATCCAGGACAGCTCTAGTCTTTTGTGAGTAAGGTTAAGTCTAAGCATGCCATTCAACAATTTTTCTCAATTAGTCATTTCAACGTTTCAAGGGTTTTAGGTACAGTGAGGAAAATAAGTATTTGAACACAATGCGACTTTGCAAGTCCTCCTACTTAGAAATCATGGAGCGGTCTGAAATTTTCATCTTAGGTGCATGTCCACTGCGAGAGTTATAATCTAAAAAAAATCTGGAAATCACAATGTATGATTTTTTATTCATTTGTTAATATTTGGTACAGTAGTCTTTGTTTGTAATTACAGAGGTCAAATATTTCCTGTAGTTTTTCACCAGGTTTGCACTGCAGCAGGGATTTTGGCTCATTGCTCCACACAGATCTTCTCCAGATCAGCCAGGGTTCTGGGCTGTCGCTGAGAAAGAGAAAGTTTGAGCTCCCTCCAAAGATTTTCTATAGGGTTTAGGTCTGGAGACTGGCTAGGCCACTCCAGAACCTTGATATGCTTCTTACGGAACCACTTCTTGGTTATCCTGGCTGTGTGCTTTGTGTCATTGTCATGTTGAAAGACCCAGCCACCACCCATCTTCAGTGCTCTAACTGAGGGAAGGAGGTTGTTTCCCAAAATCTCAGCAATAACGACCTCAAACAGGTGCTTCTAGTTTAGAATAATACGTGGAGTGGACTTTTTAGAGGTGGACTAACAGTCTAGTCTTTGAGGGCCAGAAGTTTTGCTTATTTGCAGCAGTAACACACAAATAAATTAGTAAAAAATCATACATTGTGATTTCTGGATTTTTTTTAGATTATGTCTCTCACAGTGGACATGCAAACTCCTAAGATGAAAATTTCAGACCTCTCTATTTCTAAGTGGGAGAACTTGCAAAGTCACAGGGTGTTCAAATACTTATTTTCCTCACTGTATGTCACCCTCGGTGGTACTTCTCTTTGTAAGTCTTCTTTAAGATGTTAGTGTCACAATCACAAGATACAAGATCTTACAGCAACATCATAGAGCAGTATAATCAGCTAGTCAACTAGTCTGTGCAACTCTTACTATGATGCATTATCATCTAAGTATCCAGTGAATCCAGAGAGGTCTTGCCGCATCAAAGCATCAAGGATCAAAGACTAAGAACCACAACTGTAATGGCACTGCATTAAAAACCATTTGTCGACGTATATATCGTCGCCGTCCAATAAAAAATAAGCATTTCCAACATGGCAGCTGTATAGGAGAAAACTAAACGGTCTATACTTTCCATGTTAGTTAATGGAACCAGAATTTTCTCAATCTATTCTGGAGCATTTCCATTGGTCCATTCATTGTGAAATGTTCACACAGTGTAAACAGAAGGTGCTGCATTCAAATGATTCAAAAAAATGATCAATCAAAAAAAAAGGAAATGCATGTATGCATGCTAGGGCCAGAGGTGGTTAGATTAGTAATGTTTAAGTAAAAGTATTGATACTTGAGTAACATGCTGACACAAGTAAAAGTAAAAGTTTTCACTTTCTCAAATGTTTTTTGTTGTTCAGGCAACAAACATGTGAACATTATTTTCAGTGATAAACAGCCATATGCTACAAATATGGCCGAGAGAATTAGGACTGGAAAATGCTGGAGTATGCCTTCACATTACTGCAACAATGGCTGCAATGTATGCTGAATATGTGATGTTGGTGTGGTTGCTGGTTTGGGAAGCGTTCAAGGATTAAATAGATGTGTCTGATTCCTATTTTGGAGACAAACAGTCAAACAGGATGGATGACTGTGGACTACACTGCAGAATCAGTAGATTAGGATGTATGGATTCCACATACATCCATCCCGTTTGACTGTTTGTCTCCAAAATAGGAATCAGGAGTATGCCTTAACATTACTGCAACAATGACTGCAATGTATGCTGAATATGTGATGTTGGTGTGGTTGCTGGTTTGGGTAGTGTTCAAGGATCAAACAGACTTTGCATTCGGTGTCTGATTCCTCTTTTGGAGCCAAACAGTCAAACAGGATGGATGACTGTGAACCACACTGCAGAATCAGTAGATGCATGGATTCCAGTGCATAGCTATGGATTATAGTATATCATTTCAGTGTATTGAAGAAGAAAAATTTATTGACAGAGGACATTCCAGTCCAAGGGGGAAGCACATTACCGCAAGCCGCTGAGCTTATTAGTCATAGATGGAACTTTACAGGCACATGACACATTATAATGCAGACTTTGAACGGGAAGGATGGACGGTTATAGCCACCCTTAAACACATCTGTAGTGTTAATGTGAAATCTTTGCCTCAATCTCGGCGCTGCTCTGTGTGTTTTTCTATTCCTGGTGTAATGAATTATGTATAGGACAGTTCTGAAGAACAGTCTGCACTTTAGGTTTGTTTTCCTTACCAGTGAGTAACGTTTCCAATATGAATGAAGGCCAAGCTAAGCAGAGCAGTCTGGGTTTGCTGCCTGCAGGCTTCAGTGGTCATTTGGATCAACTCTGAGCGCGCATGTGTGAGCATCGTGGGGGTTTAGTGGGAGTGTATATTGCTTAGGGTGAGTCACGGTGTGCTAATTCCAGTTGTACTTGGGTATGGGCAGCTTTGGTTATTGATTATTGTCTGTATATCTGTATGTCCGTGTCAGAACAAAGCCATGTGTCTCCAAAATTATATGTGGTTCACATTTAACATGTGTGTGACTTTGTGCAGTACAAGCAGTCACAGTTAATCGGCCATTGTCAAACCTAACAGCTTTTGTTGCTGTGTTTTTAAGACTAATATACACTACTGTGCAAATGTATTAGACACTTGTTTAAAGCTGATCGTTTAAAAGCCTTAAATAAATGTATTTTCACCCGATATCATTACAACAAATGTAAATAAGCATGAATACAGTACAAAGTAGCGTAAGTATCTTATTTAGAAAGAAGTAGATCATATCTTGACCTCCAGTTCGAAGAAGTGTATTTCTAGATTTCTCCTGGACGCCCCAGACATTGTATATGTATTCAGTTCCGTAAGCAGTAATCTGGATTTAGCTTAATGAAGTATTGAGCTAAAGCATGTATTAGATGATAACTCAAGTTTCAAGGTTCAAGCTTATTTGTCATTTGCACATCATGTCAGGACATAACATGCATTGAAATACTTGGGGTAACTCTATAGCAGGGCAGCATTATATATGTAAAAACAGTGCAAACATACAATAAATAGACAATATGAAAGTAAAAGTATGCTAGAATATATATATATATATATATATATATATATATATATATATATATATATATATATATATAGTTATAGTTACATATAGTTATAACTGAAATATATAAAGGACTATACAAAACATATATATATATATTATATATATATATATATATATATATATATATATATATATATATATATATATATATATATATATATATACAAAAGTATCTACATATATAAGATATATGTGTACTTTTGCATTGGCAAGTTATCTAAGAAGATATCTATTTAAAGTGATTTAGTGATATTGTCCATAACAGCGATATCAGAATAAATAATAGAACTGTAATTAATACTGGGTTGTTTCCACAAGAAGAAGCTTGGAAAGTGTTAATTAAACACACTGACGTATGTAAAACCACTACTTACTCTATTAATACTGTTTAAATATTTAATAAATAAAGTGTTTTGCTGAGCAAATAAAGTCTTCTGGGAAAATCGGGAAAATCCCTTGGATGCACAACCTGGGTCACACATTTGCAGTCAATAACATATTTATTCATGACTAAATAAACAAAAGAGTGTAAATAAATAAGTAAATGAGTAAATAAATAAGAATAAAAATACTGATTTAAGGTCAAAAACAAGTATTTTGATGAACACTTGGAACATTAAATAATGAAATAAACTTATTTTAGTAGATGTACCAAATAGATACTCTGCAGTACGTACAATAACATAGGAAATGAATATGGGTCAAGTTGTGCACCAGAAGGGGTTTGCTTAGCTTGTGCATCAAAGGGTCAAATATAATGTGTCTAAAACTTTTTGCACAATACTGGATGTATATTGATCTCTGTTCTGATTGGCTACCCTGTATTGTCTCTCATTCAAACAGCAGTCTAGGTTTAAACACCCCTTGTAACTTCAGCATGAATGGGTGGGGCTGGGCTGCTATAGAGCCGCATTATAAATATGTAACTGTGAAGGATTTTGTGAAGCTGGTTTTGCAGTTCACAGTCCCAGAAAAGCTAAATCTGTTTTCTTTTGAATTAGGTGGACCGTGCTTGTGCAGATAAACAGTAAACAGGTACTCAGTAAATAATAAATAGTAATAGTTCCAATGACCAATAACCGACTGATGTATTTTCCCATATTAATGACAGAGCGGGATCAGCAAATGCATAGGGCACAGAGGTCACCAACTTTCTACAGAGTCAATCACTACAGACCTCCAGTCTTCATATGGCCTTCGCATTAGCTGAAGAACAGTGTGTAGAGACCTTCATGGAATGAGTTTCCATGAACGAGCAGCTTCATCCAAGCCTTACATCACTAAGCACAGTGCAAAGCATCAGATGTAGTGGTGTAAAGCTCGCTGCCACTGGACTCTAGACTAGTCAAGACATGTTCTCTGGAGTGATGTACCACACAAAACAGTTTCAGAGTCAGAGAAATTTAGCAACCAAAAACCAAGAAGCTCGACCTCACCCATACATTCCTTATTCATACACAAACATGTTTATCCATTCTTTCATACCTTGCTTCGTCCGTCTGTTTGGTCGTTCACGCTCTTCATTCATGGCTTTGTCCGACCAGTGAGCGTCACATAAAAGCTAAATAATGATTTTAATTCTGTATGAGGTGCAGAGCAATTTAGGTGTGTTTGTATAGAGAGCTCTCAATCAAACTGCTCATTAGCCACATAAAAAATATGGTCACATATTAAAACCAGAGAAATTTAATATTCCAGGGTCATTTCCTTTATCGTGACATTCTGAGATGATGTAAAATCAACTGGCATTTTTAAGTTATGCAGAACAGAGATACACGGTTTTGTCCCAGCACCAACATTTGTCTGTCTGTCTTTTTCTTTTTGATATTTCTGCCTCTCTGATTTTCTCTATTCCTGTCATGTTTCTCTCTCTCTTTGTCTCTCTCTCTCTGTCTCTCTCTTTGTCTCTCTCTTTCTCTGTGTGTTGTAATCATATATGTCCTGTCTTTATGTCTGATGTTTTGTGTTGTGTGAATCTCTATGTTGCTCACAGGAGTCATGTCTACTCCCCCTCCCGCCGCTTTGTGAGGTATAGTTCTACAGTCCTCCTGCAGGTTCCATAGACCTGTCCATGCTTCACCTTCATAGGCATTCTTCTGAAAGATTCCACAAGTTTTACAGATGAAATAGAATGCTCTAAATGAGTTTGAAACAAAATCTGGTTCCACTGACTTACATTAGAAGTAAAGTATGCTTCTGGCCTCTCCTGTAAAGTTTCCATCTTTTCTTTAGACATCAACAATATAAGACACGCTGATGAAACAGATGTTTGAGTAAAATCAGCCCTGCTACAGTAGCTATTGATGTAGATATTAGCAAAGTAGTAGAGATGGAGCAATTAGCGTTTTTGAGGCCGATTCCGATCGCCGATCACCTTTCAGCACGATTGGCCCATAGCTGATACTGATCGAGGGCGGGGCTATATGCAGTGGCAGGGCTATATGTAGTTATTAGCGCAAGCAAGTCATGAAACATGGTCTAAACTGGTTCATTACCATTTTTAACGAGCTCATGTGAAACAGCATAATATTTTTAACAAAATTATCAGTAAATAACAAAGTAAATTAAACAAATATCCCCAATACTGCAATCATTACATTTAGATCCTTAATTTAAAATGAAAAAAGCAAATTAAATAACTGCAGTCATTAAACGCAGACTCTGTTTATTTTAAACAAAAAAATTAAATCATTAAATGTAGATCTTGAATTGTTGCTGCTGGACTGTTCGTACCAGTCAGATCTGGTCTGCACGGGTTTCTGGGTTGTTGGTTTTGTGTTAGCTGCTGTTTGCTGATACCCACTGTATTCAGCCGCGTGTGGTTCTCTTAAGGTGTATCAGATTAATAGTGTTAAATGTCTTTGTCTTGGTTTCCCCACGAGACTTTTTTACTAATTTCAAAAACGTCCTGGATGGGTCTGCGTCACATACGGTAACAAACTTTTTTATTATTACATGCCGTGAACACAAACTGTTCTCGCAAGGCTGTCGCTTCAGTCAGTCTGTGGAAAATGAAAGGGTATGTGTTTCCACCTAGCGGTTCAGATAGGAATTTCAGGGAGCTGGCCGGAGGGGGTTTCAACGAAATGCTAGCTGGAAATACAGAAATTAAGCTCATTTGTTTAACGCCATCGATCGACTCTCGAGATCGTCTAAATTGGAGAAATATCCGATCGCATATTTTGATTAAAAATCATCCAATACCGATACATAGCCGATCGATCCTTCCATCTCTACAAAATAGCAATATTAATATAGCCTAAGCTAACAAACTCATGCTTATCCTGTCAATCAGATGTCTATCCTTAAAAACAAGGTCTTTCAAATTCTACAGCTGTCTACAGTTGTTTAAGTTCTATGTTAAAATAAAACACAATCCCAAATTTTGTAATGAGGCTTTTGAACGCAACCGAGAGTGCCAAATAAATCAGCTTAAAGATTACATTCTGGGGGGCAAAGGTGGGGGGTGTATGCAGCAACACTTCTGATTAGGTCAAATGGGTTTTTGCCCGCGTTCTGTAAAGCTTGTCCAACCTCGCAACAATTTGCCACAGGAGAATGCATCTGAGAGGGGGGCATAGACAGGTCAATTGAGCGCACATACTTCAACCCCATTACACACGCTGAATTTGCATTAGAATTGCCGCTCCAACATCTCATCACTAAGACTCCATCTCCTGAATCAATGAAAAGCTTTTAGCCTGCGTCCCGGTGCAAGTCATTTTGTCATCCTCTCAGTTCTGTGGAGTACAAAATGTAGGGAAAAACTCCTTTTTCAGTATCCGCGGGCCACTTACGTGTGTGTGCGTGTACATACAGAGGACATCAAAAACTGGTCTCCCTATTAGAACAGCATGCTTATATTTTATATGATTTTCTATAGCAAATATTTAATGCAGATATCAGAGAACTATAAACATGCAAATGCAGCCCTATGTAACAAAGCTCTTAGCCACTGCAAGTTAAAGCGATAGGTTTCCTATGGGATGAGGAGGCTCGAGTAACTGCATCTGCCCTTTTAGATGGGCACTATAACTAATGCTAAAGCTATCACTTGAGCTACTTAGATGGTGATGTCATTGATATTTAGTATAGCACAGCCTATTTTTGGTGATACTCTATTTTAAGGCTACATATATGTGGACTTTGTGGCACCTAAGCAAACTTCTTGGGACAGTACTTTAAGTAAATGCTCTTTTATTGGACACAGCAACCGTGGAGAAACTGCCACCTGGCACTGGCTGACATTAGATTGAAGTGTTTCTTACTGTGAATCTGTAGTGCATGGCCATGTGCCCTGTGTCTCTATGACCAAACAAGCCAATACCCCAGTTTAGTAATCACCCGTCTCAGTGATTCAGGCAGCAATACATCAACAGCTATTCACAGGACGACATTAGATGTGTTATCAACTAAGTAACATTGCTTTTGGCTTAAGTGTCAGACTTTTGTTTCATATAACAATATAATAAGACACCTTTCCCAGATAATGGCCTGGTTAAGAACACCATGTATGAGTTATAAACTAATGTTTTGTATGTACATATGTTTCCTTATGTCAACATGTTATTTACTGAACTACGCTGATCATAAATACCCCAATTTTGCTCTCTAAATACAGTATTTAATGCTCATGAATGTGTTATGAAGTCCTTAAATAGGCACCACCCCAAATAAATTCTTACCATATCCAAAGAATTCATTAATACTTAAATGTTGCTTTCTAAGTACAAATTTTTTTAATCACAAGTAAGCAATAAATACTGTATTTAGATAGCAGTATTTGAGGATTTTATTTCAACAGCTTATGTTATTAAATAATATGTTTATAAATACTTAACTATTGCTTTCTAAATTATTGATTACGTACAGCAAATAATATTCTGTATTAAGTACAGTATTTAATGCTTACTTGTGAAAAAATACTGTATAGAAAGCAATATTTGAGGATTCATAAACAGCTTATGTCAGTAAATATGTACATAAATACTTAACTATTGCTTTCTGAAGGATTGATTAAGTACACCAAATAATATACTGTATTAAGTACGGTATTTAATGCTTACTTGTGAAGAAATACTGTATTTAGAAAGCAATATTTGAGTCTTTGTAAACAGTTTGTCATTAAATTTGTTCATAAATACTTAACTATTGCTTTCTAAAGTATTTATTAAGTACAGCAAATAATATACTGTATTAAGTACAGTATTTAATGCTTACTTGTGAAGAAATACTGTATTTAGAAAGCAATATCTGAGCCTTTGTAAACAGTTTGTCATTAAATGTGTTCATAAATACTTAACTATTGCTTTCTAAAGTATTTATTAAGTACAGCAAATAACATACTGTATTAACTACAGTATTTAATGCTTACTTGTGAAGAAATACTGTATTTAGAAAGCAATATCTGAGCCTTCGTAAACAGTTTGTCATTAAATGTGTTCATAAATACTTAACTATTGCTTTCTAAAGTATTTATTAAGTACAGCAAATAACATACTGTATTAAATACAGTATTTAATGCTTACTTGTGAAGAAATACTGTATTTAGAAAGCAATATCTGAGCCTTCGTAAACAGTTTGTCATTAAATGTGTTCATAAATACTTAACTATTGCTTTCTAAAGTATTTATTAAGTACAGCAAATAACATACTGTATTAACTACAGTATTTAATGCTTACTTGTGAAGAAATACTGTATTTAGAAAGCAATATCTGAGCCTTCGTAAACAGTTTGTCATTAAATGTGTTCATAAATACTTAACTATTGCTTTCTAAAGTATTTATTAAGTACAGCAAATAACATACTGTATTAAATACAGTATTTAATGCTTACTTGTGAAGAAATACTGTATTTAGAAAGCAATTTTTGAGGATTTATGAAGATCTTATATAGGTAGCCTTCAAATAAAATCATATTTTTTAATCACAAGTAAGTAAAAGTTAGCCAAACTGTCACACTAGTGCTATTGCTAAAGCTTTCACTAGAGCTAATTAGGTGGTGAAGTGGGGACTCGGCTTAGTTTTAGTGAAGCACACAAGATTTTTTCAAGCAGTGTAAGTGTAAGCAAAGCTGTTCCACTCGCCGGCCTTGCATGCTTATTACCTGTATGAAATATGACTCAGATCTCAGGGAATGGAAAAGCTGTTACCAACTTTTTTATTTTTTTTTTGGTGTGCCTCTTGGGCAGCAATTAGATGATATGCGAATCCAGTAGGATGGCCAGGGGACGCTTTCTGGACAGCATATTTCATGGCAGACTGACAGCGATTGCTGCCCACTGAATCCACGCGGAAGCAGCAGCAGTCCTTCAGCCCATTTTAACACACAATCAGCATTTCTCTGCTCCTTCGTAAGCCAGCAGCTCCGAGGCACTCCTAGGGCCCCAGAGCTCGTCTGGTGAAGAGGTTTGATTTATGGGCATGAGTAACAGGGGCATGAACAAAAGAGATCTTTTCATATTATTATTATTATTTTTTTTTTTTTGAGACCAGTGATTGATGACATGCACATGCATTTTTTTGCATACATAAGCTCATTACTCTTAATTAATGTTGCCAGAGGTGGGTGGCACAGACTCACATAGAGTCAGCTCCCTGTATTTAAATACATTTATTAATTGTGTCAAAAGATAATTAAGTATATTTACGAGGAAGAGAAAGATTTTCCCGGGGAGGGTTTACTGTACTCACGTGAGAAGAACAGCTTCCAGCAAACTTCAGCTCTGTTGTTTATACGTGCTGAAGGTTTTGTCAGGTTTCACTGCAGTCCTATAGGGAACGCAGCACCTTTTGTTTTTGCAGTGTGACGTTTACTTCCACTGATTTAAAATAAAGGTAATGCAGTAGCATATCACTGTTGGGGAGTATTCATAAAGCTATGACACCTGTCATCACAACTGACATAAGCCTACTTTATAAAAGCTTATTATTCTAATATGGTTTGGAGACAGTAGCATTGACAAAAAGACAGGAGAAAGAACTGGAAGTGTCAGAGCTGAAGATGTTGAGGTTCTCCTTGGGAGTGACAAGGATAGATAAGGTTAGGAATGAGACCATCAGATGTACAGCACAGGTTAAACAACTAGGGGATAAAGTTAGAGAGGCCAGACTGAGATGGTTTGGACATGTCCAGAGGAGGGACATCGGGTATGTTGGTAGAAGGATGTTAGAAATGCAGATGCCAGGAGAAAGACAATGAGGAAAGCCAAGGAGGAGATATATGGATGCAGTTAGAGAGGACATGGAAGTAGCTGGTGTGAAGACAGAGGATGCAGAGGACAGAGTGAGATGGAGGAGGATGACTCGCTGTGTCGACCCCTGAAAAGGGAAAAGCCTTCTGTCTTCTGTTATCAAGCCTGCTTTTGTCAACTCTGATGTCAAGTTGACGTAATCCAGATTTCATATGGCATTCATACGTCCAACGACTTAGCCTGTTACGACAGCTGACTTTACTGTTCTTTACTGTGCAGTTGCAGTGACATTTGACATGATAAAAGTCAAATGCCACACAGGCAAACCTCCCTTTCCTCCAGCCCGTCTGACTCCCCCAGCTACATCATATTACCAGCACTGTGTCACTGTGACATACACTGGTTACAAAGTCATTTCACCCCAAAAAGTGTCAGGAAAAAAATCGATGCCAGTTGCTATAGATGTTATGTCATCTTGACAACTGCAAACTTTGTGATGAATGAGGTCTTTTGGAACGAGTGTCTATCAGAGCATACCACTCACGCCCTAAGAGAGCCCTCATGATTTCTGAGAACTTTTATTCAATACAATCATGCTCATATTTAAACTCTGCAGGCGTCGCAATACGCTATTCCTCTTTCATTGTCAAGCTTGGGATGGAAATAAAAGTTCTTCAATCCTTCAAGTAGAAAACTGGCCATCTACAGTAGCTAAGTGAGCTCTCCTATTGGTTAGGACTTTAAGACGTGATGGGAAAGCCTAACACATGGACATGAATCATCAGCATAATCATGATGAAGACTATCAGTAGACAGGACCAATTTGATCACTCTAGGTCTTCTAGAAGATCTAGATAGAGCTAGATCTCTCAATATGAGAGCAGCCTAATCAGATATATCAGTAGGCAGGACCAATTTGGTCACTCTAAGTCTAATAAAAGATCTAGATAGATCTAGATCTCTCAAAATGAGAGCAGCCTAATCAGATATATCAGTAGGCAGGACCAATTTGGTCACTCTAGGTCTAATAGAAGATCTAGATTGATCTAGACCTCTTAATATGAGAGCAGCCTAATCCGATATATCAGTAGGCTAGACCAATTTTGTCACTCTAGGTCTTCTAGAAGATCTAGATAGATCTAGACCTCTCAATATGAGAGCAGCCTAATCATATATATATACATGTGTATTTTTTGACCAACTCCAAAAATTGTAGTGACCTCTTCGTTGCTGGTGGTTATACATGTCTATGTAGGTCTATGTCAGTTGTCATGAAGGGTTTATGTAGGCATGATGTTGCCTCATAAAAACTACCCTATAACAAGATGTTACTGATTGTTTGCCTCACTATGGCTATAGGGTGCTCTACCCACCTCTGAGTGTCACATTATACCTGGAACCATCAGTGTTATGATGATGTAGTAGATGAGCATGGATGATAAAAAATGGTCCTCCCACAAATAAGAGTGTCATTTCTCCTCCATGCCGAGCACTGGCACAGTTCAGGTAGCGGTTGTGGGCTCTTCTGCTGATGTTTCTCTGTTTTCCCCCTTCATTATCTCCAGTAAGGAGCAGCAGCGCTCTCTGCAGAAGATGTCAGTGTGGGAGCAGCGCACCACGCAGCTCCGCCGCCACAACCTGCGCAGCAGCAATGAGGCTCTGTACAGCGAGCTGGAGCCTGAGGAGCGCCTACGCCTGTCCTCCGCTCTGCACCTTCGGCCGGATATGAAGGCCCACCATGACCGCCCCCTGGTAGTGGAGCAATGCGACGGCACCTCTGAAAAACCTACAGGAGATGTCGTCTCAGAGGACCCTGCCACCGGGCACCCGCGGAAGCACCACCGATGCAGAGGGGAAAACGGGGAGGCGGGAGAAGGCCGGCACCATCGACACCACAGCCGCAGCCGCATAGAGCGCAGCTCCAGCCAGGACGGAGCCCACAGGCACCAGCATCCAGCCTGGTCACCAGAGGAGGGTGTGGAGGACAGAGAGCACCGCCATCACACCCACAGGGCTAGAGGAGCTAACGGAAATGGCAATGGGACCATTAGCAATGGCGCGAAGGGGGAACGCAGGCCGCGGGGCCCCAGGGAGGGCGAAGGGGGCAACGGAGAGAGGAGGAGACACAGACCTAGAGTTAAGGCCCAGTCCACATTGGACGGAGACGAGTGCAGAGAGAACGGAGAGAGAGCACCAGGCCAGCGGTGAGGCTCAAACTAGACTTGCATCTGACATGCAGTCGGTGTAGATGCTATTTTTTATTGTGTATACACTCAACAGCCACTTTATTAGAAACCCCTATGGTGTTAGTCCTGCTTGATAGTGGGCATGTACAGCCCATGTGTTTGGGATGATTCAGAACTTTAAATAGAAAGAGCTCAGAATTTCAGTATAGAGAGATGCAGAGGCATGCAGAACCAGAAACCCACCTTGAAACCTACCTACACTCCTACCTACAGAAACTTACCTACACTCAACCCTTGAAGCAACGATTCCAAACTTTTAGACATTGAGTGTTAGGCACCTCATGTCTAACACTCCAGAGAGCAGTAGCATCCAGTAGCAGTCCTACAGTACCACAGACATACACATCCTAAAGCCCTTTGTGTACTTTATTCCAGCCTCCAGTCTTTCATCAGTGATCAGTTTCTGAAAGCAAAATCATTCAGACTATGAAAGACACTCAAGTGTAAAAAGCCCAGCAACAAACACTGATATTCCACTAACATGTCAGTATTACAGACGAGTTGACCCTCCATCCAAATGATATACTGTGGTCATAAACTGACAGTGGGTGGCTGACCAGTGAGCAAGATAATCTAATGAAGTGGTCAGTAGGTTCAGTGTTGGTGTTTGGTTTGTGATTTGTGGATGCCTTATTCTGTTTCACGGAATGTTTGTTTGTTTAGCCTGTGGTTGTTTTGCAGGGACAGACTAACTGATACAGAGGGAGATGGTTTGGGCAGCCCTCTGCAGACCCCTGCTGACCCACCGACTGGAGAAGAGAGGCAAGAGGACTCAGATAATCTAAAGAACAGCACCAGAGCCGGGTCAACTGCAGTTAACATTCCTGTTACCGTCACTGCCCCACCAGGAGAAACCACCATCATCCCCAGTCAGTAGTCTGTCATGTTTACATATATATATTCGTCGCTGTCCAATGAAAAACATGTATCTCCATTTTTGTTGATTTTGAGTTTTCTACATCATAAAAACCTGCCAATGGTTGTTTACATAGTGTGAAAATTTTAATGATGAAAGGACCAATAGAAATGCTTCAAAATAGCTTGGAAAAAAAAATGGTTCCATTGACTTATATTGACTTATATTGAAAGTAAAGTAGGTTATATATTGACTTATATTGAAAGTAAAGTAGGTTATATATTGACTTATATTGAAAGTAAAGTAGGTTATATATTGACTTGTATTGAAAGTAAAGTAAGTTATATATTGACTTATATTGAAAGTAAAGTAAGTTATGTATTGACTTATATTGACTTATATTGAAAGTAAAGTAGGTTATATATTGACTTATATTGAAAGTAAAGTAGGTTATATATTGACTTATATTGAAAGTAAAGTAAGTTATATATTGACTTATATTGAAAGTAAAGTAGGTTATATATTGACTTATATTGAAAGTAAAGTAAGTTATATATTGACTTATATTGACTTATATTGAAAGTAAAGTAGGTTATATATTGACTTATATTGAAAGTAAAGTAGGTTATATATTGACTTGTATTGAAAGTAAAGTAAGTTATATATTGACTTATATTGAAAGTAAAGTAAGTTATGTATTGACTTATATTGACTTATATTGAAAGTAAAGTAGGTTATATATTGACTTATATTGAAAGTAAAGTAGGTTATATATTGACTTATATTGAAAGTAAAGTAAGTTATATATTGACTTATATTGAAAGTAAAGTAGGTTATATATTGACTTATATTGAAAGTAAAGTAAGTTATATATTGACTTATATTGACTTATATTGAAAGTAAAGTAGGTTATATATTGACTTATATTGACTTATACTGAAAGTAAAGTAGGTTATATATTGACTTATATTGACTTATATTAAAGGTAAAATAGGTTATATATTGACTTAAATTGAAAGTAAAGTAGGTTATATATTGACTTATATTGACTTATTTTGAAAGTAAAGTAAGTTATATATTGACTTATATTGAAAGTAAAGTAGGTTATATATTGACTTATATTGAAAGTAAAGTAAGTTATATATTGACTTATATTGACTTATATTGACTTATATTGAAAGTAAAGTAGGTTATATATTGACTTATATTGACTTATATTGAAAGTAAAGTAAGTTATATATTGACTTATATTGACTTATATTGACTTATATTGAAAGTAAAGTAGGTTATATATTGACTTATATTGACTTATATTGAAAGTAAAGTAGGTTATATATTGACTTATATTGACTTATATTAAAGGTAAAATAGGTTATATATTGACTTAAATTGAAAGTAAAGTAGGTTATATATTGACTTATATTGACTTATTTTGAAAGTAAAGTAAGTTATATATTGACTTATATTGAAAGTAAAGTAGGTTATATATTGACTTATATTGAAAGTAAAGTAAGTTATATATTGACTTATATTGACTTATATTGACTTATATTGAAAGTAAAGTAGGTTATATATTGACTTATATTGACTTATATTGAAAGTAAAGTAGGTTATATATTGACTTATATTGACTTATATTAAAAGTAAAGTAGGTTATATATTGACTTAAATTGACAGTAAAGTAGGTTATATATTGATTTATATTCACTTATAAGGAAAGTAGGTTATATATTGACTTATAATGAAAGGAAAGTAGGTTATATATTGACTTATATTGAAAGAAAAATAGGTTATATATTGACCTAAATTGACTTATAAGGAAAGTAAAGTAGGTTATATATTGACTGATATTGAAAGTAACGTAGGTTATATATTGACTTATATTGACTTATATTGAAAGTAACGTAGGTTATATATTGACTTATATTGACTTATATTGAAAGTAACTTAGGTTATATATTGGCTTGTATTGAAAGTGAAGAAGGTTTTTGTTCTCTCCTGTAAAGTTGCAATTTTTCTTTAAATATAAAAGTTGACAATATGTTCTTTGAATCGTTGCCTTCATTTGATTATATGGATCTGTATAAGGAACAGCATTACTGTAAAGGTGTAGCCTACGAATTGTTCATGTAGTTCATGTAATTCTCTTGTTTTTACTTGGCTGAATGTTAATGTTCTCCGTTTGTGTTCTTGGTAGTGAATAACATTGATGGTGAGAGTCTGCTCCTGAATGAAGAGAAGAAAGATTTGGATGAGTTGAATCAGCTTGCCCCCAAACACATCTTACCCTACAGCTCCATGTTCGTGTTTGGTCAGTCTAACCCGTGAGTATGACTCTTAAATACCATCTACAGCCGCCCCCACCCCCTGTACAGGTGTGGAAATAAGCCTAAATATGTAACACCTTGAGGCAGGGATGTGAAGCGGACCTCCTGGAAGCTTTAAGCAGAACGCAGTCAATCGTTTTCTCCTGCTCTGACGCGCCTCAGCCATATCATCAGCTAATTATCAAGTCCTTTCAAGCGTGGAATAAAGTGTAAACGTGTAAAGAAAACTGGAATTTGACACCTTTGATGCAATGGGAGGGAGGAAGTTCGACACGTCCTTTTTTCTGAATTGTTGCGCAATATTAGATTAATTGATGCAGCAAATTGAAAAATTAGGGCCAAAACTAAAGCTGAAATTCTAGACATGCTGGACCCCTTTCATATTTACAGCTTGCTTCTTTCATCAGCTTCCTAAGCAGGTAATTACATTTCCAGTATAAGCATAACAAATACCACAGTCAGTGGGGCTGTAGAACGCGGCAGATGTGGCAGCGTCATTAAAACAGTGTATTTGTGAAGATAAACAATAATGGCTCTGAGCGGCTCGCCAACAAGCTGGCACATCATTAATATTGTACAGAAAATTATGAGTAGCACTTTTCATGTAACGTAAATGTACGCTGGGGGCGTCGGCCGGCCTGGGCCACTGGGGCTATAGCCATAAAAAATGTTTTAACCAGCCCTGAAGCTTATTATAATAACCCATATTTCACTCCAGCTCATGTGTACATAATTCTCTAGTCATTCATTGTTTCATTTCATGGGCGTGTTCACAACTTCTTAAACTTAAGTGCTATTCCAAACACACTTACAGACTATTAAACTGCAAAGGAGAGAGAGAGAGAGAGAGAGAGAGAGAGAGAGAGAGAGAGAGAGAGAGAGAGAGCATTAGAGACTGAGAGTGCAAGAGAGAAAATTAATGCTTGAAATTTTTGTATATAGGGCAAATCTATCACATAAAACATGTGCCTGATTTTGTACATGCAAATTTGTCTCAATGCATAAATTTTCTGGACCCCTTTGGGTGTCTGTTTGCTCATCAGCCATCTTTGCGATGTCACTGTCCAAAGAAAAACATGTATCTACATTATTGTTGAATTTAATTCATTTTATATAATTTGAACACAACAGATTTTTTTTTTTATATTTCATGAAAGTTTCATGATTGGACCAATATAAATGCTCCTAAATCACCTGGAATACATACCAGTTAACATACACTACCAGTTAACATACACTACCAGTTAACATGCACTACCAGTCAACATACACTACCAGTCAAACGTTTTAGTACACTACCAGTTAACATACACTACCAGTTAACATACACTACCAGTTAACATGCACTACCAGTCAACATACACTACCAGTCAAACGTTTTAGTACACTACCAGTTAACATACACTACCAGTTAAAATACACTACCGGTCAAGCGTTTTAGTACACTACCAGCCAAACGTTTTATAACACTACCAGCCAAACGTTTTAGTACACTACCAGTCAAACAATTTAGAACATTACCAGTCAAACGTTTTAGTACACTACCAGTCAAACGTTTTAGTACACTACCAGTCAAATGTTTTAGATCACTACCAGTCAAACGTTTTAGTACACTACCAGTCAAATGTTTTAGATACACTACCAGCCAAACATTTTAGTACACTACCAGTCAAACATTTTAGTACACTACCAGCCAAACGTTTTAGTACACTACCAGTCAAACGTTTTAGATACACTACCAGCCAAACATTTTAGTACACTACCAGCCAAACGTTTTAGATACACTACCAGCCACACATTTTAGTACACTACCAGCCAAACGTTTTAGACACACTACCAGTCAAACGTTTTAGATACACTACCAGTCAAACGTTTTAGTGCACTACCAGCCAAACATTTTAGTACACTACCAACCAAACGTTTTAGATACACTACCAGCCAAACGTTTTAGTACACTAACAGTTTTAGATCACTACCAGTCAACAGTTTTAGAACTGTTTTAAAACTTTTGACTGGTAGTGTACATTAAAGCATTTTTGGTCTTGCCTGAAAAGTTAATATTTTGGAGATCCTTGTTTTTCTTTGGACAGCCAAGATATTTGAATTAATTATTTACAGTTCTCATTTAATACCTGCTTTGACTGCTCAGTACTTCATTAAGCTAAGTCAAGATTGCTGCTGAAGGAACTGAACACATTCATACAATGTCTGGGGCGTCCAGGAGAAATCTGGAACTAAACATTGTCCTTCAAACTTGAGCTCAAGATATGATCTACTTCTTTCATAATAAGATATGTATGCTACTTTGTATTGTATGTATGTTTATTTACATCTGTTCTAATGATATCTGGTATATCTGATATCTGGTGCAAATACACTTATTGATAAGATAAAGGTTTTTAAATGCTGAGCTTAGATGTCTTTTGAGACTTTTGTACAGCAGTGTATAAAGTATAGATACATTGTTTCTTTAAGAGGAGATGTGTAGAACAGCTGGTAATTAAAAGCGTAAATAGTAGTGTTTACATTAGAGGTCCGCTCAGACCTGATTACTACGCCTCCACCCTCATCCATACTTTACTATTACGTTCGCCCGTGCCTGTGAAGTCTAGTGTTTATTCTTTTCTGCACCCACCCACTTCTACCACACGTCATGCCTACCTGCTCCGGCCTACTTTGGGCTATGGTTCTTCACACCATCATGTAATTGAGAATACCCACGCAACACAGTGGAACAGCCTCCAGACCCATCACACCTCCACACACCCAGCTTTAAAAACAAAAAAAGAATGTTGAAAAATGGAATAAATATTTTATGTTAAAAAACTCATGCTCATACAACGAGTTTCAAAATGCAGCTTGGCCTTGCTTCCCTACTTCTTATCTGTATCCATATTTTATATAAATATTAACATCTCTAACTCAGCCTGAACTGAATTAAAGCCTAAATAGACAACTGTTGTAAGGCCTGACGCAGGTTGCAGTTATTTATTTACAGTTAAAGCTTCAGTCCTGCTCCACAGAGAGGTTCAGGAAGTCTATTGACCCACAGGCCATCAGACTGTTTAGCTAATCCCAGCACAGTAAACAATAATCCTGTAACACTGTTATACTCCAGACCCCTATATCAGTTGTCAGACACTACTATACTCTGAACCTCTGTATCATTATGTATTTATTTCAGATTTATGTGTATTACTGTATATTATATATAACTATACTATTAGCTATATATACACTACCACTCAAAAGTTTGGGATCACAGTGAAATGTTCTTGTTTTCAATGGAGTATCTTCCTTCCTTAACACAACAATGGACTGATGGGTCTCTAAAGAAAGTTGTTTCTTTCTGGCCATTTTGAGTCGGTCAGCAACCCATCAACTGCTGATGCTTCAGATACTAAACTAACCTAGAATGTTGTTCTCCCTTTTATACTCACTTATTAGTAGAATGTTTTTCAGCTGTGCATCACAATTGAGCAAGAGTGTCCTAACAACCAATTAGCCCAACAACATCCTTAACTTGGATTGGCGGCCGTACCAGGAGATTTAGACAGAGGACTGAGAATTGCTGATAATAGGACTATATGCAAAATACGCCTCTATACAAAAATAGGCTTTAATACAAACATTTTTATTCTTTAAAAATGATCTGATACACTTACATTAATTGTGAAATGGACAATATTGTTTGTGAATTGCATGAAAATTGCATAAATTGCAATCAGTACGGGTAAGCAATAAGTGATAATTACAATGATTGCACAAGCCTCTAGACCCCACAAGTCTAGTTAACTTCTGCAACTGACATGTTGAAGCTAATGTATTGACCATTGCTCACATCTGACTACAAACCTGCCACTCAACCCTGTTCTCCTTAATTCAACAAGTTCAATTTGTTCATCACCATGTATGACTAAATTCTTAGAATCGTAAAGATTCACCAAGTACAATTTCTAGTTCTTTTGCATATATTAACTGCAGATGTCAATAGCTCCACCAGGACAGCACAACAAGTCCCAGACTTGTGACTGCATGACTCATTGGAACACAACTGCTTAAATTCTGCTGTTGCAGTGCAAAATTCCATCGTCGCAATAAGAACCATGCATTTCCTCTAAATAACCCTCTACTGTACAGTCACCTGAACTCCTGTTGAACATATTCTGTGCTCAGGTGAGGTAGATTTGTTTAAAGTTAAAGTAATGAAGCACATAACCAGGTGCTTTAAAGCTGACTGCGCCATCAGTTCTAGAAACCAAAGGACGTGGCAACTTGGAAATGTGTAAAGGGGCCCCAACTTCCCATTGGAATGATTTGTAAAGTCAACCATTAAACTTCTTCCATGTAAATCTTGGTGACTGCGGTGTCTCCTTGTTCTATGAAATAAGCTTGGACCTGGACTGTAACTGTATTGGCTGTATTGTGCTTCTGCAAGTGTGTGCTGTGTGCTTGTCTGCAGTGTACGAAGGCTCTGTCACTACGTGGTGAACCTGCGCTACTTTGAGATGTGCATTCTCATGGTCATCACCATGAGCAGCATCGCTCTGGCTGCTGAAGACCCTGTGCAGGCTAACGCCCCCCGGAATAATGTAAGAACACACGACACTCGATTGCACATACATATGGACGTTAGAGGTTGGTTCGTTCTGTCATTGTGCTAGATTCGCACAGCTTTTTGAAGACGAGTGAATCGAGACATGTGGACTTTTCACATCTGAAGGCCGAGAACAAGAACAAGGCTAGGCTTGAAATCTTTGCCTTTTACATAATGAATATTCCTCCAGGGCACCAGTGTGGCAGCCTGTCTGAGCTGTCACACAGAGCTCTGTCAGATCTCCTTTGCTTGGCCTGGATGCCAGAGAGTCCTTTGGGAAGGAGTAAGAGCGTGCTTGGCCAGCAACTAGCCTCTTGCTAACACGGTGACTGTGCCAAGCCACCAAAAGAGAGAAAGGATAATTAAAGACAAATTAGAAAGACGTGGGTGCAAACATGTCTTTTCAATCTGTCTGAATAGAGGACTCTCCTTATTTACCATTGATTGGACCATTCGTAAAGCCTGATCAGCCTTGATCAGTCAGATTTATCTCAAGACTCTCTGTGATGAGCACTGCTCTGGGAATATCTGTTTAAATGGCTTTTCTTGGCTTTTTTAAACTTGTACTCAACTAGTTGCAAGTCGGGAGTTGCCTGGAACAGCATTTCTGAAGCACAAAGCAATTCAGTAGGAATCAGGGTAGTAGCACATGCATTAGATTGTTACATTATGTAACAAGATTAGTAGATAGCGGTAGTGTTTTCTTGTATTGTGTTGTTGTGGATATATTAAATCATCGTGCATTATTATTTTGCCTGCATTTGCATGTCAATAAAGAAGAATATAAAAAAGCTAGATGTATGGTTCATAATACAGCAGGCAAACAAGGAAAAACAAACTATCATAAGCATCTATTGAACAGCCGTCCTGGTAGCTGGCCAGAAAATAAACATACATGCAATCGTACATTCCTCTGTATGAGGCAATGAGGAAAAGATGCAAGGATAAGATGCTAGAACTGAGGAGTCCACTCCAAACCTGTCCAATTATACGTCCTTCATTCAATTATCACATATAATAAACACATAATGAAGAAACCTTCTTAACGGTCAATGTAAGTTAATGTAAAGAGGTTTTATTCGAAGGAATTTTGGAGCATTCCTATTGGTCCATTCATAATGAAACTTTTACATGATATAATGGACAAAATGGGCACAAATACATGCCTTTGCTTTGGGCAGAGACAATGGGTGTGTCTCAAAACCTAGTGAGTGTCTAAATAGGCTGTCTAGGTAGGCAGCTGTTTAAGTAGCAGCGTTCTCTCCTCATCTCTCCTCAAAAAACAGATTACTGAGACGCTCTAGTTAGAGAGAGACTGCGTCACGGCTTGTTCCCACCCACTGCAGCACGTGATGGGTGGTTTAGCTGGTTGCTAAGCTACCGGCCAGCATGCAAAACAATAGCCTGAGGCTTAAAAATACGCTAGCATAAATGCTAATGGCTCGAGTACAAGACTGCTAAATGGTGAAGGACTCGTTACAGAGTTGATAATAAAATACTGTTTTGTGTGATTATATGACCAGAAACACATTAAAACACCAGAGAATCAAAATAACTCACATTTTAAAACCACTTCACTGCTCGTAGATTTGCCTGCGTTGCATCATGGGATTGCCTTAGCAGCTGAGGAAGTGTTTACTGCTTTCTTAAAATCAGGTCTAAATAAGGTTCCTCAGTAGACAGCATGTTTAAGATATCTAAGAATTGGGACAGCCTACATGTTGGGAGCGCATACTATGGCGTAAAATGCTGCCTATGTAGACCCTCACTAGGTTTTGAGACACACACAATATATCCCATTACTAACATTCAGATAGCACAAGTTTCATTAACTTTCATCATCCTCTGGCAGGACCATCCTATTAACTGCAATCATCTAATGACTACACACAGTGGAGGCAGAGAAACTGTAGCACACATCTAGATCACACTCTGGCGATGCAACTTCTGCGTAGGATGTGTGTGTGTTTCCTCCCTCTGGCCTTGATTCCTCTAAACGCAGTTAAAGAATTGAA
The DNA here is from genome assembly GCA_021613375.1 of Megaleporinus macrocephalus. NCBI lineage: Eukaryota > Metazoa > Chordata > Actinopteri > Characiformes > Anostomidae > Megaleporinus > Megaleporinus macrocephalus. The sequence goes on from CM038717.1 coordinate 13,692,464, forward strand.
AACACTGTGTGTTAGTTTGTTAGTTTTCATATCAGAGGCTGGAGAGGGTAGAGCCGAAGAACCAATGGGCAGCAATTTGAAATAAAAAGTCCACCAATTACTTTCCTGTCTGTCATGTGAAAACAAAATATAACATGTGACCTGATCATATAGTATATGATCAAATTGTTTGTTGTTTTTTCATTAAACTTGATTCACTTAAAACGTGATCGCATGTTGTACAGTGTAATGCCAGCCTGACTGTACTGTTAACACTGTTGTTGTTGTTGTTTCTCCAGGTGCTGAAATACTTAGATTACGTCTTCACTGGTGTTTTCACATTTGAAATGGTGATAAAGGTACGTTTTTTTGGTGTCAAGGGTTTAGACAAGTCTGGTGCTTGCAGATGTATGAACGATGTATGAATTGAGAACGAGAATACATAGGGAGACACAAGATCAACAAACAACAGGAACACTCCAAAAGGGAGGTCACAAAACAGTCCAAAGTCAAAACTGGAAGAAACTAACCAGAGGAAACAGTACCAGAGTGCGCAAACGAGAAGAGTAAACCAGTACACGAGAATATAGAGAATGATCAAAATACGTTTTATATGTACAGCAATAAGTTGCAAAGGGGAACACAAAACACTGGGTTTAAATATCTTCAGAATGACTAGAAAATAGAATTCTAGAATTCAGGTGACGAGGAACAAGGAAATGAAAGTCTATTGGTTTCAATATTTCCTTACACCCCTACCAGTAAAGATACTCAAGGATATGAAAGATGATTGGTCAGGATCAAATGTGTAGGGTTGGCTCTCTCCCAACTAAGTGCTTATGGTGCTGTGATTGCCCAATCTGACAAGTCTATTGGTCATGTGATCTCCTACTGGTTCATGGGAAATGGAGTTCATCTAGGGACTCCAGAGAACCAGCAGGTGACACCGAACACGGCCATAGACATGACATTTGGTTGTTATCCTAAGAAAATCTTTACTTGATCTAAAACATGTATTTAAAATATAAAAACTTATAACGTCTCAGTGACCTATAAGGAAAAAAAAACCTGAAATGAATGAAAGTGTGAAGTATTTAAGGGGAAGCAGTTAGCATGTTTTGTTTATTTGAGTCTGCCATTGGTTGGGAACTGCTACGTATTCAAAACTCAAAAGCATGATAGGTAATTAGCTGAGTTGGCCACTTTAGCTTTGTACTTTTATTTAATTTAAAGCTATATTTGGTGAGGTTTGAGAAGCTCACTGGTCTAAATATAATTTCACACAACAAGCAGAAGAACATTTTGTAATGTTGGTTGTAGTTCTTCCCCCTTTTATCCCTGAAAGGATGAATACAATGATTGCAAACATTTAATGAGAACTCATTGAGAACTTGTATGAAAAACTGCATGTAGGTGAATTAGACCGGGATCTGACTACACAAATTCAGACAGATTTTGACACAGTTTTGACGAATGTTCGCGGTCTGGCCTGAATATCCACGGCCAGAAGAATGATAAATGGGCTATTTAATGTGAGATAATTAAGGAATAGCAATGTAGCATCTAAGATACCCCACGATCCGAATAAATAGTCTAGAACGTTCAATTTTTTTGTGTTTTTTTGAACTGATCATGTCGGGTGGAATAACAAGCCACAGATCACAATTATCACCAACATAATAGCACTACAACAACGGCTAATGTCTGACCACAGCAGCCGTAAAATAGTAACTCACTACAACCACAGTTTAAACCTCTTCTGTGAATGTGAAACTGTTCTTGTCATGTTTCCACACTCTTTACCTCTAGTTCTCTTTGAAGGATAAACAGCCCATACTGTCTTCTTTCAGACACCCAGGAACGGCTCATAGCATCATACTTACAGACCCTCTGTAACCATGACAGTTCTTAAGCCCTCCTCCTTGAAAACCTATGGGACTGCGTATCAGCAAGAACCTGGTGATATGATATGTATCATGATACAGGGCTAACAATTCAATATATTGTAATATTTTAGGAAAAGGTTATGTTTTCTAATCCTCACGTTATCTAACAGCACTGCATTACAACACTGCAACCTAGTGGTCAGACTTTAAAAGGAACCCTGTCTGATGCCAAGGTTTACTTTAAACTGCAAGTTAAACATCAACACTGAGAGAATTAACTTGAGAATCAATACATGATGTCACTTAATACTGCAATACTCCACAGCATCAATATTTCTTTACACCCCTACCTATAAAGATACTTGAGGATATGAAAGATGATTGGTCGGGATCAAATGTGTAGGGTTGCCTGCCTCACAACTGCTTATGTGCTTATGGTACTGTGATTGCCCAATCTGACATAGTGAACATTGTGATTCCAGCATTATCTAGTATTGCCATCATCATGCTGATTTTGCATTTTAGACCTGAACATGGAGTCAAACTTCATTCTTGAGTCTGTCCATGTGACATGATAATGTAATGTAAAGATGCATAACGTGGTTTGAAAAGCTCCAGTGAAACATTTGATTGTGGACAGTTCATAATAGTTCAATTTAAAGCATATGAAATGCATTTCACCCTCCAAAGAACTAGATGGCAGAATCATAAGTCTCACTGCTCCAATGTAACAAAATCCATTCTCCTGGATTCTATTGTACTCTTGAGTGCCGAGGCTTAGAATCTAGGATGACTGGCAATACTAAGAATGCAGAGAATGTCTCTGGTATATCTGTTCAAAGTTTCTACACAAAAAGGTCAAATCAGGTAAAATAAAATATCTGTGTGTCAAACAGACTCTAATGAACATGATTTGATATATTAAACTTCTTTTCTCTTATTTTAGATGTTTTTATGGCTCAGAAACCAACTGTTCACATATGTGGACATCATGCAACAAAGGCTATGAATAAAAATGTATATGTTTTATATGTTATAGTTTTTTATATGTTTTGTAGCAGTATAAAAGTAATACATTTATATACATTTATAGTTGCATGACATCTGTGTCCAATATCAAGTTTCCCTCTGTTTAGGCTGTTTTGAGGGATTTCACAGCAAGAAATACTGTAACAAACATGTTTTGCTACCGCCAGCCGCCTATATAGAGGATTTGCAGCAAAATTCCAGCCTGAACAGATTTATTAATGTTTCTATTAATTGTGCTTTCATTTTATTATTAATTTCATGCTTTTAACAAAACCAAAATTATTTTATTTTATTTTATAAAAAGAGGAGGAAGCCTCACAAATGTTCTAATATTTTGCATTTTTCATTTAAAAGTTACAAAAAAGAACCTTAAAGTTCAGCATTGTTTGTATAAAATGTTAGTTTTACAATATAACACATTTAAAAGTTCAAGAAAGATTTGAGCAAAAATAAGCATTATTGGAATCACTTTAAATGTTTTTAAAAATCGTATGTTTTTTACTCCTCTAATGCATAATCCACATATGTGGACAGTTCAATAACTTGTTAATAAAACTGATTTTTATGTCAAATAAAATTCCATAGGATTATTTATGCAGATCTGTGCACGAAAAAAACATTTTTTAAAAATCGGAATAAAATTTTTAATAATTTATGCATGAAAGAGTTAAAAGTTTTATTTTAGGCAGTAAGGGTAAACTCGCAGCGGCGACTTCTTTCAAACTGAACAAAACATTTTTACGCAGTGCAGCTCTAATTGATTCTCAGTTTATTCCCGCTGTAATTGTAATTTCATTTATTTCCATACTAACTAGTCATCATTGTAAACATTTAATATGATATGTACAAATATTATGCTACATTTTTGGGGTCTTGATGGTCCTTGAGCCTGCTTTCCATTTGCGCTTCCTTAGATGATTGACCTGGGGCTGCTGCTCCATCCTGGCTCCTACTTCAGGGACCTGTGGAATATTCTGGACTTCATCGTGGTCACGGGCGCCCTGGTGGCTTTCGCCTGCTCGTAAGTACGCCGTTCCTTTCCAGACTTGTCAGGGCAGTGGCGAGGAGGAAGCAACTCCACACTGTCAGCTCGGATCCAAGCGAAGCAGTGGAGTGAGAATGACGAGAATGAGACTTGACCGCCGTCTCTCCAGCGTTTTCAGTGGAAGACGCAGCAGGGCGTGGACTGTGCATATATGCTATTTCCTGCGGAAGGAAAGTGTGTTAAATGTGTTTCTCCTTTTTGACTCATGAGGGGATTATACCCAGCGTTCTCACCTGCGCTGCCTCCGCTGGTTTACTGTCATATCTTTCCCTGCCTCCCTCCGGAGAGCGGAGCCAAACTTAGCAGCACTTATGAAGCTCAGCCTCCACCTGAGACACATTCATTCCCTCTAGTTTAGCTTTAATTCTCACAGCAACTTTATAGCCAGTGGTTATTTACTGAAATGAGTTTCAGATAGCTCCCACAGTGCGCACACACATATACACACACTTACACTCGCACACAGACAAACACAGCTTTAATGGAGTGCATGCGATTTGTTTAATGAGAACTAGGTCTGGTTTAAATGTGGCTCAATCCTCTTAGTGCTGCGCAGACGCTCGTGCTGTTTCCGCCCTATGGCTGCTGAATGAAAAAGCTCATTAGAGAGCTTTAAAGTAGCTGCTTATCCAAAACATCAAACATACATATACATTTGTCCCCTTAAGCAAAATATAGCTAATCAGCCGAGACATGTTTGAACGTGTTATTTATGAATGAGAAATTAGAAGCTTTAGGACTGTCGTACATCTGGATAAAAACAATATAACCAAAGCTAAAGTAGACTAGCTGTCTGTATATCTAACAAGCAGGACTCGACTGCTGTAAACATTTTGTGGCCGATGCCAGTTAACAGGGGGTAAAATTGAAATAAGTTACGTTATCAGCCAGTAAAATATGATAATTAAGTTATATATTTTAATTAGAGATGGAAGGATCGATCGGCTATGTATCGGTATCGGCCGATTTTTAATCAAAATATGCGATCGGCCGATATTTCTCCAATTTAGCCGATCCTGAGAGCCGATCAATGTCGTTAAACAAATGAACCTAATTTCTGTTTTTCCAGCTAGCGTACGGCCAGGTCCCTGCAATTCCTATCTGAACCGCTAGGTCGAAACATATACACTTTCATTTTGGACAGCTTCGCGAGAACAGTTTGCGTTTGCGTTGCGTCCGTCTGGCAGCTTGTTGTCGTATGTGACACAGACTCAACCAGGATATTTTGTAAAATTAGAAAAATCATTGTGTCTCGTTGGGGAACCAAGACAAAGACCTTTAACACTACTAATCTTATAAAATTCTTCCCTGACCGGGAATTGAACGCAGGCTGCGATGGTGAGAGCGCTGAATCCTAGCCACTAGACCACCAAGGAAAAATACGGAATTCAGACATCCAATGTGTCTTGGCTGACTACAATAGGGAAAGCTGAATTATGGCTTGAAGGCTGGAAAACACTAAACGACAGTAAATCTTTAGATATGAATTCTGTTTCTCTCTGGAACTGTAAGTCTCTCAGAGATCTTGATGTAGGTGTTCAGTGTGCTTTTTTATGGATGAAACCTCATGCATAGGGTGAGGAAAGTGATATCCCTCACCTACTTTTCCTGTCTTCCTCTAAAAGCAGAACACCGCTGCTGTGCTGGAACTCTTTCTGTTCTTTTTTTTTGATTTTGTTAAATAGTAAGCACATGTGTCCTTTCCTCTTGGCTTTGGTGACTCTGTCTTTCTGTCTCTCTCTCTCTGCTTTCTCCATTTCTCTCTCTTTACTGTGCCTCTGGCTTCCTCTTTCTTCTTGTTTGTACTGCTTTCAGGAGCTTCATGGGGTATGCATTTGTTACTGCCTGCTTCTTTCTTCTTTGTACCTCTATTTGTTGATTCTGTGTTGTTTGTGTATGTATATGTGTGTGTGTTGTTTGTTTGTGTGTGTGTGTGTGTGTATGTATGTCTGTGTGTGCGTTTGAGGTTTTCTTCCTAAAGTCTGTGAGAACCACAAGCTGGATGGCAGCATGTTGTTTCTCCATGTCGTTGTTTATTGCACGTGGAAGCGAAGATGGATGTTTTCTCGGAACATTCACACGACAGTTCATTCCCAGATTTCCATTCGTTATCATTGTCCATTAGTCCTAGCACTGAATAAGGGCTGCACAGTATATTGTTTGTTTATTTTTACAGCGATACTAGACTATGCTGTGTAGGCTTGTGGGATCAGCATGGCAGGTTTTGTAGAAAATAAATAAATAATGCTTTTCAGTTTGTAGGCTAACCCTGTTCTCACTATGGTCTATATTTTCCTTATTTGGATATTTAGGACAATAACATGTGTTTTCATGTTTGAGTTGAAAATTCATTTTGCACTTGAAAGGCTGCAACATGGTTTATGCAGCACGACCACAGTTTGATTAGCAAATAATGCTTTTGTTGACAGCTGGTTCAAGCCTAGTGTGGTGTATGTATCAGCTGATGGACATGCTCGTATTGTTGATTGTGCTGTAGTTAGCTCTTATTATCAAATATTATGATATTTGTTGTGACAATAACCGATAAACATAACATGACAGATAGCGGCGGACGTCATGGTATTATATGTCACATACTATAGCATCTTCTATGACCTGATGAGGTCAGTTTTATGAAGCTGGATTCAAATGAAGTTTGACCCACAGATTATTTTTTAATGGATTGTTTAGATTGATTAATGTAACTGTGAGATAATCTATCAATTAATTAGCAATTACGTCATAGCAGTGGACAGTATGCCCCACAATGTATATCATAGTCTAATTACAATCTATGCCAGTTTAAAAAAAAAAAAAAAAAAATATATATATATATATATATATATATATATATATATATATATATATATATATATATATATATAATATATATATATATATATATATATATATATATATATATATATATAAGATAATATATATTATCTGGGATTATTTTTCAACAACCAAAGTAAATCTGAAGATGTAGCTGCTTCACTATTTAAGGTGAAACAAGGAATTTGATTAAGGAGCCAACTTCAGCTCACGTCCTACACTCTTTCAGGCTTCACCAGCTGGTCCATGCCAAGGAGACCACTTTGTTGTCTGATGTGGCTCACCAGCTCAGGTGGCCCTTCAGCCATGCTCATTTGTCTGGTGTCCATGTAAGTCTAAGGTTAACCCCAAAAGACTGGCGACTCCTTCATACCAGCTGCCTCGAGAACAAAGTAGATGACTTCAGATGTGATGGATTACGCACTCGTTTTTATTTGAACCATGTCTAAAACATTGCTGGCTTAGCCACTCAGCTAGCATTATGCTCGCATGGTTTGCCAGTTTTGTATGTTGCATTATCTTCACTTAACATATTCGTAACAAACTGGAATACTGGTTCAGCTGAACTCATACCTGAGGAAGAGTTTCTACTGGTATTGTAGAATAACTAATATTAATAAACAACCAAGCAGCAAACCTAAACCAAATACCAAATCCTGTACAGTGTGAGGAGCAGCCTGACCAATCACAGGAGCTTCACTGGTGCGTTAATCATGTGGATGTTTTGAGAAATTGTACATTCAAGTTTGATCAAAATGATACGGCAATGAATAAATACTGCCAATCATATCTCTGTTGCTGTGTGAGACAATAGAAATGCAACATGATATTTGTTTTATATAGAGCAGCCCTGCTGTGAATTGAAGGGATTAGATTATTATATACAGCATTCTGTTAACTTTTCATCATTTGGTTATTGTTATATTTTGCCTTTGCATTTGTTGGAAAGTCGCATGCAAGTGATACATTTGTGTGTGCGAGTGTGTGTGTTTGTTTGTGTTTGTATGTGTGTGTGTAATTCTCCTCTCCTCTGTGTCAGTATATCATTGTGATTAACCTGATTTGATAGAACAGAATATTTATTTTTTTCATTTTGCCTTTAAGTGAGTTTGATAATTGCCCTACTGTTGCTATTCTCTTTGCTTTGTAATGTTTGTAATGTCATTTTTATTAATGTTGTGTTACTATTTATTATTATTGCCACTCTTCTACTGGAGTTATATGTCGTTGCTGTATTACTTCTGTTTTCTTTACGTTCTTTCTACAGCTACGTCTGCTTCTGATGCTTTTTCTCTGTCTGTCAAGCTGCTTACGCCAGTGTATTTCTGTATTTGTCTGTGTCCTGTATCTGCATGTTTCTATCATTTGCTTTCCCTCATCAGATCTCAGCAAAGTGTGACCAGGTGGGGACAGTCTTATCTCTATAGTTTCCCTGCACCCCATGACCTTTCCACACATGCTACCACCTCAACCCCATTCCCCATCCCACTTAGAGGACGACGAATCCCTGTAACCCAGTCAGAAACCCTCCCTCTGGCCCTCTAAAGCTTCAGACGTACTCTCCAGTACGAGTCGTGCCATGATACTATTACTGTCATTGCCTCTAAAGGAAACACCATCACTTCTTCTCAATATTTAAGTTAACCGGTGCTGTTTATGAGAGAATGTCTCAAATACCCAAATACCGTTCTCAGTGATGTTCTGATGTTTTTGGAAAATGACGGTGGTGAATAAAAGAGGTTTTGGGTTTTAGATATTATTATTTTTTAAATGTGTGTTTCAATACCATGCAACTGTTTTGCGGTATAGTTTCTTTATTAGAGATGCAGGTTATTTGCTGGTAAAGTGATCATCAATCAGCCAATTTCTTTTTATTTTGGCCTGTGTCGCAGATTTATAACGTAAATGTGAGCCAGATTAATAAGTGTGCCGCATTTTAATACTAATGTTAAACATTGCCATATATTTGATGGCATTTGGAACTATTATAAAGTGTTATTTTCATTAGATCATTGGATTCATTTACAAAACAAAACGAAGCAGCTATAAAATAGTCTATCGTCCAATTTAGCTGTAAAAACTCTGAATTGACGACTGAGGTTAGTTCTCCTCTAATTCATTGTTATTTTTTAAACATTGTACTGACCTTGCTCACGGCCTAGTCAGACTCCCATAGCGCAGTAAGAAGTGACGTTGCTCGCGGCCTAGTCAGACTCCCATAGCGCAGTAAGAAGTGACGTTGCTCGCGGCCTAGTCAGACTCCCATAGCGCAGTAAGAAGTTACCTTGCTCACGGCCTAGTCAGACTCCCATAGGGCAGTAAGAAGTGACCTTACTCACGGCCTAGTCAGACTCCCATAGGGCAGTAAGAAGTGACCTTACTCACGGCCTAGTCAGACTCCCATAGGGCAGTAAGAAGTGACCTTGCTCACGGCCTAGTCAGACTCCCATAGGGCAGTAAGAAGTTACCTTGCTCACGGCCTAGTCAGACTCCCATAGCGCAGTAAGAAGTGACGTTGCTCACGGCCTAGTCAGACTCCCATAGCGCAGTAAGAAGTGACCTTGCTCACGGCCTAGTCAGACTTCCATAGCGCAGTAAGAAGTTACCTTGCTCACGGCCTAGTCAGACTCCCATAGGGCAGTAAGAAGTGACCTTACTCACGGCCTAGTCAGACTCCCATAGGGCAGTAAGAAGTGACCTTGCTCACGGCCTAGTCAGACTCCCATAGGGCAGTAAGAAGTGACCTTACTCACGGCCTAGTCAGACTCCCATAGGGCAGTAAGAAGCTACCTTGCTCACGGCCTAGTCAGACTCCCATAGGGCAGTAAGAAGTTACCTTGCTCACGGCCTAAGCAGACTCCCATAGCGCAGTAAGAAGTTACCTTGCTCACGGCCTAGTCAGACTCCCATAGGGTAGTAAGAAGTTACCTTGCTCACGGCCTAGTCAGACTCCCATAGGGCAGTAAGAAGTTACCTTGCTCACGGCCTAGTCAGACTCCCATAGCGCAGTAAGAAGTTACCTTGCTCACGGCCTAGTCAGACTCCCATAGGGCAGTAAGAAGTTACCTTGCTCACGGCCTAGTCAGACTCCCATAGGGCAGTAAGAAGTTACCTTGCTCACGGCCTAGTCAGACTCCCATAGCGCAGTAAGAAGTGACCTTGCTCACGGCCTAGTCAGACTCCCATAGGGCAGTAAGAAGTTACCTTGCTCACGGCCTAGTCAGACTCCCATAGCGCAGTAAGAAGTGACCTTGCTCACGGCCTAGTCAGACTCCCATAGCGCAGTAAGAAGTGACCTTGCTCACGGCCTAGTCAGACTCCCATAGCGCAGTAAGAAGTGACCTTGCTCACGGCCTAGTCAGACTCCCATAAAAATCGGCCTCCTGCAACTATGCATGAAAAACACATTAATCAACAAATTGTGACCAAAGTCCACTTTTCTCCTCCTTCGTGGGTGATGGGTGGAGCCTGTGGAGGCAATGGCAGAATAGGAACTGATCTGTAACACTACTGGATAGATCAGTGTACCAGAGCATGGGTGCTGCATGTAGTAGAGCTATTACCTCCTTATGGGAGAGAAAAAGTGATAAATCCAATCACAAAGCTGAGCTATGCTACATCTATTCATATCCCCAAGTCTTCCTCCAAGTCTTCGCTTTACACCAAGTACAGATTATGGAGAGCAGGAACATGGAGCAGAGCCTGTTTTTCATTTGAAATGGTGCCGAATATGTGCTTCACTGGCTGAGCGTTTAAAAAGCTTTTGGCAGTATTTCATAGACGGTGTATATCCATGATATTGACTCTTAGATGTTTCAAGCGAAATCCTGCAGCTCACAGACTAGACTTATAGCCATTAGACACAAAGGGCCCTCTCTCTATATCTGTTTCTTTTTCTTTGTCCTCACTCTCTCTCTGTCTCTCTCTCTGTCTCTCTCTCTCAAGTAGTTTCTCATTCATTTCTTTTTTTTCTTTAACTTTCAGAAATTCTATATCTGTAATAGTTTACCTTCTGCATCCTGCTCTTCTGAAAGACTGATTTGTGGCTCAGTCCATGAAATGAAACTCGAATTTTGAGCTCTGCTTGGCTGTATAGTGATATGATGACAACCTCGCATCTATCATTTACAGTATTGAACTGCCTGAAACCAGTTGCATATCAGTGTCTTTCTAATTCTTTCCATTTGCTCCTAAAAAATTAGCTACCTCCCCCAAACCCTAGAGACTTGCTAATATGTTTTAGCTGTCTCCTGTATTTTGCTGCTTGCTGGCCCTTGGTATGTAATTTGAGTGATAAGATTAATTGGAGATTTTTGGCCAGTGTTTTTCTCCAAAGAGACCATCCTGGTTGGTGGGGTGTTTCTTTGGTGCTTTTTCTAGTCTATACTGTGGTAATCCATCATATTCCTTGAATCCACTGAGGCTATATAGTTTTTAGGTATGTTTCTGAGGAATAATTCCACTCATTTGCATGCATCTTATTAACCGAAGGTCCTCTGGCCAATGTAATATTAGAGTTACATAGGCCGAAAGAGGGAGAGTGAGGATAAAATGGGTTCAGTGCAGATAATAATAATTGAAGACTGTGTGCAGGTGTGTGTGTGTGTTAGGGAGAACAAATCCCTTGCTGTGTGTCTAACTTAAATGCTTGTGTAAACTAACTCATTGATTTTATCTCACAGAGGAACCAAAGGCAAGGACATCAACACTATCAAGTCCCTGCGAGTATTGCGAGTGCTGAGGCCGCTGAAGACCATCAAACGGCTGCCTAAACTGAAGGTGCTACACGCAGCTCTCGCACTGACTCTGCACCATTTAGGCTTCACATTTGTTTCATATGCAAGAATGTCGAGATGCGGCTACATACCACAGGAATGGGTATTGAGTCGCTTGATCCTTCTTCCACAATACATGCAAATTCCAGTTTACTAGGGTTTCGTTTTCCATACGTGTTATGCTGCTTACAGTACAATGATTACTGCTTTCATGTTCTTTGGAAAATGTCCACGCTTTGTCTCTTCATATTCAATTCCTTTATTACCGCAACAGTCTCTTGGCATAAGAGACACGCGCATTTGCAGCGTCTCTCTATGGAAGACTATCCTGATGTTCATCTCTCTTTTAATCGCTGGTTTCACTGTTGACTTTACAACGAAATTTAGGCCCAGTCAGAAAAATAGTGGCGCTTAAGTTTAGATAACTTAGATTTCGACAAAGTACCGACAGATCACCAATATTGTATATTTACAGGTGATGCCGCTGGCCAATAAAAATCTGTCTCCACTTTGGACACCACTGGCCTAATATATCTAGGCTAAATTGTATGGCTGTATTACGTATGCAGAGATTAATATTTAAACAAATTGGTAATAGTTAACATCAAAGTCTTAAGATTGGATTGGAAATCAGGACAAAACTGGATCAGGACATACTTGGTGTAACACTGAGTGAGACAAAGAGGCACCCTGGGTTTATTAAAAACGCTAAGGTAAGCTAATCCACAAAGGCAAGTAAATGAAGAACGAACACTAATGACCATAATACTAAAGCAGAATGAAAGTAATAGACAAAGGGCTGTGAAAAGAATGAGGCAAATCAAAACACAAAGTAAACACAAAGCAAAGGACCAGGACTGTAAGTACACAAACAAACAGGAAACACCCTGGGGTAACGAGGGGGCAGGCCTATAAACTACACACAGATGGCAAAGATGCAGGACATGAGATGAGACGGAGACCAAACAACAAAAAGACATACACATTCTGCCCATTTCTTGTCCTGGACAGCTATCAATCTGGAGAATTCAGATCCAACCACACAGTCGAGTCACATTATAATGACCACCAGCTAATATTCAGAGTAACTGGCGTGTGCTGCACAGACAGCAGCCAGACAGGCTGGGAGACTCAATAAGGTTCTGGTAGGTCACAGGAATCTGGAACCATGCTGGCTGCAGTGCATCCCACAGCTGTTGGAGTTGGAGGATCCATAGAGTGAACACCACAATCGAGGTGGTCCAACAGAAGCTCAATTGGGTTCAAGTCTGGGGAATCAAGGGGTCCAAGTTAGCACTTGGAAGTGTGGTTCATACTCTTCCAACCAATGTGTGACGTGTTGCATTGTCTTTCTGAAAGATATGTGTGTACGTGATCTGCAATGATGGATTCATACCCAAATCGGTTATGAGTGCTTTCCACATGGATAAGTGGCTCCAGAGAATACCACCAAAACATATCCCAGACCATAACGCTGCCTCCATCAAAACTTAAACTCTTGGGTTGGAACTTAAATCTGCTTGGTGGTAGACCTCCAGGACCAGGCCTGAGCACTCCTGCTATAATGAGTTCGGTTGAGTTCTGATTTAGGAGGGGGGGGTTGTGTATGTGATATATATTGTTACATTTGTCACAGCTGCATCTCCAGTGAGTCACCTCCTGAAATGTCTGAGCAATTGAATGGCAATTTGTCTCGACTGCATTCTGATCGATGTTTAGACGCTTAAGGTTAAAGCCTTGAGGTTTTCACTCTCAGAAGGCAGTACAATCAGCCAAAGAATAAATAGGCTCTGAAGTGCTACTGACCTGCCTGTCTCACTCTCCATCTGTGATGCACAGGCGATTATCTGAAAGCTAATCAGGTCACCTAGAGGGAACGCTTATTATGCTTTAGAGCTCTCATCGTCTGTTATCATTCAGAGGCATACAGCCTAATGAGATGAGGAAATGAATTAGAGATATTCATGCTAATAAAGTAGCATTCAGTTACATAAATTATACACATTGAACTCTCAGAATTAGCTCATATTCCTTTTTCCAAGAAGCAGGGTAAAAGGTGACTGATCTGATGACAACGACTGTTCAGAACGTTAGGGAGCGAGGAGAGAGAATTCCACATGTCAGATAGTTATGATGAAAGTTGAAAGCGAAGTGCAGTGAAAGTTCAGTGCTTGATATATATCTTGATTGCTGTCATTCATCCTTTCATCTTCTTATATCACATAGTCTAGTTAGAGTCCAGCTTGCAGTAAGGAAAGCAGAGAGGGCCAGACAGCCCTGTCCCCCTCAGCTTTCTCCAGCTCATTCTGGAGAATCCCAAGCTATTCGCGGTCCAGCCTGGAGATACAGTACTGAAGTTTCAGGCACTTTAGATTTTAAAAGCTATGTTTCCAGACCAGAAGCTTTTATTTGCTCAGCAAAACACATTATTTTTTAAGTATTTAAATAGTATTAATACAGTTAGTAGTGGTTTTACATACATCAGTTTGTTTTTTTAACCCTTTTTGAGCTATTCCTTGTGAAAACAACCCAGTAGTATTTACAGTTCTCATCTAATACCTGCTTTGACTGCTCAGTACTTCATTAAGCTAAATCAAGATTGCTGAAGAGGGGACTGAACACATTCATACAATGTCTGGAGTGTCCAGGAGAAATCTGGAACTATACTTTGTCCTTCAAACTGGTGCTTAAGATATGATCTACTTCTTTCACAATAAGATATTAATGCTACTGTGTACTGTATTTATACTTATTTACATCTGTTCTAATGATATATAATATATATATACATATATATTGCTAAGATAAAGGGTTTCAAACATTAAGCTTAGGTGCCTCCCCTGGATCCTGGGATGACCTCTGGGTCTTGTCCCAGTTGGCATTGTCTGATAAACATCTAAAGGGTGGTAGCTAGGGAGCATCCAAACCAGATGCCTGAAATTGTTGTCATATAAAACAAAAATGGATTTGCACAAATGTTTCAACACTAGCGCGTTTCACACACATTGCAGTTTGTTTAGCGCACATTGATTTAACCAAGATATTGCTATTGTGTATCCCTGCTAGTGTTCCTGTTACGCTACATGTGCTGTGTTCGTGTGTATGTGTGTATGTGCTCCCTCAGGCGGTGTTTGACTGCGTGGTGAACTCTCTGAAAAATGTGCTCAACATCCTCATCGTCTACATCCTCTTCATGTTCATCTTCGCTGTCATCGCCGTGCAGCTGTTTAAGGGCAAGTTCTTCTACTGCACTGACGAGTCAAAAGCTCTGGAGAAAGACTGCAGGTACTGTCGCGCAAATCAACATGCTCGTTTGCTTTTATGTGAAGGAATGAGTTCATACAGTAGGGTGCAAAAGTTTTAGGCACATGGGGACCTTATTACATATAGAAAGCTATTCTTCCAGACAGAAAGCCTTTATTTACTCTTTATTTTAGATATTTAAACAGTGTTAATATATTAAGTAGGTGCTTTTACATACGTCAGTGTGTTTATTTAACCCTGTCCAAGCTTCTCCTTGTGAAACAACCCAGTATTATTTACAGTTCTCATCTAATACCTGCTTTAACTGCTCAGTACTTCATTAAGCTAAATCAAGATTGCTGCTGAAGGAACTGAATACATTCATACAATGTCTGGAGTGTCCAGGAGAAATCTGGAACTAAACTAAATTCCTTAAACTGGAACTTACGATATTGGGTGTGTATCAAATCCTAGTGAGTGTCTATAGTGAGTGTCTAAGTAGGCTGTCTAGGTAGCAGCTGTTTAAGTAGCAGTGTTCTCTTCTCATCTCTCCTCATAAACAGATTACTGAGACGCTCTAGTTAGAGAGAGACTGAGTCACGGCTTGTTCCCGCCGACTGCAGCACGCGACTGGTGGTTTAGCTGGTTGCTAAGCTAGCAGCCGGCATCCAAAACAATAGCCAGAGGCTTTAAAATCCGCTAGCATAAATGCTAATGGCTTGAGTATAAAACTGCTAAATAGTGAACAACTCGTTACAAAGTTGATAATAAAATACTGTTTTGTGTGATTACATGACAAGAAACACATTAAAACACCAGAGAGAATCAAAATAACTTACATTTTAAAACCACTTCACTGCTCATAGATTAGCCTGCGTTGCATCATGGGATTGTCTTAGCGGCTGAGGAAGCTACGATGCTTCCTTAAAATCAGGTCAAAATAAGGTTCCTCAGTAGACAGCATGT
Source organism: Megaleporinus macrocephalus (assembly GCA_021613375.1). Lineage (NCBI taxonomy): Eukaryota > Metazoa > Chordata > Actinopteri > Characiformes > Anostomidae > Megaleporinus > Megaleporinus macrocephalus. Next base: position 13,708,222 of record CM038717.1, read on the forward strand.
TTAAGAAATACTACTACTACTACTACTACTAATAATAATAATAATAACAATAAAAATATAAGTAATAAGGGCTGAGGAGATTTCAACCATGCATAATATCATCAAAATCTCTATTTGCAAAGGAGAAGACCTCTAGACAGCACTTTGACAGTGGTTAGTAAGGTATTCCTGAGCCTATGTTGTAATATTCATCACAAGAGCATTCTGATTTTTAACAGTGTGCATTATTTTTTGTTGCATCAACAAATACAGGTTAAAAGTGTGCAATGCGCTTCCATATGTCAACCATGTCCAAACAACTGCCTTCTCTGCTCTGTATCTCATCTGCAATGAACTGATTCACAATGGAAAAATGTAATGTAGGTCAACCTTTCACATTGTTTGTAACAGATCTGTTCTCCAGGCCAAATCCAGATTTAAGGTATCTAAGAATTGGGACAGCCTACATGTCGGGAGCGCATACTATGAAGTAAAATGCTGCCTATGTTGGCAGCTCACTAGGTTTTGAGACACGCCCATTATCTACTTCTTTTAAAATGTAATATTCATGTTATTCATTTGTATTGTATTTATGCTTATTTACATCTGTTCTAATGGTATCTGGTGTATTTGCAGGGGGAAATACACTTACTGTGAAAATAAAGGCTTTTAAATAGTGAGATTTGAGTGAAAGTGATCAGGTTTAAGTGAAGTAGGACTACTTTTTTAAACTACACAAGCAAGAAGAAATTGAATATGCTAAAAATGGTTCATTGACATGTTTAGATGTTTCCTCTCAGAGAAAAGAAAGCCTGGGTAATCTTTCCAGTTTCATGTGCTATATTGCTGTGTCTTCCCAGGGGTCAATTTCTGGATTATGATGGCGACGAGGTGGCCGCCAAGCCACGGGAGTGGAAGAAATATGACTTTCACTATGACAACGTGCTGTGGGCTTTTCTCACCCTCTTCACCGTGTCCACTGGAGAAGGCTGGCCAATGTGAGTTCAGCAGCACACTCAGGGCAGAGACAGCTCACAGAGGAGCTCACACAATTGGACAGGGTTCAGTTTGCTTTTATAGATAATAAAGCCACCATGAAAAAAGAATATGTTTTCATTTAAGAAGGTTAGTGTTCATACTGCCTTAAAACATTAAGTTGGGATACGATTCTGGGCGTGAAACACAAATTCTTGTGCTGTTAACTTATTATATTATTTAAAATTCAGTTAACTCAAAACTTCAATTTCCTTTTTTTTACAGTACAGTTACTCACCCAAAGCCTTATAACGTTCCGTTAACTACCATTTATATCATAACGGAGAGGTTTACACTGTTACACTGAATGAGATTCATAGACCCCAGGCCTTTGTGTGTAGGTGTGACAGTGTTTGCGTGGGTGGGTGGATGACATGTATGTGCATGCACGTTGAGCATGCTGTGATTGTGACACATGCTCTGCTAAAAAAGAGCGATAGGCCGTGTAATCTCGGCTGATGTATATGGACTGACCGCACAAGCTGAGCTGCGAGACACATCCTTAACATGAAACCTTAATATGACATTTCTTTTCCAACGGCCACATTTTGTATCATTCTTTTTTTACAGTATATTTAAAATACATTTTAATAAAAAGAAAATAAGCAGTATTAAGGACAATATGACAATGGACAGAAACATGTTATTAATATTTAAATATTAATATTGTTATATAATATTATTATTTTCTTTAACAAAATTGTCAAAGGAGGAGGCTTGCAGTGCTTCCTCAGATGAACTAACACTAAAGATAACACTAGAGTGTTTAGATGCAACATTATGAGGCATATCAGCTCAAAGGAATTGTACTTAGTGGTTCTACACTAATGCGCGTTACTTGTTTGTGTGTATGTTTGCAGGGTGCTGAAACACTCTGTAGATGCCACCTATGAGGACCAGGGGCCGAGTCCGGGCTTCCGCATGGAGACATCTATATTCTATGTGGTCTACTTTGTGGTCTTCCCTTTTTTCTTTGTCAACATCTTTGTGGCCTTAATCATCATCACCTTCCAAGAGCAGGGGGACAAAGCCATGTCTGAGTGCAGCCTGGAGAAGAACGAGGTACACAAACCAGTGCTAAACAGACTCGAGTGTACTTACTGGTATTAATACTACTACTACTGCTACTACTACTACTACTACTAATAATAATAATAATAATTATAAAAATATAAATAATAAGGGCTGAGGAGATTTCAAGGCCTCTAGACAGCACTTTGACAGTGGTTTATTAAGGTTGTAATATTCATCATAAGAGCATTCAGATTTTCAACAGTGTGCTTTATTTTTTGTTGCATCAACAAATACAGGTTAAAAGTGTGCAATGCACTTCCATATGTCAACCATGTCCAAAAACTGCCTTCTCAGCTCTGTAGCCCATCTGCAATGAACTGATTCACAATGGAAAGATGTAATGCATCTGTAAAAGTACCATTAACGCTGAAATATATCCACACATTTTGAAATGACACATGCTGCCTTCTAGATGACGTCTTTTTCAGGGACACCCAAGCTTAGATCAACCTGACAGCGCCAAGCCCCATTCTGTCATACCAACCCACCACCTACCAAGCTTCATACTCGGAGTACATTGAGGGTGACCTTCATTAACAGTGCAGACAAGATGATACATAGAATACTGATTGAAAAAACAAAGGAGAAATGCATATAAGACAATTAAGATATACAAGAAATAACATTGTAATAGGCTAATCCAATAATAGAAATTGAATTTAAGCAAAAACAGGTTAAGAAATAACTAAATAACTAAAAAATAATTAGAAAAAGATAATCAAAATGCAAACAATGAAAGACATGTATATTTCATTTTTGTTGATTTCCATTTGCCTACATCAATTAAATGCAGCTGGCGTTTACGTTGTGGGAAGAAAAAGTTGCCAAAGTTGCAAATACTTTGGAAATACTTGTTCTTTATTAAACAGCGACTGTGTGTAAGACTGGAAAAAAACACTTTTTGAAAACAGAACCTTTTCAGTGTTGAAACAAGGAAAGGTGATGTAGCATGGTGGTAAACCTTCTCCCACCTTCTCCAACATCCAATTTGTTGAAAACAACAAACAAAATAATAAACTAAACTAAAACTCAAGTGCTAAAACATCAAACATCATGTTTTTGTGCTGTTTATAATTAAATACTTGCTAATTTACTTACCAGTGCTTAATTTTTTATTAGCATGTTGCATACTGACTCAACTTTTCTGAATTAGAAGTTTATAGTAGTAGTAATAATAATAATACTAATAATAATAATAATAATAATAATATAATATTGTATAGTCTTAAATTTGCTCTACGATAAAAGAAAACAGATGTATGTCTCAAAAGGTATGTTCACAAGGTGCTTGTGTGTTTGTGTGGAATGGCAGCGTCTGTCTGCTGTGTGCTCGTATTGCTGGAAGATGTCCTCGGGGTGGGATGAGCTCTTTAGAGAAGTTTTCTCACAAGTGAGCACAGGGGCAACACACCTGTCCAACTGCATCACGTTTACCTGATCACTGATTCACACAGACACGTGCACAGCTACTCAAGCGCAACAGTGCAGAGACGAACCACAGAAGACCATCCCTCACAGTTTACTACCACTCTGTAAACCGCTTTAGTATTTCTTTCTGCTTCTGTCTTCTCTTTTTTTTTTGTTCCCTGCTCAACCCGAACAGAGCTGTTCAGAGAGATGAGGCGCTTGGCTTGTTCTCAGGGAGGCCATTAGCCTCTGTGTTAAACATTCTCTGAGAGCCCTCTCTGGCGGGTGCCGATGCTGGTTTGATGTTTGCTTTCCGTCTCTGGTACTCGGATTCGTAGAGAGGTCTAGGGACACAGAGCCTCGGTGATAATTAAACACTGTCAGATCAAGAGGCGGAATCGAGGATGATGTCGAGTCCTAGTAAAGTCCTGAAGCTGCTGTTTAATGAGGAGGTTTATGAAAGAGAGCTGTTATGAGTTTGTGATGAGAGCTGATTGATCCTGTCTTGTTTTTATAATCTTTATTTTTACACAGCGCGCCTGTATTGACTTCGCTATCAACGCCAAGCCCCTGACACGCTACATGCCCCAGGACAAGCAGTCCTACCAGTACAAGATGTGGAAATTTGTGGTCTCAACGCCCTTCGAATACTCCATCCTAACTATGATAGCCGTCAATACCGTCGTTCTAATGATGAAGGTAAGAGAACAGACACTCTGGTCTGCACTCAGCATTAAACCCACAACCTAAATTAACTAATCATCAGTGCACTGTCTTCATATCATTATTATAAAATTCCGTCCTGAGGGACAGCCAAGAGAGGAGAATCAGAGGACCTGAGAGAGCGGGATGGAGCATAGGGCTGTAAGAGGGCAGAGAGATATGATGGAGCTTAGTCATGTAAATGATATCATTCAATATCATCCTCATTTTGTATGCACATGTTAGAATAGGTAATCAAGCTAATGTTGGCGTGGAGGCAAGTTTACTGTAGTGGTTTTAAACCTACTTTAGGCTGATTTTCTATAACGACAGTGCAGGTGAGTAACACAGTGTTATTTATCCAGTCCAAACAAAGTGCTCTGTTATCTGTTATGTGTTTATTTGAATAGAATTTTTGCCCAATCTCACAACATAATGAAGAAACACACTTGTTTGCAGAGCTTGGATGATTGGTCAGTATCTCACTCACTCACAGAGCCTGTGTCCTTTTCTCCAAGCATTGGCCTGATGCCTAGCTTTTTCATTCATTATTGACAATGCAGTTTAAAATGAATTGAAACCGTCCCTACGCCATCTCCATAACGGTCTTTATCCACTCCCACGCCTATTAAGAAAATGTGGAAAGGTATGGAAGATGTCCAAGTATTGATTTCTCTACGGCATGTTAGTTGAACTACTCACATTCTTGTGATAACTCCTTTGCTTTCCTTTTACTCTTCCCATGTTTGGCTTTTTAAGAGTTTTTAGAGAGTTTACAACAGGTAAGACCAGGACTCTGTTTGAATGGAACAGACAGAATGCCTCGGTTCTGAGAAATACTTTGAGTGATCGAGGGCAGCAGCCAAGATAAGAGGCTGTAGATAAATACTCAGTGGCTCACATAAAATGGCTTATGAAATTGATGTTGATGGCAGGTCTTACAGTTTTGTGTCAGGGATGATGGGAAGGAAAGCTTTCCATTTACGAAGGAGCCGCCAATCCGATATATTTTGTACCTGAAGCTGGACAGCACTGATTAGCTCCAGAACTTGTCATACATTATTCACCTCTATATCAGTCTGATGTTTTAATGGTGTACAATAAATATGAATGTAATTGTTCATGTGTGGCTGTGTAATATGTGATTTTACAATATTTGAATATTTACAGTATTAAATTAATATTTAACAGTTACAGACAACCAATGACTTTTTAGTCATATAATAATAATAACTAGAAAAATAGTTGTGCATAAACAACAAATAGAGGAGTGCAGGTCAGTATGTCTCTGGCCTAGAGGTTGGGGATGTGCCCTGAGTGAGTACAAGCAATTTGGTGGCTGTAGGTAAAACAAAACTGGAATGTTTGGGTTCAGATGAAAATGAATGGGGTCTTATGGGAGAAATGAGGGATGAATAAACGACAAATAAACAAATGCAGGTCAGTATGTCTTTGGATTAGTGGGAAAAAAGGGGAAAAAAGAGGGATGGAAAAAAACGACAAACAGACGAGTGCAGGCCAGCGCTACAGTCGTGGTTGGGGGTCTACCCTGAGTCAGCGTATGCAAAACGGTGTCTGTGGGTCGAGCAGAAGTGCAGTAGATAGGCTTGCACTTTTCCATCCTATTCATTCTCTATGGGAAAAAAAACCTGTGGTTTTCCGGAATCCATGCATCCGATCTGAAAGCTGGGTACAAGCCCGAATCACACAATCATACCGGATGATCTGGAGTTGGAACGGAGTTGAAATTTTGAAAATTATAACACTTTTTTTATTATTACAGTTCAGTCTTTGAAGTTGGTTGCATTTTCTTCTTTTCAAAATCCCAGCATTCCCAACATTGTTTAATGGCACTGAGTTTTGGACTATGGGATGACAAGTTCCTTGTTTTGAGAACACCATTTTCTTTTTTCAGCTACTCCTTTCAGTCCCATAGATGAAGTGGATAGTGAAGCAAGAGTGGAGTTTGATTTTCTTCTCCCTCTCAGAGATGAAAGTAGAGTTTATCTCTGGTGGGATAGCAGGTCTTGTACAGTTATTAGGAGTCAGATTTTCTCTGTATCTTTTACTTCACTTTTAGGGTTCAGCAACATGGCCAACATGAAATATCACAGTATTTCATCACCTGTTTTCCTTTGACTTTCCTCTGCAAATGAATTATCTCTCTGTATCTTTCTCTTTATATATATATGTATATGTACTCTGAAATAAGAAAAATGGGTACAAAATTCAATATGATAAATCTAATCTGCTAAACCCGTGTTTAATAAATAATTAGATGTATTATCAATAATAATAAGAATCTCTGTAAACATTTATTCTGCTAAGTGATTTGGTTTGATAATTACTAGCTCATTAATACACATTAATTAGTCTAATTGTTGTCATTCATGTGTCAATACATTTTCTACAGTGGCTTAGAATGTGGCTCTGCTTTGAGATCATCTGAGTAAAACCAACCACATTCAAATATAGACCATACACCGCTTTCTGTTGACCTTTTAAATCTCTATTTTAAACTCGTACTGGTCCCATGTCCTCTGTGTTTGCAGTTCCATGGTGCCCCCTCGCCCTACGAGGACATGCTGAAGTGGCTGAACATCATCTTTACTGCCCTCTTCACTCTGGAATGTATCCTGAAGATCATTGCCTTCGGCCTGCTGGTGAGGAGCTTTACAGTGTGCACTGCAATCGTGTGTATTTCACACATTAACCGTGGATAAACAGAGGTTAGAGGTCTTTGCCCTCAAGCTTGTTTGTACACTTGCTGTTGATGTAGTTTATTAGCTTTTCCATGTGTTTTTCACACATCTGCTATTGGAACTGACTTTAATCAGAAGTAAAAGAATCCTTTATAGGAGGAGACAGGAGGAGAAAGCATGAGAGGCGGAGAGCAAGAGGAGGGTTTTGGTAAGAGACTGCGAACTGTGTTGGTTGATGGATAAGCCGGGGCGCTCCTAGTGGCACATAAATCTGTGCTCTCAGTAGCGTCTGCTCCAGCCCGCAGCAGAAGCCAGCCTATCTCAGGCTCCATTTCCATTCAGGAGACTCATTTATTAAATGGCCCTCTTCCCGTGCGAGGCACTTACCTCCACCTGTTCGGCGCCGCCGGCAGACGGGGACGCCTCGCTGCTGTTGTTCCAAGCCCCGGGCAGCCACGGCCCGACAAATCACTGTGGCGCCGAGAAGACATGACTGCAACTGCTGACAGATTGGCCTGTCACACAAGAGCCGTTCCACCACTCAGCAGTGTATATGAGTTTGTATGTACATTGGTGGCTAGGAGTGTGTACGTGGTTTGAGACATCCATGAAAGCTCTCAATTTCTTCTCTTTTCCTTTTTTTTGAGCTGTATGTGATATATTGCCACTTTCATGGGAACACCTGGTGTCTCTGAAAAAGAAACTTTAAAAACAAGAAAACAGATTTCACTTTATATATTATTGCAACCTAAGAAGTACTTAAAGGCTCTCTATCTATCATTGTGTTGTGAAACTTGTAAGCATCTAAGCATTTTACACACATCACAGTGGCTACGTTTACATGCAGCCTGATAATCCGTTAATAATCCGACTAATAACTCAATCGGAATAGAATAGTCCTCAATCCAAATACACTAGTCAGATTGAGCTCATTACAATTACAATTTCTATCCGATTGAAGGAGGTGGGTAATCCCATAAATAATCTGTTTAATAGAAGAATAACAGCTGTATAACCACCTGTGTCCCATTACATTCCCAATCAGAAAGCGCCATAGAGGACGTTTCAACATGGCAGGAGGTAAAAATTGGTATTGAAGGGACAAAGTTCATGATTCAAACCTTAAAAGATTTAAAAATAGCTAGCAGGATGGATGGCTGTAAAGTAATAACAAGCTGTACATACCAGTATTTGAGCAAATGAACCACGGTGGGTTTACACAAACTATAGAGCAAATTAAAAACAGATGGAAGAGACAAAGTTTATGATTCAAACCTTAAAAGCTTTAAAAATAGATTTAAAAATAGCTAGCAGGATGGATGGCTGTAAAGTAATAACAAGCTGTACATACCAGAATTTGAGCAAATGAACAACAGTGGGTTTACACAAACTATAGAGCAAATTAAAAACAGATGGAAGAGTCAAAGTTTATGATTCAAACCTTAAAAGCTTTAAAAATAGATTTAAAAATAGCTAGCAGGATGGATGGCTGTAGAGCAATAACGAGCTGTTCATACAAGTATATGAGCAAAGGAACGACGGCGGGTTTACACGAACTATAGAGCAAATTAAAAACAGATGGAAGTTTCTCAAATCTGCAGATTACAAGGCTAAAAATAATCTATAATCAGAATTAATTCAATCAGATTGGAGAAAAAACCTTTGCATGTAAACATAGCCAGTGACATATTTCCAAGTAAAGTGGTATCATGGAGGGTGTCTCCCTACATAAGGACTTTATAACATGTGTATAAATATTATATGACATATTTATAAAGCTATACATGAGTCTTTATGAACAGCTTACATCATTACGCACAAGACGACTTATAAGTACATGACATTGTACTGACACAGGATGCCTTCAACTAAAGGGTTAAACCTTTACTGTAATGTACTGTTCATAGGGCTACATGACACCTGTATAAGCTTGTCATGACTACTGACACAAGCCCACATGAATATTTAGAAATGCTTATTCCAGTAGTCTTCTTTTGAATAACTCTGATTATTATTATATTATACAGTTCCTTGCAAAAGGATTCGGCCCCTTGAACTTTTCAACCTTTTGACACATTTCAGGCTTCAAACATAAGGATATGAAATTTACATTTTTTGTGAGGAATCAATAACAAGTGGGACACAATCGTGAAGTGGAACGAAATTTATTGGATATTTTAAACTTTTTTTAGAAATAAAAAAACTGAAAAGTGGGGTGTGCAATATTATTCGGTCACTTTACTTTCAGTGCAGCAAACTCACTCCAGAAGTTCAGTGAGGATCTCTAAATGATCCAGTGTTGACCTAAAGGACTGCTGATGATAAATAGAATCCACCTGTGTGTGATCAAGTCTCTGTATAAATGCACCTGCTCTTTGATAGTATCAGTGTTTAAAGCGCAGAGAGCATCATGAAGACCAAGGAACACACCAGGAAGGTCAGAGATACTGTTGTGGAGAAGTTTTAAGCCGGATTTGGATATAAAAGGATTTTCCAAGCTTTAAACATCTCAAGGAGCACTGTGCAAGCGATCATATTGAAATGGAAAGAGTATCAGACCACTGCAAATCTACCAAGACCCCGCCGTCCCTCTAAACTTTCAGCTCAAACAAAAAAAGACTGATCAGAGATGCAACCCAGAGGCCCATGATAACTCTGGATGAACTGCAGAGATCTACAGCTGAGGTGAGAGAATCTGTACATAGGACAACAATCAGTCGTACACTGCACTGATCTGGGCTTTATGTAAAAGAGGCAAGAAGAAAGCCCTTTTTCAAAGATATCCATAAAATGTCTTGTTTAAAGTTTGCCACAAGCCACCTGGGAGACACACCAAACATGTGAAAGAAGGTGCTCTGGTCAGATGAAACCAAAATCAAACTTTTTGGCCACAATGCAAAACGTTATGTTTGGCGTAAAAGCAACACAGCTCATCACCCTGAACACACCATCCCCACTGTCAAACATGGTGGTGGCAGCATCATGTTTTGGGCCTGTTTTTCTTCAGCAGGGACTGGGAAGATGGTTAAAATTGATGGGAAAAAAGTTTAAAATATCCAGTAAATTTCGTTCCATTTCACGATTGTGTCCCACTTGTTATTGATTCTTCACAAAAATTACAATTTCATATCTTTATGTTTGAAGCCTGAAATGTGGCAAAAGGTTGAAGAGTTCAATACTTTTGCAAGGCACTGTATAACCAGTCTCATACAGTACAGTGTTAAAAACTAAAGTGATGGGCAACACAGTGATGTAGCATCAAGTAATAGAGCTTATACTAAGCTAGACAGAGGCCCAGTTGAGAGAAAAAGAAATATATATATATATATATATATATATATATATATATATATATATATATATATATATATATATATATATATATATATATATGTATGGTTAAAACTCATGGTTCCTTAGCCTTGAAACCTCTATTGCTTGGGATTGAAGCTACATGGCATTTAAACAAATGGAGCCTCATGTGCTTACATTGACTTTATAAAGCATTGTGTCATCTTGAGATTAGTCACATAATCTTATCTAATAAATACTTAAGTCTTGCTTTATAAACGTGTTATTCATGCATTTATAGTGCTACAGAATCACAGAGTTACAGCTTTCACACAGTAAAACATAAAGTTTTGCAAGATGTGCAGTAAAGTCTTCTTATAAAAGCTCAAATCCATTCCTTTTCCTTGTGTGCTGCCTTCCTCCCCTCCTCACACAACCTCTCTTTCACTCTCTGAATGTGTCCAGAACTACCTAAAGGAGGCCTGGAACATTTTTGACTTTGTGACCGTATTGGGCAGCATCACTGACATCCTGGTGACGGAAATCAAGGTAAGCAGTTAAGATGGTTCTAGAAGAGAAGAAGAATAGAGAGTGGCTGTAGGTTCTGAGGCTCGGTATTGATGGCTTTATGAATGTTATGAATAGTGTAAAGAATCATGCATAGGACAGTGACAGCGTCTTCATGTGCAGGCTTTCAGTGTCGTGTCTCTATCTGTGTATCTGTGTGTCTACAGCTTTCTCACTTTCTCACTCTGTGGTTGATGGAATAGTTTGGGTGCAAGAGGATCGAACAGTGCACATTTTCACAGATAACCAAGATTTGAGCGGCGTATGCTCTGCCCACAAATGTAGTTCGTAGAAACTGCTTTTGTAGCTTGGACCAGATTTATAGAGCACTGGCAAAAATCCCATTAAACCCAATCAGGAGTTGTAGCACACAACCAGGAGGTGTTGCTTGAGGTGTAGATCAGCTATAGCCTTCTTGGGGTAATCATGTGAGCTACTAGTGGTTGATAAAATTCTAGATATTTGTTTTGTCACTAACATTATACCAGTACGCACATAAATGCACATAAGACAGCAATTATTCTTTCAGCCCCTTGTTTAGTGAATTACAGCCTGAAGTAATTTAGTCCTGAGTTAAATGACTGCATGTCATAGGAGGGGCTATTAGACTGTAATGAGTTAATGGGGAGGAAGACAGTGGAAGGAAAAGCCAGTCTCTTGGGGTAAACCATTAGCCACATGCCTAGCAAGGAGACTATAGCTGGCTTTCTAGGGCCCTGCTGGTGCTCCTCACTGCTTTAGGTGATGTTGTGGTCTACAAGGCCTACAGGCTGAGAGCTTCTCAGATAGAAATGGTGGTGTGAACAGCTTTTATTATTTACTGAATTCTAGAGGCCCAGGAGTTAGAGACACACATATGAGATCAATGACCATGTAAAATTGACCAGACAACTTTAGCAGTGTGGATGGTTTGCTTAAGGTGAAATAGGCAGAGGGACGTTCTGTACTCTTTTATCTTGGTTTTATAATACTAGGCTTATATGGAATTCAGCAACGAGATGTTTGAAGTCTATTGCTCCCACAAAAATCTACATCCAGTTTATTCCACCCCTGAAGTTGACAGTTAGTTGGGAAAACTGAACTGTTGACAGTATGTTCCGCTCACTGCTCTGGTCTGAGAACCTTTTTTTTTTTTTTGCTGCCATCCGTTTACCACAAACATGTGAACACAGAATCAAAGTAGTCGCTATGGATTTAGATACACTCTCCTTCATCTTGTTTGGATTGGAAAGCATATTATTAATATTTGCCATTATTAATTAGCATAAAAGTTACTTAAGCATCCCATATGGTTTTATTTGAAAAAAAAACCACACACACACACACACACACACACACACACACACACATATATATATGTGTGTGTTTGTGCGCTCAAAAGTTTAGGATCACTTTAGAATTTCATTTTCACAAACAATATTGTCCATTTCACAATTAATGTAAGTGTATCAGATGATTTTTAAAGAATAAAAATGTTTGCATTAAAGTCTATTTTTGTATAGAGGCTTATTTTGCATATAGTCCTATTATCAGCAATTCTCAGTCCTCTGTCTAAATCTCCTGGTACGGCCGCCAATCCAAGTTAAGGATGTTATTGGGCTAATTGGTTGTTAGGACACTCTTGCTCAATTGTGATGAAACAGCTGAAAACCATTCTACTAATAAGTGAGCATAAAAGGGAACAACATTCTAGGTTAGTTTAGTATCTGAAGCATCAGCAGTTGATGGCTCGGTGACCGGCTCCAAATGACCAGAAAGAAAGAACTTTCTTTAGAGACCCGTCAGTCCATTGTTGTGTTAAGGAAGAAGATACTCCATTGAAAACAAGAACATTTCACTGTGAAACCCAAACTTTTGACCGGTAGGGTTTATATATATATATATATCAAAACCTTCTGTAATTTTACATTTTCCATGATAGAACTTTATGTCCGTACCTCTCCGTTTCAAATCAAGCTAGAGCTATAATGGTGATAGTCCATTAGTCCTGCTTGCTACTATTTTGAACCAGACACCGCGAACAAATGGTGCCACACTTTCCCGTTTGGTTGAATTCGATTTTTGCTCCTCTGTAAAGTTGGTCCGGCTTCGCAACAGTTGCTACGAAGGAGCGTTTGTGGGCAGAACCTTAATAGGTCAGCTCTACGGGTTGTTAATCAGCCTAAAAGCTGATTCCCCTCTACGGGCCTTAATTCTGCCCTTTGTTTATTCAGCAAAAAGGAAAATCATCTGCTGAAGCTCCGCCGACAGTATGTTAATCTTCCCGATGAATGTTGACAGTTGAGCCTCAGTGTGTCAGAGTAGACTCTCGCCCCTCCTAATGATTTCACTGTCACTCTGTTTCCATGCTAAATCTCTGTTGGCACCTGTCCCCCTCTCTCCCAAATGGACTCTACAGACAGTAAGTGGCTTTATTTGTCCTGCTCTGCTTCTGTCCATCTGTCCGGACTGCCTGCTCTCTCTCTCTCTCTCTCTCTCTCTCTCTCTCTTTCTCTCTCTGTCTTACACGTTAGACTTTTTGTCCACCAGGCCGGTATTCAGGATGCAGTGCCAGGTTCTGATGTTCAGGGTACTGGTTTATGTATTGATCCTGATTCCTGATCCTTAATGCACGGTTGTGGGAATGAACTAATTTTGAATGCGTTTTGCTTTTGGTTCCTTATTCTTTATCATGAATTCTACACATTATACATACGCCCTACTGTTGAGTAATATGGGTGCATGGATCCAGCTAAAGCTTTTCGAACATCATCATTACTTTAATGAGCAGTAGCACTAAATTGCATGGAAATGGTCGGCGGGTATCATTCTATCTCCATAAGAACTGAAATTGAAATCTGCCGATTTCAATTTTGAATACATTTGCTGCAATAAGTCTAACATAATAAGCTTATTAAGTTGACATAACAAGCCTAAACAGATTCTCACACACTGACTGAGGGGCCGGTGGGACTGGAACGCGGAGCCCGGATCACGTATTAAACAAGTGTCGTATCTTTCCCAGCAGGACAAGCTGATCAATCTGAGTTTCCTTAGACTCTTTCGAGCGGCTCGCCTCATCAAGCTCCTGCGGCAAGGCTACACCATCCGAATCCTGCTCTGGACGTTCGTCCAGTCCTTCAAGGTCAGGACTTTTGACTTGTGTCTTCAGAGCTATAAAAGAATTTACAGATTTCACATGAATAGATGCTGTTAACTAGTTATAAAGCTTATTTATATACTATATTTTCCTGAATTAGATTTTTCTCACCACATTTTTATAAAATGCTTTGATAAACCAAAATGGTTATAATTTAATTTTACAGTTTTCCAGATTTCTTTTTAGAATTTATGAGACCTTTTTTGTGAGCTCTCTTCTGATTGACTGTCCTGGAAGTAGCAGGTTATTTAAAAGACATTCTTCTACTGAAACATTTCAACTTCAGCATAAGTGAGTGGGACTGAGCTGCTGTAGACTGAATATGGGTCCTTTAAAGTTTTTACTTAGAACTGTACATTCAAGCCAAGAACTATATAGAACATCCATTTTTAGGGAATTGTATTAAGAAAGCCAGATGTGAAGCCCCACAGGCCTCAGTGTTCTAAAACAACACGTCCAGATGTGCTGAGAAACAGATCTTAACCAAGATCTTAATTCTAGTGTAAACTTGATTGTGTTCAATCCAAGTACAATTGCTGGCTAGCAGGTGAAAGGACAAAGAAGCAAACGTGAGGTGGACAATAAAATGGACAATACTCGTGTGAGTTGTGTAATAACGGGGAAAAGTAAACAGAAGCAAAACGGAAATGTTATATGTGTTTATATGCTGTTTACACAGGAAATTAAAATTAGATCTGCTCACACAAGAGACACACTTCAGTGAAAATGTGAAAATTTAAAATTTATTGTTTGAAACTCAGATAGGAAGCCAGCTTAATCCTTGTCCCACCATAATAAACCCGGACCAGTTGCAGGAGCACATCATGCAGAGCCATTTCTATGTGTATAACAGTAAATGCAGTTCATCAATGTATATACGCTGTGAGCCAATAACAAGATCAGGCAGAACTAAATCATGTGACCTTTAGAGCTTTAGAGAAACATCATCACGTACTCGAAAAAACATTTGATGTCACCTTTCTTTTGCTTTCCAGCTTAAGCGATGTTTTAACTTTATTAAACACAGAAAGGCACATACAGAGGACTGCGCTTGCGGGGGCAGAGTGGTCACCACAGGCTTTTGTTACTACTGCTACTTTTATCAACCCTGTCTGGAAATATTTTGTCACTGTCTAAAATAGTCTAATAATGGTATCATGCATGGGCCAAAAGAAATGCTCCAAAATGACTTAGACTGTCTTCAGATGCACTTTCATTTGCATTAAAAGTTAAGAACGTTCTGACCTTACTATTTTTTTGGACTCTGATGATATCCCAACATGAAATACATGCTAATCTGAAGTGTAAGAAAGTCCTCTTAGTCTAAACGCATACTGAGTGGCTTCTGCTTGGAAGACTGTAAGTCATTTATACTTTCAAAGTTTTAACAGAGTCTGAGCTCATCTCATTTATTATTGATAGGGACGGTTATTATGATCTGATGTTGTTGTTGTTGTTGACAGAAGCCGGATTTCCATTCAAACCTTTTTGCCAATGTTTTTGAAATAAATTTCGGCAGAAAACAGTACACCTTAGGAAGAAACTTGAGATGACATAGGCTACTATGATGGGGGGCTGCTTGAAAACGAGTGAAATAGCGATGCAACTCTAGCTCAGTTTCTGCTTTGAGCAGAAT
Source organism: Megaleporinus macrocephalus (assembly GCA_021613375.1). NCBI lineage: Eukaryota > Metazoa > Chordata > Actinopteri > Characiformes > Anostomidae > Megaleporinus > Megaleporinus macrocephalus. The sequence goes on from CM038717.1 coordinate 13,723,754, forward strand.
TATCCCTACAGACATTCCCCAGCTTTTTTTGACCACGCAGCTCAGAAACACCAGTTTTTCAGTGGGACTAGTATGAGGGCGGAAATCTCTGCACCACCCAGACAACGCCCACCCACACGAAGCTGGAGTTGGCTTCTTATTTAAATTTCTTGTTCCACCTTAAATGTTGCCAGAATGTAAGGGCGTAGAAGTGGGTTTGACACTGGGGGGACACGTTTGATAATATGAATCGAAGCCCACTCTATCTCCTAAAATATTACCTATAAGCTGATTCCACTGTAGGTAAGGTAGTAAATCACTGTATGTGTAGTGACGTAGAACAACATTTGGGGAATTACAGTAAATTACAAATAAATAAACAAAATACAACATTATCTGTACGTCTGTTTATTATTAGATAAATCCAATTAAAGATCACTTTACAAACTAAACAAGATACTCCACATTAAATGGTACTGTTGTCAACTTTTAAATTATACATGCAATGTCTGGATTATATACACATATATCCAAAAAATATTATCTTTTATGGCCTATTGCTGAATTAAAAAATGACAAAACAATGTATGTTAAGATTTCCTGACTAGACAAGACTAACATTAATGTTTGACAGTAAGGCTGTGTCCCAAACAGCACTCTCTGGAACATTACATACTGCACTACTGAAAGCACTTCTATTGCTGGTATCCTTTTATTTATTCATTCATTTATTTATTTATTTATTTATTTATTTATTTTATTTATTATATTTTATTTTTTACATATGTAGTGTAGTAGCAGTCTGCAGCTTGGGGCGTGGTCAGAGAGTAACTTTACAATTCAGAGTGCTTTCTGACTAAAGTTAATATAAACGTTAGCTAACCCCAACCCTCCTAGTCTGTTACCATAACAACACAGTATACTAAAGCTGGTTTTATTACAGTATATATGGTTATCGTTGCTAGTCATTGCTCTCATTACTGACCTCGCGTTTAAAGCTGGTGCGAGCTACTGAGCTCAGATCAGTGAAGCTGCTGATTGCAGGATATTTCTAAACAGGCATCTCAACACAAGCCTTAACAAAGTTAAAGACCACCTACCAACCAGAGGCAGTTGCTAACAGCAAACATAGCGCGTCAATTGCGAAGGCAGCCAAAAGACGCTTTTAAAATATAAGTTTCCGTTTTTCTGAGGTTTCTTTTTTGGGTGAGACAAATTTACCTGTTTCTGATATTTTGCAGGACACGTCCCCCCAATCCCCCCCGGTTCCTACGCCTATAGCTTCACCATTTAATATGGAACAGGAAATTCTGATAAGAAGCCAGCTTAAACCCTGTTCCACCAGAATAAACCCGCACCAGTTGTGGGAGCACATCGTGCAGAGCCATTTCTATATGTTTAACAGTAAATGCAGTTCATCACTGTATATACGCTGTGAGCCAATAACAAGATCAGGCAGAACTAAATCATGTGACCTTTAGAGTTTTAGAGAAACATCATCACATACTCGAAAAAACATTTGATGTCACCCTTTGTTTGCTTTCCAGCTTAAGCGATGTTTTAACTTTATTAAATACAGAAAGGCACAGACAGAGGACTGCGCTTGCGGGGACAGAGTGGTCACCACAGGCTTTTGTTACTACTGCTACTTTTATCAACCCTGTCTGGAAAATGAAAGATTTCCATATTTTTTATTTCATAGGCGCTGCCCTATGTGTGTCTGCTGATTGCCATGCTCTTCTTCATCTACGCCATCATTGGTATGCAGGTGAGTCCTGGTCCCCTCCAGCACAGCAGATACAGCCACTGTTATTTACGGATTCACATCCCAGGCCCAAGTGGATGCTGTATCCGATGTATCATTAGTGTCTGTCCTTGTAGTAGCATGATTTATTATTGTACTAGTAATCAAGTTTTCTACTGATTGTTTTGGCCATTAGCTGAGTAATCTGAGCTTTAAAACAAACAAACAAACAAACAAACACACAAGCATGGCCTTGAAAACGTCCCCAAATACTTTACTGAAAAAAGATAAACAAGGAAAGCTTAAGAAATACATATCTTGTGAACACATGCATGCTAGAGGCTTAAGGAAGTGTTGTTGACCAGTCAGGAACACAGCCTCAGACTCGTCTAGAAATCAAGAACACAGTCTGTGATTGGTTGACATGTTGGGAACGCAGACTCTTACTGGTCTAGAAGTCAGGAACACAGCCTCTGACTGGTCTAGAAATTAGGAACACAGTCTCTAACTGGTTGACAAGTCATGAACACTGCCTCTGACTGGTCTACTAGTCAGGAACACAGTCTCTGACTGGTCTAGAAGTCAGGAACACACTCTCTGACTGGTCTAGAAGTCAGGAACACAGCGCCTGATAGTTTTACAGGTCAGGAACACAACCTCTGACTGGTCTAGAAGTCAGGAACACACCCTTTGACTGGTCTAGAAGTCAGGAACACAGTCTCTGATTGGATAGCAAGTCAAGAACACAGTCTCTGATTGGATGGCAAGTCAAGAACACAGCCTCTGGTTAGTTGACAAGTCAGGACCACAGCCCCTGATAGTTTGACAGGTCAGGAACACAACCTCTGACTGGTCTAGAATTCAGGAACACAGTCTTTGACTTGTCATGAAGTCTGGAACACAGTCTCTGACTGGTCTAATAGTCAGAAACACAGCCTCTGACTTGTCATGAAGTCGGGAACACAGTCTCTGACTGGTCTTGAAGTCAGGAACACAGTCTCTGACTGATCTAGAAGTCAGGAACACAGCCTCTTAGTTGTTGACAAGGCAGAAACACAACCACTGGTTTACTGACAAGGCAGAAACACACCCTCTGGTTGGTTGATAAGCCAGAAACACAACCTCTGGTTGGATGGCAAGTTAGGAACACAGCCTTTATCTGGTTGACAAATCCTGACTAGTCTCAAACTAGTTGACAAATCAGGTAAACAGCCTCTGATTGGTTGACAAGTTAGCCATGCTAACAACAACAATACTAGGTTTTAACACTTAAGACAGAAACAAAAAGTCCAGTTCTAGGCTAAATGACTAAGATTCAGGAAGATATATGATTGCACTGGAATGGAACCAAGCTACCCTTCTCGGAAAAAAGAATTTAGCATGCAGTGTTCCTAAGATTTATTGTGTTGTCTTTGATTGTCAATCTCAGAGTGTTAAAAAAACTTGTGAAAAATATTTAAGGCATGTGCCAACAATACATATACAGTCAAGTGCAAATGTTTGAGTGCCTTGGTCAAATTATGTGTTATGCAGATGTTCTAAGTTCAAACTGCTATCGTGATTTTTTTTTTTAGAATGTAAATTGTTTGAAAAAGGTTTAATGTGCTTTGTTCTGGGCAAATTCCAAGTAGTATCTTCTATTTTAATTGTGTTAATAGGTGAGTAATTGTGATGGCCCTAATTGGGGTATAATCATCAAAAACTAGATTGGCACTCTTGATCACATATTCTTTTGATATGAAACCCCAAAGCCAAAGCACGTTTTATTGTGTTTATATTACACATCTTGCTTCTTAAAGCATACAAATAAAATTATTATGTCAATTCCCTAATTAATAGAATAATGAAGATGATGTACGTGTTACTGTTTTAATTGCACAGAGAGTGGCATGTACTGCAGTTCAGGGTTGAAAGAAACCAGGAAGCCTGCTATTCAGTCTGTTAGCGCGGCATTGTAAATCAATGCTAATTGCATTTATTGGACAGAGAAGCAGCAAAATCACCGAGCTGTATAATCAGCCTTATGCTGAGACGCAGGCCTGAACCCCTATTTAGGAACCTTCGCGTGAATATTTGCCAGTACTTGACGTGTGAAAGTTGGCCCCGCTCACCATTTCTCTGGTGCCACACAGACAAAGTTGGAAATTAGAGCCACTGGCAAGTTATGTTGGAATTTCAGGAGAAATAGCATGGATAATAGAATTCAGGATATGTGCCAATGGAAGCTTCTTCAGGTCACAGCCAGCATGGCAGGAAAGCTGTTTCCTCACACTAACGGCTGAATCCAGCCTTTAGGTTTGATTGCTCGTTTAGCGGCGTACAGGCAATCTCCTGGATTGTGTATGAAAGAAGAGCGCCTGCCATTCGGCCGATTAGGATGGCATTGTAAATCAAAGCTAATTGCATCTTATGGAATGAAGGGAGCAGCGTAATCAGTGAGCTGTATAATCACCCGTATGCTGAGACACGCCACCGAACCTGCTTAGTACACCCTTCACACCATGTCACAAAACCGTTCAGTGCAATCACCTAAATTTGTAATAATAATACCTAATATTTTGTTAATTTTCTAAATATAATTATGACTAGAATCAATGCTTTTTTCTACAAATTGTGTTATCTTAGTGCACAATATGTATTTATTTTAAAATATTGGACAAATAAGAAATATAAAATGTGCCATCACTTTTTTGCACAGACTACTTTACTATACTACTATGGTACTATACTAAAAGACATACATACACAGAGAAAGATCTGTCTTTAAAGTTGGCCTATTATGCTTATTTTTGATGTTCATAATATTATTATTGGGGTCTACTAGAATAAGTAGAACTACATTTGTGTACTAGATTGCTCTAGTTCTGGTCGCCTGCCAGAACAGCATCCTATTATCCAATAAGTTCTGCCCCCACACCGCTGCAACTATTCTTATAATAGTGTTGGTTGGGGAACTGGACCAGGACGTTTTAGAGTGGTGGGGTTTTTTTTGTTTTAGCCCATTTAAACATTTATGTGAGAGTGGGCCAATTTTGCCAGTAAGCACTGAAAAAAAGGAATTCCAGTGAGGCGTTTCAGGTAGCTTAGAAAGAGAGAGTGTACTTTACACACAATGTACATAACACACAAAAGAAAAGAGAAAATCCAGAAAATTATTCCCCTTTAATTTGGTTTTAGATTTGAAATATGCACCATTCTTAAAAAATATGCACCGTTCTTCACGTTCTTCACAACATATATCACGATATATATACATATGATATATATATATAAATATCGTCACTGTCCAATGAAAAACAAGTAATCTCCAAAATTGGATCTTTCCAGAAGAGACCAAAAACATGCTTTACTTTCAATGGAAGTCAGTAGAACCAGAATTCCAAGCTGTTTTGGAGCACTTCTATTGGTCCATTCGTCATGAAATTTTCACACAATGTAAACGACCACTGGCCTGTTCAAATGATGTAGAATACTCAAATTCAGAGATGGAGATATATGTTTTTTTTTATTAGACAGTGATGATATATGTGTATAGTAATTATGCAAAATATTTGTTTGCATTTTTAACAATTGATTTCAAGTAACAATTGATGTCTTTCAAGATGTAATGGTAATGTATTAAGTATTCACTGCAATAATATACTCCTATAATAATATACTCCTCTTTTGTTTAAGAAAGGAAGTTTTGAACCTGCACATTTGACAAAACTGCTTTTTTCAGTGAGTCACAAGTGAGAAACAACCTAAGATTGATTTTGTTATCGATGCCAATAGCTGCAACTTGTGCGAGTTAATAGAACCATAAGGCCGGGTGATGGATGTAAGTGCACATCATTGTTATTTCACCGAATGTTGTCATTGTGGCATGACAAATGGCTCATTGTAACATTTCAGTGTTCTAGTAAATGTGCAGAGCCTAAAGGTAGAAATTCTGAAATGCAGGACATTTGTGCTCCCATCCTGACAACTCAGAGAAGTGTTTGTAGGTACATTCACTGAGCAAATGCAGAGCGAGGTCTGGCCTGCAGGCGGTATGAATTATTGACACGGCACCTCCAGGTGTTTCTGTGCAGTGTCAGTACTGTATAATAATGAGGACTGGACTAGTGTCTGCACCCAGCTGTAACAAAGTTCTCTCTTCCTGTCAGGTGTTTGGAAACATCGAGTTAAATGAAGAGTCATCCATCAACCACCACAACAACTTCCGCACCTTTTTTCAGGCACTTATGCTGCTGTTCAGGTAAAAGAAAGCGTTTGCTTTTAGCAGTTAGTTTCCATCAACGTTAGGGCTGCTGTCATGAGTAGTGTTTTTTTTTTCTTTTTGAAGTAAAGTCAGAGCAAAATTATGGATATTAATATGGATGCACTGTGGGAATTTTGGACTCATCAATATAGTCAGTTCATCAATATTTTTCATGCACATATCTAGCAATACCAATGCAGATAAACACATTTCAAAATGTAGGGCTTTGAGGGTCTGAATGCTTAAATATTCTGAATTTGTATTTCTGTTTCGTATGTGTGAACATTAGGAGTGCCACCGGTGAGGCGTGGCATGATATCATGCTGTCGTGCTTGAGCGAGAAGCAGTGCGACCAGCTCTCAGGCTCCGTTGGAAAAGAGTGCGGCAGTGACTTTGCATACTTCTATTTCGTCTCCTTCATTTTCCTCTGCTCATTCTTGGTAAGATTATTTCACTGATGAGAACTAAATTCAGGCTTGTTAAAATTGCTGAGATGCTATTTTGTTGTGTAGAATCATCAGTCTTACAGTAGTTTAAATTAGGCTTAAACCTGGCTGAAAGTTGGAACACATATGTTAGTGTACTCACCTCAGTACAAAACTCAGCAGTTGTATTAGAGATAAAAGAGGAGCTAGCTTTTTCTCCCTGAGTGACTTCTGGAAGTAACAGGTCAGCTGCTAGGCTTTGCTGGGTTATGATTATGATACACTGTCTATTACATACACACATACCTACATACGCACATACATACGCACATACATACATACATACATACATACGCACATACATACATACATACATGCATGCACACATACATACATACACACATACATACATACACACATACATACATACATACATACATACGCACATACATACATACATACATGCATGCACACATACATACATACATACACACATACATACATACATACGCACATACACACATACATACGCACATACATACACACATACACACATACATACGCAAATACATACATACATACATACATACATACGCACATACATACACACATACATATATACACACATACATACATACATACGTACATACATACATCGCACATACATACACACATACATACATACATACATACATACATAAATATATACATACATACATACATACACACATACATACATACATACATACATCGCACATACATACACACATACATACATACATGTGGGTCTGGGTCACATGGGGGAGCTGGAGCCTATTCTAGTGCTCATTGGACACTGTGCAGATTCGGGAGTGCGGTAACACAGGCGAGGTATGAAGCGAGAAGCAGCATTCTCGGCAAGTAGAATTATTGTACATCTAGTTGATATATTTTATATTTCTCTCCTTATGATAGTCGCAAGCTTATTATAAGATTATTTAACTTGGTACTTGGTGTTCTCTAGACTGGCAGATGATTTGGTAGCTCTCTCTATGAACCCTAATGCTTTGTTAATACATTTATTTAGGATTATGTAACATAATATTGCTTTATAATACCAGGAATAAATCTACATAATTGTTCTTAAGTAACAGTATATGACTATATAAAGTCTAGGCTCTATAACTCATTATAGTATCTGTTCTAGTTTCCAGTTAGCTGTGTTAGCTGTACATGAATTACACAGATTCATACTACATTTAAATGTTATTGTAAAGTTGTTGTACAGAACAACTAACCCTAACCCTAGCCACAGTTATGATGGCTGTAGGCAGTATACAGAAAATATGCTAGAACCCTGTTGTGATACATCACCATATTCATAGTTTACAGTGATGTAATGAGTGGATATTATAATTACGTCGTCACATCCCCTAGCTTTATAAAGTGTTATGAATGTAATAAGAGTACCTAAAAGCAATTATATTAGAGAGAATAAAGCGAGTCAGGGAGAATAAAGTGAGTCAGAGAAAAGTATTTATTTGAAGTTTTATAAATAATTCCTTCAGTTCAGCATTTAAAACAATTAATATTCTTGAAATATACTGAACAGTATGTGTGATGTGTTGGTTTTTCAGTTGCTGATGGTATAAGATGCTGATACTAGACTACTTCATCTACTACTACATCATAGAAATGATGATGGTCCAGACCTTGGCCTGAGGAAAACTCCTCTTCTCTAACTGGACCTTACTGAACTCTAATTTAATACCCCTGAGGTAGAAGATGTAAACGAGGTCAGACTATATGTGCTGGTGTGAATGTGCTTGATTGAAGTGCTTACTGGTATTTCCACGTCTACACATATAGACTGACCTTTACATGTTCTTTACATCTTCCCTCGCATCTTCTGTCTCAGGGGTATTTAATTAGAGTGCAGTAAGGTCCAGTTAGAGGAGATTTCCTCGGGCTAAGGTCCGTACAGTGATCTTACAACGCACGTGATTGGTCTGTGGGTTTACTGCACCGCAAAGCCTGTATACACTGTAAAGACAAGAAAAGTTCAGCCGCTTTAAATAAACACTGTCAACTTTAACTCCTTCTTAATAGTTTATCAGTTTGGATCCGCATTGGACTACATCTGATTCTATGTAATATAGTTTAAAGTATATATAATAATAATCTCCTGTATGTCCTGCATCTCTTTTATGTTCCTCAGACTCACCAATCGCCTGTTCGGAAAAGTGTTCATCTGTATATATCATAACTTTTATTTCATAGCTTATATTTTCTGCTGTATATTTAAAAAATGGTACAGTATTGATGTTTATTAATGTGTATGTACTTTATGTTAATCTGTATATGCGTTTTTTTGTATGTAAACACTGCACGGGACTACGCAACCTAAGATTTTCACTCTCACACCTGCGTTGATGTGACAGTAATCATGATTTGATTTAATTCAAAGGCTGATCTGTTACATTAGCTGTAAAGGAAGTGCTCACTACCAGCACGCAATCAAATCAGATTTACGATTGGCTGCTTCAGGTTCTCTTGTTTTCTGAAAGAAACTCATCAGCAGGTGTCTGCCCTCTTTTCTTCCCTTCAGATGTTGAATTTGTTCGTGGCTGTCATAATGGACAACTTTGAGTACCTTACTCGAGACGCCTCCATCCTCGGACCCCACCACCTGGACGAGTTCATCCGCGTCTGGGCTGAGTACGACCCCGCTGCCTGGTACGTATCACAAGCGCTCCTGACAGCTAGTCCCGTCTTAACAAGAGCAAACAGCTTTAGACAGAGAATGAAAGTGAAACGGAATAAAGGTCAGACACTGGCATATGGCCTTGAGGGACCATGGCACTAAACTAAAGCAGGACTCCAGGGCCGTGCCTATGCTGCTGCATGTAAATCTGATGTTCTGCATGGCAACTTTGAGGCTGACTGGTTTAAAGCCTCTGTTGTCTGCCTAATCCAGCTGAACTCAAACCCACATAGCATTGCATAAGAAATAAATAAAGAAATGTTAGTTTAGATCCTTTCAAAGCTATATGAGAATATTTGAGTTTTTACTAGCAAATAACTGTATTTTTGGTTCCAGTGTCAGACTTTTAACTATGGAAGCATTTGTTTTACTGTAAAAGAGGCATTCCACCAGTAGAGTACATTTTAGTCCCACCATATATCAGAGAACACATGCACAGATTATTATAACATAAAAAATAGTTATGCATTGCATAGTCTTTTTTTCGTGGTATGGCTCAAAGACAAATAACCACCCCAGAGCTCAGAGACAGAATAAAAAAATCATACTGCTCTGAGCAGAACCAGTATTTTAATGCTCTGTTCTTGCTTTCCAGCCTTAATATAATGTTCCTAAACCAGCTGGACAAAAATAACTGTGTGCAGAGCTAATATAATAAAACATAATAGCTATGACAGGCAAAATATTCCTGGCAGTAGAATTATTGTACATCTAGTTGATATATCTTATATTTGCTCTCCTTATGATAGTCGCAAGCTTATTATAAGATTATTTAACTTGGTACTTGGTGTTCTCTAGACTGGCAGATGATTTGGTAGCTCTTCCTATGAACCCTAATGCTTTATTAATGCATTTATTTAGGATTATGTAACATAATATTGCTTTATAATACCAGGAATAAATCTACATAATTGTTCTTAAGTAACAGTATATGACTATATAAAGTCTAGGCTCTATAACTCATTATAGTATCTGTTCTAGATTTTAGTTAGCTGTACATGAATTAAACAGATTTATACTACATTTAAATGTTATTGTAAAGTTGTTATACAGAACAACTAACCCTAACCCTAGCCACAGTTGTGATAAAAAATATATTAGTATATAAGTATACAGGAAATATGCTAGAACCCTGTTGTGAGGCATCATCATATTCATAGTTTATAGTAATGTAATGAGTGGATATTATAATTACATAGTCACATCCTCTTGCTTTATAAGGTGTTATGAATGTAATAAGAGTACCTAAAAGCAATTATATAGGCTTATGCCAGTGTGTTATATGCCTTATAAATGTGTTTATATAGCATTGTGAATACATGATTCATAGGAAGTGTCACCAACAGTTGGTTATTTGAAGAATCACTGGAGATGCATGCTGGGTGCCTTTATGGATTCTCAACACATGGCAGATAATACAAGCAAAGTAATGTTAGAGTACAAGAAATATAGTACACAGGGTAAAAAACAGTACAGGAACATATGATATGAACAGAGTATGCAGGTCTAGTTCTCACCAAACCTTTCAGCAGCAAGTAATCCAACTGTTAAAGAACCTTCATCAGCAAAAGTTTGCCAGGGTTTTAGGTATTTCATACAAGTATTCACATTCATACTTCAGGTAGAAGTATACATACGAGGGTTTTAAAAATACTACTGTAGAAGTTGAAGTATCAACTCAAGCTTTTTACTCTAGTAAAAGTGTAAAAGTACTGCTTTCAGAACTACTTAAAGTATAAAAGTAAACGTAATGTAAGGAAAAAAAATGCCATTAATGACAAAAGCTTAGGCTGTACCGCAGGGGTGGTACATTAGATAAATTGGTAATGTTGTGGCACACAATGTAGGACATAGCTTTTTTAGCATGCACTGTTATTCTTCTACTGACTCAGCAATGTTTATTTTTTAACAAAAATTCTTACGCTGTGCAGCTTTATATACCAAACCATATCAAAAAATGAGATACTTAATGTATTAAATTAAAATGAGATTAAACAGTGATTAGATATTTATGTATTTATAAAAGTGTGATGTGCCAGCAGATGTACTGTATTGGTGGACTGCCTTAAAACAGAAAAGTGAAAAATGTGTTGTGGCCTAACTTGTGTCTGTTTCTTGCAGCGGAAGGATACGCTATATGGATATGTACAATTTGTTGCGAGTTATTTCGCCCCCACTTGGCTTAGGAAAGAACTGCCCTAATAGGGTGGCATACAAGGTTTGGAAGCCTACACACTCCCCCCTGCAAAGGGCAGTGCTGTAGTATTAATTAATGCCCATAGATTGCCTGGTTGTCATACTGACTGACTGGATTACACCCCCCCTCCCCACTTACTAATCGAAATACGGGTAACCATGGAAACTGCAGGAAACAAAGCCACATTACATACTAAGTCCTTCTAGCTAATCCTATATGCCCTCAGTAAGCATTTCTTCTGTGTTTGCTCTCAATATTGACCATTTAGAAGCCCAACTAGGCTACTCGCTGTGCAGTGTGTGCTTTGTTTCTATGGGTTTGATTGGTTAGTCTACTTTGTTCATGCATGCCTTGCAAAAAAACAAGGACAAGGCTGTAACGCCATTCATCATCCAAGCCTGGTCATCCCGACTCAGGCTTGTGTTTCTTCTTCCGCACAGCGGATCCATCTGCGTCCCATAGTGGGCAAGATGGCATCTCACAGCCACAGCTTGCCCTCAAAACCTCTGACTAGTATTCACTCGGATAATGACTGTTTCTTTCCTTCTCATCATGTTTTTCTTTCATTTTCTTTCAATTGTCAACTGGTTCTCCTCCTCCCTGCTCCCTCCTTGTGTGACCTTTTGACCTCTGCACGTGGGCGCCACCTCCCTGTGAAGCGGGCGCATATCCTACCTTGATATGTACGAAATGCTCCGCCACATGTCCCCTCCGCTAGGTTTGGGAAAGAAATGTCCGTCGCGAATCGCCTACAAGGTAGACCACCCCCCACAACCCCACCACCCTCTGTTTCTCACCCAAACCCACCAGCCATCACTGAGCTGTGTCTGCCTTCTGTGTACCTGCTGTTCTCTCGCTGGATAGCGCCGCAGTCAGTCCTGTGCCGGAGCCGTGTCAGCAGCTTTTCTCAGCTTGTTTTTCGTCACAGTCGTTTTGTCTTGTGCTTTCCTGCCTGTGTGTGTAACGCAACTAGTGATTTATTCGTTTATTATTTAATTAATCGACCAGTTTTTCCCTTTGCCTCCTCACATTTCATTTAACTTTTTTTTCCCGTCGTTCCACCATCGTTTCATGCTAGGCGACCAGCAGTTTCTTTTCTTATTAACAAAGAGGCCGTATTGCTCCCTATGATTGATCTTTGTCAATGACTAACCAACGTAAATAAGTCTTAAATAATCATTGCTGTTTAATAGGGTTTGACATGACCAGCACAGAACTGAGGGCAATTGAGTGAGCAATTGTTTTTTGTAAAATTAAAACAAAACAAAACAAAAAACAACAACAACAACAACAACACGAGCTGCTTTTGCAGATTACTTTCTATGTATGTGGTTGGAATAGTGTAGTTGGTTACAACGCTGGCCTGTATGTTGTAATCAGGGATTCAGTTCCCCACCTGGGTAACCATCTTACACTATACCAATAAGAGTCCTTGGGCAAGACTCGTAACACTACGTTCACCTACTAGTATACAGGTAAACCGTAACACTACCTTCACCTACCTGTGTACAGATAAACTATAACACTACCTTCACCTACCTGTGTACATATAAACTGTAACACTACCTTTACCTACCTGTGTACAGGTAAACTGTAACACTACTTTCACCTACCTGTATACAGCTAAACTGTAACACTACCTTCACCTACCTGTGTACATATAAACTGTAACACTACCTTCACCTACCTGTGTACAGGTAAACTGTAACACTACCTTCACCTACCTGTGTACATATAAACTGTAACACTACCTTCACCTACCTGTGTACAGGTAAACTGTAACACTACCTTCACCTACCTGTGTACATATAAACTGTAACACTACCTTCACCTACCTGTGTACAGATAAACTGTAAGACTACCTTCACCTACCTGTGTACAGGTAAACTGTAAGACTACCTTCACCTACCTGTGTACAGATAAACTATAACACTACCTTCACCTACCTGTGTACATATAAACTGTAACACTACCTTCACCTACCTGTGTACAGCTAAACTGTAACACTACCTTCACCTACCTGTGTACATATAAACTGTAACACTACCTTCACCTACCTGTGTACAGCTAAACTGTAACACTACCTTCACCTACCTGTGTACAGGTAAACTGTAACACTACCTTCACCTACCTGTGTACAGGTAAACTGTAACACTACCTTCACCTACCTGTGTACAGATAAAGTGTAACACTACCTTCACCTACCTGTGTACAGATAAACTGTAACACTACCTTCACCTACCTGTGTACAGGTAAACTGTAACACTACCTTCACCTACCTGTGTACATATAAACTGTAACACTACCTTCACCTACCTGTGTACAGGTAAACTGTAACACTACCTTCACCTACCTGTGTACATATAAACTGTAACACTACCTTCACCTACCTGTGTACAGCTAAACTGTAACACTACCTTCACCTACCTGTGTACAGGTAAACTGTAACACTACCTTCACCTACCTGTGTACATATAAACTGTAACACTACCTTCACCTACCTGTGTACAGCTAAACTGTAACACTACCTTCACCTACCTGTGTACAGGTAAACCGTAACACTACCTTCACCTACCTGTGTACATATAAACTGTAACACTACCTTCACCTACCTGTGTACAGGTAAACTGTAACACTACCTTCACCTACCTGTGTACAGGTAAACCGTACCACTACCTTCACCTACCTGTGTACAGCTAAACTGTAACACTACCTTCATCTACCTGTGTACAAATAAACCGTAACACTACCTTCATCTACCTGTGTACAGATAAACTGTAACGCTACCTTCACCTACCTGTGTACAGATAAAGTGTAACACTACCTTCACCTACCTGTGTACAGGTAAGCTGTAACACTACCTTCACCTACCTGTGTACAGATAAAGTGTAACACTACCTTCACCTACCTGTGTACAGATAAACTGTAACACTACCTTCACCTACCTGTGTACAGGTAAACTGTAACACTACCTTCACCTACCTGTGTACATATAAACTGTAACACTACCTTCACCTACCTGTGTACAGGTAAACTGTAACACTACCTTCACCTACCTGTGTACATATAAACTGTAACACTACCTTCACCTACCTGTGTACAGCTAAACTGTAACACTACCTTCACCTACCTGTGTACAGGTAAACCGTAACACTACCTTCACCTACCTGTGTACAGGTAAACTGTAACACTACCTTCACCTACCTGTGTACAGGTAAACTGTAACACTACCTTCACCTACCTGTGTACAGGTAAACCGTAACACTACCTTCACCTACCTGTGTACAGGTAAACTGTAACACTACCTTCACCTACCTGTGTACAGCTAAACTGTAACACTACCTTCACCTACCTGTGTACAGGTAAACTGTAACACTACCTTCATCTACCTGTGTACAAATAAACTGTAACACTACCTTCATCTACCTGTGTACAGATAAACTGTAACGCTACCTTCACCTACCTGTGTACAGATAAAGTGTAACACTACCTTCATCTACCTGTGTACAGATAAACTGTAACGCTACCTTCACCTACCTGTGTACAGATAAAGTGTAACACTACCTTCACCTACCTGTGTACAGGTAAACTGTAACACTACCTTCACCTACCTGTGTACAGATAAAGTGTAACACTACCTTCACCTACCTGTGTACAGATAAACTGTAACACTACCTTCACCTACCTGTGTACAGGTAAACTGTAACACTACCTTCACCTACCTGTGTACATATAAACTGTAACACTACCTTCACCTACCTGTGTACAGGTAAACTGTAACACTACCTTCACCTACCTGTGTACATATAAACTGTAACACTACCTTCACCTACCTGTGTACAGCTAAACTGTAACACTACCTTCACCTACCTGTGTACAGGTAAACCGTAACACTACCTTCACCTACCTGTGTACATATAAACTGTAACACTACCTTCACCTACCTGTGTACAGGTAAACTGTAACACTACCTTCACCTACCTGTGTACAGGTAAACCGTAACACTACCTTCACCTACCTGTGTACAGCTAAACTGTAACACTACCTTCATCTACCTGTGTACAAATAAACCGTAACACTACCTTCATCTACCTGTGTACAGATAAACTGTAACGCTACCTTCACCTACCTGTGTACAGATAAAGTGTAACACTACCTTCACCTACCTGTGTACAGGTAAGCTGTAACACTACCTTCACCTACCTGTGTACAGATAAAGTGTAACACTACCTTCACCTACCTGTGTACAGATAAACTGTAACACTACCTTCACCTACCTGTGTACAGGTAAACTGTAACACTACCTTCACCTACCTGTGTACATATAAACTGTAACACTACCTTCACCTACCTGTGTACAGGTAAACTGTAACACTACCTTCACCTACCTGTGTACAGATAAACTGTAACACTACCTTCACCTACCTGTGTACAGGTAAACTGTAACACTACCTTCACCTACCTGTGTACATATAAACTGTAACACTACCTTCACCTACCTGTGTACAGGTAAACTGTAACACTACCTTCACCTACCTGTGTACATATAAACTGTAACACTACCTTCACCTACCTGTGTACAGCTAAACTGTAACACTACCTTCACCTACCTGTGTACAGGTAAACCGTAACACTACCTTCACCTACCTGTGTACAGGTAAACTGTAACACTACCTTCACCTACCTGTGTACAGGTAAACTGTAACACTACCTTCACCTACCTGTGTACAGGTAAACCGTAACACTACCTTCACCTACCTGTGTACAGGTAAACTGTAACACTACCTTCACCTACCTGTGTACAGGTAAACCGTAACACTACCTTCACCTACCTGTGTACAGGTAAACTGTAACACTACCTTCACCTACCTGTGTACAGGTAAACTGTAACACTACCTTCACCTACCTGTGTACAGATAAAGTGTAACACTACCTTCACCTACCTGTGTACAGATAAACTGTAACACTACCTTCACCTACCTGTGTACAGATAAACCGTAACACTACCTTCACCTACCTGTGTACAGGTAAACTGTAACACTACCTTCACCTACCTGTGTACATGTAAACTGTAACACTACCTTCACCTACCTGTGTACAGCTAAACTGTAACACTACCTTCACCTACCTGTGTACAGGTAAACTGTAACACTACCTTCACCTACCTGTGTACAGGTAAACTGTAACACTACCTTCACCTACCTGTGTACAGGTAAACCGTAACACTACCTTCACCTACCTGTGTACAGGTAAACCGTAACACTACCTTCACCTACCTGTGTACAGGTAAACCGTAACACTACCTTCACCTACCTGTGTACAGGTAAACTGTAACACTACCTTCACCCACCTGTGTACATGTAAACTGTAACACTACCTTCACCTACCTGTGTACAGGTAAACCGTAACACTACCTTCACCTACCTGTGTACAGGTAAACTGTAACACTACCTTCACCCACCTGTGTACATGTAAACTGTAACACTACCTTCACCTACCTGTGTACAGATAAACTGTAACACTACCTTCACCTACCTGTGTACAGCTAAACTGTAACACTACCTTCACCTACCTGCGTACAGGTAAACTGTAACACTACCTTCACCTACCTGCGTACAGGTAAACTGTAACACTACCTTCACCTCCCTGTGTACAGGTAAACTGTAACACTACCTTCACCTACCTGTGTACAGGTAAACTGTAACACTACCTTCACCTACTTGTGTACAGGTAAACTGTAA
This sequence comes from Megaleporinus macrocephalus, assembly GCA_021613375.1. NCBI lineage: Eukaryota > Metazoa > Chordata > Actinopteri > Characiformes > Anostomidae > Megaleporinus > Megaleporinus macrocephalus. The sequence goes on from CM038717.1 coordinate 13,740,826, forward strand.
CACTACCTTCACATACCTGTGTACAGATAAACTGTAACACTACCTTCATCTACCTGTGTACAGGTAAACTGTAACACTACCTTCACCTACCTGTGTACAGATAAACCGTAACACTACCTTCACCTACCTGTGTACAGGTAAACCATAACACTACCTTCACCTACCTGTGTACAGGTAAACTGTAACACTACCTTCACCCACCTGTGTACAGCTAAACTGTAACACTACCTTCACCTACTTGTGTACAGGTAAACTGTAACACTACCTTCACCTACCTGTGTACAGATAAAGTGTAACACTACCTTCACCTACCTGTGTACAGGTAAACTGTAACACTACCTTCACCTACCTGTGTACAGGTAAACTTTAACACTACCTTCACCTACCTGTGTACAGGTAAACTGTAACAATACCTTCACCTCCCTGTATACATGTAAACTGTAACACTACCTTCACCTACATGTGTACATGTAAACTGTAACACTACCTTCACCTACCTGTGTACAGCTAAACTGTAACACTACCCACACCTACCTGTGTACAGGTAAACTGTAACACTACCTTCACATACCTGTGTACAGATAAACTGTAACACTACCCACACCTACCTGTGTACAGGTAAACTGTAACACTACCTTCACCTACCTGTGTACAGGTAAACTGTAACACTACCTTCACCTACCTGTGTACAGGTAAACCGTAACACTACCTTCACATACCTGTGTACAGGTAAACTGTAACACTACCTTCACCTACCTGTGTACAGAATGTAGAATTTAGAACTAGAATTAGCCACGTGTTTGCACACAACGGAATTTGACCTCCGTGTTTAACCCATCCGTGCAGTGAAACACCCACATATACACACACTAATAGTCATACACACTAGGGGGCAGTGAGCACACGTGCCCGAAGCGGTGGGCAGCCCTATCCACGGTGCCCGGGGAACAGATGTGGTTGGGTGCCTTGCTCAGAGGCACCCAATGGCAGATAGTACAGCCTTATACAATTCAGAATTCAGCCAGCTGCTTTTATCAACAGTCACATCATCAATAAGTACGAGGAAACTAGTTCCACTGTCATACGTGCTCACACCTTAACACTACCTCTACCATGCGTGACAGATGAGGTGGCATGCTTTAGATTGTGTGCAATATGAAAATGCTTGTAATTCTAACATTGTTCCTGCACTTTGGATGGAAGTACATTTAAATTAAAGCTATAAATCTGCACCTCGTGTACAGCTGAAGTAACAATAATTTTGTTTAAGTCCAAATATGTATGGACCTGTCTAGAACTGCCCTTTAGGAAGGTTTGTTCTTACAAGAGCTGCACATTTTCATTAATTAGATCAGTTAAACTGTTAGTCATAGCCTACTGATCTAACCATACTGTTTGCATGATCATATCTTATAGAGATAGACTAGCCTAGCATGTTAATGTAGTAATTATGACCTCTGCTGTGTGTCATAAAAAAGAGAAGAGAGAGAAAAGTGAGGCCGAACGGACCACACCGGTCGGCCCCTTCTCCGGAGAAGTGCCCGTTTCAGTGTGCTGGTCCAGCTTTAGCTGCTCTGCCCCTTTGAGAATGGCCTTTGGTCATTGAGTTTCCTCACCCTCTTCCAGCTGTCTGGATGGATAGAGTCTCAGAGTGCAGGGATACGAGCGGCTGTCTGCCAGGCAACTCTCCAAGGCCGAGCAGTGTGCGCGTGCGTGCGCGTGCGTGTGTACATGTGATGTCCTCCTGTGTGCACCACAACCCCTCCCACCCTCGCTTTAGAGAGCATTGAATTGATTTGAGGGAAAGAAAAGAAATCGTGCTGTAGATGTGTGTTCAGTGAAGCGACTTGTTTGCCCCCCCTCCTCCTATCTGTTGGCTCTCGCTCTCTTTTTTTCTTGTTTGTTGTTGTGGAAATGTGTCTTTCCAGGCAGGCCGGCTCTAATGAACGCAGCACTGTGCTTTAACCGTGCCTTAGCTACACAGTCGCACTGTATACCCCTATATCTTCCTCTGCACCCCTTTCTGCTTATCTCTCTCCTTTTCCTTATTCCTTTTATTGACCTTTGAGCGCGATGCAGTACGTTTGCTTTTTGTTTTGTGGGCGCATATGCACTTGTTAAGGGCAGCAGAGTATAGAGCCTGTTTATCATTACTGAGATACTGGCCTTTACAATAAGGCTGAGGCTGAGACGCGCGGAGTAATCTCCAGCCAGTCTGCGTGCTGTGGGGGTTTAGATGAATCAAAGCATTCATATAATCCAGTGAACACACATTTTACTGGTACGTGTAATGCAGGCAAATGTTTTACCTTTTTTTATCACGTTTGTGTGTTTAGTTGAAGGGCGGTTGCACAGATTTGTCAACATTTCTGCATAATATATCATTTATATCTTTTTATCTTTGAGATGTAAACATTGTCATTCAGATGAGATGATGCAGAGAAACTGGCCAACTCTAATATCCTTTCAAAAGCGGAGATAGACAGGTTAAAGGGGAGTTCCACCAAATTTTCTACAATTCTTTTCAAGGGTAGTGATGTGAACTGGGGTGACATTGTTTACAATGTATATATTTACTGTAATAAGTGAACCTCATAGTCAATTAATATGGTGTATCTCAAACCTATTATATCTTTAATATGTAGTTGATAATATAATAAAAATAATAATAAAAAAATATATATTGTCGCTGTCCAAAGAAAAACGTTTTTTTTTCCCTCTAATATTTACTTTTAAACATTATGTGAGCACGGCCAATGTCCTATACACTGTGTCAAGATTTTGTAATGTATGGAATAATAAAAATGACCCAAACCTGCTTATAAATAAAATTTCTTTCCATAGACATAGAAAGTAAAGATGTTTTTCCTCTCCTTTGAACTTAACATTTTGGAGATACTCATTTTTCTTTGGACAACAACAATGTACTTTAGACTATTTCACATTAAACCCTCCCCTGAATGACATTGTTTATATCCTTATTTAAAATTTGGTTGAATTGCCCTTTAAACAATATATAGAAATAACAACGAACAACAAATTGTTTTTCAAAGTGTTATAATGCGTACAAACTGAATCACAGTGCTCATAGTTTCTCCATACTATGCAACCCTTAGCATGTGCATGTACGGTGGTCTTTCACGGCTCTGTGGCCTGGGCTGTAGGTAGGCCTGCGTGCATCGTGTCCCTTTCCCCTTTTTTCCTCTGACTCTGTCTCCATGGTTACCACAGGAGACGATGCTCCATCATCCCTGAGGGAAGCTCCTCTCCCCCTCGCTCTCTCCCGGCTTTGTGAAAGTGCAAGAAAACACAGTCATTATAGCCATCTTGATCATCTTTATCACTCATTCAAGTGATTCATGACTAACTGGCTCACTCTGTATGTAGAATCTACATGGACAGTAATCTGACGCCTGTGCGTGCAGCTGGGTTTGAATAGAGAGAGAGACAGAGAGACAGAGAGATCAAGTGCTGTGGGACTTTTAAACCTACATTTTCTTGATCAGTAGCTTTTGTTTTACTTCCCTGAAGCTAATCGTCACTGTCATAATAAAGCATTGTAACTTCAATTCTTTTTTTTTTCTTTTTATGATGAAAAGCCTACCTTTAGCTGTTATAATGGTCTGTCAGAGTTAAAAACACTAATTAATCTGGCCACAAGCAGTTGCGCTGGCTTTATTTAACTTGGATTAATCAATGTGAAGCAAATAAAAAAGGGGTTAGATGTACAATTAAGTAACGTTTTCACATTTTTTTTAGCAAGAAAATAAAGAAAACCTGGTGCTTTATGTTAAGTAACAGCTTTTTAATTCATTAAATTAATAATAACAGCTTTCTTTTTCACCCTTAGTACCTGATACTATGTATTTAATACAGCCATATGTAAAATTATAAACACAGCATGGTCAAATTACATGCTGATGATCATTTAACCCAAAGAAATGCTCGAAAATACATTTTTGACGTCTACTGTAAAATTACTAATTTAGTGAAACTGGTTTGTCCAATGAAAAACATGTCTCATCTACATCTACATTTTTGACGATTTCTATTTTTCCAATACAAATAAATGCAGGAGCTGCTGTTTACATTGTGGGAGAATTTCATGATGATGGTCCAATAGAAATGCTTCAAAATAGCTTGGAAAAAATTTGGTTCCATTGACTTCCATACAAAGTGAAGACACTTTTTGTCCTCTGCTATAAAGTTGCTATTTCGGAGATACTTCTTATTGGACAGCGACGATTTGCTAATTTGAATATATCAGAAAAAATAGAACATAAATTAATATTTCATTTTGTTGCAGTTTGTTAAAATCAGTAAATAAACAGCAGCATTAAAAAGCTTTTTAGGATGTGTTTACTTATTTTCACTTAAAAGAATCGACAGAACAAGAGTGCCCAAACTCTCACATATAAATGAAAGTAAATGTTCTTTGTTCTGATTGGATGTTCAGTATTTATGCCTCATTCCTTCCATGCTGTAGCACTCCTTATAACTTCTACACAGTAGATATATGTAAATGCATTGGTTTATGTGACAGCACGAAAACAAAGAACTTACAAAGGGCAGCTTCCTGGGCAGGGAATGGTACGTTTCAAATCTTTAACCATGTTTAAATCCAGCCGCAAACTCAAACAAAGGAAAAAACAACATTTCCAAGATATGGGCCTTTTAACAGACGTTAAGAGTGTTGTTTATTCTTTTTTTGGTTCTGTAAAGTTATGTTCTAGGGACGTGACGAAATGCTCAGCTCTAGCAGAAAGCCATAACAGTGAACTGTAAAAGGCAGAAGCCAGCAATGTGAAATAGTTTGAGAAGAGTTGCACCCACATTGCAGCAGATGCACTGTCCATTGTATGCTACGTGTCTCCTATCATTGTTCTCCTTATTCAGCATCTGCATGACAAGTGAATGCTCTCTGTCTGTCTGTCTGTCTCTCTCGCTCTCTCTCTGTCTCTCTCTCTCTCTGTAAAATCTCCTAGAGAGTCGTTTGCTGTGCTGGAATGAGTACATAAAAATGTTTGTGTAAAATATATAACAAGGTTCTGCAGCCTTCCAAAGCGGCCGTATAACAGAACTGAGTGCTCAGCCAGCACATCCAGCAGACTCTCCAGGAAGCCAGTATGTGTTCTGCAGTTGTGTGTGTTGCTGATGCTGTGTCCTCATGTGTGCGACCTTCCGCAGCGTTTGGTGAGGATGAACATGCCCATTGCGGATGACAACACCGTTCACTTCACGTCCACCCTGATGGCTCTCATACGCACCGCCCTGGATATCAAACTGGCATCAGGTGCGTGCCCACTTCATGCCCACTCAGCTCCCAGCACTGCGCCACCCACTACCAGTCGTGACGTACCTCGCTTTAACCGGCTGCTGTGATGCCTCCTACGTTCTCCTCCCTTCGCGCTAATACATGCATAATCCATGATTTCTTCTTTGGATGTCCCGACCTGTTCTGAAAGATCAGTATCAGTGCAGATCAAGGCAGGGTTTAATGCAACTAGCCCTTAATAAAGGTCGCTCTCCATGGTTACTCTGATTAAGACTGCGTTCTGATTGGGCGCAGACGTTCGCTTAAAGCAAAACATCCAAGGAGCTACCAGACCAATCTTTGTTAGGACTATTTTGCCTCCTTGCACTCGGTTAAAGATGGGACACGCACACACACACAGAGACACATATATATATATATATATATATATATATATATATATATATATATATATATATATATATATGTATATATATATATATATATATATATATATATATATATATATATATATATATATATATATATATATATATACACTACTGCTCAAAAGTTTGGGATCACAGTGAAATGTTCTTGTTTTCAATGGAGTATCTTCTTCCTTAACACAACAATGGACTGACGGGTCTCTAAAGAAAGTTGTTTCTTTCTGGTCATTTTGAGTCGGTCAGCAAGTCATCAACTGCTGATGCGTCAGATACTAAACTAACCTAGAATGTTGTTCTCCCTTTTATTCTCACTTATTAGTAGAATGTTTTTCAGCTGTGCATCACAATTGAGCAAGAATGTCCTAACAACCAATTAGCCCAACAACATCCTTAACTTGGATTGGCGGCCGTACCAGGAGATTTAGACAGAGGACTGAGAATTGCTGATAATAGGACTATATGCAAAATAAGCCTCTATACAAAAATAAACTTTAATACAAACATTTTTATTCTTTAAAAATCATCTGATACACTTACATTAATTGTAAAATGGACAATATTGTTTTGCATGAAATGAAATTCTAAAGTGATCCTAAACTTTTGAGTGGTAGTGTATATATATGTATGTATATATAACAGCCTTTCACTGTATATTAGGCATGTAAATAAATTGTATATTATGTGGCCATTTCTTTCATATCCATATCAGCGAGGCATAGGTCAATCTAACCCAGGAACAGAGCTCGTGGGTCAACTGTAGTTCACAAGCTTCGTCTCGTGGATGCCCGCTTAAGTGCATTACTGACCACCTACACTGTCAGAGGAAAAGATACTATGCACGTACATGTTTAGTTGATCAAGGCACCAACAAGGTAAATGTGCCCTCAAAGGTTCAACAGTGGGTTTAGGATTAAACTGTTTATCTAGGGAGGAAGGTACATACAGAACAGGAAGGTGTGTATACTGTATAATAACATATTAATACCATAAAAATTCATACGTACCCCTGACCACCACAGAATCCTTTTCTCTGAGTGTATGGAGATTTTGTGAGCACCACAGTGCTGAAAATCTCATATAATCCACTAATAGTGCCTCTTTCTGGGAATAACTTGAACAAGACATTTTATTATGTGGGTATTTTGAACAAGAGAACTCAGGCAGTACGGTCAGTAAAGTACTTGGTAATCAGTAAATGAAGTTTATTGTAAAATGAAAGGTTTATACAAGCTTATGTGAAGCTCTTAAAGGAAAAAGAGGGTTGTAACTTATAAACGACTGCCTTGTAAACAGGAGGTTACTGATTCAATGTGAGGTATAAGAAAACTCACTCGGCAGCTTTACATTAATTTCCTCTGATGCATGATTAGATTGTCCCTCCGGATAAAAGTGCTCAAAATACTGTATCTTTTTTTAAAATATTATTTGATTATTCAGGTTGCCCTTGTTTTGAGCCCTGCCCCTAAACTGTCTGTGGATGCGTCTGTCGTCTAGCAAAATACCCATTATTTATTAAAAAAAACAAAAGAAAACCTATATATATATATATATATATATCATAAAAAGTACATTTTTAGTTCATTGCTATTATGCTATTATGTAGTTTGCAGCAAGACTACAAGGATATTTAAGACACCATGCTGGTCTTTTTTTTTAGCATTTAAAAGTAACTGTCTGTCTAGCTTAGCTACTCGAAATTAGGTTAGTTTCACTAACTTGTGTGCACTGTGTTGGTGTATTATCTACAAATATACAAATACAGAATAGAATAGAGTAGAGTAGAATGTACTTGTATTGTTTAGCATAATAAATAAATTGAACTAGGCTTTATTTTTACTGTTGCTCTCATCGGCAGGTGTTCTGGCCCAGCGACTGTGTGATATTGACTTGAGGAGAGAGATTAATAGAGTGTGGCCCAGCCTGCCACCAAAGACAGTGGACCTGCTGGTCACCCCTCATAAACGTAAGCTCTGTCCTGCTGCGTTCCGGGAGGCGTACCTCTTTCGACAGGTTGATGTTAATTCAAATGAAACGCAATCAGGTGGAATTTCATGACTGTGATATCCAGGTCATGGTTGAGTTTAGAAAAGGATGGTTATTCTAATGGTTTTCAAAATGAAGATAACATTAGGACATCATCAAGGCCATTTGCCGCCTCACTAGTCTTGAGTATATTTCTAATGTATTTGCTGCCATCTAGTGGTCGTTTTTGTCTTATTTTATTTATTTTATATGTTTCCTCTTTCTTATTTAATAAAGGACATGTTTGCATAGAATCACTAGCTCTCTAATCTGTGTAGTCTCGTTCTTTGGTATATAGTAAATATCAGCTTTGACATATGATGATAGTGTTTCAGTCTCTGTCTCTGTGAAGAGGTTGAGTTAATAAAGTGTTCCTCTACCTCTTCTCACTCTACACATCTCTCTGTGTAATAGATAATGAGCTGACGGTTGGGAAGGTGTATGCTGCCCTGATGATTTTTGATTACTACAAGCAGAACCGAGCAAAGAGGCTCCAGCAGCAGCAGCCTTCTGGTGGCCCACAGGTATGGAGCTCTGGAACACAAGGCTGCACATTGATTTTATCATGTATTTCAGTCAATTATGTTATTTGATGTTATAGGGGATTAATCTCTAGTTGTACTACTGAAATGTCATTAAATGCACATTAACTTACATCTACATACGATTTACATTCTGTAGTAACAGTTTAAAATTTACACTATAGGCTGTGTTTCTGTGTCAACAGTGACAAAAACACTGTAGAAATGTGAAGGCTTCTGGCAACCCTTTATAATAACTGACCCTTCTAAATAATAATAATATAAAAAGAAATATAAAAAAATCTAAAATAAAAAAATATAAAAAATATTATAATATTAATATAATTAAGGTTTTTTTTCGCCCTTTTCACATCAAGTACTATCATTTGTGTTGTTAACTCTTAAATTAGACAAATAATGTAATAATTATAATGTAATAACATAATTATAATGTAAATACATTGGAAATATTCCATTTGTAAGTATTATTTATGCGTTATTTATTGTTAAATAATTTATTTATAACAATAATTTATATTTATACAGTAATTTATTAATTAATTTAATATATATACAGTTGATAATCAAATAATTGTGTTTTAACCACTTACTAATAATTAATTAAGGTAAAACGTATTACAATAATTACAAAATGGTAAACCAGAACTTAGGTACATACCTGCTAGGCAACTAACTAAATAAATACCAAAGTACTTAAAACAAATTGTAATAAAAAATAATCCTGTATTCATGTATTTTAAATGCATTAAAAAGGCGTTATATGCCATACATAATAACTTATATTGCCAAGCATAAACTTTTAAGTAGTTTAATTACATCCATCATATCTGTTCATAAACACATTATATATCATTTTGATATATAGCGTATTAGAGTCATATCATATCATCAACATTTATGTAAAAAGATGTTAATTGAAATATAAACATATAAATATAATGTGATATGCTATATAAGATGAAATCTGACATTATAAAAAGCTAATATTTTATTAGGAAATATCTTGCATGTCACTGTTTCTACTTACAGTCAACTATACAAGCTTATGACAACCATTATAAAGTATTATTCATGTCTTATAAATGCATGTATAATACATTATAAATACAGGATTAATAGAAAGTGTTACCCAAAATTGTTTCATGAATAAAAGTGAACTGTCTTATGAAACCAGCTTAATTTAGTCCATGTTTCTTGAATGTACTGTTGGCAAGATCCACACTTGCAGCAGAAATTCACAGCTTGTATTAAAAGAGCTATGAGTGAAAAATAATTCATATAAATGTATGCCATGCTTTTGTTTCTGCACGCCTCGTCCTATAAATATCACCTCTGTTGTTATCTGAGCCACGAACAGTGATGAACAGTGTTGTAAACCCCTCCCTGTCATGCAGAGTAAAATGGGAGCACTCTTCAAGCCCATGCTGCCTCTCACCCACCTACACGATCAAGAGCCATCCATCAAGAGTACCAAGCCTCCATTCCGTCCTCAACCTGATGCAGCAGCACACCCAGAACCCTCACCCACAGCCTCTCTCCTGACCAACGGGGAGGCAGTGTGAGTGTCTTAGAACCCTGGATGTGAATACTGATGACACTACTACTTATTCAGCAAATGCTTAACATTAAAACATTCCTTTTGGGGTCACGCGTGATAGTTTATTAGTAATGTTGGATGTCCCAGTGGGCGACTATAAGTTTACTTATCAGTCAAGTATTTTTTTTAGGTGATTGTCATTTTGGGTTGAGAGGGTGTTATTTAGTGCATAACAAAAAATGTTTATAAGGAATGGTTGTACTTCATGTGTGTGTGTGTGTGTGTGTGTGTGATCACAGGCAAAGCCAGAGCAGTGCCATGAGGAGGTCTCCTTCAGAAGACATATCTCAGGAAGGAGTGCTGCAGAGGAGCAGGAATTCTGTCCAGCGGGGTCATTCAGAAGACATGCCAAACACAACAAAACCTCAGGTATTTAAGTCCTCTGTCAGACAGATGTGGTGTGTATATCCACCACCAGCCAAACAACCTAGTCTTACAAGCCAGACCTCTGACTAACATCACACCATCTGGTAGGTTTCATTGTCGTGCACCTTGGCCAGTGTTAAAGCATTCGTAACCTCAAACCATTGTTTTTCTGTGACATACCAAACTAAATGATTATTAAAATGATGCTACACCAAAACCAGACCCTCACGAAAAAAGGTTTTTAAAATGTTTTTGTGGGCTGTATATCTTTCTCAAAAAATTGTTGACACTCTTTGCAATGCAAGGAACACTTAGCTTGTTTGCAGTCAGACGAAACCTGTAAATGGACGTCGGTACATGTAGATAGCCAATAAGAGCGTAACTGACATGATCTTGATAGCTGTGGTCATCTTACCAAGTGTGTACTTTGGTGGGGGCTGAGACTAAATAGAACAAAACCCCAGGTACTGCAGCCCTGCTGACCACTACGGCCCACTGTTGACCACTGTAGTACACTGTAGACCACTGCAGACATTGACAGTCCACTGTGACCCAATATCATATATAACACTCCAGAATCGGCCGCTATACACCACTGTTGTGGTTGGGCAGAGCATCTGAGGCTGCGCTGTAACCCACTTTCGACCACTACAGCCCAAAGTTGCCCACAATAGCCCTTTCTCTGTTACCTACTGTAACCTACCACAGTCCACAGTTGCCTACTATACGTCACTGTAGCCCAATGCAGTCCAATTTAGACCACTGCATTCCATCATACCCTCCTGCAGTTGCCAGTACCAAATAAACCACTAAAGCCCACTGTGGCCCAGTATAGTCTATAAGAACCCAGTGTTGACCACTATATCCCACTGTTGTGGATGGGTGGAGTACCTGAGGCTGACGCTTATTGTCTATCTCACTTTAGGACAATGTAGCCTACTGAAGCCCATGCAGCCTACTGTAGGCCACTTTAGAACATTACAGTTTAAAGTTGCTGACAATAGCCCACCACAGTCCCCTGTTAGACAGTGTGGTCAACTGTAGTCTGCTGCTGTCAGTCTTTCAAACCTCCACATTCATGCGTAACTCTCTGAAGAACATGTCAGTCCAGCATTTACCTACACAAGCTCATCACACATCTGTGTCTTTGTCAAACCATTGTGCATGTAACTATATCTGTACCGTATGTGTTGTGATACATGTATATCTGTGTGTGTCTGTATATGTTTGTGCGTGCTGTGTGGATCTTGCAGGAATTAGTAGAGATGACGGATATGGAGAATGATTCTGATGTAGGGGGCTTCTCCACACTGGAGGGCCACGGAAGGGCAGCCTCAATGCCCAGACTTAGTGCGGGCTTCCAGGTAAGCCTCTGTCGCATCTCACTCAAATCTATCTCACAGTCTGTCCTGTGACTGGCGGAATTCGTTCATGCACAGCTGGATGAAGAAGCAGATCTGCTAATGTGTTTAGTCGTGGCCCACATGGATCGACACCGTATAATCAACTGAGAAAATAATCAACTGAACTCATCTGTCTTGACGGCGGATAGCGGTTGAATGATTCGGATGACTTGAATGAATGAATACATTTTTGTTTGAAACTGCGTGGATGGATGGATACTATCGGAGGAGAAAAGGTGGAGAGTTCAGATAACTGTATAAAAGTGTGAAATTAAAAAAACACCTCACATATGCCTGTAACTCTGGGACTTGGTTGGTGTGTGGAAGGGTAAGTGCTATTGGGAATGTTTTATGGACATTTCTTTACCAAAGTGTATTGAATTAGATCTGCGTATTTTGCTCAAGACCTGAATTTTAATTCATATTCTTTTACCTTATTTCATATTTTAACATTTTATACATAATTATATCTATATATCTAATTATATCCAGAATAATTTTTATTTCTTTTCCATATCGTATCCTTTGGTACTATAGTCTATAGACCTTTCAGTGCCGTTTATGTTGTCATTTGCTTTCTATTCTTTAAGATGTTTGTGTTTATCTTACAAAAGTTTGTTTATTTTACACAAACAATGAATTTTCATTTATACATTTTCTGTTTTTTGATGTTCAGCTATTGCTTTGACTTACCAGTAGTCTATTAAGTGCAGAGGTGAAGAACTAAGGGATGGAGTCCAGAAAAGTTTGATGATATCACTGTTGTAACATATCTACCAATCATGGTATAAAACTCACAAGTCGAATCAGATGGTGAACCAAACTGTGCTAAACTCCACGCTGCCAGATTGTTTGGTCTATCACAGTCTTTCCTGTTGTGTAATATGTGTGTCTGATCATTATTGGTCCAGTCTTTTCATGTCTGTTCTTGTCTTGATGTCTCTCAATTATCTGTTTGTCTGTCTGTCTGTCTATCTCATCTGTCCATCACACTCACACAGTGTCCTGCACACTTCTTCTTCCCTTCTTCCTCAGCCTCAGCCTCTCCACGTCATCTTCTCATTTCTCATTTTAACCCCATTCATGCCTGGTCGTTTCATACCACTCAGGAAGTCAGTGATGGTTATGTGTGCAGAGTTCTGCCAGTCGGCGTGTGCATGAACTCACTGGTGAAGCCTCTGTATCTACGGGGAAACAGTCTGGTGCAAATTGGAAAATGACCACATGTAACGAGGAAAAAAAACAGGTGTAGACAGGGAAGGACCAGGTGTAATCAGGGAATGACCAGGTATAATCAGGGAATGACCAGGTATAATCAGGGAAGGACCAGGTGTAATCAGGGAATGACCAGGTGTTTAATAGGGAATGACCAGGTGTAATCAGGGAATGACCAGGTGTAATCAGGGAATGACCAGGTGTAATCAGGGAATGACCAGGTGTTTAATAGGGAATGACCAAGTGTAATCAGGGAATGACCAGGTGTAATCAGGGAATGACCAGGTGTCTAATAGGGAATGACCAGGTGTAATCAGGGAATGACCAGGTATAATCAGGGAATGACCAGGTGTTTAATAGGGAATGACCGGGTGTAATCAGGGAATGACCAGGTGTAATCAGGGAATGACCAGGTGTCTAATAGGGAATGACCAGGTGTAATCAGGGAATGACCAGGTATAATCAGGGAATGACCAGGTGTTTAATAGGGAATGACCGGGTGTAATCAGGGAATGACCAGGTGTAATCAGGGAATGTCCAGGTGTCTAATAGGGAATGACCAGGTGTAATCAGGGAATGACCAGGTATAATCAGGGAATGACCAGGTGTTTAATAGGGAATGACCAGGTATAATCAGGGAATGACCAGGTATAATCAGGGAATGACCAGGTGTCTAATAGGGAATGACCAGGTGTAATCAGGGAATGACCAGGTATAATCAGGGAATGACCAGGTGTTTAATAGGGAATGACCAGGTGTAATCAGGGAATGACCAGGTATAATCAGGGAATGACCGGGTGTTTATTAGGGAATGACCAGGTGTAATCAGGGAATGACCAGGTATAATCAGGGAATGACTGGGTGTAATTAGGGAATGACCAGGTATAATCAGGGAATGACCAGGTATAATCAGGGAATGATCAGGTGTAATCAGGGAATGACCAGGTGTAATCAGGAAATGATCAGGTGTAATCAGGAAATGATCAGGTGTAATCAGGGAATGACCAGGTGTAAACAGGGAAATTACCAGGTATAATCAGGGAATGACCAGGTGTAAACAGGGAATGACCAGGTGTAATCAGAGAATGACCAGGTGTAAACAGGGAAATTACCAGGTATAATCAGGGAATGACCAGGTATAATCAGGGAATGACCAGGTGTAAACAGGGAAATGACCAGGTATAATCAGGGAAATTACCAGGTATAATCAGGGAAATTATCAGGTTTAAACAGGAAAATGATGAGGTATAATCAGGGAAATGACCAGGTATAATCAGGGAAATGACCAGGTGTAAACAGGAAAATTACCAGGTATAATCAGGGAAATTATCAGGTTTAAACAGGAAAATGATGAGGTATAATCAGGGAAATTACCAGGTATAATCAGGGAAATGACCAGGTGTAAACAGGAAAATTACCAGGTATAATCAGGGAAATGACCAGGTATAATCAGGGAAATGACCAGATGTAAACAGGGAATGACCAGGTGTAAACAGGGAATGACCAGGTGTAAACAGGGAAATTACCAGGTATAATCAAGGAAATTACCAGGTATAATCAGGGAAATGACCAGGTGTAAACAGGGAAATTACCAGGTATAATCAAGGAAATTACCAGGTATAATCAGGGAAATGACCAGGTGTGAACAGGGAAATGACCAGGTGTTATCATGGAAATGACCAGGTGCGAATGAGGAAATTACCAGGTGTAAACAGGGAAATGACCAGGTGTAAACAGGAAAATAACATGGAGTATACAGTGAAACTACCAGGTGTGAACGAGCAAAGGAGCAGACCAGAGGTAGATGGGTTAATGGCAGTGTAAACAGGAAGATGGACAGGTGTAAAAAGGGAAAAGGATTAGTTAGTAAACAGAGAAAAAAACAAGTGTACACAGGAAAATGATCAGATGTAAATTGGCAAATTATGCATAGACAGATAGATAGATAGATAGATAGATAGATAGATAGATCTGCTCCTACACTTCACTGAATTGTCACAAATCATCTTCTCTCAGCTTTGTCTCAGTACCATCTCAGTGTCTGCCTTGATCTCTTCCACCATTCCTATCTGTTTTCTCATCCTCACCACTCACCTGAGTATGCTATGTGTGTATGTCCGTGTCAGCTGCGTGCGCCCCTGCTCTCCTCACCTGTGTGTCCTCTTCCTGTCCCACAGCGGAGCCACTTACGCCAAACCACCGGAACGTACCTAGCAGTATGTACAACTGTTTAGACCCCCTCTCTCTCTCTTGTATCTCTTTACCTCCCTTCTTTCTTTACCTCACTCTCTAACTTGCCAACTTCTTCTACCTCTCTCTCACTTTCACCTGCACTCATTTCTGTGTTGGCCTATATGTGCTTTGTCCATTCCTGTCCATGCTTTATTACATTGCTTTGTTGACTGATACAGAGATATAAATCGATGTCTGAAATCTAGATGTGATATAATATAAAATGATATCTATCATTAGAGAAGATATTAATACATTTGAGAAGATATTAATACATCATAGCCACACTGTCTCATCATATTCTATTATCACATGAAAAAGCTCCTTTGCTTTTTTGGGTGGGTCATTAAGAATCCTATGTATATAGTGTTTGTGTGTGAGTGTAGTGTATGTGTAGTGTAACTGTGGATTCTGTTCGGGTGGTGGTAGTGGTGCACTCCTCTCTTTCTGCATCTTTCTATGTACATGGTTACTGAAAGTCTTAGCATTATAATACATCTGAAATTCTGCCAAGACAGGCCACAGCAGTACACTCTTAAAAATAATGGTTGTTTAATTGAGATTAATGACAGTTTAATTCATATAGAACCTTGTCATTATGTGGAGGTTCATTACATATTAATGTGTGTTCAGGGCTTAAAACAAGCATTTATCATATCGTCGAGTTTTGTACATCAATTTGAACTCACCAATGGTCATTTACAATGGTCATTGTATGCAAATGTTATGATAAATGGACCAATAGAAGTGCTCCAAAATAGCTTGGAAAAAAATCTGGTTCCACTGACTTACATTGAAAGTAGAGACTGTTTTGGGTCTCCTGTAGATACTTGTTTTTCATTGGACAGCGACGATATACATCTTATTTGTGGCTAAAGTAAGATATTGCATTTAAGTTCATTGTAACCAGATGCATTCTAGAGTCGATCTAGGGTCAATACCACTTTTTAATATCCTATACGATATTGAATCTTGAGGATCTGCTGGAAACGATACCAGTCCTATACTGTCTTAATAAACCAAGCTGTTAAGCCATCTAAATAACGTCATGCTTAAACTATGAGGCCATATTCTGCTCTCGTAATGGAAGATCCACATCTCCCACAACATGACTTACTGCTACACTGCTTAGCAGCTTGTCAAAGCATCACACATTTAAATGCAAATGTTGTGCTAAAGTATAGTGCAAAGGTATAGTTAAGCATTTAGTATAGTGAATCATATTAAACCATACTTTTCTTCCAATATACGATCCAGGGATACTGGCCAGTATCAGACCACCACCAATATGGTGGCAGTATCCTATCAGAGCACCTCTACACAGCCAATGTGACCCAACCCGAAGCAGTGTTTCCGAACGTAGTGACTGTGAAGTCTTTTGTTCGTCCATTAGTCAGTTCACTGTGTAGCAAATGCTTCAGTTTAGTGCTGGA
This sequence comes from Megaleporinus macrocephalus, assembly GCA_021613375.1. Classification (NCBI taxonomy): domain Eukaryota; kingdom Metazoa; phylum Chordata; class Actinopteri; order Characiformes; family Anostomidae; genus Megaleporinus; species Megaleporinus macrocephalus. Next base: position 13,757,339 of record CM038717.1, read on the forward strand.
ATTGCTGTGTTTAGCTTAAGCCTTCTGACATTAGAATTCCTCATTTGGCAAATTTGTACTTCCATGCATCATCATTATTGGCTTTTAACATTATATTCTATTTGTTATTTTTCCAGAGAACTCATCCGGACACCTTCATTTTTAGGAATGTACATAATCAAAACAAAGGCTTTCAGCAGAGTAGCTCTATTCTGTTTCTACTCAGTAACCATGGACAGATGATGTGCTCAGAGTGGATGCACAGTTTTAGAAGTGTTGTAAAGCTTGTGCCACAGTGTGGCACTAGTGAGTCGGTTTCTCTCAGACTGCACTGATGAGCCGACGTCTGAAATCTTTGTTTTATCAAGCAGTGGCCAGCAGATTGAAGAATCTAGCAGCATGCAGTGTTCTTTACTTTCTATTACAATGCATAATGCTCGGCTACGTTGTAAATGAGGGCCACCCTCAATGTACTCCGAGATTAAATAAATGTTGATTGATTGATTGATTGATTGATTGATTAAGAATACAGACCCTGTATTTAATATGCCGATTGTATGCTAATATATAAAAAATCTTTATAGAAATCACACAGTAGTAGACGTGTGAAGGCCTCTATTGATTCTTCTTTGTGCTGTGGCTGCTGCTTGGCTCTGGATAGTTCTTCTAGCAACTATTCCTGGAACTTCATCTGTGAATGTTGAGCAGCATCTCGATGACAGCATTCAAACAAGCGAGTGTTTGCATCTGACCATGACGATGTACCTCTCCTGTTCTTCAGGACGTGTGCTTGTCCATCGTAGGTGTGACCTGCGCATCACTCTAAGAGTGACAGCGCGTGTGGTGTGTTGTAGCGGGTCTTCATGGTGATCTGTCACGTTGGGTGGCTGTTCTGTGCGGTGCAGCCCTGCCTGGACCTCTTTCTGTCTCTTCTCACATCTCTCTCTCTCTCTCTCTCTCTCTCTCTCTCTCTCTTCCTCCACCGTATAGCCCATCGCAGATGTGAGCCCCATGCGGCGCTCAGCATCTTCTTTAACTCCTCAGAGAGGTGGGCAGGAGCTCAGTCTGAGAGACTTTGCTCTAGAGAGGCCCCCAGCGGCCCCCGCTCCCACTCCGGCCACCCAGGCCCAGGACAGAGAGAGGGACAGAGCGCATCATCATCATCATCACCACCACCGCTGCCACCGGCGCAGAGACAAGAAGCACAAATCACTGGATCGAGCCATCAGTGAGGAACAGCCAGGCTCTATTGGTAAGAATAGACACACCACATGCTTCACCACATGCTTATTTATGTGGCTCTGGGATGCTGAGTACTGGGCAAATTCTAAAAACACAGATTGTTGTTTTTTTATTTCTGCATGATTTAGCTGTTAAGAGTGGTTTGTTTTGAAATGCTCTGTTTGATTTGCAGTGTAAAAAATGTTCACAATAGTGGTGACAGGTCTCTAAAGTCTCTTGCACACCACTATATGAACAGGTTTGTCAATGCTTTCATTAGCATTGCGCCCTTGTGCTGCTTGTTAATGTTGGAGTGGAGCTGAAAATGGATTATAACACTGGCATCTAGTGGTCAGAGGTTTAAACACAACACACAGTGAGTCACTGTCTGAGATGGTACTCAGCCAATATTTTAATATTGTCTGATATGGTATTATGAAGTACAATTATAAGCAATTATTATTGGAATTGCAATTATATTCCATACATGTGTTAACATTTTATCGACAAATGCATCCCGTTTAAGAAAATACTTATTTACAGTTATTAAAGACTTATTTACTGTGTTGACCCTTCTTCAAGACTTCCTCAAGCAATCTGCCACAGCATGCTCAATCAGGCAAAATCTTGAATGATGGCAACCCATTCTTGCCTAATCAGTGCTTGGAGTTGATCACAGTTTCTGGGTCCTCTTTTTGAGGATTGGCAACAGATTCTCACCGAGATTAAGTTCTGGGGAGTTTCCTGGCCATGGACACAAAATTTCAATATTTTTTTCACCGAGCCACTTGGTTTTCACTTTTGCCTTGTGACATGGTGCTCCATCATGCTGGAAAAAGCTTTGTCCATCTCCAAATTGCTCCTGGATTGTTGGGAAAAGTTGCTTTTGGAGGATGTTTTGATACTGGTCCTCCATGGCTGTTCTCAGGCCAAATTGTGAGCGAACCCACTCCCCTGGATGAGAAGCAACCACACACATGAATGGTCTCAGGATGCTTCACTGTTGGCATGACACAGGACTCATGGTAGCGCTAGCCTTTTCTTCTCCAGACAGTCATTTTTCCAGATGTCTCAAACAGTCTAAAGGGGGCTTCATCAGAGAAAATAACTTTAGCCCTGTCCTCTGCAATCCAATCCCTATGCTTCCTACAGAATGTCCGTCTGTCCCTGATGTTTTTCTTGGAGAGAAGTGGCTTCTTTGCTGCCGTTCTTGACACCAAGCCATCCTCTAAAAGCCTTTGTCTCACTGTGCATTCAGATACACTCACACCTGCCCTCTGCCATTCCTGAGCAAGCTCTGCACTGGTGGTGACCCAATCTCGTAGCTGCATCCTCTTTACGAGGCAGTCCAGATGTTTGCTTGACTTTCTGGGGCACTCTGAAGCCATCTTCACTGTAATTGAACCACTCTCCTTGGAAGTTCTTGATGATTGGATAAATGGATGATTGGGGGACTATCTTACAAGCAGCAATGTCCTTGCCTGTGGAACCGTTTTGATGAAATGCAAGGATGACCATGAAGGTAACCATGGTTAACGGAAGAAAACTTTAAAGCACCAATACAAAGTTTACCTGCTGTACTTTACAGTTTACTTGATATGTGACACCACCACACTTTTTCTGCATGTGTCATTACAGATTCATAACAGACCTCCTGCCCCACAGTAACATAGTCAGCCTGTGGAGCTAATCACTGACGTGATTCTTTGATGCATTGGGAGATGTTTGGAGAACACACTATTATGATTTCATATATCGTCGCTGTCCAAAGAAAAACATGCCTCTCCAAAAGTGCAAATGTACATAAGAGATCAAAAACTTCTTCACTTTTAATGGAAGTCAATGCAACCAAAATTTTTTTCCAAGCTGTTTTGTAGCATTTCTATTCATTTCTATGCATTTCTGTTCATCATGAACATTTCATAATATGTGAACCGCAGCTATTGTGTATTAATAATGTAGGAAAATAAAAATGGACACAAATAGAGATACATTTTTTTCTTTGGCCAGTGTAACAAGCAGAACTTTAAATCTAGTGGGTGCGTTTACCCTTGGCTGTATTGGGGACTGGAACTAGACGACCCTGACTTCTGCATACAGTAACGCACACTACAGTTAAATTCTAAGGTGTCGGTTATGAGTATATCACATTGCTGTAACCTCTGTAAGACAGCCCTCTGATAAACACAACCGCTCCATCAGACACATACAAGAAGGAAAGAACAGTCATAGATGACAAAGCCTGGAAATAGTTCGCAGCTGAGCTTTTGTCTCTTTACAGTAAGCTTAAGTTAACTTGTGCAGACAAGAATGGAATGCTATATGTCTTAAAGTGGTCCCCATGGAAAGATAACACAGTGCGTGGATCGTCTGTGCCTGCAAGATATAAACTGGGCGGCAAGTTGGCTTTCACATTAGATACTGAGAAAATATGATTTACTTAGAATGTCGTTAGCTCAGTGCCAAATATCATAAATGTCCTATTAGGGCAATTACATACAGTGGACTGAACATAATTACATGTGATTGAAGTTACAGCCGTTTTGGAGACAAAAGCTGAAGGTTTCAGTTTTTATAGAGAGAAGTAACTCGGGTTCTTTGAAAAGACAGTTTGGGCTCCATATAGAACTGTTCATGGACACTTTTCAATGGTATTGTTGTTGTTGTTGGGACGTCACCAAAACCAATCCGTTTACATAAATCCACTGTTCAGCCTATAGCTGTTTATTCATGTTTGAGTTATAAGACATGTTTCATCCTAGACTGCTTTTTGATCAAAGGACACTACATGGCAGCCAATCAAAACAGCACATTTACATACTGTATATCATCAGTCTTTAAGCCACAATAACAACAACAGCCTGTTTCTTTCTAAAGGATAATGAGAGGTTGGAAAACGGTCAAGTGAAAATGAATTATGAGTCTCTTTGGTGCACAAAGCTGCACATACTGTAGATGTAAAGCTCAAGGCAAAACCAGAAATACAGCCTGAATGTAAACATACAGGCCCTGTAGAAGAAGCATTCCTTAAAACATTCTGAAATAAGTCTTTTTGACACCTTTATTTTAAAGACTGCAGAAAGCCCAGAGCTTTGGCCTTTTAGAAAAAAAGGCTGATTTTCTCTGCATAGCGCAGTGATTGAAATTCCGTATGGGATTATGGTGATCGGGTTATAGAGGCAGAGTCTCTGTTCCTTCCAAAAGAGGTTTGGTGTAGGATTTACTGGGGCAAGCACACACTCTGACTTTGAGAGAGAGACTTACAAAGCCCTGAAAGAAAATCAGCTTTTATAGAGATTAGATTTTTTGATTTTTTTTGATTTTTTGTTTCTTTTTTTTTTTGCTGCTCGGTGCTTGAAGCCGCCAGAAGAGCCCCTCTGTGTTAATACCCGACTGCCCCCTCTATGACTGAATGAGGTTACCCCCCTCTCTCTCTCTCTGTTCCTCTGTGCCTCATGACAGTGCATCTCCCCATCGCTCTGCCTCTCACTCTGTCTCTCTCTATTAGCTCTGGAGCTTAAACATTCCCCATGTCTGCTGTTAACTAGGCTTAGCAGAAGTCGGGACCTGCTGTCAGCAGCCTTCTCCACTCACTCTTCAGATCTACACTCCACAGAATGCAAAAACCGTCTCATCAGTTACAGTCTGCTGTCTTTAGGGCTTTGATATCCTTGTGTTCTCAAACTCCAGCCTCTTTGTAGCCTCATATATGGTTGATATGGTCACAGCACAGGAATTTTAACTTCAGTATTGATACCGAGTGTAGTATCACGATAATATTCAGTAACAACTTATATTGGTAAAAATTTTGTAGAACAATAAAAAAATTGAGAGAAACTGGAAGGTTTATGTTTCGAAGGGCAGATGTTCACCATGCTGGTTTTGAAACATACACACTATGAGTTATATATCTTGGGCTGTTTTTCTCTCGGAGGAAATTTACATATCATTACTGTATCGTCTCTAAATTAGTTACTATACAGGAGAGGCCAAAAACGTTTCTGAGTTTTATCTTACATTAATGCAAAGAGGTTTTATTCCAAGTTATTTTTTAAGCATTTCTATTGATACATTCATCATAAAACTTTCACAGGATATGAGTGCAGCTGTCATGTTTAAGTGATACCGACACAAATGGAGATACATGTATTTCTTTGCACAGCAATGATGTATTACTGACTAAAAGGAATGTAAGGAAATATTGAAATGCCGGGATATTATTATATTATCAATTCTCAAAAACACAGTATTGATACACGGATTCCTGGCAGACAGCGAATCATTGTGTGTTGTGTTTAAACCTCTGACCACTAGACGGCAGGGTTGTAATCTATTTTTAGCTCCACTCCAACATTAACAAGCAGCAAAAGGGCGCAATGCTATTGTAAGCATTGGCAAACCTGTTTATATAGTGGTGTGTTTTAATAGTAGGATTTGAAAAATAGCAATATATCACTTTGCTTGCAATATCACGGTATATCGCGATATATTGAATCGTGACAGCTGTATCACGATGCGCATTGTATCGCCAGGCTCTTGGCAAAACACAGCCCTTCACAGCCCTGACTAAAGCTCTGCACGTAAACTTTTTTAATGTATGTTAATGAGCATGTCTCTGTCTGTTTTTGTCAAATTTGCATACAAAATGTGATTTGTCCATAATCAAAATGCAGTATCAATTTAGTGGCCGCCTATCTAAAGTTTTGAATTGAAAGTTAGAGTGAAATAGTTGAAATGTTCAAAGATGTGGCATCACATTCCCCCGTTATGTGTCATGGATGGTTCTCTGATCACCCAATACGATCTCTAACTACCACTGAAAAGGAGAGACATAGTTAAGCTATGACTGCAATGCTACTACACACTGCCCTGCACTCTCCTGAATCATATCAACAGGGTTGCACTCCATAGAGAGCACTGAGATGGTCATGCAGCCATGAGTGTAGTAAAGTAAGCCTCTCCTGCTTACTAAAAAAAACTATTTGTACACTGCAATAAACAGAATATCTTCTCACGGTTTCCGTTTATTAAAAAATGAGTCATGGAATGTTAGCCAAGGTTCATCTGTTAGCTTCTGGTCATCTCTTAAGTTAAAAAGGCCACAACAAATGAAATAACAAACCCCTACGCGCTGAGTAATAGTGGTCTGTGGAAGTTATCAGGTCCTGCCATAGTTGTTGGGCCTAGTGGTGTTAATTAGTGTTGCTGGACGGCAGCTGACCTCCATTCTTCAGATAAAAGGGCCTGAAGGACAGTGGACAGACCCAGCTTCCTAATTTATGGTGGCCTTTCTCCAGGCCAGCAGGAGCACAGAGTAGCCCCACTGCACAAGAGAGTGATCAAACCAAAGCTCTTCGCATACCACTGGCCTCTACTTTTTCACTCTGAGGGCACTTTTTGTGTATGTAGTGCATTTATGGAAATATAGATCTAATTGTATTTGCATTGGAATTTAAGGTAGCATGGTTACACTCAATTGTAAAAGTCAAAAAATTAAAAATAGCAGTTTATTTAACATGGCAGGGAATTTAAGGTAGCAGTTTATTTAAGGTGGTATGTATTTAAGATGGTAGTAAAAGAAAGGGGTCAATATGTTTAAGGTAGCAGTTTATTTAAGGTGGCAGGACATTTTAGGTGGTAGAGAATTTAAGGTGTCAGTGCAACTGCAGAGCAACTACAGGAGATGAAGATGGAGGCTTATGATGAATGAATGTGTATGAATGTTGCTGTAAATATTTTGGTATATTTGGTATCGGCACCAGTGATGTATGGATGTGCTTATATTATGCCCGGCTACACTTTCCTAACCGTATGCCGGCAACAAGTGCATGCTTTAATTGTTAGAGACCAATTGTTAGAGAGCCTATCAGTGATGTCACATTGCATTGCAACAAATCTTAAATGTGTTCAAATACTGTTGCTATCCAAAGGAAAACCTGTATCCTGTAAAAGTCTCCTCGTTACATTAACTTACATTGAAAGTTAACTACGTTTCTGGCCTCTACAGTAAAGTTACTATTCTGAAGATACTTGTTTTTCTTTGGTCAGCGATGGCATTTTACCTTCCCTCATATCCTGAATTCGACCACTTTCAGATACACCGACAGATCAGAGCAACGAGCCCTTGTCTAGAGAACGGGCACGTGAGCGGGAGAGGGATCGCGGGCGCTCACACGAGAGGAAGCACCACTCGTCCTCTGCCGCAGACAGGAAGCAGCGCTACTTCTCCTGCGATCGCTATGGCAGTCGGGAGCACTGCCACAGCCAATCACCCGCGCCCAGCAGATCTGCATCACCAGGAGATCCACTCGACTCCAACAGACTCAAACCGGTTCGTTACCTACATCTGATTCTCATTCTCTTTACTTCTCGCTCAGTTTCATGCTCCTTCATCATTATTCTGCCTAATTTTCTTTTTTCCTGTTTGTAATCTCTCCTGTTTTAGTCAGCCTTTACCCCTTATATCTCTCTGAGTTAGGGCCTGGTTGATCTTTGGTTTGACTGTTAAACTCAGTCAATCTTAAAACTATAAAATGTCAACATTAAGGATTTGAATATTTTGTAAGTCTAAGCGAGTTTTCACACCAGCACTATTTAGTCCAGTTAGAACAGACTCTGGTTCGTTTGCACTCTTGGTGCGGTTTGTTTTGGCAGGTGTGAAAACTATAATCTCACTCAGGTGCGGACCAAAACAATCGCACCAAGACCCTTGAGAGGAGGTGGTCTCGGTCCGGTTCCAAACGAACTCCGGAGCGGTTTGTTTGTGGTGAGAACGTGATCCGACCTCGATCCGACCCAAGTACTAGATGTTCTCCACAAGTTTGATCTAAACATCTCCTGCAGCCAGGTGTGCTTTGCATTATGGGATGTGGCAGATCGCTTAAACAGAGAACTGGATAACTGTAGCAGCTAACAGGGCAATGAAGCGAGGTCTCTCTTGGACTAGCAGTGAGGGACGTTGTCTACTTGATGTTTGGAGTGAGCTGGGTGTTCTGCAGGTGGATTGTAGTTTGGTATATTATCAGATTATTATTACAGCTATGAACAGATGCTGTCTCTGCCGCTACTCCGTGCTACGCTGTACAAGCAGTGTGCAATAGTTTGGGAAAACCGGATCTTCTCCCTGTGTTTACTTTCTTGCTCGCACGCCAGATAGCTCTGACCAATCAGAGGAGACAACGTGCTCACGTGGTTTGTTGGGGCGCGTTTTTGTGCGTTTCGGTTTTTGCCTGTGTGAAAACAAACCAAACCGAGGAGGAAATGCTCCAATTAAACAAACGTATTAACTGATCAGGAACAGTGAAACTACAGGTGTGAAAACGCCCTTATACTCTTTCCCCAAACAGATCTTTAGATTGTGGTAAGGATGCAGGTTAATGATGTACTCGGGTCATCGTTCTTCATCAGTATAGCATTGATTTCGCATTTGAGACCTGAACCAGACCAGGCCGGACTTAAAATAATTTTTACACATACAATGAGTTTGTCTTGGTGAGTGTGCACACGTGTATGATGTATGACAGGCCAGGCTACTTACAAGAGATTGACTAGGGGAAAATGAACAATAGCAGATAATATATAGAATAAAGAGTAAGGAATAAGAAGCAGCCATGAGAAAGAGCTAAAGAGATGTGTGAACATCTGTACTGTTGCATATATAGATATCTATACATAAGCAGGTTTGAGTATACATATATTATAAAACCTCTACCGAGTCTTACGCATTGATATGAACATAAGCCTTATGTTACAGAGGGGATGCTATAAAATAGTGAAGTGGTTTCTTGGTTTAGTTTAGGTGTAAAGTTTAAGTTTAAAGGTTAAGTTTAAGGTACGAGGGGGCCACTGTGGTTAAATAGCATTAAAGCATTACAGCTCTGTAAGCATATCTGCTTGTGCTGGTTGTGATAGTCTTCTGCTAGAGGAAAGTGGCTTGAAGTGGTGATGTCCAGAATGAGAGGGGTCTTCTGTAATTTTGCTTCATGTGAGACTTATTAGAGCAACATTTAGGCAAATTGTCAGGTACTAAGGTTCAGTGTTGTGATATTTCATGTTATTTGCTTGATATAAGCCATAAATTATAAGCTTATTTATAAGCAGCTTCTTTTATGTTTTTAATTTAGAATAAAAATTTAATTTTTACATTAAAATGTGTAAAAATGCAAACAATATTATAATATGGCAATTAAATAATAAAACTGTCTGGCCCTATTCATCTTGTTACTCTTGCAACTTCTCCCCCTTGTTCTTTACCTTTCAAAATCTTCCTCTTTCCCTCCTTGGCCCATCCTATCTTTATTTTCTTATATGTCTCTGACCTGCTGTGTATTTCATTTCCTGTGTATCTCCTGTATTGCAGGTTGCTAGCTCAGCTAAGGGCACGGCGGTGGTCTTTACCTCAGGCACCAGTACACCGTGCCGTGGACGCCGACAGCTGCCTCAGACCCCCCTCACCCCGAGGCCTGCTGTGGCCTATAAGACTGCCAACTCGTCCCCAGTGCAGTTAAGCTCCTCCCGCTCGTCCGGCCCAGGACCCGCCCGCCTCAGCCGCGGCCAATCGGAGCATGATGCCCTGCTCAGCGGTGACGCCCAACGTCCCGCCCCTGTGCCTGTCACTCGCATCAGCTCTGACCCCAGCCTGGGCCCCTTGCAGAGAGACCCCCAGCTGTCAGAGGCAGAGGACTTCCAGGATGCATTGAGCACATATGGCTCAGGACGCTCCCCCAGGACTGCCGTCTCGGCCCCCCTTCACACTGCCGCCGTGGTGGGCCAGCAGAGCCGAAGCGGTGTCCCCAACGGATATCATTTTACTTTAGGGGTGAGCGCAGCCCCAGGGTCCAGCACCAGGGTCTCCCCGAGCTACCCGGAGACGGAAAAAGACGATTGGTGCTAGCGTGGCAATGTCTCAAATCTGTCCGCAGGATGAGTTTTATCATCTTCGCCTGAAGCTGGCAGTGCACGGCTCGTACCTGTGTACTAGTGAGAAGTGTGGAAAGTGGGGGAAATGCTAATTAAATGAGTTCTTTTTTCATTTGCTAATTATCCAACGGGGCCGGACGTGGCACGACATTTCCTCATTATGTGTCATAGATGGTTCTCTGGTCGCAGGTAGTGAAGAAAACAGTGCCGCAGTGCATCTGCTGACCCAATATGAGCTCTAACTGCCACTGAAAAGGAGAGACGTAGTTAAGCTATGACTGCGATGCTACTAAACACTGCCCTCCACTCTCCTGAATCATATTAACAGGGCTACACTCCATAGAGAGCAGCGAGATGGTCACGCAGCCATGAGTGTTAAACGTAGCCGAGAGCTAGAAAGCAGGAGCTAAGGTGATAATGCAGGTCCAGGCGGCTGCTAGCCTAGACCTTCTATCCTTACAGCGGGCGAGGGATGTCCTGGAGGTTAGGACTGAGCTTGTTCTGAGGAATTCCTTCTAAATGTTTGTCGTGCTGCTGTCTTATGCCATCTCTTCCTCTAGTGAGTGGCACAGATGAACTTCTCCCGCTTACTAAAAAAAGGCCAAATTGTACTTAGTTTTCTATCAGACTGCAGTAAACTGAATATCTTTTCACAGTGTCCTTTTTTTGTACCTTGTACATGAAGAGTGTAGCTGGGCATCCTGTAAGGTCTACTCTTTTTTACTGTATTACGCTCAAGTGGTAAAATACCAAGTGCCTAACCTTCAAGATTTATTGCTGTACGGTTATGATGTCATCCCCAGGCGTTATAACCCGAGAAAGGCAAATACTAGATACTGTACACTGTAGGTAGACGTCACTGATATTTATTCCTTCTATGTACCATAGCATGTTATGAAGACAGAGATTACGCCGTTGCACAAAATAGAGAATATACAATGAGATTTTAATGGAATAGTTTTAACGTGGATGTCGGTGTGAAAGTGTTTGAGACACGTGAGCGAGTATTTTAGAGTATTTATTATATATGGAAAATAACATAGACTGCAGGGTTGATGATGTAGCTTCAGAAAGGAACGGTAACGAGAAGAACTAGAAGTCTAAATGAAATGCCATCGAGTCTGGTATGCATGTTAGGGGGTTGTACACTTGGTTGTTGGTGTCGATGTGAAATTACAGCCCGTGGTGTACGTTTTTCTTTCTTTTCTTTCTTTCTTTTTTTTTTGTTTTTTTGTTTTTTTGCCAAAGAGTACACGGCGAGCTCTTGCCTTTCTAGTATTAGGCTGAACGCATTAGATGGAGCTGAGAATAAATGCTTCTTGTGGCTTCCTCCTCCCGAATGCATCGCGCAGTTCACGGAACGTGTGGCTCTCATTTGTTTTACAGTACTGTAAAACTATTTGAGTAGGAACATGAATCAAATTCTTAAAATGACCTACTTGAAACCTGATAATCATGTATGAGGTCAGTACGTCACAGATATCGAAATTGTTGTACACGTTTTAGTGAAAAGGAAGATGTGCTTCTGTAATTTGCCCAAGTTTTCTGGGTGTAATGGCTTCCAAACACATTGTTGTTGTCGATTAAATTCTACTACATAGCTTTGACGTAACTGTTCCATTAACGTGTCAGGGCAGATACGGTAAGCAGTCATGAGCTGTACGTTACTATATCATTTAAAAAAATAATTAAGAATTGCACTCAACTAAGATAAGAGCTGCGCACTGTGACTCCAGGAACACAACAATATTGTGATGTAAGCTATAATTATTATGATATTCAGTGGGGAACAGTTATGGCCCTCTACACTACACCCTCTCAGAGGGTTTAAAATATTTGTAACACACACACACACAAACACACACACACACACACACAAATATATATATATATATATATATATATATATATATATATATATATATATATATATATATATATATATATATATAGGATACAATGTTTGAACCATTGGATGCACATGGTCCTCCAGAATGGTTCGGTAGTCCTTGGCAGTGATGCGCCCATCTAGCACAAGTATTGGGCCAAGGGAATGGCAGCCCAAACCATCACTGATCCACCCCCATGCTTCACTCTGGGCATGCAACAGTCTGGGTGGTACGCTTCTTTGGGGCTTCTCCACACCGTAACTCTCCTGGATGTGGGGAAAACAGTAAAGGTGGACTCATCAGATATAATTTAACTTTATCTACTTACAGTTTGACTTTTAACATCTAAACAAACACAAAAATATAGGCAAATAAATTATTCAAACGTGTTTATTCAATCTGTGTTGGAACGTGAGGGGTTAAGTGGAAGCCTGTGAGCCTGTGTCTCCCCCTATAAGGACTGTGATGCCTCCACAGAATGTTGGTGATTGGTGGTCCCGCTGTTCATGTACAGAGAACCAGGCTGTTAGAATTCAGCGCCATACCAATTTCAAATGACAGTAAAACTGACCAATCAGATCTTCCCTCTAAGTGGGCGAGTTAGATAATCATTTCAGCTGGATTACTAGCTGGAGAAACAGCTAGTGGCTACCACCACTAACTGGTTTGCTGAGTCACGATGGAAGCCGAAGCTAGCACTACCTCTACAGAGGAGGACACCGTTGCAGGTGCCATCAGCCAATAGCGTTCAGCCTATGTCCCGCCCCCAAACTGTCAAAACCACCCCTCTGAAAACTCGAGAGCAAATATTTCTCTCGCACGCAGAGAGCAGCGGACAGTATTGCCCTTCGAGGGCCGAGGCTTAAGAGTCACGGTCTGCTACTGATTATATTAGAAGTGTAAAACTGACTCAGTAGCCAGTAATTTACTGTAAATTTATAGGCCAGTCCTTTTTTTATCACTCAATCACTTAAGCGACACATCAAAACACATTCCAAACTTTTACCTGACTTGAAATTTACATCCTTTGTGAGACTCCGTGCCTTATTTTCTTTTCTTTTCATTTATTTAAACAAATAATTAAATGTTCCATTTTGTTACTACCTAACATACTGAATGTTTTAGTAGTGACTGTTTTGGTGTTGATAATTGTAGCACATTTTGAGCATAGCTCAGTAACTCAGTACAACTCCTTGTGAATGACATGAACATTTGAAACAGTATTTGTTTATTAATTTGTTTTTATTTATAGACAAAAAATGTATTTATAAATATAAAATATTTCAACCAAAGCAAAAAGATCTTAAAAATACCAAACAGTTGTTTTCACACGTATAAATTTAAGGGTTAGGGTATGGAGACATCCACCTCCTAGTAGTAAGTACATTGTAAATTATGATTTTATATATATATTTAGCTTATTACTATCACAATTAATACCCTGGGTTCATGTAGATCATAGCGTAACCCTTAGATAGTTTATATACTGTGGGACCCCTGTTTTTAAATATTTCAGTAGAATAGTCTATATATATTTACCATGTTTTGCACTGTATATGTGGATAATATGTCAAGAAAGTATTTTTAATGCACATTTAACAGACCATTTAACTTTCCTTATTATTTGCATAATCATATCCATAAACTAGCAACAAACAGTAACAGCAAGTGCCAACACCTTAGTGTTCTAGCTCTAAAAATATATACAATTACATTACAATACATTACAATTACAAAAAAAACATTGAAATAAGTTTTTATTACAATTAAGCCTTTTAAACTTTCAGTTGCTTTCATATCTCATAATTAATCTAACACTAATTTGGCTTGATAAAACTATAAATACAGTATTTTACTGTGAAACATTAAGTATTAAGTATTAAATGTTTTTAAATCCTGGCGGTCATTAATAGTGGAGTACAAAGCATTGTTGCTTTGATGTTTACCACTTGTGGTGTCAGAATACTACTGAACAGACTCATGACAGCTTACAGAGGATTTGCTATGACATGCTTATGGCTTGGTTATGTCAGTGTTATGCAGCGGGACTCAAGTAAAGTATTACCTTGTCGTCTTAAAAAGACAGAGTGTGTTTCTTTGTGATATAGATGGTATTTGTAGGATAAAGCTTGCTGTATAGGTCCAGGGATCAGATGACTGTTGAGATAAAGTACAGCAGGGCTATGCAACAAGATGACACTTTATAATTGCTCCTCATGCTCTGTAGCTTTACCTCCTGGACTCTGCAGGCTTAGCATCCAGACTTTAACATGAATGGGACCAAGACACTACTATTGAGTTCATACTTAAACACATGGCAATGGCTAGCGTTGCAGGTGGCATTGGAAACAGGTCAAAAGACAAAGGGCCTGTTAGCGAATCCAAAACCTAGACATTGCCTGGGCAGGAAAAGTGCATGTCGTTGTCCTGCACTCAAACATGGAATCCGATTTCCACCAAATATTTTCTACCCAACACACAGTGGATGGTTAACTGAAAGGCTCCGAATAAGGTTTTTTTTTTTACAGTGTGTGACCTCACAGTGATCTGCCTTGACCACTTATCGCCCCCCCATCCTCCTTTTTTTTGAGGGAGAGATGAGAATTGTGCCACTAGTAGACCTGTGACTATCCCAGACCGTCCTTTCTGTAAAAAAATATTATAATAACTTTCAACCAGGGTGCCAAATTTAATTCAGCACCACTTTGTCTCCTCATGCTGTACCTTGTCCAGTTGAACTGTGGCCTATTTCCTTGGACATTATGTCATGTTTGCATGTTATGACAACATATGTGCATGTACAAAATTGTACACCTTCATATATGTTTTTTTTTGCTTTCCTGTTTGATTGGATGATTTTTAAAATTCAATCTTTAATAAATGCCACATGTTTGTGGGAGTAAATAAAGAAACCTCAGCAGTTGTAAAAGAGGCGTTACCTTCAGGTCGCAAAAGCAGGGGGCCGACAATGTTCTTTCTGAGCGAATCAACCATCTCTATTGCTTACTAACTGTCTGTTTCACAACCATTTGGTGTAATACATATATATATATATATATATATATATATATATATATATATATATATATATATATATATATATATATATATATATATATAAACTCAGCACAAAAAGTAAGGAAATTTGTGTTTGGCCATTATTTCTTTGTTGTAATGATGCTTCTTGGCATCTTATACCGTTGGACAGCTGTTCGTTTCTGTTCATGTGGTGCCACATTTGTAAGTAACATGCATTTGTGGGATAAGTAGTAGAGCTGAGTATGTGGGTTGCACCCATTGCCAAACAGCTTGTTTTGCTGTTGCTGTTGACACTCAGGTGCTGCCAATCAGGCCAGGCCCATAGGCTCGTTTGTGCTGGTGTCAGCGACATGTGCACTGGAACCAGAACATGTGGAGGAACGTTATGTTCAGCCATGAGTCCAGATTGCGCCTACAGCAGTTGAATCATAGGGTCAAAGTGTGGAGAAGACGTGTAGAAGGCTATACTGATTGCTGTATCAATAAAGTAACATCTTTTGGTGGAGGCAGTGTGATGGTGTGGGGCAGCATCTCCCTCACTAGAAAAAACAAGGCTTGTCATCATTGGAGGCAATCTCAATGCAGAGAGATATCGAGATGATATCTGCAACTAGTGACAATCCCATATCTCCACAGTCTGGGACCAAACTTCATCCTTCAAGATAATGATAGTCCTTTATCAGAGGAATTTGTGAGTGGAGAGGATAGAATGGCCTGCCAGCAGTCCTGACCTCAACCCTATTGAAAACTTGTGCGATCAGCTTGGGTCTGCTGTTCACACCAGAGTGACTAACACAACCTTGTTGGCTGACTTGGGACAAATGCTGGTTGAAGAATGGGATACCATCCCACAGCAGTGTGTGACCAGGCTGGTGACCAGCATGAGGAGGAGGTGCCAGGCTGTTGTGGCTGTGTATGGTTCCTCTATATGTTGCCGAGGCTCCTGTGTGTTAAATGAATAAATTGTTAAATTGCCAATATGTCTTGTTTCTTCAAACTTCAATCATTCAGTCCACCAAACACCAAACGAGTCAATGGCAGAATAAGCTGTTTGGCATTGGCAAAGAGGATTTGGCAAATGTTTTATGGGTACAACCCACATACCCCGCTCTACTGCTCATCCCACAAATGCATGTTTCTTACAAATGTGGCACCATTCAAAGGGGGAATTAACAGCTTTCCAACTGTATAAGATGCCAAGAAGCATTGTTACAACAAATAAATACAAAGTTTAAAATAAATTCAGTAATTCAGTTATACAAAATATTAGTGAAGCACACAGTCACTGAACAGTATATATATATATATATATATATATATATATATATATATATATATATATATATATATATATATATATATATATATATATATATAAACACAATTGTATGATGTTAGTTATTTGGTATAATTAATATATGGTTGTTAGAATACCAGATATGGTATTTCTATCACTGTTTCAACCCACATACAGTACTTTGTACAGGGGTAAGGGGTGAACATCCTTATTTATAATTTGCCTAAGGTGGTTTGTCATTAAAATTGAAAAGCTGAATTTCAGTCTGAGAATATGAGTGGGTAACAATTAATTATATTCACTCAGTTCCTTAAAGGAGCAGTGTTGAAGTTCAAGAGGCTTTATTGTCATTCCAGCTATATACACAGTGAAATGAAACAGTGTTCCTCTGGGACCATATGGTGCAACACAAAACACAAGTGCAAACAACACAGTATAAACAGTCGAAAGTGCAATAAATACATAATGACTTATAACAAATACAAAAACCAGACACGGGTCAGACCAGACAGCACACAGTACTGAGAATTTGCAGAGTTGTACAATATAAGTCATAATATGAACATAGCAGTTACTGAGGTAGCAACAATGATAACAGTAACAGAATGCAGTATTTGGTTGATACAGTGTTCTTGCAGCCAATATAGTTCAAGAAATATTTGGGAGAGTATTCGGGTATTTACATTACTCTGGAGTACTCGGGAATTACATTAAGTGTATCATCAGATATATGGAATTATATTAAGTGAAGTATCTCACTTAATGTAGAAAATTTAATAATTATATTTAAAAACAATGTATTATTAATTTGGAATTGCAAGAAGCAGGAAGCAAGATGTGTGTCTGTCAGTTCAGTGTCTGGGAGTTGCGTAAGCTGATGCTTAGGAAATGAACTAGTGCAGTCTGGCTGTGAGGACCCAAGTGCTACAGTACCTTCTTCCAGATGGCCGAACAGAGAACAGTTCGTGTAAGCAGTGTGTAGGGTCATCCACAAGGCTGGTGGCTTTTCAGATGCACTCTGTGGTGTAACTGTCTGTGATGGAAGGAAACATGACCTCCATGATCTTTTTAACTGTCCTCTCCAATCGCTCCTGGAAAGGGTCCTGCGGTCAGAGCCAGTGCAGACAGTAATACAGCCACTCAGGATGTTCTTTATATTGGAAAATAGCATACAAGTTTATATTTTTGTTTGTGTATAATTACCTTATAATTACTACAAACCACTGTGTCATTGTTAGCTTAGAATACGACGACGACGACGACGTACGATTAGCCACATGTGTTTACACACAGCGGAATTTGACCTCCGCATTTAACCCATCCGTGCAGTGAAACACCCACATATACACACACTAGTGAACATACACACTAGGGGGCGGTGAGCACACGTGCCCGGAGCGGTGGGCAGCCCTTATCCACGGCGCCCGGGGAGCAGTTGGGGTTAGGTGCCTTGCCCAAGGGCACTACAGTCATGACTTGCCGGTCCCAGGGATCGAACCGGCGACCTTCCGGTCACAAGACCGGATCCCTAACCTTCAGCCCACGACTGCCCCCCATGGACTCTTCATATCTACATAGGAGCAGGTCCTTCTCCAACAGAGGTTGCCATGTGAAGATGCAATGTCCTACTGTAGCACACGTTTATCTGTAGATCATTGCATACATTTTCAGCTGATGTCTCTTAAGTATTTCAACTTTAAATCTATGAGGCTAAAGTCGATTGCTTGTTTGCCAGCACCTTGTTTTAATTTTTCTGTTCCACCTTAAACATGGTGCAGCATCTACTGCTGCGTCTTCTGTGCCAAAAAGTCGATAGATTTCTACAAGAAGCTTGTATTTATCAAACAATGTCACCAATATTAAAAGAACAATTAGGATGTTCTGTCTGAATCCCTTTGCTGGGGGAAAGAGTGATGTTAAGAAATGAATATAAGTTACTACTCTATAGTGATATGAGCATGCTAGGGAGGATTGTTTAATGGGTCGGATAAAGTGGTAGAACATTGGTGCTGGATAGCCATTTATTATTGTAACAACTCAGCTGTGGACAAACAGAGGATCAAACTTATTGTTTAGCATGAAACCACAAGAAGAACAAATGGAGGGTAAATCATCACCATCAAAGAGGAGCAAACATGAAGAAGAAAAACTAAATCTGGACAGACACTGAGACAATAGCAGAAAACCTGAATTGGGTTGAGGTTGGGATCAATAGGTTGCAATTTGCAACCTCACCACTAGAGGTTGCACATTGCTCCTTTAACTACATGGGTTTCTAAGGGCCTGTATTATATAACAAGCTACATTTTATAGTTTGTAGTAAAACAGTCTGTCCATAATATATATATA
This sequence comes from Megaleporinus macrocephalus, assembly GCA_021613375.1. Lineage (NCBI taxonomy): Eukaryota > Metazoa > Chordata > Actinopteri > Characiformes > Anostomidae > Megaleporinus > Megaleporinus macrocephalus. The sequence continues at coordinate 13,776,032 of CM038717.1, forward strand.
TATATATATATATATATATATATATATATATATATATATATATATATATATATATATATATATATATATATATATATATATATTACATCAAATACAGCCTGTTTTAAACTGGTAATGGTATATGAATCATAAATGGACCTTTAAAACTTAAAACAGACAAAAGAAAAGAAAAAACAAACGTGGGAAACAGGATGTTTAAATGATGAATGACATTATTCAACTATATTAGAGAGATAAAAAAAACCTTCTTACAGTCATTTTAGTTCCTAATTTCATTTAAATTTAACTCCTAATGTTTTTTTGAGGGGTTTTCGTTTCACTCTGTTGTGTTGGTTACGCTCCAGAACTGCTTAAAGGGGAATTCCAGTGGGTTTTAAAACATTCAGCACAATTAAATCAATAAGGTGTGAGCAAAATCATTTAGAGTGGGTTGATGTGATGTGATGATTTATTTTAGAGGAACCTACTGTGATGTTTATAGAAACCAGAGGTCGTAATGTACATACAAAACCACAGGTGAACTCACACCTGCCTCCTTTTTATATGTAATGTTACTGATGATTAAGATAGTGACAAATCTATGAAACAATATACATTTTAGGCCAAATGTCCATCTCAGAACTGTTAAAAGTCAATGTTTCAGACATCATGCAGTGTATTTATTGCCACTTACCGTAATACCTGCATGTAATGTAGCTTTTTGAGGCATTACACTCTTCAGACTTCTGGTTACTATCATCACCACTGTGAACAAATCATTTCACACCACACCACTCTGAATGACTTTATTGCAACTATTGAATAGTGAAATTTACTGAAATTTTGTAAAATCAGTGGATTTACCCTTTAACTGTTGCTCATGCCAGCTTTAAATAGTTTTTATGTGTTTGTTTGTTTTTTAGAAGACTAAGAAACTAAGATAATAAATACAAATAAGGTGAAATCTTTTAAGAAACAATAAAACATATTATAATTCTTATCAACAACAAACTCTAACCTCTGACATATTAACCCTTCATGCTCCTCAGACCTGCAGGGCCTCATTTACCTCACCTGATTCAACTCATCATTTAATGATTGGTCACCAGGTCTGCTGAGGAGCTGAACTGAGTCTGTAGGAAGAGGGGAAACTACCCCTCTCTGAAGGGGCTGTGGCTCGCAAGACCCTATCACAGAGCAATCGATTCGGGGGAGTGCTTGGTGGGCGTGGAAACATCGAGGATAAGCTGATGATTGGTTTGGAGGAAGGGCGTAGGCGGGGTCACGTAAGGTGGTGAAAGCCTGATTTATTACTTTCCCACTTGTATTCCGACAAGTCCCGCCTTCGTGTGCTGTGATTGGTTAGTATCCCACCCTCCCGCGCTAGAAGCATGAACTACTAGCCAATCACAGCGGAGGACTTCACGGCTTGTCGGAAAACGGGCGTGAAAGGAAAAAAATAAGGGACCGGAGAAGGTGGCTTTAATGAGCTCTAACGAGAGCGCAGCTGGTAGAGGAGCCCTCAGCAACACTTCCACAAAGATGCAAAATGCGCTTCACTTAAAGGAATTCTGAAGATGCCTCTCATGACTTGCCTCCCTGTATATGTGCGCTCACCCATGTACCAGTCAATGAAAACAGAGAGTGGAGCTCGAAGTTAACTACAGAAAGTTGACCTGCGTTTGCTTTTCGCCTCGTTAGTCCTGCACAGCGACGCAATGTTGATCAAAACGACCCTGACGGCGTGTTTCGTGTTTGCTTTCGTTAAAAGCGTCAGTTCAAGTCCAGCTGTAGTCCAGACAAGTGATGCGGGTGAACTGGAGAACGGGTCAGGGATGCTGCTAGTAGGTAAGGTGTTTCACTGCATACAGCACAACACTGCCTCTTATATATGAGGATAATAACTGATACACCTGGTATTACTGATAAAAGATATATATGTGACTAGTAAGTGATATGTGTGCGTAATAACTGATATATCAGGAAAGTCAGCAGGGCATGCGGGTAAAAACTGATATTTTGTTATTCATTGATGCATGCAAATAATTACTGATGCAGGTGGATAGTGGCTAATACATGTGTGTTATAACAGATTATGATTAATAATAAAGGGAATAAAAATCTATGCATATGGATAATATACACAAGTAATATATAATCATTAAATAGTGTTAGTGGAAAACAACTGATGTATGCAGATAATAGCGGCTGCATGTAGACATACACTAATATAGGCTGTTAATAACCGATGCCTGGGAGTAGCAACTGATGTAGGAGGGTGATAACAGACACATGTGGATGATTAGTTCTTGTGGGTAATGAAACTGATACATGTGAATAGTAATAGATATATAAGTGCAACTGGTACATGTGGTTAGTAATAAATATATTACAATAACTGAGACACGTGAATATTAATAAGTATATAAGGGTAACTGATGCATGTGAATATTAATAATTATATAAAGGTAACCGAGACATGTGAATAGTAATAAGTATATTAGGGTAATTGATGCATGTGAATATTAATAAGTATATAAAGGTAACCGAGACATGTGAATAGTAATAAGTATATAAGGGTAACTGATACATGTGAGTAGTAATTGGTATATATGGGTAACTGATACATAAGAAGAATAATAAGTATATAAGGGTAACTGATACATGTGAGTAGTGATAAGTATATAAGAGTAATTGATACATGTGAGTAGTAATTGGTATATATGTGTAACTAAAACATAAGAAGAAGAATAAGTATATAAGGGTAACTGATACATGTGAGTAGTAATTGGTATATATGGGTAACTGATACATAAGAAGAGTAATAGATATATAAGTGTTACTGATGCATGTGAGTAGTAATTGGTATATTGAGGTAATAATACATGTGAGCAGTAATTGGTATATTATGGTAATGATACATGTGAGTAGTAATTGGTATATATGGGTAACTGATACATAAGAAGAGTAATAAGTATATAAGGGTAACTGATACATGTGAGTAGTAATAAGTATATAAGGGTAACTGATACATGTGAGTAGTAATTGGTATATATGGGTAACTGATACATAAGAAGAGTAATAAGTATATAAGGGTAACTGATACATGTGAGTAGTAATTGGTATATATGGGTAACTGATACATAAGAAGAGTAATAGGTATATAGGTGTTACTGATGCATGTGAGTAGTAATTGGTATATTGTGGTAATAATACATGTGAGCAGTAATTGGTATATTATGGTAATGATACATGTGGGTAGTAATTGGTATGTGACTGTAATAATACATGTGAGTAGTAATTGGTATATTATGGTAATGATACATGTGGGTAGTAATTGGTGTGTAACTGTGATGATACATATGAGTAGTAATTGGTATATTATGGTAATGATATATGTCAGTAGTAATTGGTATGGGACTGTGATAAGACATGTGGGTAGTAATTGGTATATTATGGTAATGATACCTGTGGGTAGTAATTGGTATGTAACTGTGATGATACATGTGAGTAGTAATTGGTAAATTATGGTAATGATATATGTCGGTAGTAATTGGTATGTGACTGTGATAAGACATGTGGGTATTAATTGGTATATTATGGTAATGATACCTGTGGGTAGTAATTGGTATGTGACTGTGATGATACATGTGAGTAGTAATTGGTATTATAACCCAAAATGAGAGTAATAGCCAATACATATAGGCATGTATAAATAATGATGAGGATATTTGAGTAATAACTGTTTACCTGTGGGTAATAAATTATATATAAGGGTAATTACAGATTTATAAATGTGCTTTATATGTGTGGGTAATATGTAACATGTGGATAATAATGTGGGAAATAAGAATATCATCGCTGTGCAAAGACAAATATCATAAATACATTTTTTGCAATTTTGTTTTTTCTGATTAATTAGAACTCAGCAGATGTCCTTCACTTTGTTTCTAATCAAATGTCTTTACGTTAACATACATTAAAGGGGAAAAAAAATGTTATAAAAAAAAATTAAAATCTCCTATAATGTTCTTAGAGTTATTTGTTTTTCTTTGGACACTAATAATAAATAGGTAATAGCTGATATGAATTAAGTGCTTATTTAAAGTTGAAATGAACCTAAGTTACCAGTTTAGATAGCCATGTGTTATATAAAACATATCCTGTTTAGATTCATGACAGAAGTCAAAGCTAATGTATGGTGCTCAGCGATTTCATTATATGGCACCACATTATCTTGTTAGTATTAATGCTGTTGGTCTGCCTCATGGAGCCGCTGTGGTTTAACACTCTGTTGTAAGGCGAACAGGTGCAGCTGGTTATGTAATTCTTGCAGTTCTCTATTGCCTCAACTTGCCTGGTCCAGTTGCACTACGTAGTCTCTCTGTTATCTGACGAAACTAATAATCAACTGCATCTTTAATAGATCTTTGTTTAACAAGTGGACACCGTGTGATAAGCATAGAGCAATGATTCTGCCCTAAAGCATTTGCACACTAGTTTTTTATGTAGGCTGTAACACATGGTAAAACAATCCGAGACAGATGTTGGTGGAGTTTTGTTGCCAGAGTCATTTGTAAAACCTGTTAGGTGGTGATATCACTTCAGCAACCACATGGATCACAGCACACTAGGCCTTTGAAATCATCTTCACCCAGAGGGGATTAACTAAATGGGTCACAATGACTGTTTAGTTATATAATTACACATTGTACTATGTGGCTATTATCATTTCTTTTGTTTTGACATGCAGTTTATTACTCAGCTCACCACTGAGAGAGACTTTAAAAGACATAAAGAAAAGGGGGCTCGGTGTACTTGCGACACGTTTAATCAAGTCTAGACAATGCCTTGAGAATGTTCGCTGCAAGCCTTGTGTGCTCCCTATGGCTTTGTCACCAAACTCAACAAATTAATCAGCTTGGTTCCCGCCGCCAGCTTGCACCATTAGCGTGACTTAAAAACTTTAACTTAACTCTGATCTTTGACTTTACAACCTGGAGACTAATCCAGTGTTATTTAAAGGGCCCACATCCTAAATTGTTATTGTATTTTTTCCTCTTGAGGTCTAGTTACGATCTTTTAGTGGCATGGTGTATCAAAAATGGTCATAATTCATTTTTCCATGCCCTCTTTTATATATATATACTTTGTTTGCCCCTTTTCACCATGTTCTTCAATGAACAGACCCCCAAAGAACCACCACAGAGCAGATATTATAGTGTTGGGTCATTCTCAGCACTTCAGTGACACTGATGTTATGGTGGTGTGTTATTGTGTGTTGTGCTGAGTGGATCAGACACAGCAGTGCTGCTGGATTTTTTAAAACACTTTGTCCACTCACTGTCCACTCTATTAGACATGCCTACCATGCTGGTCCACTGTGTAGATGTAAAGTCAGAGACATCTGTTGCTCCGCAGTTTGTGTCGCTCATCCTCTGGTCCTTCATCAGTGGTCACAGGACCCGCTGCTCACAGGACACTGTTGGCTGGATGTTGCTGGTTGGTGGACTATTCTCAGTCCAGCTGTGACACTGAGGTGTTTAAACACTTCAGCAGCACTGCTGTGTCTGATCCACTTACACCAGCACAACACACACTGAAACACCACCACCATGCCATCCACCTCCCTAATAGTACCTGCTCTGTGGTGGTCCTGTGAGGGTCTTGACCATTAAAGAACAGGGTGAAAGGGGATAAATAATGTATCCATTGGATTAGATGGACTACAGTCTGTAACTGTAGACATACGAGTGCTCTTATATGGTGCTATATGTCTTACTGTAGTGCACATTTATTGGTGGCTCTGTGCATAAACTCCAGGTAGGATATTTTGATAGTTTAAGTCTTTATATCAACACTACCAGAAAAATAGGAGCCTAAAATATGCTTCTTATTTGCCAGCTTCTTGTTTAGATTTTCACATTCCACCTCAAATAGTGTAGCATTTACACTCTGGTGCTGACTTTCAGCTTCCAACATTGACATTTAGTTTTTTATTCGCCAGCTCCTCGTTCAGATTTTCTTGTTTTACCTAAAATAGCATAGCATTTGCATTCTCGTGCTGATATTCAGTTTCTAGTTTACCAATTCTTGTTCAAATTCCCCTATTCCACCTTAATTTGTTTAGCAGATAATAATACCTTAGAACCATTTAAGGTAGAATCGGAAAATCATTATCACAACACTGTTGTAAGAAAATATTACCATCATTAAAAGGATAATTAGGATATTTTGATCCTAATTTTGAGCCTAATTTAGCTTATCAGGGGTGGTGATGGTGAGGGGCAGTGGGGTCTATACTGAATTAATGTAAAAAACACAATGAAGTAACTAATATGTTGCTATAGGCAACCTCACAGCTTCTCAGTTAAGACTTGTATAAGAGAACTGGGCTTTAGTCTAATGGGCTGGCCTGTGCTTCAATCAAATAGCAGCCCAGGAAGAAACTCTTCTTATAACTTCAATGTGAATGAGCAGGGCTAAAGTACTGTACACCAAAAACATGTCAATCAGTTGGTTCTTGTGACATGACAATGGTAAACTTTGAAACTTTGATGATGTTTTCATATGCCTGTCTCCATTTTAATTGATTTTTCTTTTCTATAATATTTGAAAACATCAGCTGCTGTTTACGTTGTGTGAAAAATTTCATTATGAATGTGCCAATAGAAATGCTCCAAAATCACTTGGGAAAAACTCTGGTTCCATTGACCTACATTAAAAGTTATGTATGCTTTATATTATGGAATACTAGATTTCGCACTTTTAATATCATCGCTGTCCAAATAAAAGAGACCACAACAGTCTGTTTTCAGGATTGCAGTTTCAGTGTACAGTGGTAAGGACAGATACAGAGAATGTGCCCACCCTGTTTTACATCATCCCATCTGTTTGAAGTCAATAAGAGGCTTTAATGGTTTTACCTCATACTCATTTTCAGTTGTTTAAATGAACTTACCTGTAATCCCTACTCAGTTCTCAAAAAGGTGCAACTGAAGTTTTATGGGCGCTGACTTTATGGCTCGATTGACAGATGGATCCTCCGGCAAACTGATTGAATCCAGGCCGCTGCTCGTCTCTGAATGTTTCCACTACGTCTTCTGAGACGGCATTAGACTTTCGAAATGCTGCCCGTTCTCACTCAATTGACCTGCGCCATTATGTAATAGTCCTCCAGGTACCTGTCTTTGTGAGGTGGGCACTAGCCTATTTCCAGTTTTATTGCCTTTGGGCCTCGTAATAACACCTGGCCATATTTGCTGAGGGTTCTGTTCATTGTTGTCGAGGTTTAGCTCGAAGATGAAGTGATGAAGAGTGAAGTAATGTGAATGCAGCCCACTGCAGCTGCATGAGAGTGAGTGGGATTTAAGATTTCTATTCAGAGCCTTTGACGCGTCACATATTACTGAAGGCGCAGCAGCATGAGCTTTGAAGTCTGTGATGTAATGCCACAGCTTAAATCACTCAATGGAGCGGTTATGGTTGATTACAACAAGACCTTTGTTGTGCTGAAAGTATGTTTTACGTTATTTTTCTTGATGTTCAGACGTATACATACACCATATGGGAGCTTGTAGTTTGTAGAAACCTGATCCTTCAATGTTTCTTCTGAAATTGAGGGTATTAATGAAGAGTTTGTTTCCCTTTGCGGCAGTAGCCCTTTTGAGAAGGCTTTAGACTAGAAGTTGGAACATTGCTGTAAAGATTTGAGAGCATTTAGCCACAAAAGCATTAGCAGTGTTAATGTTGGATGATCAGTGCTGGATTATTCCAGCTCTCCACTTCTCCTATTCCACAGTTTGCCTAAGCTGTGGAGCTTTATGCACCTCTAGCTGATGCTTAGCATTGGGCACAGCAAGGCTCATATGCAGCTACACCAATGCATCACATTCTGTTGTCACTGTTTTCTATGAAAAAGTTTTTTGCTGAAATGCCCTCTTAAGTGGTAAAAAACATGGGGGTCAGTGCCCTGTTGGCTACCCCTAACATGGTAAAAAAAAAAATATGAGTGCCCTCTAAAGCAAGAAAATTTGGCATGTCTAGTCCAGAAGGCGTGATGCAGTTCCCTATAAGGTGCCCTTGCAATGGTCCAAACCTCATATTCCCAGTGGGTGCCATTCCAATGGAAAAATGCCCCCCATGCTGTCCATGCATGACAATGTCCCAAAAGATGGCCTTTCTAGTACAGAGAAAAGTACTGTGTATGGTACTACTACAGGTGAGAAAACATGACCAAGTGCCCAAGTAAGTGTTGCTCTAAAGGATAACTAGCCTTTTAAAATGTGATGTGGTGCAATATAGGTGCTCACACAGTAGAATAAACTGTGGATACATGTTATAGCAGTGTAAACACCTCCATCTCTGCAAGACACTATCCACAACCAAAGCCCCTCCAAGTAAAACCAAAACTCCTCGCTATGGAGTAAGTGAGGAAGATAATCATGGATGCACAAGCTTGGGGACCTGGATGAAATGAATTGCTCAATAGCAATAGACACTACTGTAGAGATCCAACTGTAGATGATAGAGGCTCAGTGGATAAACAGTTGGAAACTGTTTGCCAGGTAAGAAGCAGATTGGCATATTTTGTCCCACTCAGCAATCAGATTTCTGTCCAGCTTAGTGGAGATCCGTTTGGCCATCAAGTTCAAATGCATGCAGCTAAATACTTATCAGGATACAATCCAGATCTCAGTCGTGTTAGGTAACTAAGTGTAAACAGTGTCTTCATGGCTGAAGCTCTTGCCATCCAGACTCTGGTTTTGTCAACAGAGACAATATAGAAGAGAAATTTGCATAAAAGTCAGCATGTATATTTGCTGTATATTTGCTGTAACCCAATCTTTCATCACACTAGACACACTTTCAATGTTTTTTTTACTGAGCTGATTCATTTGAGGTGGGCAGTGGACAGTGGTTCATGTCCTCTGGGACTAGATGTGCAAAACCCTAATCAGAGTAACTTTATAACTCAGGAGCCAGTGCTTAAAAACAACTCAGTTTGTAGTTGTAGATCATTTATTATAAAAAATCTGGTGAAACCTAATAGTTCACCTAATAGTGAGCAGACTATCACTAATAGTTTACGGTGAAACAGTATACGTTGAACTCTAGCTTTCTGCATTCAGAAAAAAACATCAGCTTAGAAGGAAAATCACTTCATACTCCCCACAAAACATGTGATTGTCACATGCTGGTTATTAGAGAACAATAGAAGCCAAAAATATCTTCTTTTTCTTGTGTATTTGCTCATAAATGACTGTGCGTTCCAAATTTGACTTTAGCTGCGATGAACGTAAAATAGGAACATATGGTTTTGACTTGCAAATTAGTTTCAAGGAGGATTTTGTTAATTCCACGGATCAGACTTTGATTGCTTTTGGGGTTTTTTTGTGAGAATAATAAGGCCGGAGAGATTTTGCATGATTTGATCTGTTGTTCTTGCCGCAAATCCTCAAAGTAAAGCAGTATGCATCAATATTCATTCCATTTTCAAAATATAATTAGATTGCATCAGTTAACTCACTTCCACCAGATCCTGAGCAGTCGCTTAGTTTCATTTGAAGCCTCTATCTTAACTTAGCTCCAGCTTGATTCAGGCGTTTGGTCCCATGATTTGATCAGGTGGTTGTATGTCGTTTGCATGTGAGGTACTTTATTTTATTTTATTTTATACTCCAGCTGAAGGTCATGATGTTACCATTGGTGTAATGCCTTGATCTGGGCCCATTCTCAGTTTTACGTAGTATGATTTGCATTATGTGTCTGGATTACTCCAAATCCAGCCCAAGCAGTACCACTACCTATCCATCAATCTCCATTAAAAGTGATCCAACTACCTCCATGATCAATGCATTCAAGGTGCTCCTTGTGCCAGAATGTAACAGCTTATAAAAATGAAATATGGTGAGCACAGGATGGAAGACATCAAGGGACTGGTTCCTCCATAAATATTGTTGTATTAGTTGATTCATATTTGATGTTCGTTTCTTAGACTCAGACTTTGTTATAACATTTTTTATGAGGCACTATTTCCAAGTATTGTAATGTTTAAATAAATGATTGAGCTCAGAGTACCACAAGTGACAACTTTACAGAGGAGGCCAAAAACTGTTTTTACTTTCAATGTAAGTCAATGGAACCAGACATTTTTACTTTATGCTACCAAATTAATTTGGAGCATTTCAATTGGTCCATTCATCATGAACCTTTAAGAAGTTATAAATGGCAGCTGTTGTGTTCAAATGATGTAGAAAAATGAACATCAACAAAAACGGAGATTCATGTTTTTCTTTGGACAGCGGCGATTTATCAATTCTTCCTCTTAAGGGATAAAAACACTATTCTGTTAAAAGTAAATACTTATTACTTTTGTAATAAAGTAAATAGAGATTTCTAATTCAATTCAAGTAATCTCTTACTTATGATATTTACTCTTTTACTCAACTGCAGGATTTATCTAGGCATATATGTATTATTATCCTTCATAGAGCTGACATATGGTGTACGTTACCAGGCCTTTTTGTGTGCTTTACTTGGAAGTGATAATTCATAACAGTTGTTTCAGTTTTTCACAATTGTTATTTAATTTGATCTTTAGTCTAAGGCCTGTATGTCATTTACTATATAAAACTACAAGCTGCAAAAGTGATTACTGACATAAGTTGTGTTATAAAGTCCCAATGCAGGCAGCCTTCAATGTAGTAACTTCAGAAGTTACTAACTTGTAAATTTGTTGTTTTAACTTTAAATGGGTCACCTTCAAATTATATATTATTTCAGTTTTGAGTATTAACCACAGAACAAGAATTCATGTTTATGACCTATTATAATTTAAAGTTTAAATTAATTTAAGTAAAGTAATTTACGCAGAAAGAAAAACAGCCCTTTACGTTTAGATCTATTTTTCTCATTTCTTAATAATAAAATGTAAGAATATCAGATGTTATCAATACAGAAAGTAAATGTGATTGATTGTATAACTCATTAAAACTCATACTGGTATATACATAGTTCCATTTGAAAAGAGTGGAGTAAAATACGATAATAAACTATAGTAACCCTTAACATCTAAGGGTGCAATCTAATGTAATGTGACCTTTGGTTGATGATGTACTGCTCCATTTACCCTAACTCTGATCTGGACTGTTAACGGGGGTACAACTGGCGTCAGTCCAGCAGAAAAGGGCAGCTTCCCTGTTTGATACTGTGATTCACTTGTCAGTGCTTGCACAGCTTGTAAAGACTATACAGCTGGCTATAATGATACGATGGGGTCCATTTTGTCTCCAACACTGACTGTTATTCCAAACAATATGGCAGCAACCATGGCAATGTGCTTCCGTAGAGGAGAATACTGTCAGTGATACAACACCTGCAGATTCTGGCCATCTCAGAATTATGTGTTAGTCTCAGAGGTGTGTTTTCTCCGACCGTCTCACTCATATAAAGTCTTATATATAACTTTCTGCTTCTCTCTCTCTCTCTCTCTCTCTCTCTCTGTCTGTCAGTGTCTGTCTCAGATTTGCTTCATTTTATTGCTTTTCTTTTTTGTGACTAAGAAATTTGAGAGACAAGCTGGGGTAAAAAAAATTACTGGAAATTACATAATAAGTATAATGCAGTCTTTATAAAATCCTTTTAACTACATGACTTGTTTCATTATAATGTTAGATTATCGCTGTTGTTGTTCCTGTTATAAGTTACATCTGAAGTAATTACAAAGCAATAGTGGTTCGCCTAGTTTTCATAGGCACATGAAGCGATCACTACTGAGATGTGTTTATACAAGCCTACTTCATATAAAAGCATTTTAATTTTTATTTTCATAACATTTTTATTTTACTTTCTAATTCCACTTTACCTGCTACAGCTAACTACAGCTAACCCTGTAGTTGCACTTTGTAGTCCTGCAGTTACAGACTGTAGTCTGTAGCATATCTAATTACCTCACCTGTATCCCAGGTATCAAAGGTCAGTACCCACACATGACCACCAAAGAGTAGGTATTATTTGGGTGGTGGATCATTCTCGACACTGTAGTGACGAAGACATGGTGGTGGTGTGATAGCATGTGTTGCACTGGTGTGAGTGGATCAGACACAGTGTCACTGCTGTACTGAGAATAGTCCACCAATCAAGACTATCCAGCCGACAGCGTCCTGTGAGCAGCGTTGAAACACTGTTCAGCACAACACAGACTAACATGCCACCACCAAATTAGTGTCACTCAAATAATACCTGTTCTGTTGTAGTCCTGTGGGTGTACTGACCATTGAGGAATGAGTGTAAAGATAAGATAACAAAGCATACAGAGAAACAGATGGGCTACATTCGGGGACTATGAAGTGTTCCTATGTGATAAGTGGAGCTGATAAGATTGACATTGAGTGTAGATACAAGCTACCTGCTCAGTGATTTTATATATATATATATATATATATATATATATATATATATATATATATATATATATATATATATATATATATAATAACAGGAGTACTTAGTAGTTCTACACTTACAGACTGTAGTCCGTCTGTTTCTCTGTATACTTTGTCATCCCCATTTCACCCTGTTCTTCAATTATCAGGACCTCCAAAGGACGACCACAGAGTAGATATTATTTTGGTGGTGGGTCATTCTCAGCACTGCAGCAGCACTGATATGGTGGTGGTGTGTTAGTGTGTGTTGTGCTGGTACGAGTGGATCAGACACCGCAGTGCTGCTGGAGTTTTTAAACACTGTGTCCAATCACTGTCCACTCTATCAGACACACGTACCTTGCTGGTCCAACATGTAGATGTAAAGTCAGAGATAGTAGCTCATCTGTTGCTGTGCAGTTTGTGTTTGTCATTCTCTAGTCCTTCATCAGTGGTCACAGGACGATGTCCACAGGACACTGTTGGCTGGATGTTGCTGGTTGGTGGACTATTCTCAGTCACTTCAGCAGCACTGTTATGTCTGATCCACTCATACCAGCGCAACACACACTCACACACCACCACCATGTCATTCTCGCTGCAGTGCTAAGAATGATTGCCCTCCCTAATAGTACCTACCTTGTGGTGGTCTTGTCCAGCCAATTAAATGACAGGGTGAAAGGGGATAAACTGTATGCAGTGAATCAGATGAACTACAGTCTGTAATTGTTGGATAAAGTGCTCCTATATGGTAAGTGGAGCTGATTAAATGGACAGTGTGTTATGGCTAAATTATTTCCTCAATATTAATACTGATCAATCTACAAAATGAGCAACATGGATCCCACCCTTTTGGTACCCTTTAGAAGAAGTATCCTGCTAGAAAAAAGGATAAGACTTCAGTAATCCTGTCTGAGAACATTTTAAGGGGCAATTTAAAATCAGAGCAGCCCTGCTGTAACAGTCCTCTATGACTTTACTTGGCACCACTCTGCCCTCAGGGAAACCTTAAAACTATCATGTTATTGTACTTCATCTTAAAAAAAAGTAAAAAAAAAACATGTAGCAGCTGGGACTCAAATAATGACCCCATCAATGCTGCTTGTATTCCACACAAAAATACATGCCGGATGACATCATGTTATTTCGGGGGCCAGACACACACATCTTAGACTGTGCATAGTTCACAATGCAACCTGTTTCTTTGGGAGCCCACTTGGGACTGTTGACCTGTATGTAGTCTTACTTTATGCTACCAGTGGCCCGTGTTGACATCATCACTGAGAACCATTTGGGAAAATAAACAGGTCAAAACCGGTCAAACATGCCATTCATATTTTTTATGGACCTCCAACTTCAAACCACGGTGCGTATAGGTGTGCATGGTTTTACACACGATGAGAGTCAAAGAGCCTATATCATACAAAAAGTTTATTTTTATTGCTTGCTTTGACAATAAAAATAGTTTAATATACCAATGGTTTCTACATTCCTTTCCACTTTCATATATCCACCTTTTTTCAGCCTACAGCAGTTTAGCCCCGAATATACGAGAAACATTTCAGCCCAGACACAATCCAGGGCAACCAATCAGAACAGAGCTAATTTACACAAAGCAATAGAAAATATACCAGGGACAAAATGTAATGTAAATGTAGGATATATACTCTTTAAATGGGACTCTTTATAGGCATTTCCAGTTTTTCTCCCGTCTCTTAGTGTGTTATTTGGCTTCTTGTGCATATAAACATCCTGCAAAGTCATAAAGCCCAAAGTACACGCCACCTAAATTGCCTCATTGGAATACCAGCCCTTTTCTCTGTTACAAGGTGATGTCATCTCATAACACAATCCTTATTTCCTGTCTGCCAGCAACCTTGGCACCCCTCACACAACTATTTTATAAAAGTAAACAAAAACATACTCTCTGAAACATCCTGCTGTAGCTGCGATGGTGGATCAGGTCTATGAACTTGTTCTACCTGACTTTCAGGTTCGGACTCTGGCTCTAACTTTTATGGCAGAATCGACATCATTGTAAGAACTGCCCCAGCGATGTGGGGCCGGAACTTGTAGGCCAATGCCACACTGGCTGTTGACCAAGCAGAGCACACTGGGCTCTTCGGGAGGTGGAGCTGAAATACACAGGCACTCTAACAGAGCGTTTCAGACAGAGGGTGAATACAGATGTACAGAATGAGAATAATATTGTGTTAAACTATGAACACTGAAGAGCAACCCTGGTGCTGCCACCTTTGCAGCACTCCTACACACCTGACATATTTAATATCATCATGTGTCATAGACGACACAATGTGCCAGCAGTTAGCTTTACTGTTCAGACCACCTTTCTAGAAGAATGCTTTTAGTGCACTTAAACAACCATGATAAAAATGATTTTTAAATGTTCTACAAAATTCAAACATTGAGGTGTAAACAAAGTCATTAAGACTGGTTTAATGTAAAATGGCGCAATGTCATGTAAATTAACAAGTTCTTTACAGTGGTGGTGATAGAGGCCGCAATGCCTGCAACATAAATATTATATTTGTATATATATATTATATTTTCTGTGTAAAAAAAAGTTAACTTTTATGCATGTTTATATGTAATGTTAAATATGCTAAAATCATGATAAATCAAAAAAAAAATCTTATTATTTTGACTTGTAACACCACACATGTACCTCCTCACCCTGCTTCTGCTTAAAAGAGACCAAAAGCTATTGCAAGACAATCTTATTCAATCTTACTCGAGATTTTCTGTTGGCCAAACTTGTGTCAGAACTCTGCAGAAGCCAACTCGGCTGTGAAGACTGGCATTGCAGAGCTGACAGAAGCTTGCCGCGGGGGAAACTACCTAAATTTGTTTTCTGTTTTCTCTTCCTTTTCATTCTCGCGTGTCGCTCACATCTTGCTCAGGAACCACGTTCAGGCTCTGAAATTCCTTGGGTCGGAGCCTCCGTCAGGACACGTTAACTATCTCAGACTGTTGTTTGCTTTACTCAGATTGATTTGCCTTTAAGAGCATTCTCTGATCTAGCTGTCATGGTCTCAACAGCCCAGGCTCGGGTTTGGCAATGCTGCCCTCATGAGTCTTGCTGGAAGTTTGTAGGTGTTTAGCAGTTATGACTGTTTCTTCAGTGATACATTCAAAATGTGTATTTGTACATGAATCTCACAAGTTGACTATAAGAAATGGCTCGGCATGTGGAATCTGAGCTCTTTGTGCTACTGGGTTTGATCACTATAATATACAGTTATATTTACCTGTGCAAGTATTGTAGTACTACTCCCATTTCAAGTACTACATACTACTAGAATCCCAGAGTGGAGCTAGCAGAAAGTAATAATACTGTACAGGTGTTTTTCCCACAATTTTGACATTTACAGCCCCAACTGCAAATTTACGGCAAAGGCTTACCTGCCCATGGGCCCAGAGTAATATAGGCCCACTGATTGGCTGTTTTTTTTTTTGTTTTTTTGTGATTTGACCCTTATTTATTTGTCTTCCCCAACTGGGCCTACACCCAGATTGATTAGAGGTTTATCCATCAAATGGGGAATCAATGGGGAATCATAAGTTTTTAGCTGTAGGTGCTATCAAATTGTACACTCTTTATTAAACTCCACCTTCATTCGTCAGCTATTCAAACACTGCACAGCAACTATTGCCAGCCCTTTGGTTCAAAGATAAAACAGCAGTCATATTTAGTTCCTACAGTAAAGGTAGGACATAATTGACCACAAATATATTTTAGCCACGATGATTAGGTTCAGGCTTGCTGTAGTGAGCAGATGCATGCTTTACATCAAATTTGATTAATTTAGTGAATAATAATAATAATAATAAATTTTATTTGTAACGCACTTTACATTTGAAGCAAATCTCAAAGTGCTACATAGTAGAAATATCTCTATAAAATAAAAAGAACTACTATTATAGGAGGATCAGATCAAGGGTTGTAAGTTCTGCTAAATAGAAAAGTTTTAAGTCCTTTCTATATATCATGTTTGGTATTAGTCAACAAACTCTTTTCAAACTTACAGTTGTGGAGCTTTAAGGCACGAGTGAGGCTGAAACTGGTTATATATTCACCAGCGCCTTATTGCAATTTTTCCTTGCATCTTAAATGGTGCCACATAGGCAGAATGTAAAATTTAGAGCAAAGCAAACTTAAGCTTAATTTGGAAACACATTTGCACAAATTTCCAACCCTGACTGACTGGGGCTTCGAATGGTTTGGTTCTAGATTCAAGTTCATGTAAAAATGGGTGGCAGTAATGGAACTGCTAACTGGGAGTGCTGGTGTAATTCATTAAACACAAAGGTTTATAAAAATTTTTTTTTGTTTTGCTGCGTGTTCACAACAGACCATTTTCTTTTGTTAAGTTATATAATGGCAATAGGAAAATGAAAACTGTCTTATTTTCTGGCCACTTACACTTCAACCAACTGCATGTTGGTCCGTGACCCTGATTACACCTTGAAAAAGAAGGCTGCATGAGGATGAAACAGGAAGCTATTCAGTAACAATGTTGTTGTCAGCTGTTTAAGCACATGTATCTGTATTATGCAGATTGGATAATTATATCCAGGCAACATAGCAAGGTTATAAAATGTCATTAATTTGGATGTACATGGTGATGACATTACCTGTCCAGATACGCACACACACAATCATCTACTCGGGTATCCTATCATCACACATTCAGGGAAAGGGTAGGATGACTGATAGCTGCAACCACTGCCAAATAATTACCGCCTCGCTGGATGAAATTATGTCATTCATAAGTTATTACTGAAGTGTCTCCTGCATGCCCATGCAGCCTGCTGTGCAGCGGTGGCCGCTTTTGAAGTAGGCTGAGTGTATACACAGTAGCTGACTGCTTGTTCCCTTAAGGAGAGTTGCTTCTTTTAATATATGTTTTTGGCAACTATGGCAGTTGGCAGATAACCTTGAAACATATGCTTAGTTCTTACATTACATAGGTTTGCTCATTCTATATAACTTGTGCTTCCATCTCCATAACCAAAAAACACTTTTGGTGTACTATAAACATTGACAAAAGTATTGGAATGGTATTAGAAGCCACCTACAGAAGCTTTCATGATCATGGAGCTCTCATAATTCTTAATCTATAGGCATTATATGGAGTTGGTTTCCCTCTTTGCAGCTGTAACAGCCTTCACTCCCCTGGAAAGGCTTTCTACAAGATTTAAGTCTGTGGAAATGTTTGTCCATTCATCTAAAAGACCATTTGTGAGGACAGATACAGATTTTGGACAGGACGGCCTGGCTCACAATCTCCATTCTAGCTCATCCCAAAGTTTTGATGGGGTTCTTTCATATCAAACTTCCCAACCAGCTTTTATGGAGCTTGCTTTGTACACTGGGACACACAGTCATGCTAAAAGAGAAACTATTGGCATGCTAAAGCATTAAGATTTGTCTTCACTGGAACTGGAAAAGGGATCAGGTAGGTACTGTTCTCCTGGCCTTCACCAAACCCAGACTCATCCATCAGACTACCAGATTGAGAAGCATTATTGGTCGTTCCACCAAACACATTTCCAATGCTGTAGAGTGCAGTAACGGTGCTTTACACCACTCCATCACACACTTGGCATCGTATTAGGTGATGTCAAGCTTGCATGCCGATGTCATGAAGCTCCTGGTGCTCAGTATTTGTGCTGATGTTAATTTTGGAAGAGATTTAGAGCTTTGCAGTTACTGAGTCAGCAGTGTTGACCACTATGCGCCTCAGCACTCGACAACTGTGTAACTTTGTGTTGTCCAAACAGCAAAGAAATTTCACAAACTGACTTGTTGCAACAGACATCCTGTAACAGTATCATGCTGGAATTCAGAGAGCTCTTTAGAATGAGCCATTGTTTCACTAGTGTTTGTAAAGGCTGACTGCATGGCTAGTTGCTTGACTTTATACACCTGTGGCAATGGGACTGAATGAAACACCTGAATTCAATGATAAAGAGGTACTTTTGTCCATGTAGTGTGCATCCATAAGATAATAGCAAGATAATATTGAGAAGGGCTTTCAGAATTGACCAATTTATGGGCAAGGTGGGCAAATTGTGAAAGTGTCAAGTTTCATTACAAGATGCGGACTGGTAATGTGATCTATGTATAATATTGAGTTCGTCTAGAACTCAGCAATGAAAAGTCTGGCATCCAGGGCTCCCAAAAAAATCAATGTCTGAACTTTTTCTTTACCAACTTCACTGTGACTATTTTGGAACCCACAAACCTGTTCAGGGTCTACTCTTATTACCAACACGTCCACTCAATTAGCATTACAACTGGTTATATTGGCCTTTTCACTATGTGCTTAAAATAGGTAAAGTTTTATGTTATTTCAGTGATTAAAAGTTTAGTCCAAGCATAACATTCCTGTCCAAATGATTCCAGTATGTATTTTGGCTTCACCTCAACCTAAATGTTGGGCCGTGATGTAATGCTCTTTGGAGGGCAAGAAAGCGAAAGAGGAGGGTTGTAAATGGTTGTATATTATTGCTACTGACCAGGGCGATGTCCGTCACTGCTGCAGGACTGAGGCTGGTGCTGAAAGTGAGGTAGCGGCTCGCCCCCCCACGTAGACTTGTCTGCCAGTGGCCATGCTTTTGTTTGGTCTCTAAAGAGTAACATTGATGGCTAACCTTGGGGGTCAGCTTTACCGCAGCATATGAGGCACGAGGTAAACCCCGTAAAAAATTTACAAGTGCTTTTACAAGCCTTTAAACGGTCATGTCGGAGCAGTTCTGGTGTTGTTGTGCCCTTTGAATGGCTTCTAACATGACGGGAATGATCCTAACGAGACAGAGAAGGCACTTAAGATGAGAACAAAGCAGAGCAGGTCTGGGTTTTAACTGGGCTACAGACGTATGCGCCTTTATTAAGCAAACAGAGCTTTACCGCTCGAACAGGGCAGCTGGTATCCATCAGATTCTGTTCTTCAAAGCTCAGCCAGTCTTTTGGATTCAAAGGCTATTTTACTTAGAGTTAAGCCCAGTTTAGCATTTCAGCAATGTACTGAGGCATGTAACAGGCTCTTCCTAAACCATAACTTCAAATTAAGCTGTCTTAGCAAGTGCATATTCAGTTGGCCCTATATCTAATATTTCTCATTATTTTTGTAGTCATGTATGTAGTGGCATGCAAAAGTCTGGACACACTGAACAAATTTTCTGTTACTGTTTGGAATAAAATAATAGTTGACTTTTTTTTTTGCTTGTTTTCATTAATCTTTTTTTAGTTTCAAAATAACAAAAAATGTAAAGGACCTAAAGCAATGGTCCATGGTCAAAACCTAGTAACACTTTTGAGTTACAGTAGCCACAAAATGCTTTCTGTAGCTAAAAGTCTTCTAAATGTTGTTTGGGGGCCCATTCTTCATAGCCTATGGCTTCTCATTCTTGGACCTGTAGTATGCACTGGTCTTTTTTGGTCTCTCAGTGAAATTTAGGTTGGTATGAGGGCCAGGGTAAACCTTCAGCTTGCTCCTGTTGAGGTTGTCTCTGTGGATTTTGAGGTGTGTTTAGGATCATTATCCTGTCATAGAAGCCATCATCTTGTCATCTTCAGATTGCTTCCAGAATGCATCAGGCTTATTTACATGTTATTTTGCAAACCTGAATTTTGTGGCGCGGAGGCAGGAAAGGATTTCATCTTATGACTCTTCCATTAGAATCATATTTGTGTATCACTGCACAGTACCTTTCTAGCAATCCTACATGCAGTTCTCTCTGAAAGTTTTCTTGACTTCCACACATCGTTACCCAACATTTCTTAATTACATTATGAATGTCTACCTGAAAATGCTTTGCTATGTCCTTATAGCAGTATTATTTTTATTTTCACTTGATTCAATTGGTACAAAGTTCAAGAAACAGGTAAAAATATCTTATGGAGATTTTTGTAATTGAGATATGACACATATTAGTCTTAATCACTTATATGTGCCTATTTTCGAGTAGTAGTAAATATATTAATTGCACTTTGTCAGTTGTTTGCTGTCCATGAAGAAGATATCCATAGACACAAAAACTGTATCTGTTGTTTTCTAAAGTGCCTATAGCAATGAGATTATGCAACTGCAGCCTACTCATGTTAGGATCTGTACATGTTTTTATAGACAGGGAAAATATGTCTGCGAGCCTATATGCGAATATCCCACAGGATTCTATTGAAAGCAGAACAAAGTATGGAGTTTATACTGTTGGATTATTATCTCATTATCTTATTTAGTATACCCTTTATGTTCAGTAAGTCTTTTTGATCATGTGCTCTTTGGTTCATTGTAAATTATATCTGTGGCGTCTGTCTGTGATGTCTACTGAGGCTTACTGATATCTCTTTAACTCCTTGAATAACCATCTAAAAGTCTTTTCAGGATAGTGTAGCAGAGAAATGAAAGAATGTTATAAGTAGAGAGTTATCATTGTGGTTATGCTGTATTATTCAAATGTATTTACATAATGATACGGAACTGGGCAAACGGCCACTTGCATTTATTGGATTTCCAATTAAAATCAAATACCAGTAAGGCATTATTAGCCAGTCTTGGATATTGGCTAAATTTTATGTTTCTCACAATTCAATTAATCCCAAACACATTGAGAAATATTGAGGTCTGGACTCTGGAGTGTTCACCAGCAGCTTCTTTGTTTGGTTTGCATATTTCCTTTTATTTAGTGAGGAACTTCTAGTGAGGACATCTACACATTCTTTCAGATCCATAGCACTAAGTTGTGTTCTTACAGTGGAAGGATGAACAGAAACACATTTGGATTTTTTTCCACAGATCATCTCTCAGAATCTTAAAATCAAAATAAAATTAACTTTATTTGTCACATACATAGTGATACACAGTACAACTATCAGTGAAGTGCTTTAACAGCTGCCAGCTCACATGAAACAATGAGATAATATAGAGTATCTAAGATATTAAGGAATGTATATAAGAGCAAAATGAATTAAGCATAACAGAGGATATATTTAAGAAATTCTAAAAGTCTTAAATTTGCCAAAACTCAAATGTTGCATTAATTAAACATTGTCAGAATTTCTCTGCTGGAGTCAAAGCTATGAGTGAGAATTTGGATGTATGGAAAGCTATTACTCTGTACATTTTCCAGCAGTCTCCCCTGTGGATTTGTTGCCTTTATTCAGATTGTCACAGCTCGTGAATTCCATCACTTTCCTTTCCTTTCAGTTCATAACGCATGTCTCTGGTCCCAGAAGTCCACTCACTGCTAAAGCTGTTTTCCTCATTTGAGGTAAAACACTGTTGTAGGTGCTCAGCAAGTCATAGAGTGACCAGTACTGCTCCTCATCAGCTGCTTATACGCACACACAAACACACAAAGGGCCGTAAGGTCAGGAGACTGAATCCATCTGTTTGCACATGCCTGTGTCTCAGTGGAAATGAAAACTGAGCTATGCTTTAAGAGTGACCTGCTGCAGTTCATGGTCATTTGTACATGTATGTATGGAAGTTAGGAGTGAAAGCATTGTAGTTCTTTAGCAGAATAATGGTCATATAAACATATAAATACAACTAATAAATACATTGTACACAGTGTATTAATACAAATGTGTAAATAAATAAATATAAATAAATATTTAATTGATCGTGTCCTCAGTATTGAAGTAACAATATTGCCCAAACATGTTGCATCACAGCACTTGTTTTTAAATAGAATCATTAATCAGTTTATTATATTTAACCTATATCATAATATTATAGTGATTTTTCTTTTTTTGGTTAAAAACAAAAGAGTTCAAAAATTAAACAGAAAATTACAAAAACACCTTCCTTCCTCTGTGTTATCCTCTAAATTGAGTTTGTTGAAGTGTTGAAATATGAATATTGCTACATGTAAGCTGAAGCTACTGTGTACTGAATTTACTGTCATTAGACTGGCTACCTATCATACAAACCAGCACGCTTTGCCAGTGTGGTTGTGTATTCCCATTTACACAGTAAGGGGGCATAAAAGACACCAGAAAAGAAGAACCAGGTTAAGTAATGTAGGTTAGAATGCAGTTATGACAGATCTTTTCCTTTTGTTCATAGCTCACGGACCTGCACTCAAGCTAATTCAGTACATACTCACCTCAATATCAGTACTTCCACCTGACAAGCTTATCTCTGAGCTATTTATTTAAGTGTGGTGATGCTTTCTGATAAGGACATATGTCAGTTCCCCTAAACGGGAAAGTTCAAACAAGAAGCTGATGAAAACGAAGTTGTATTTAATTTCATTGAGAGTTAAAATGCATGTAAAGGTTGCTGTTTTTGTGGGTTGGTGGGTAGCATTAACATATTTGTGCCAGTTTACACAACAATAGTAAGGTAAGAGATTGCATGCAGTATTATTATTAAGTAATATAACTTGGGTTGTTTGAGTAAAAGTAAATACAAAACATGAAACAATTAAAAGATACTCAATACTGCTGGGTTGGTTTAAAGACAAAACAGAAATAGGACTAATTAAATTAAGTTGATTATACTTCATATAATTTAGCTATTAATAAAGTTAATTTATTTCAGGATATCCAGTACAGTCAACGAAATACAAATATTCCTTTTTTTTTAACAATTACTCAAACTTAGTTAAATTATCGAACTTGATATTTATTACTGCATTACTGGGACACCGAAAATTACCAAAGCAGCCTCATCTCACTGTGCTTAATATGGATGATGCCTACTGGAGGACGTATTTATAGTATATATCAAATTTCACCCCCAAAACAAAGCGCAACCTCCTACAGAACTAAACCAAACTATTAAAATATATACACTGAGAACACAACCATTGGTTAAAGTCAGCTATTGAGACTGGAGCAACTGCTTTCTTTTGGCATCTTCATAATATCCAGCTCATTGGAAAGTTTCTGAAAGGTATTCTTCAGCTGCCTCGAATAACCTCTGTTAAGTCCATGTGTCAAGTCCAGAAGAACCTGCATAACAATTTCAATGTCCTTTCAGTGTCATAATGACAATGTCCCCTTTTCTTAGGTGTATTTTGTTAAAGGTTCTCCAGGTGCTCAAAAATAAATATTTTCATACCAATACTCAACCTGGCTTGTCTAAGAGCAACTTGATAGCTACTTCACATAATACATTGGTAGTTTCTAATACATGTGTCCATTATTAAACATGTCAATACACCATTGAAATCTGACGGAAAAATACAGTGTAATCTATTGAAATAAGTCAAGCTAACAAATGTGCTTATTTCTGAACTCACTGCAGTTCATTAATATTATCAACAGGTTTTGATTAAATAAATACCTGATGCTGTTTTAGTAATTTCTATGGATTTTTGCAGATTCATTTAGCTCATGGCACCATCTGCGTGCATGTAAGCTAGTTTGCTGTATAACTCAGTATATATTGGTATTGCATCACTGCATCACTGTATCATCCACCTGATGTAGCACCTGTACAGCTTCTAAAGCTTTTACCTTCAGACTCAGCTTTAATTCATAAACTGTAAATACTGTTTGACCAGAGAAGGATGGGTCTCCCCTTGTGAGTCTGGTTCCTCCCAAGGTTTCTTCCTCCATTTGAGGGAGTTTTTCTTTGCCACCGTTGCCTCTGGCTTGCTCACAAGGGACTAAGTGTTGTGATTTCATGTTTTTCATGCTTTTAAATTCTTGTAAAGCTGCTTTGTGACAACATTGTTGTAAAAAGCGCTATACCAAAAACTTGACTTGTATTGTTATCTTTTAGTGAGATAATACTGTATGTGCTAGTATACTTTATGAATGATATCCTGTAACCAGTATTTCGACACACCTTTAACCTTCAGTTTCAGCAACACAATGTGTTGACAACATGATTTGACAACACTGTGACAATGTAGTGGCAACACTGTCAGTATGTTGTCACAACCTCCTACAATGCTTCATACTTTGCATTACATCTGAATGAAACTACATGGCCTTCTGTATACCATAACACCATGATGCCATAAAACAATGTTACTATTGTGACAACTTATTGTTTCAGTGTCCATGATGAAATGGATGCCACTTCCACGTTGAAATGTAATTACAATAATATTTGACAATGTTGTGACAATGTAGTGGCCTCCTAAAATCCTTTCAATTCATACATTCCATTATATCGGTATGGAACGCTATGGAATTAGGTAGGCATACCACTGTCAAACAACATTACTTCATAGTGATGTTGTGACAATGTTCTCACAACCTTGTTGGGACAACATAAACAGCAAAACCTTTTGACATTGTTCTAACCACTTTTTTTACAGCTCAGGGTTGCTTATGCAGTTTGCTAGTGTTTGTGATAATAATTACAAGTGCTGTACCATTATGGTAGAATGGGAAGATTTGAACAAGAATCAGACAAATATGATGTTCAGCCTTGGAAGATACATAGTAGTTTTATTTACAAAGCTACCTATACACGTGTCTCTGGTTGGACATTTTTTGCTTGGTCAGGTTCTGAACAGTAGCATTTATCACAGGGTATAATGGAGGAGATTTCTCAAGAAACCCATTCATTTGGCAATAGAGAATTTAAGCTAAGACCCGGTGGTCCAAATATAGACATTACCTAAACTACAGCCTTCAGCTGTCTCTTTGGCTTTCGGGAGCTGCAGGCCTAAACATGTCAGATCAACCACCAGCATTATTAGGAACTGACAGTGAAATCCATTAATCCTGTTTGGATTTCCATGTATAGGACCAATTTTGTAGGAACAAAACATCACTGTAGTGTTTCTGGAAGTCCTAGATATGTCACCACCAAAACCAGACCAGTACATTTCGGTCAGTTGTTTGAAATAGAAAACAGCGACTTAGGCTTCTTTACTGATGAGTTCATTTTAGAACTGCTAGAATAAAATATAAGTTAATGAAAGATTCAAATAAAGCATTTTTCTTTTTTACTTAAGCTTCAAATGTCTACCAAACAATATTCCTATGCAATGCTGTTAACTTATATAAGCGCTTATATACTGTGTCTGCATAGGGGGCAGTAGCTTCATCATAAAGGTGTTTATTCCCATTAATTTTAACTGAGTTTTGACATTTATGACCCAACCTACTCTAAATCCCGCTTCACCGCTGCAAATTCCTGCAGTAAGTCTTGGACTTTGTTGTGATGTTTACTTCATCTTTTACTCATTGCTAGGAGTCCAACATACCTCTGGTGGTCGTTACCACAAAACACGAAGCTGGGACATCACAAGCTGGAAAAATCTAGATTGATTGCACAGTATTCTCAAATTAGCCTTTAAAGTTGAGATTTGCGAAGGTCTTGAGTAAAATACCTTCTGACAAGTGTCATCTCCGATTATCCTAGATTAAAGACAGCACCGCTCTTCACTTGCTTGTTTTCCATGATGAAACGTCCTGAAATGGTGAATTCCTTTAATGAGGTTATTGTTGGCACTGGCTGGCCAGATGGCGGATGCTCCTCTTGTGTGAGCTGAGGCAGGCTGTGAGGGAGGCCGGCTCTGCTGCTGCTGCCCCAGTGCTCAGTAAAACGCACCTTTCACACTCCACATCCTCAGCCTCCCCGGAGCACATCTGTTAAAACACTAAAGGACACATAGCACACTGAGCTTCTCAGCTAAAAAAAATTTACAAACCACTGTGCACCACTACTGGACACCACTGCTTGGCAACTGCCCAATGCCACTTCTCATCAAGCTATTACAGCGTTATATTAAACCCAGACCCAAATCTGTAATAGATGACATGTGAGTGTAAATTTAGCGATCTCATATTTTTAGGTTAGGAAAAGTAGTTTCGTCTCGGCTGGTGTAGAAAACAAAAGCTGCAACAAATGCAATAAATTAAGCAATGTTCAACAAGTCATGTTCCATCTGTGGTGCTGTCTGAATGGTTCTAAGGATCTGTCATATATTATATGGTACAAGGAAGGAAAAGTCAAATAAAAATAAGTGGAAAACTCATGGACTTTTGGAACTGGAGTTAAAAACTTTTTCTCAGCTTGACATTGTGGTACATGTCATCACAGGACGCTGTACGTAAAGGAATAATATTCGGGAATTCTGCACGCTAAAGACCTACTTTTTTCAGAAAGTGTAGCATTGTTGCATTCCAATCATTCCAATCAATTCAGCCTGACCTGCAGTGTCTTTGTGGAGACTGTCTAAAATAAAAGCATGATAAAAAATCCAACACTGAATGTGTTCTGTAATCATTTATTAATCTCTTTGTGTTGAAAAAAAGAGTTGTTGTCATCAGCATGGCTGATAGCCGTCCACTGACACCTTGAGTTGTGTTGGTCGACCAAACAGTGGCTGCATTCTTGAGTTATCAAAGAATCAGATGCTGTGTTTTTGAGTTGTCAACTAATCAGAGGCTGTGTTCCTGACTTGTTTACGAATCAAAGGCTGTGCTCTTGACTTTTGACTCGTTTTCTTGACTTGTGGACGAATCAGAGGCTGTTTTCCTGACCTGTGGATCAACTAGAGGCTGCTTTCTTGACTTGACTAATCATAGGCTGTATTCTTGACCTGTCAATCAATCAGAGGCTGTATTCTTGACTTTTTGACCAATCAGAGGCCGTGTTCTTAATTTGACAATCAATCAGAGGCTGTATTCTTGACTTTTTGACCAATCAGAGGCTGTGTTCTTGACTTGACAATCAATCAGAGGCTGTATTCTTGACTAGCTGACCAATCAGAGGCTTTGTTCTTGACTTGCCGACCAATCAGAGGCTGTGTTCTTGACTTGACAATCAATCAGAGGCTGTATTCTTGACTTTTTGAACAATCAGAGGCTGTGTTCTTGACTTGCCGACCAACCAACCAGAGGCCGTGTTTTTGACTTGCCAACGAATCAGAGGCCTTGTTCGTGACTTGTCAACCAATCAGAGGCTGTGTTCTTGACTTGTCGACAAATCAGAGGCTGTGTTCTTGACTTGTCGACAAATCAGAGGCTGTATTCTTGACTTTTTGACCAATCAGAGGCTGTGTTCTTGACTTGACAATCAATCAGAGGCTGTATTCTTGACTAGCTGACCAATCAGAGGCTTTGTTCTTGACTTGCCGACCAATCAGAGGCTGTGTTCTTGACTTGACAATCAATCAGAGGCTGTATTCTTGACTTTTTGAACAATCAGAGGCTGTGTTCTTGACTTGCCGACCAACCAACCAGAGGCCGTGTTTTTGACTTGCCAACGAATCAGAGGCCTTGTTCGTGACTTGTCAACCAATCAGAGGCTGTGTTCTTGACTTGTCGACAAATCAGAGGCTGTGTTCTTGACTTGTCGACAAATCAGAGGCTGTCTTCTTGACTTGTCGACTTGCAGACAGAACAACACTACCTTCCCTTGCAAAATCAGAGTAAGTGTCAAGCATGCAACATTTGCAAGATACTTATTCTTTAATGCGTGATGTCCTTTGATGTTGCATATAACATTGTCAAAGCTACAGAGAAGACACCTGTGCGAGACCCAGCAGACCACCAAAGCTGTCACCATCAGATAAACAGTACTTAAAGCTTTTAACTTTGAAACAAGCTTTTAACTTTGAAAAGCTGAAAGTGAGCCTCCTGAAAAGACTGGAAGCTGTACTGAAGACAAAAGATGAACTCACTAAATATGCACTCAACACTGACCACATTGTAATTTGTATTGTGGACACAGAAACATGCTCATAGCTAATGATAGCTGTGGTCAACTATACTTACTATTGAGATATATATTGTGTAGTATGGCAGTTATGGTGCAGTAAATGCTATAACAAAATTGATTCAATTTAGCAAATCTTACATCATGTTGTAGGTATCTTGTCCTGTCCAGGCTTAAAAATGCAAGCAATGGGCCTAAAACTGTTAAAGATACTGCTGCATCCTGGAGGACTAAATGTCTATGTTTTAGAAGTTAAATGCAGTTTTTAGAAAAGGTCCTTCTTTATATTTCTACTACTGTAGCTATACAAATATAGTTCATGTCTAAGTGTTGTGCTCACCATGTCATCTCAGTATATTTGCAGCAAGACCGTAGATATGTACGTCTCTCTAAGTTTAGCATTACATGTGCAGTGGGCATTTCTTTTAAACAACAGACTGACAGCTGATATCGCTCACTCTTCCCTCTGGCAAAGCCCTCAAAACAAGACAGACTTGTGACAACCCACTGATGCACAGGTATTGTTCAGATGTAGACAAGAGCCTTCAGCCATTACACTAGCTTCACCTTGTGATTGCCTCTATTCAGCCTTACAATACACCATGCAGTCTCCAACCCGCAGCAGTTACATTTTTTTCTTGTTATTTTTCTTCAATATCCATATAAGTTGGACCCTTGGTCCCAGGCAAGTGTTAACTGGCTCACTCTCTTTCTGTCTATACCTGAAAAAACATAACCGCACTGCTTAGCATTGTGCAGATCTGGAGTGCTGAAAGCTTCAGCAGGCAATTAGGGAGGGAGGCTTTCAGCATGGTTTAAGTACTTTAAACAGTGACATGTTCCACAACAAAGGCTAAAGGTTTTGTTTGTCTACCTCTGAAGTTCTTAAATTCCGTCCCTACAAAAAAGGAATTTTGTACAGTTTTATGTTAAACTAATTGATTTAAAGGCATAGACCACATAATGGTTTCAGACTTTTCTATGTGAGCAATTTTATCATATACTAGTAAAAGCAATCTTTGTAGTTTCTACAGTTACAGACGGTAGAATCTGTTTCTCTGTATATTTTGTTATCACACCTTTACCCTGTTGTGGACTAGACACTGGGCACCATGTCAGTGTCACTGCAGTACTGGGAATGATTCACTGGCCTAATAGTAGTACCTGCTCTGTGGTGGTCCAGTTGAAGTCCTGACCATTGATAAACAGCATAAATGGGATAACAAAGTATGCAGAGAAACAGATGGACTGTAATTGTAGAACTACAAAGTACTCCCATGTCATCGCTGTCCAAAGAAAAATATGTACATTACATTGTGTGAAATGTTTATGATGAATGGACCAATAGAACTGCTCCAAGCCTATTTTAATATGGTAGTGTACTGTGTATTATTGTATACAGTAGTTGCAGTAAGTGTTTTAAATTTACTACATGAAAGGTTTCATATTTCACTGCAAGGCGGTTTAGTGTTTCAGAGAAAACCTATGAATTCTAAGATATAAAATATTGTGCAAAGGTCTTAAACAATAAATGGATTATTTTGCTGTAGCATTTATGGGTTTTAAGTATAGAATCACAGTATAGCATTAGAATGAACAGAAACCAGCTACGTTATTGCAACATTAATGCAGTTTTAAGCTAATTAGAAGCAGAACTTCCAGATTTCTCCTCAATGTCTCCAGCCGTTCATTTATTATATACAGAAGAGTTATTAAATTCCATCTTCAGCTCACCTGATTGAATTTAATAAATCATTGACTGAGCCAACCTGTCAGAAAATGGTTGAGGGGGGAATCAATAGGTTTTGCATTAATGCTGTTTGGTTTTATTCCAACATTCGTGTTTTCTGAACAAAAAATGCTTGCTGCCCATATAAATGGCCTTTTACGTCATACTCACACTAGGCCCGGACGCCTTGTACCATGCCCAAGCACAATTGTCCCGTTTCCTCTGCCGGCCTGCGCTCACAATGTGCTTAGATTTCCCCGGTATTCAAGATTCAAGATTCAAGAGTTTTATTGTCATATGCACAGCAGAACAGACAGTTACACTGTACAATGAAATTCTTACTTTGCTGTTCCTCCATTCACCAGTATATAAAGATAACAAAAAATAAATAATAAAAATATATACAAAATATATAAAGTATAATAATATAAGTTGAAGTAAATGTAAAACTTATGAGCACACTTTTGTCATCGGCCCGAGGGTCAAAGCCATAGTTTAAGTTTGTACTTAAAAGATTTTAAGTGGTGAGAGGCGGTGCACGGCAAACATAATGCAAACTCAATGTTGCACAGTTGTGGCATTTAGCCGTTTACCAACACTTGGCATTCACTGCAGGGGAGGGAACTGTTTTGAAGAAAGCTTGGCAATGCAGGTATGTATATGAGACCTGTATCATGGCATTTCACAGAGAATAATTGTTGCTGTAGCAACAGAAGAGCTTCTATAGATGCGTTCGCTTAAAGAGTTTTGCCCTGCAGAGTATTCACTGTTCTGTTTCTTCAGAACCATAAAACTTCTAAATTAAACTTAACTACTAAAAGCTAAGGTTGGCTTCCTATTTGCCAGCTGCTTGTTGTAATTCTCCTGTTCCACCTTAAAAGCTGCAGCAGTTACTTTCTCACATCGCTTTGTGAGATGTCTGTTTTAAGGGACAGACATAGTGTTTTTCATGTTCTAGTATTGTGCTCAGGCACAGTTAGCCATCACACTAGATGTGTTCTGTGCCCAAGTCCAACTGAACCTCTTTAAGTGGGGCCGGGCACGGCACAGAGCAATCATACTGGTCAAACAAACTGGACTTTGGAGGTCATATATGCTTGGGCACGGCACAGATCGCAGGAATGGGATGTTCCCAGGAGCCTAGAAACATATACCATTTATCAACAACAAAATAGCATGGTTTTGAACCAGCTCTTCACAAAAGCCAGAGTCATCTCTCTCCAGCATCTGGTTCCCCATATGGTAAGCTCACACATTCATGCTCTTATTGCTGTTCCACAAGCATCAGCATTTCTTAGGAGAGACAGACATGAAAGGGAAATGATACTGTTTACTACAAGGTCGTGTTCCTTACCCCCCTCTTCTTTAATTAACCTCTGGTGGATATAGCCAGACTTTGCCCTTTCCTCTTTCTGGCCCCCAAGGCGTGGACACTTCTCCCTCCCTCCATGTTTTCCAGATGAGCAACGGTTAAAACAAATAGAAGCGGCCGGATCTATCCTCTTCCGCCAAGCCGTGCTTCTGCTTCAGCGAGGCTGGTCTGGAGCTCAGAGGAGATGTATGGCAGCAGCAATTATTTTAACATACTCCTGGCATGTAGCCCAGTGGAAGCTGAGAGTCATCAGAAAGATCTGAACACTAATACATTTGTCCTGAAAAACATCACATACATGTTCTCCTTACATCTGTTTTATTATAAAGCAGCATCAATGCAACTATTGTTATTTTTTTGCACTTGGGGTCCCTCTGCAGTTGTGAAGTGTTATAGGACTCCCCTTCATGTGTACGTGTGTCACACAGGCATATGGACGTTATAGATTACATTCACAATTTCAGTGGTTTCTATGTGTAAATAGTCGAACTTGCAATTGAAAACTGTTGCATGTGAAGATATATATATATATATATATATATATATATATATATATATATATATATATATATATATATTACAGGGGGTTAAAAACTGTTCAAGGCTTGTTTTGTAGAAGATTAACCAAGACTGACCAAACGTTTTGGCGTGGCATTAATTTATTTTAATTAACGCTAGCCTGAAACGGGACTGAGGTTAGAAGACTTTTGACCTACAGTGTTTATATGGAATGTTGTTGATGATAAAATAGTGGTAATAGTGGTTTCCTTAGGGGGTCAATACCGTGGGCTGGACCCTGGCAACCCCATTTTTAGAGAAAGGTGATATGAATCTCCAATTTATAAGATGATATAAGAGAAATCTTTAGTGCAGTTTCTGGAATAAAGCTGTGCCTCTGGGGCCGACAGGCCTAGCAGTATATACAGAGCTGGCTCTGGTGGGGTGCAGGAGTAAGCCGGAAGAACATACCTCAGCATACAGTCCAACTTCACTTCACCAACATCAACTCATTCTTTACTTTTATGTTTAATTCTCTTTCTTTTAAATATTTGTATATTTCTTATTTCTTTAATTGATTCATTTTAATTCTTTGTTTCTTATTTCTTTATTTATGTAAAGCAATTTGAGTTGCCTCTGTGGATGAAAGGTGCTATACAAATAAACTTGCCTTGCCTTGCCTAAATCTAAAAAAAAAACAAGTTTGCCTTGCAGAGTATTTGGCCTTCCAACACTCCTGCATGTATCCCCCCCAAAGTGTACCTGTAGTCTAAAGCCTGTCAATCCACATCTAACAGAAGTGTTTATATTACACTGCACATAACGTGTAATGGAATTATGTAATATCATTCATACAGAGGTTCATGGCCTGTGATAAATGGAACAAAACTCAACGTTTCCTCGTGTCAGATTATGGTAATGCTCGTCTCTTGCGACTGTGCACAGGTGGAAGCTTTTAATCATTAAGGTATTATGGCTGTCCAACTTCTATCTCATCATGCCGGACATAATTGTGGTTGGGTAATTGCCCTATCTGCTCTTCCAGACCCATTAGAGTAATGTGAGCCTGTGGAGGGGGGCCACAGCAGCAGCCCACTTCACTGATTCTACATCTGGAGCGATTCCAGATGAAGAGGACCGGGGTGGAAGCCAAACAGCTGATAGTCCTTTCTCTTATCGCTGGACATTGTCTATTGTCCAGAAAGGACACATTAAAGTGATAGTTCAGTGGATCAGATGAACACAGTGTTCCTCTTACCCTTAAAGTGTGCTTAATTAGCCAAGACCTGTTTGCTTGTATTATTTCAACTAAAAGGCTTCAACTGCTGCAGTTAAGGTTACCCTCATAGTTCCAGTGCAAAGGTAACAAAGCGAAACTTCATTAGCAAAGACATTAAATATACCAGTTACATCTGGGCTGAGGGGACAGTTCATCACTTGAAAGTATCTTTCTGTCCATATTAAGTGTTTTTTTTACTTGTGAGTAACATTGGTTCTGTAGCTCCAGTACAAAATGGAAGAAGTAAACAAAAAAGCTCAAAGATGTTTACAATGTCTCAGTGTCATCCTGCCTCCCCATCAAATCCCACCCCTTTACCCAAGAGTATGTAGGTGGTGAAAAGCTCCATATTTATGAACTAAAAGGTAAATACAGAGAAGCTACAGCTGTGACTTAAGACATTCACTTGAGACTGGTATATAGTAAAAGGGGAACTCCACACATATTTTCAACATTTCTGCATAATTAAATCAGAAACATTTAAACCATTATTTAAAGTGGTTTGATGTGCAATTTTATGTTCTAGACAAACTGACAAAGTTGGTAGGAACCAGACATGTCTCATAAAGCTCATGTCAAAGCATAAAATGGTCCCGAATATAAAAATATGAAGATTTAATATCACAAATATAGATAGATAGATAGATAGATAGATAGATAGATAGATAGATAGATAGATAGATACTTTATTGATCCCGAAGGAAATTTAGCAAAGTATGTAAAATGATCAAGGTTATCATTAATATCTGTATATTGTTATCTGTATCTGTGGTTTTAACATGTATGTTAAAGTCGGTTTCCTGTTTGCCAGCTTCTTGTGGGAATGTTCCTATTCCACCTTAAATAGTGTAGCAGTTATATCCCAGCACTGGAGACATTATAATAACTTTTGAACCATTTAAGGTGGAATAGGAAAATTTAAAGCTGGCAAATAGGAAACAGACTTTAGCTTCACAGTTTTAATGCTGTTAGGCTTTTTGATTAACCCTCTTATTATGTTAGGGGTCAATTTGACCCCCTTCCACTTTGAGCTGTCAGAAATACCGCTTACCCACCCTGAAGAAAATGTTTATTAAATAGGTGTTATAATGTCATATATCCCCTATGTTCTTATATTTTATTTTTCTAAATCTGAGAATTTATAACTAAGTTTGAATGTTTTGTCTTGACCCATTGCTTGTTTTTAAGAGTATTTATACTGTGCGGGTCAATTGGACCTGTAAGATTATGCATGTAATTCTTTTTAACATAATGTAAGGGTTAAGCTGATTTAAGATATCCAAATATCCCACCTAGGGTTTATGTAGAGCGCTACCTCCAAATATGCACTATGGATGGACATTTCGACAAAGTTGCACAATTTATCAAAACACATTCACTATGAAATAGTGTGTGTTGGTCCTAAGGAGAACTCCCGAAGAGATCTGCTATTACAACAATTTCCTTTTTTCAAGTATTGCCAAGAGGATTTACATATTTGTTTAAGGTTCTTTGTTTTGCACGCTTATAAAAAACAAAATACCATCAGACTCAGCCCCTCTTAGCAAGCCTATAAAGAACTAAGTTGGGTTGATTTTGGGTTGACAGTATTTAATGTTTTTTTTAATACAGTTATTAAGTTGGGTTTTAATGATAGTTCTACCAGAAACTCAACAATTAAAGGGATGTAAAACAAGGTTTAATCTTCGAAAAGGTGTACAATTGGAAGGTTAGTAATTGTAGGACATAAACAAACTTTGGCATAGGCCCAGTCCTAGCCCCATATCTTTTAGTGTGCAGATCCAAAAGCACCTGGTGTTTAAAACAGTGATTCACAGCATTAGGCTCATCTACATAGGTCTATATAGTTTATAAACTTGTCATGGGTGGCACGTGGAGAAGACAAGGCGAAGGTTAGATGTACGGGAGGGCGGACACAAGCTTTACACACATTTGATAAAAAAATGAAACACAAACACACTTTAAATACAAACAAAGTACATGATATAGACATCAATAAACGATAACAACGGGAGCAAAAACTGAGACACATAACAAGGGACACCTAGGAACAATGGGAGGAGACGCAGACTACGAACAAGTGAGGGGTGGAGACCAGGAGAGGCACTTTAAAAAAAACATTAGCACATGGCTAGTTACCGGGGAATGTAAACAAAACATGCAGACGGACAGAAAAGGGCAGAGCGTAACAAAACTTAACATACGGCCTTGTGACTGATCTGTTCAAACGTTGGCAAATATTCCCATAGCACATAAATATAATTCATAATTATTCATTCTTATTAAGATAAAATAAATAGTTATTTGGTTTGTTTATGTGATCTGGTTATGGTTCGTTCCTCCTACCAGTAAAGGGAGCTTTCTGTATGTAATATCAAACAATTTTGACAGATTTATTTGGTGTAAAATTTAAAACCACTGTGGAATTCCTCTGTGTTACACTGTAACTGTATCTGGCAGCTTATCTGACAGAGGGATTGTTTCTCAGAACATTAAAGAAGTCCACAAGCTCTGCATGCACTGCAGAAGTATGACTTCTTGTGATCTGTGTTTGTTATCTATTGGTTTGTGAAATACGCTGTCTGAAAGAGATATCATATGGAGAAGTAGGAATGATGAATTAATTGGTTTATTCTGGCACTGTGGCGCAAGCTGCCGTCTACGAGGTTATTTGATGATGTCAGATTTACAGTCTTTTTGCATAGACGGTTGGATCCTTGCATGCTGTAGCAGATTTTGTTTTTTCAGGTATTTTACTCTCGACATGTGGTGCAGAGACAGGAAAGTGTGTAATGTTTCAGGATTGTAGCCTTCCCTTGTGTTTCTTCTCTGTGAAGTTTTACATATGGGATCGATATGAAGTCTCTGAAACTTAGCTCCACTTCAGTACTTTAACCCCTGCTCTCTAGTGAGGCTCTTCAAGGAGTCTGCATCTTCCCCTATCACAGCCCATCAATCGTGCCAGGCCGAGGGAAACTACAGCTCTCTCTGCTCTATGACATGTCTGGATAAGGAGAACAAGAAAGCTTTGGCTTAGTCTTTGATGCTTCAACAGAAGTAATCATTCTGAAAAAAACAAAAAAACAAAAACCCATAGACTGCCGTAGATGCATCCACAGAGGAAGTGTTTCAACAGGAGCTCAGAAAGGCCTTTTCTATACTGTTTCTATACTGTTTACACAATTACTTGACTAAATGCATTGTAATGGGAGTTTTCCATCCACCTCTGTTATAGCAATTGAATGCATGCCTAAAAAAAGAAAGCTTTTATCCTTGGATGAGGTAGAAATGTTGATTTATCGTTAAAGGATAAATGTGAAAAACAGTGATGGGAACAGATCGTTGAGATAAGTAATGACATTATTTCCGCTCCATCAGATAAAGACAAATCACCGGCTGCATCTCAAATTGGTAAACGGTTTATCTGAATAGCACACTAACAATGGTGCCATCATTATTTTGAATGGTTTTGCAAATAGTAACACATCCATCACTCCCATATCTGGCAATGTTCCCAGGGCTTTGGTGGGCAGAGTGGCACAGCTAGTGTCCGACTTGCTTGGTTTGTCCTGCCTGTGCCCACTTGTCAATAAGTCACCCGCATGAGCCCCCAACCTGTTTGCCATTTACCCAGTATGACCACCGTGCCTCAATATGCTCAAACACTTCATAGATTGTGCAGGACGCATAGGTCAACCCACCTTTGTGCAGAACTCTGGTTGAGTTTCCTTCACTGTATGTACATATTACATTAATGCATTAAAATGCCATCAATTGCAGTTTCTTTTAATAGCTTTCCAGAAATTTGTTTTACAGCACGTTTGTATGGCAGCCTTACTTAATAAATTACATGTACATTCAATTTACCGAATATTGCCTCTGCCCTAAGAAAAACAAGTACCTCGAAAATAGTTACTTTACAGGTGAGGCGCAGAACGTTCTTTACTTTCAATGTAAATCAATGTAAACAGGTTTTATTCCAAATGATTTTGGAGCATTTCTATAACCATCACAAAATGATATACAGAACATGATGTGAAAAGCAGCCGTCATGTTTAAATGATGTGGAAAAATAAAAATCAAGATGTCAACAAATGTCAGAGCCTCTACTCACAACAATAACTTTACATTCTAAAAAATCTCTCTTACTGACAAGCTCAAATGTGGCATTAATTGAAAGGATAGAATACACACGGTCGACTGAATTTCTTGGGCTGTGTCGATGCTTTTGTTATCATCAACTAAAACTGTGAGCACTTAAGTATCTTCTGGAGAGTATGAACTGTAAGCAAGCAGTCTTTAACCCAGTCTTCAAGCCCACTTATTGCTCAAGTGTGTTAGGAATCAAAAATGTGCAGAAGCCTTAGGACCAAGAACGATGTTCACAGCTTGCACAGTAGGCTGATCAACTGGCACCGGCCCAAGTCTATGTGTGAAGCATTATAGACCTGCCAGATTAGGCCCCTAACCATAGTCACACTACATTGGGAGAATTACCAGCCAGAGTAGGAACTGAAGGAACGGGCCAGTGCCTTTCTAATTCTGGGATCTATTGGCTGTCTGCAGCTAGATACGGCACATGTGCTTTCCATTAACATAGTACCTTAGCAGGCAATGCAGTGTCCGCAAGCAGTCCACATATGCAATCTATCAACACAACGCCAGTGTCATCCAACATTAGAGTACATACGCCATGCAACAGCCAGGCCACATCGTGCAAAACACACTGCGGTACGGGCTCAGCTATGTATGACTAAAGATAAGGGATACTCAGTACTGTGCACAAGTCCAAAACTAGTTCATACATTAATTTCCAGACAGAAAAGCCATTAAGTACACGTTATGAGATTATTTGAAATGGAAGGAGAAAGGATTTTCCAAAATAATTCAAAAATGATTAAAAACATTATATTAGGATCTCTATCACTTATGAAGCTGTCACTATCAAATAATACTGTAGCATCCCGCTACTGGCGAGCACAGAGCTATGGGCACACTACAAGAGCCCCCTGGAAGAATGACGGATACACAGCAAGATGTAAAATTTTGGAAATGGTTGTTTTGTGTAGGTGTAACGTGTGTAATGTTTGGCATGTTCTGTGCTGGTTATGCTGGGCTTTAGGTAGATTGTGTGGTGTTCGCTATCTGCCATCACAGCGGGATGTGTGGCAGTTCCTGACCTATCCTGTCTCTCAGCCCCTCAGCCAGCGCTGGGCAGTGGCCTCATCTGCTGTCATGTTTAATAAGAGCTTTTGTTTAAGGTGATATTTTTTTCTGTGTCTTCTTACTCTATACTGACACCAACATACATAAAGCTTCATATCTGAAAACACCCACAGATAGGTCTGTTCATTCTAGTACTGTGCAGAGGTTTTAGGCACTTGGGGACGTTATATTCAAAAAACGATTAAACTGCTTTGTTTTTTAATTATTCAGATATTTAAGTAGTGGATTTACATGTACATTTACACATGACAGAGCATTTAATTAACACTTTCCAAGCTTTTCCTTGTGGCAACCCAGTATTATTTACAGTTCTCATCTAATACCTGCTTTAACTGCTCAGTACTTCATTAAGCTAAGTCAAGATTACTGCTGAAGGAACTGAATTTATTTGTACAATGTCTGGGGCGTCCAGGAGAAATCTGGAACTGAACATTGTTCTTCAAACTGGAGCTCAAGATATGATCTACTTCTTTCACAATAAGATATTTATGTTACTTTGTATAGTATGTAGGATTATTTACATCTGTTCTAATGATATCTGGTGTTCTTACTGGTGAAAATACACCAATTGCAAAGATGAAGGCTTTTATACAATGAGTGTTGGTGCAAAGAGTCACAGTTGTGTAGATGTCAAGATGTCCTCATAAAGAAAAGAAGGAAATCTGCAAATCAAACCAAGAAACTGCTGGTGTCCAGTTCGCTCAACATCACTGAATGTGTTTGGGATTACTTGGATTGTGAGAAACAGAAAATGTTAAACCAACTTCTAAGACCGAAGCTTTGGAAAACGATCCCTGCAGATTTCTTTGAAAATCTTTTGCAAGGACACTGGAAGGAAGCCTGTAATAAAGGCAAGGAGTGGACAGGATAAATACTGAAAACGTGTATTAATTTCATCTCGTAATTTAAATGTAAATCTTTTGAACACAGTTGTGTCTGCCTTGCATCTTTTAAGCTTGGCCTGCTGCTGCTTTTACATGCAAAGTGTCTTTGATCCACATATTTATGGCTTGCCTGCACAGAGGTCACTTTAATGGCCTGGGATGGCTCTCCTGTTGACTCCATGTTTTGGTGAAGTGCCCCCTCTCACCAGTGGGAGCAGAGATGGATTCCCCTTCTTACATCATTCCTGCAGCACTGCGGCGATTTATGAGCCAGGAGTGGAGCTGAGTCCAGAACAGAGACAAGGCTCAGAGGGCGCATTACACACAGCTGTAATATCTGCCCTCACAATCTTTCTGTCTCTGCTCTCTTTCTCTCTCTTGCTCTCTCTCTTTCTCCCTTTGTTTTGTTCTTAGTGTAAGACAAAGTCCCACATCAGCCCTTGTTTTATATTTTCTAAGGTGCGTACATGCACATTTGGCAGACGCTTTGCACGGATGTAGCTTGAGAAGTGGTCTGATGATGCTCACACAACTTCTCTGAGTGAAGCACATGTGAATGATCAGGGTCTCAGCCCCAGGGCATGTGTTAGTACGAAGTGGGTTTTCACCAGGGATGCAATTGTGGCTTATCGTTTGTTTGAAGACATTACAGTGCAATGAGGTCTAAAAGGCCAGAAAGAAATGCTGTAATTACTAACAGGACATGCAAAAATCCACAACAGTCCCCATATGTGTGAACTAGCTCTGACTCATTTATCAATTGTCGACAACAAAACCCTGGCTATATCCAAAACTAAGCCCCATTCCTTATATAGTGGGATATTTTGAAATTGCCATTTAATGGAAGCATCTGAGAACATTTAATATTTAGTGCGTACTTACAATTCCAATGTGTACCACATGCAATAATGAAGAGTGATGAGATGTGATGACCCATGACTATGAGAACTTAAATTCAGGCCAACTGTTTAAAACCGACAACTATAGTAATGCTTATTTCTGCGGGCATCCCTAACATATACATAATAGTTGATAGCGATTTGCTTTAACATTGTTAAGCAGTTTTAGATTAAATCTTTTTTCAATTTCACGGTAACTTTTTCTACTGCTGCTATTTTCCATTTCCTACAGCCCACTGATTAGGGTTGGGGTCAACGTTCCACTGGTCATATGTAGAATTGAATCTTTTTGTTTCCATCCAAAATGCGACAAATACAGACATGATTTTATTAAATTACATTATTCTAATGAAAAACTGAAATATTCCAGAGGGCCCTTCTCTGGAGGGCTAGAAGGCACTAGTTTCCCCTTGATGTACATCCAAAGAAACCTAGTGAACATGGCAGATGTCTACTGTTGTAGGGTGATAAGCAAACCTATGCTATGTTGGCATACAAAATAATTTACTTGACTTGCAAATTCTGTTCTTTGTAATAATGTCTGTCACAAAACAAAATGGAAAATATGTCTTGGCAGATTTCATAACAGATTATAGCAAGTAATACAGTGCCCTCCATAATTATTGGCACCCCTGGTTAAGATGTGTCAAAAGCCTTAAAATAAATTCAGTTTTTATTGTGGAAACATACTGTCACACTGAAAAGTGTAGAAAAATGTAACCTTTAACTCAAGTAGAGTTTTAGGGGGAAAATAAAATCCCTGACTAAGAAATAATATTTCTTCATAAAATCACCTGTTCCACAATTATTGGCACCCCTAACAATTCTTAGGAAATAAATGTAATTAAAGAATTTCTGTCACTTCTACAGTAGTTTACGAAGTTAATCAAAGTATGTAGGAACATTTAATTAGCAATTCACAACTTCCTGTTTCCCTGGGGTATAATTATGACGTGACACAGAGGCCATTTCTCTTCAACATGGGAAAGACAAAGGAACATAGCATTCAAGTAAGGCAGATGTGTGTTGACCTTCACAGGTCAGGCAATGGCTACAAGAAAATAGCCACTCGCCTACACCTGTCCGTATCTACTGTCAGAGGAATTATTAAGAAGTTTAAAACAACTGGAACAGTGGTAAACAAGTAAACAAGAGGACGCAAGTTTATTTTGCCACCACGCACAGTGAGGAGAATGATAAGAGAAATAAAAAGTTCTCCAAAGCTCACTGTTACGGAACTGCAACAAATGGTAGCATCTTGGGGTCACGAAGTCTCCAAAACAACCATCAGACGCTATCTACACGCCAACAAGCTGTTTGGGAGGCATGCACGGAAAAAACCTTTTCTCACTCACAATCATAAACGTAAATGTTTGGAGTTTGCTAAGCAGTACTGGAACTTCAACTGGGACCGTGTGCTTTGGTCAGATGAAACAAAGATAGAGCTTTTTGGCAACAAATGCTGTAAGTGGGTCTGGCGTAACACAAGAGCTGAGTATGCAGAAAAGCACCTCATGCCCACTGTGAAATACGGGGGAGGATCAGTGATGCTGTGGGCCTGCTTTTCTTCCAAAGGCCCAGGGAACCTTGTTAGGGTGCATGGCATCATGAATGCTTTGAAATACCAGGACATTTTAAAACAAAATCTGGTGGCTTCTGCCCGAAAGCTGAAGATGGGTCGTCACTGGGTCTTTCAGCAAGATAATGACCCTAAACATATGGCAAGATCTACACAGAAATGGTTGACCACACACAGAATCAAGCTCCTCCCATGGCCATCTCAGTCCCCAGACCTTAACCCCATTGAAAACCTGTGGGGTGAGCTAAAGAGGAGAGTGCAGAGGAGAGGACCCAGGTCGCTGGATGATTTAGAGAGATTGTGCAAAGAGGAATGGTCGAAGATACCTCTTTCTGTGTTCTCCCATCTTGTGAAACATTATAGGAGAAGATTAGGTGCTGTTTTGTTGGCAAAGGGGGGTTGTACAAAGTATTAACATCAGGGGTGCTAATAATTGTGGCACACATTATTTGATGTTAAACAATTATTTCTTAATGTGGGATTTTTTTCCTACTGAATAAATGCACTTGAGATAAAGGTTGGATTTTGCTCTTTTTTCCATCGTGGTCCTATATTATTTAAAAGAACCCTCAATTTATTAGAAGCTAAAGAACACATCTTAACCAGGGGTGCCAATAATTATGGAGGGCACTGTATAACAGTATCATGTTAACAGTACTGGCAATTGTCATGATAGGTTTCATACAGTTTGGGCTATAATGACTGACTATATCATACTAGCATGTGACATAAACATTATGACATCTGTCTTTACAATGACCAGTAATGCTAACATGCAAACTTTGTCCTGATGAAGAAACCCATGACCTCACGTGCCATGTTTATAGCATGTTTATATCAGTGTTAGGTTGCTGGATTTAAGTACATTGTCAAATGTTTCTACAAATGTGTCAGGAACAGAACACAAAGAGGGTGTGTACACAGCTCTTATATCTGCCTGCAGAATCTTTTCTTCTCTCTCTCTCTCTCTCTTGCTTGCTTGTACTCTCTTTGGCACACACATTTTGGTCTGCTCTTGGTGAAAATTAAAGCCCCACATCAAGCCTTGTTTAATGTTTCTTATTTTCTGAGGCCCATGTTGCACAGCTATAATATGAAAAAGTGTTCTGATGTGTGCACAGCTGTGTATAATGTGATTCAAATGGATTTTTGCCAAAAAATGTTTTTTGAAGCTGCATTATTGAATGAAATTACTGACTTGATGCCCAGACCTCAAATGCAAAGACCTATCAACTTTACTGCTGAAGATGATCAGTAGATCATGTACTTGCCTACTCAGAAGACTGATCTTCACACTCGGGTTCTCTTTGAATAATCTGTTTTTGGTAGTCTTCACTAACTAGAGATGCAGCACTGGTCTACCTCAGGTTGGTGCTGTATCAAATTGGTGCACACAGTGGTTTCGTCACGAGAGACTGGTGAAAAAAAGGCAGAGATAGCTGCCTAAGGTGGAGATACCTGGCTAAGGCAGAGATAGCTGGATAAGGTGGAGATACCTGGCTAAGGCAGAGATAGCTGGCTAAGGCAGAGATAGCTGGATAAGGTGGAGATAGCTGGATAAGGTGGAGATAGCTGGCTAAGGCAGAGATAGCTGGATAAGGTGGAGATACCTGGCTATGGCAGAGATAGCTGGATGAGGTGGAGATAGCTGGCTAAGGATTAGTCACATGGCTAAGGTGGAGATAGCTGACTAAGGCAGACATACCTGGCTAAGGCAGACATAGCTGGATAAGGTGGAAATAGCTGGCTAAGGCAAAGATAGCTGGCTAAGGCAGAGATATCTAGCCAAGAATAAGTTACATGGCTAAGGTGGAGATAGCTGGATAAGGTGGAGATAGCTGGCTAAGGCAGAGATAGCTGGATAAGATGGAGATAGCTGGATAAGGTGGAGATAGCTGGCTAAGGCAGAGATATCTAGCTAAGGATTAGTTACATGGCTAAGGTGGAGATAGCTGACTAAGGCAAACATAGCTGGCTAAGGCAGAGATAGCTGGATAAGGTGGAGATAGCTGGCTAAGGCAGAGATAGCTGGATAAGGTGGAGATACCTGGCTAAGGCAGAGATAGCTAGCCAAGGATGAGTTAGATGGCTAAGGTGGAGATAGCTGGCTAAGGCAGAAATAGCAAGCCAAGGATGAGTTACATGGCTAAGGTGGAGATAGCTGACTAAGGCAAACATAGCTGGCTAAGGCAGAGATAGCTGGATAAGGTGGAGATAGCTGGCTAAGGCAGAGATAGCTGGATAAGGTGGAGATAGCTGGCTAAGGCAGAGATAGCTGGATAAGGTGGAGATACCTGGCTAAGGCAGAGATAGCTAGCCAAGGATGAGTTAGATGGCTAAGGTGGAGATAGCTGGCTAAGGCAGAAATAGCA
Organism: Megaleporinus macrocephalus; assembly: GCA_021613375.1. Lineage (NCBI taxonomy): Eukaryota > Metazoa > Chordata > Actinopteri > Characiformes > Anostomidae > Megaleporinus > Megaleporinus macrocephalus. The sequence continues at coordinate 13,819,936 of CM038717.1, forward strand.
AGCCAAGGATGAGTTACATGGCTAAGGTGGAGATAGCTGGATAAGGTGGAGATAGCTGGCTAAGGTGGAGATAGCTGGCTAAGGCAGAGATAGCTGGCTAAGGTGGAGATAGCTGGATAAGGTGGAGATAGCTGGCTAAGGCAGAGATAGCTAGCCAAGGATGAGTTACATGGCTAAGGTGGAGATAGCTGGCTAAGGCAGAGATAGCTGGCTAAGGTGGAGATAGCTGGATAAGGTGGAGATAGCTGGCTAAGGTGGAGATAGCTGGATAAGGTGGAGATAGCTGGCTAAGGCAGAGATAGCTAGCCAAGGATGAGTTACATGGCTAAGGTGGAGATAGCTGGATAAGGTGGAGATAGCTGGCTAAGGCAGAGATAGCTGGCTAAGGTGGAGATAGCTGGCTAAGGCAGAGATAGCTGGCTAAGGTGGAGATAGCTGGCTAAGGCAGAGATAGTTGGCTAAGGTGGAGATAGCTGGATAAGGTGGAGATAGCTGGCTAAGGCAGAGATAGCTAGCCAAGGATGAGTTACATGGCTAAGGCAGAGATAGCTAGCCAAGGATGAGTTACATGGCTAAGGTGGAGATAGCTAACCTCAGCCAACTATCTCCGCTATCTTCACTGTAACTGGGCAGCTCATAAAAAAGCTAACACCCGGAGTTCCACAAAGAAATAGTGATGTTAGTGGGTGCTCTCCTAACTTGCAACAAAACTATTGTTCAAGCTACTATTGTGTAAGCTACTATAATACTATGCTTAACATGAACTAACAAAGCAAATGGTCCATGTGGACTTCAGGTTGAATTAATGAAATGACAGCATCAGACTGTCTTTAAACCTTTCTAATGCTCCTGTATCTCCCATCCATTACATAATGTTTGAAGGAACTTACAAGTGTAAACAAGTGTTTGTAGACAATCATGCGCTGTCTTTTCCATTCGAACGTGTAACAAGTGGTATGTGTGCCTTACTAATGCCCCCCCCAAACACACACACACACACACACACACACACACACCCTCTCCGTTGTATGTGTGTGGTGTGTGTGCAGCATGAAGGCTGCCTGCAGACATGATGATGTCTGTAAGGAATGTTCTGCTCGGCGTTAAGGGTGCTCTCCCAGACTGGTGCACAGGGCCACTCAGTGAACGCTTGACTAATAAAACGAGTTTAGTTTCTGTTCAGATGTCGTGTGCTCCGTGTGACCCTGAACTCCAGCTTTGAACGTGACCTTTTGTTTTGAAACGTAACTGACTCGTGCCGTGCCCTCAGGATGTATTCGATGGGTTTGAACATACACGTTCACTGAGCGATTACAGGCACCTGGTTTGCATTGTTTGTGTTGTCAGTTCTGTTTGTTTTGTCTGAGACAGAAACCGCATCCATCAGTTTGTTTGTGCATTTCACTAAACAGCTCGTTGGACTTTAACCTTCCCTTAAGGCAACTTTCCGTTGCACACCACATCTTTCGCTTTTATTCTTGTCTTTGTTACTTCACATTCTTCGCTTTTTATTATATGATACTTCCTCTGATAGATATTCCTGTTAACCTGTAACCTAAATGACTGTAATCACTGATTCACTCATATTTGCGCAATTAAACTGTTAAGAAATAAACAAAATAATTCCACGTGTGTTGCTGTGATACGCTTTATTTTAGAGAAGCTTATTAAGTCTGAACAGCAGTTAGGGTTAGGGTTAGGGTTAGAAACCAGACTTCTGAAGTGTTTAATGCAGGGGTTCCCAATTCCTGTTCCACCCGTGACTTGCTTCTTTGCACACCTGACCCAGACCACAAGGAGCTGAATCAAGTAGGCTATCTCACATAAAGATATTATATGAACTGATGATGAAAAATCTCTACTGTGTTACCTGGGATGTCGGGACCTGATGAAGAATTGCAAACCCCTCTTACTTATTTGAAGATGTGAACCAGGGAGTTTGGCCTGATGTCTATCGATCCTTAGTTCTTGTGCACAACGATACACAGATGACATCGACAGAGTCATCGTTTATATAGGCCAGCTCAGGCACATTGCTGCCTGGACTATTTCCATTATTATAAGCAACAGGTTACAATTTAGAAATATAGGGCAAAATAACTAAGCAGAAAACCACTCCCAATGTCTTCCCATTGTCTATCTATTGTCTTCCCGAGTACGGCTTACAAACATCTTTTATAGATCATTTATCATCATTTATAGATCATACAGATCTATAGTGTTATAGTGTTACAGTGTTATTAAAGTTTTGAGATAAGACTTATGCAGGACACTATAAGGCAAAAAAAGAACATGAAGAAAGAAAACATCCCCTCGTCTCACCCTCACTGTAAAGAAAGAGGAAAGTTTTTTCTTCTCAGTGACTGAATTGTATAGAAACGATTAATTTTACAAATTAATAAAATTCCTTCTGTAGGTCAGTTCACACAAAGAACTTTTAGTTGTTTGTCTTTTGGAACTAGAATATGCCTTCACCTCAATCAAAGTCTACAATGACTTCCTTGATGCATGTTTAATGTTCATCAAAATGTAACCCCTCAAGGCCAGCATGACTTCTCATAGAGTTAGCGAGTATTTAGACAGGGGTAATAATGATATTATCAGTATATTATTGTAATTGGTATTTTGCCATGTTCAGTAATGCAAAACTAAAATCTAGAAATGATTTACAGCAAGTCCTGGTGAACAAATTCACTTTTGTTTTATTACCTTTATGTGTCTCTAACATGTTTTATAGTTTTAATCTAGTTTAATCTGAATGTAATGTAATATCATACTCCTCACAATTTATGAGTGCTCAATGTTGGCCTAAAGTAGAATAAACAACCAACACAATAGCTAATTTGGTTAAGAAGCATTACCCGTGTTGTTGCGTTTAATCATTACACTGACTGCTGAGCATCAATTTTAAGAGACGTTACCAATATTAAAACCATATGTTTCAACAATTATATATAATTAACAATTATATACTGGGGAGGGCTGTAATGCTTTTTGTTTCAGCCTTTGTTACTCGATGCTACACCTTTTAGGCTTTTATATAAGAGGTCCATATTTGTCTGTTACAAACAACTATAGTGTAGATATGTACTGCTTATCCGCAAACAATGAACAGGTTTGTGTCAAACCAGTTTAATTGCTACAACTTGCCCTACTGCATGGACGCGTTTTGTGAAGGATGTTTCTATTTTTCTTTGATTGAAAGCAAGAAAAACACTAAAATGGAATTCTCTAGTCTATACTTAAACACTGCAAACCCATAACACTGGGAAACACCACTAATCTCCACATGAAAAACAGGCACACCATACAGTAACAACACAAGTCCAACATGGATAACATGATTCAATTGCAGGTCACTCTGGATCAGAATCTCTGCCAAAATGCCTAAATATGAAAATGATAAATATAAGTAAGCCTCTGTTGTTCTTTGGTCAGTGTTGTTGTGTGGTTGGTGATGCTAGACTATCTTTTAGTATGTACATTTTAGATTAGGATATATTTTACTCTTCAAATTAAACTTAAAAAACTGTTTATTGAAACTATGTCATTTAAAGCATCTTGCTTCTACTAATATGACTGTCTTCAAACTGCTGTCTGCCTAGGAGAGTGCTGGAGGTGTACAATAATGGTCACCATGATTGCTTTTTATTATTAATTGCTGAACAGGCACAAAAGAATTTTGATATCAGTGTCTCAGGATATCAGTGACTGTCTGCCGTCTACAATACAGGCATGTAGAGTCCTGCAAGCCATCACTCTGAATAGCAGTGTACGCCAAATGGCCAGGTGGTGTCCGCTTGGGTGCTGACAGCAATGGACACTGGAGTCGTACGCTGGGCTGGAGGCCTAAAATGTGCTTTCCTGTCCTGAGATGGAAGGAAAATATTGAAAAATGAAAAAAGAGAAAGGAAGGCTTTCTAATCCTGCAGGAGCAGTTGTGTTTATGGAGAAAAACCTTGCAGGCTCGGTATGTGTGTTTAGGGCTCATTACACAGTGTGTAAATCAGTGGTCTTCATGCACAGGTTCTGTTATTAGAATCCTCGGTTAACCCAGCCCATTTCCTTCTTGTTAACATTGTCACCAGGACAGCAGTAACCAGGGTTTAAATGATTTACCTGGTGCTGAACCAGTGTGGTTTCCTGCTTAGTATGTGTATATTTGTTCTGTTGTCCAAAGAGACCTGAGATTTATTACAGCACATAAATCTCACATACCCGCATAGGAAGCATGTTTATTACACCATTACAATGTTGGGTTTGTGGAACATCGGTTTAAAAGATGAAACACAATTCTTGTGTGTGTTTGTAAAGGGTAAAATAAAAATGTTGCATTCCATCATCAGCTATGACATGTTTAGAGTCTGACGTTTGCTTTTTTTCAGTGCTGCACTGGAGCTGCATAGCTAATAGAGCCTAGAAGTAAAGTAAGGTTATGTGACATCCATTGGCATCATGCTAATTGCAAACCTAAATAATAATTTGCCCCACATTGTCTCAAGTTGGTAAGTAATCTCAAATAGACTTGTTTATGTTGTTTACATGCTTTTTTCTACTATTTTGGAAAAATAGCATCCATATCTTTTGAAATATTATTATTATTATATGTTAGTAAACTATCTAAATTATGTTTATAGAGATGCTACTTACAAATGGATTGTATACCTGGCTGTACACATATATATTGTATAATATTAACAGCCATGTAAAACATGACCCAAGTTGGCATCTGTGCTAACAATGAAATCAAACATGTTCAATCAAAACATGTCCAGCTGTCTTTGGTAGGCCCTTGTCCACCTGCCCTCAGCATTTCTCCTTCATGAAGTCCCTGATTCCATCTGATGTTTGCTCATTGTTTCTGCAAACATGCCAGGTAGCAGGCTAAGTGCTACAGAATGAACAAGAACAAGGTTCCCTTAGAGCCTCATATGCAAAGATAATTAATCATATTGTAGTGTCCCAACAATGGATTGCATGGCCGTAGATGCAGAAGGTACCGCAACTACAGGAGAAGAGACACTCTTATTGTAAATAAAGTTGTTGTGGATGTTACATGCATGCTAGTGTTACTGGTGTCATCCTGTGCTGAGACCGGGATTAGTTATGTTGGGCTAGTGCCTACCATAGAGTGAAGAAGTATGTCCATTAATAGCCTATTCCACTGCACCCTATTTCAGCTAGTGCTAAGCAGTGGTTCTTCTCACTGCTTTATTCAATGAAACAGCAGTCACTTAAAGCTCTATGTTTCATGCATATTACTCTACGCCAATGCCACACTGGTGTCAGAAGTGGGAGCAGTATGGAGAGACATGTTACTACCATAAACTCAGTGCTGCTGAGGAGCACAGCCAGTCCTAGGACTGAAAAGGAACAAGCAGTGTGGAGAGAATAGGTGGCAGGGACAACAGAAGAAGCAGCGCAATGAGGCTCAAGCGGAGCCTAGCTGGAAGACGATGAAAGAAGTGATAGTGAGGACATCAGAACAGCCGCTGGCTGCAAGGACCTGCCAATAGAGCTTCATTCTGTTTTGGTGTTGTTGACCACGGACCCCCAACAATGCTTCGGGCCAGTGGGTCAGGCGGCTGTTTTCTAAGAAACAGATGGGTGAACTCAGAGTTTGCTGCCACCTGGGAAAGCTGAGCTGGTACATAAAGCTTATTTCAGTCAGCTTTCAATCTGTTGCATCATGAGTTTTTATTCTTTACATTTTATTATTCTATTGTAATTTATGACTTATATATGTGTACATACTACAAATTTCTTTTATGTTGTAAATTATTATTAGAGTGTATATTCTTCTTCTGCTACTGTAAAAACTGCAATTTCCCCCTGAGATCAATAAAGTATTTCTGATTCTGATTCTGATTCTGAGTTGGGGCTCCAGCACATCTTGCCACATTTTACTCTACGCCAACACCACAATTTAAAGAACTAAGGGAACATGGTTGTGGTAAAAATATAAGGTATTGAGAATATAGAGAATATGTGTCATGAAAGTGTAATACAGTGTCATACAAAGGTTACAGCATGCATATATATATATATATATATATATATATATATATATATATATATATATATATATATATATATATATATATATATATATATCAAAAAGGTTTGTATGACACTGTATTACACTTTCATGACACAAATTCTCTCTCTATATATATATAGTTTGGGCAAGTGTATAGCGAGTTCACCGCATATAGGCTAAGTTCTGGGATATAAGCTTACATTCCCTATTTGCTTTTATCTTGTAGCTCCAGCACAAAACTAAAAAAGCTTGGCTTCAATATCCAATGAAGTTGGAAAAGTGTACATTTGAATTTCTGTGCCTCTAATGGAATGCATTGAACTGTAAGCAAAGCCAAATTCTACCTGTTGCTCAGGCTGGGGCCTGTTATAATAATTATAATATGGTGTGGGCCTTCATGGTGGCAAATGTGCACTCCCATCAGTCAGGCTGGCCCGTCAGTGCAGGTGTGTTTTCTGCTTTCGCTGAGCTATTTATGCTGAGTCACTTTCTCCATGTTCGATTAAATGCAGCATTCATGGGCTCAGGAGGAGAGCCATGATGGTTTATTTATCACCTTTACCACCACAATGTTGTGCTCAAACACTGCCATGTCCCGGAGCCACAAGTGTGTGAACGTACACACTCTCTCACTCTCTTACACACACACTGTGCACTCTGTAAATAAAATAGGCCCCCGTACCAGCAGGAAATGAGCACACTCAAGGGGGAGGACACAATGGTGGGCACTATGGGGTATGACTGCACCATTTAAAACCATGGCTCTACTTATTATGTTGCGCTTAACTTTTAATGAGGGGATGAAAAAGCCCTGTTTTTCTTTTTAGTGGGCTGATTTCCTGAGCGCCGTGCACGCAGGCTTCTCATAATGCCATCAAGACCTGAGAAATTGCAATAATTAATGCTAAAAAAATACAGGCAGGGTTTAAGCCTGCATGGAACAGAACCCACCATTTATGTTCCCTTTATAGGCTACACTTTCATCTGCACCTGAGCTTACACGCAGAACAGATGTTGCCAGGATCTATTATGTCGATGTGATAAATTGTGATTTGAGCTACCTTGCAGGGACTGCCATGTTTCCCTCGTAGCTGTGCTTTAAACCACTGCTGTTTACTATCTGTTCTCTCTCTGCAGAAGACATCAACCTTCTGGACCTGTTCTGGCAAGTGGCCAACAGCAGTAATGCCTCTGTTACTCTGGAGGGACAGAGATGTCCGGTGCTGCATGTAGGACAGTACTCCACTCTTGCTCTGCCTCTCCGCCAGGTGTTTGGACACAGGTAAACACAATATTCATGTACTCCTAGTGCAACTAGTAGCAGTTTATTACATTGGACGTTTTTTATATTAGACTGATGAGTCACCACACAGCAGTAACACATCACACAAAAGCAGTAATATATACAGTAGATAGTCTATTTATTGTTGGTCACATAGTCATTTTCTGCCGAAGTGGTGTAGTCAGAGGTCGGACTATTTAAAGCTCTAATTTGAAGCAATAATGACAAATGTTCTGTTACACCTTAAATAAGTACAACATTTCTGACCACAAAGTCTGTTAGGTTGAAAAACTTTCTTATTGTGATAATAGCAATATTTTTAACATGCAAGTGTTATTCTGCCACTAGCTGTTAAGTAACTATGTTTATAAATATGAATATAAACTGTGAATATTACATTTACAAAATCACAATATCTTAATACACTAAGGAATTAAATAGCCTAGGGACAGACAGTTGGTTATGGAGTTTGTTTATCAGTCCATCACCTTGTGGTAGCGAACTAAAGGCTCTTACTGTCATTGTTACTGTTTTTACAAACAGGATCCCCTGTTTTCCAGGGACTGTCCCTTTATTTGGTGGCCTGTGAGGGGACGAAAAATCCCTGTTTTTCTTTTTAGCGGGCTGATTTCCTGAGCGCCGTGCACGCATGGCAATAATTAATGCTAAAAAGATACAGGCAGGGAACAGAACCCACCATTTATGTTCCCTTTATAGGCTACCTACTAACTGTTACCTACTAACCACTTCCACCACTTGCTCGCCTAGTTTTAGAGAATACTGATTTATGTGAGTCTGAAATATTCTTTGTATAGGCATTTAGTCTACTTGAATGTAGCTACTATCAGAGGTGTCAAGTAACGAATTATCATTATCTGTACTTTCTACTCCTTACATTTACACACCATTATCAGTACTTTCTACTCCTTACATTTACACACCATTATCTGTACTTTCTACTCCTTACATTTACACACCATTATCAGTACTTTCTACTCCTTACATTTATACTCCATTATCTGTACTTTCTACTCCTTACATTTACACTCCATTATCTGTACTTTCTACTTCTTACATTTACACTCCATTATCTGTACTTTCTACTCCTTACATTTACACTCCATTATCTGTACTTTCTACTCCTTACATTTACACTCCATTATCAGTACTTTCTACTCCTTACATTTACACTCCATTATCAGTACTTTCTACTCCTTACATTTACACTCCATTATCATTACTTTCTACTCCTTACATTTACACTCCATTATCATTACTTTCTACTCCTTACATTTACACACCATTATCAGTACTTTCTACTCCTTACATTTACACTCCATTATCTGTACTTTCTACTCCTTACATTTACACACCATTATCAGTACTTTCTACTCCTTACATTTACACTCCATTATCTGTACTTTCTACTCCTTACATTTACACTCCATTATCTGTACTTTCTACTTCTTACATTTACACTCCATTATCAGTACTTTCTACTCCTTACATTTACACACCATTATCAGTACTTTCTACTCCTTACATTTACACACCATTATCAGTACTTTCTACTCCTTACATTTACACTCCATTATCTGTACTTTCTACTCCTTACATTTACACTCCATTATCAGTACTTTCTACTCCTTACATTTACACACCATTATCAGTACTTTCTACTCCTTGCATTTACACACCATTATCAGTACTTTCTACTCCTTACATTTACACACCATTATCAGTACTTTCTACTCCTTACATTTACACTCCATTATCTGTACCTTCTACTCCTTACATTTACACTCCATTATCTGTACTTTCTACTCCTTACATTTACACACCATTACTTGTACTTTCTACTCCTTACATTTACACTCCATTATCTGTACTTTCTACTCCTTACATTTACACTCCATTATCTGTACTTTCTACTCCTTACATTTACACTCCATTATCAGTACTTTCTACTCCTTACATTTACACTCCATTATCAGTACTTTCTTCTCCTTACATTTACACTCCATTATCTGTACTTTCTACTCCTTACATTTACACTCCATTATCAGTACTTTCTACTCCTTACATTTACACTCCATTATCTGTACTTTCTACTCCTTACATTTACACTCAATTATCTGTACTTTCTACTCCTTACATTTACACTCCATTATCTGTACTTTCTACTCCTTACATTTGCACACCATTATCTGTACTTTCTACTTCTTACATTTACACACCTTGTTGCACCATTACAATACTTATAGACAACTAGTCATCATATCTTCCGCTCCATGAAACACATGTTAATACTCAGTAGTACACAGATATGCTTCTTTAATATATTTACATTGTACTAAACTACATTCATGTTCAATGGGTGTATATGCGGCTGAAACAGGAAGCTTAGCGCATCCCAAATTTATCAACATAAACATTTTAATATAACATTATAGTCATTATGGCTTTTAGAAGAATGTTTTTTTGGGAGGTGGGTTAGTGCACTATAGACCCCTGTGGTGCGACCTAAGCTTTTGTCCTTCTTTCCTCATATTACTTTTACTTTTATACTTTAAGTAGTTTTTAAAGCAGTACTTTTACACTTTTACTGTAAAAATCTTGAGTTGATACTTCAACTTCTATAGAAGTATTTTTAAACCCTAATATCTATACTTCTACCTGAGTAATGAATATGAATACTTTTGACACCTTTTGCTACTATACAATATAGAAATAGTGCATTTTTAGTGCAACTGCATCACCTTTTCAGCCATCCATATATAGCATAGGGCATATGTTGATAGCAGCTGTCTCTGTGTCTTATAACTGAAGCTAGCCTAGGTATGTGTTTATGGTCTGGCTATAGTTCTATAAGAGTCTTTTTTCTCTAGCCACTGGTCACATTTCACTACTAAAATATGAATGAAATAAGTATGAATTATGACTTGATGTTTGAGAACCTATTTTACTCAATGACTTTATTTCTGAAAATTTACTAGTGACAAATCTTATAAGGGGGTCTGCCATAGTTAACAACAGCTTCCCTCATCATGGTAGGCCACTGTATGATTTTCTGACATGGTTTACAAAGTTAGTACCCAATTTTATTAATCGACCTTCACCATAGTTCAGTACAGTACAATGTATATATATATATATATATATATATATATATATATATATATATATATATATATATATATATATATATATATATATATATATATATATATACCGAAACTGATTTACAAAGGCTGATAATAAATGCTACCTAGAGGTGACCATCCAACAAAATGAGAGTGACCATATGTCCAGTTTTTGGGATCTAGTTTCCACCATGGTTGGAATAGACTCTGAAGACTTATTTTCTTAATATTTCATAATAAAGAAACAGTATTTTTTCTAAATAATATTTTTTTCTTAAAGAGTAATAACTCATTGTTGTGTTATTATGTTAAGATGTAATGTCAGGTTTATGATAAGAAAAGTGCAAGCATGGACAGACTGCTGGCAGGAAGAAAACAATTGTTAAATTGGCCACCCCCAGCAGCACAAACTGTAAGCAGACTACCTGTAATTTGCACCTCTTCCAGTAAATCTGTAAAGTCTGTATTTACAAGTAGCCAAAGGGGCCTGTAATACACTGGGCAACACTCTGGAAGCTACTGGCAAAGCCAGTAATGTACTTAATTTACTTTTTCTACATGCAGAATTACTATTTTACACATTTAACCATGTCATTTGGTTCATATTTGTATTGCAGGTAACAAGCACAAACATTTAAACTATTTCACAGTCTACCTTTATATTTCTGTATTTGTATGTGAGTCTAACTCTGAATTGTGTCTTTACTCTCAGCTTTGGAGATGAGTTCAGTTTGCTGCTGCAGCTGCGCAGTTCTCAGCATGATGACCGCAGCCTGCTGACCTTCCTCTGCCCTGGTGGACACATCCTTCTGCAGATCCGCATCAGCGCCTACGCCTTCACCTTCATCAGCACACAGCAGCGCCACTACGAGTCAGTCTCAGCTTATCACACCTACACAAACTCTATCTATCACTTTAGACAGCAGAAGTTAAGAGCGGATAGTGTGTGTGTTTTAATAATAACACCCTTTAATGATAGATAAACAAAAGTAGTATAAAAAATCTGTCTTGTTTCCAACCAAAAAAACCTCATACAATCATAATTCTGAAGTAGTAAGTAGAAACTTCTGAAGAGGACTCGTCACTAAAACGTTTGATTACTAGTGATATAAAACTTTTGACTGGTAGTTTATATATATATATATATATATATATATATATATATATATATATATATATATATATATATATATATATATATATATATAGTCCTCAACTATATATACATAGTTTATGAATAAATAAGAGAAATACATCCATGTCTCATTTATCATTTTGTTTGTTATGTTCTGTTCTTTTTTGGGGCTCCTATTGTGAATACAAGGGCTAGGAACACAAAGACTTCCAAGAGAGAGCTTGAGTGCTACCAGTGAGAGTTTAGAGTTAGCAGTGCCGCTGTGTTTTCCCCTTCTCTGTATGCTGTTCCTAAGTTCATTCTTAGCTAAGTACGGACCAGAACCTTAATGCCTCCAAGTTTATTGTGGGAATGCACTATGCTACAATACTTACTCGCAAATACAAATACATTTGCCAAATTTAGTTCTATAAAAACATAAAATCAACATTTCACTCAATAGTTTGATCTTGTATTTTGGCTCTCTAGATCATAGTGTCGCTGACCAAAATCAACATGTATCTCCAAAATAACATCTTTACAGGAGAGGACAAAACATTCTTAACTTTCAATGTAAGTTAATATAAGCAGGTTTTTATTCCAAGTGAATCTGGAGCATTCCTATTGGTCTAAGCATCATGAAAATTTCAGAGGATGTAATGAGGATGCAGCTGTCATGTTCAAATAATATAGAAACATGGAGATACATGGACAGCAACAATGTTTCTAGATAGCACTTTACATTAACTGTAGGTAGGATAGCTTAACTCACATTATAACAAAAAGCTACCAGCTTTAAAACTATTCGAGCTGGATTAGTATTACATGGGGACATGCTGTAATTATAGTGATTATGAACAAGGTAATTGATTTTAATCCAGTATGAATCATTATCAGTATGTCAGTAGTATCAGTATCAGTGATATCAGTATGTCAGTTATTGTTCACTGTGAGCTACTGTGACCAAACACAAATTCCTTGTATGTGTGAGCATACTTGGCCAATTAAGTCCGATTCTGATACTGAATCGCCCATGTGTGTAAATATTCTGGAACAAATAATGTTTTATAATTTTCTTAATTGAGAGCTCTCTCAGTGATAGTGTTGGTTTTCAAACAACATCTCTAATGTGATGCAATGAAAACAGGTAATAAAAACTTGAAGACAAGTCTATCAACTAAAACTAAGCTAGATTTTACTTAATTCCTAAATCCTCAGATTCATGAAAAGAACCCACAACAGTTTTTGGTGAAGGGTTAAGTACAAAGAGGAGGAAAATGAGTTTGACAGCTCCTCTCTTAATCCCTAATCTGCCTGGCTGAAAAATTCCAAGAAGCAAAGCACTGCAGATGAGCTGGGCTTTAACAGGAGTTGGACAGTTGGTCAGACATTTCTCAGCCTAATGAAATTTAAACAGTCTTTATTTGGGTAGCTGTAACGTGCCATTCTCTTTCTGCTTCTCCCATTTCTATCCTGCTGGATGCAAATAGCATGCAGTAGATTGTCTTTTTTATGTAAGAGCTCACTGCCAGGACTGACTAATACTTTATTGCCCTAATTGAGTCGAGCTCATATCCAGCTACACGATGATACAACGAGTTCCATTCTTTTCTCCTCATTCTTCTTGCCATGAATCGATTAGTCTTGGCTAGAATTTCATCATAAGCCCTGGTCCGCTAACAGGCATGCGGACCTCTCTGACAGACAACCCAAACCAGACCATTGACAGTATAAATTAGGCCTTTGGCTTCACGGTAGAATGAGCTCTTAGTACTAATATTTGGCCACGTGGCTTAATTACCCGCATGCACTCGAAAATAAATGATGCCTTCACACTGTTACTTGAACCGAATGTTGTTTTCATCTGTCATGAAAGTATAATAATGTATTTTCTTAGCATGTGATCAAATAGCTTTCTGGCACTTTATGTATGCTGTACAAACACTGTCTATTATTACATAGCAGGTTAGCCACCTTGGATATATGTTGTGGTTATAGGAGCCTAATTTATGGTATTGACTCAAATACATAATGTGAAAACAAAGAAAACGGCTGTAAAGCCGCCTTTAGCCTAGTGTAAATAAATTCAGATCTGGTCCCGGGCTCTTTCTCTTAGGTTCCCTGTCACTGTGTTGTCTGATGGAAATTGGCATCGAGTGGCCGTGAGTGTGTCTACAGGGCGGTTAGCTCTGTATGTGGACTGCGCCATGGTGGAAAGTGTGGATTGGGCCTACGAGGACGGCCTAGGCATCGCCACCGAGGGACTCGTCATGGTTGGGGGAATCATTGAGGGTTTTGAAACACCATTTGAGGTAAATCTCAAACTGCAACTGCTCAAGCTGTCCTGTCTTGCATGTCAGTGTTACTGAAGGTGCAGATTTCATTCCATTTCAGAAAGTGAAAGGCCAGATTAGATGAACAATACTCAACCTGGTGAGATCTAAATGTATCCACCTTTTTCCAAATGTAGTTGATCAGCCAAGATTAACAGTACATTCCAATATGGTGGGTATGGTGCAGTGGGTAACACCTCAGCCTTTCACACTGCAAAATGGGTTTTGATCCCCTGCTTAGGCAAGCACAATATGCTATTGAAGTGAGAGTCCTAGGGCAAGGCTCCAAATACTACCATCATCTGCTTACAGTACGTAAAATGATCAAACTTAATAATTTGCTGTAGATAAGAGTGTTTGCTAAATGGTGTGAATATAAATGAAGCATCCTGTAAGATAAATGCCATTTTTATAGATAAAAACAAAAGCCACGACAAACAAATCAGACATAACCTCATGGATGGATTGTAGCATTGCTACTAGGTCTGAAACGATTCCTTTAGAAACTCGAGTAACTCGATCATAAAAAATCCATCCATCCGCCGTACACCATGGAAGGTTTACCAGTCCACCAGATCAACCTGACTGCATGTCTTTGGACATGTGGGAGGAAACCGGAGTACCCGTAGGAAACCCACTCAAGCACGGGGAGAACAAACACACTCCACACAGAACGGCCCGGACCGGGGATTGAACCCAGATCATCTTGCTGTGACGTCAATGCTAACCACTACACCACCGTGCCGCCATCACAAACATTAGTGATGCAAATTCTTTTTATGGAAGATTTGTTTAATCCATACAACCATATACAGCGCACTGTTTCACACAGATGATTTTTACTGTTGCGCAGCACACGTTCACAGTGTTGCCAGGTTGACGCAAAGAAGACGTGGTTTGATGGCGCGGATAGCAAAATAGAGAAAGAGAGAAAAACTAAGGAGAGACGAACAGAAGAGACGGGTCAGAGAAAACCATACACAGTGTCTAAAGTCTACTGTAAAACCGAACTAGCCGAGGGAGCCGTTACTGACTCTAAACCTGAAGAAAGACGTGGCTGAAGTTAGCTTCTTATGTAAATTCCACCTTTCCACCTTAAATGATGCAGCAGTTAGAGTCGCCAAAATTGTAACTTCTAAACCATTTAAGGTGAAACGGGGGAATTCAAATAAGAAGCTAACGTAAGAAAGCAAGCAACTGAGCTTTCCCAGCAAACTGATAGTGAGTCTGAGTTTTAAAAATATTTTTATCTGATTACTTGATTAATGGATTGAATAATTGATAGAATACTCGATTACTAAAATAATCGACAGCTGCAGTCCCAGTTGCCACAGTATGATGGATCCTTCCCCTCCACCAAAAGCTGACTGGCTGTTTTGCCAATATGGCGGGCTTTCTCTCTGAATAGGCGCCAGGTTGAGCGTTATGAGCTTTCTCAATCCTACCAGTGACTGGTCTCCTCATTTATAACATCTCTAATAAAACATAGCTAAGCCTTAGTGCAAACCGTTAAAGGAAATTCTGCTGTGGCCAACGACAGCTGGTTAATGTGTCTCGTTTTGTGTCTTTTAATAGCGGACAGTGCTTTAGTACTTACTATTTCAAGTAACAAAGTAGGATAGTTAGTTAAGTTACTTATATCTCTAAGAGAAAAATATAAATTACATATAGAGTTTGGAATATTATGGAATATATCTAATAACATCGCTGTAAATTTCACTTTCCATCCACAGTTTCCTTTGCCAGTGGCATGACTATGGTGGGTTGATGTGGGTCAGTATTGATTCAAAACTAAAGAAGCGAATTACAGATACTAAACATATCTTAGCTGATTGACAGCATTTAAAATAAGAGCAAAACTTCTGAGTGCTGACCTATTGCTTTGAAGATAAGTCTTGAGCAAGAGGCGGAAACAGATCATTCCTTGTTAGCTTTGACCGATGAAGACAGTCATGCAATTCTTCATGTTACTTGTCTGCACCTCAAGAAACCTGAAGACATCCACAGGCCTGTCCCTGCAGACATCAACTTGAGGAATGAAGCACACAGGAACATGTACCATAAGGGACAAGCCCAACATCTGCATTTCTACTCATCCAACAACTAGAAGTTTCTCCCATCGGGTTACCCTTCTGGACAACCGGAAAGAGAGATTACTTCTTCTACCATGTTATGAGCTGTCATGCTGACACAGACATTTGCTTCTTACATAACACACTGGAACAAGCATGAGGGGTGTATACTTTAACTGCTGCTGTATGAGCACAGTGCTGCATCTGTATGCTTGTGGAGTACAGTATTGATTAAGATCAGTGTCCCTAACCTACCTGATGCAGCTTGTAAAGGTAATTACCTGAGAAATCAGACAGTCTAGAACAGGAAAAATATATCATTGTATATGTGTAAATCATCTGCGGAGACAGAAATCCACTGCATCTTCAGTGCATGCATGTATGAGTCTTTAGTTCTGGTCCTGGAGTTCTTCACAGTTTGGATTTTTTTGCTCAAACACACCTGTTAAACATAGTAAAGTTGAATCAGTTGAATCAGATGTATTAAATTAACAGTTTGCCAGAAAAATCTGATTTACACAATGTTGTACTTAATCCAGATGTAGTCAATCATCAGTTGATGTTGCTACCAAAGTCAATGCGAGTCAATAGACACCCAAATCTTTTCTATAAATACTTCCCCTAAACCTCTCAGTGCGCTCAAACCACATCAGGTTTTCTTTAAAGCTGTCAAGATACAGTATGAGTTATTGAGAGCCATAAAAAATCCACTTTAGATAACCGTGATATCTACATTTCCCCAACACATGCACACACATTACGCAGGCTTATACTTCGGTGATCTAGACATTTCTGATTTTTCTTTTTATAATCCAGGGTTAATTTTTTTATTGTCTTTACCATGTTAAAAAAATAGAAACAGAAACCATAGCTCTAATCTAGCATCCATATGCCTCCATCATATGCACAGCAATTGGCACAACCCCCATTGCCAAACAGTGGCTGCCCACAGCGTTCAGCTACACCTTAAAGTTTTATCACTCATGAAAACATGGTATCCTAAAATATATTCTTACAAGAACATAATGAGGACCTGGAAGCAGTTTATGTGGACTGAGAGAAGTTTTGTATGTATAGAAGGATTTGTTTATATTGCTCCGGCACTGAACTTAACAAATCAAATTTGGACAGTAAGCATGGTCAACTATGTCTGGGCTCTGTGGTAAATTCTACTTTGTTCTTGCTGACAATTTCTTTAACATGCAGTCACTGTATTCATTTGGCTTAGCCCATGTGGCTCTTCTCCACAATCCAGTGACATATATCTGGTCCCCAAGTCCACTGCAGTCCTTTACCTTGATGGAAGGAGAGAGCTATTATTATAGAACCTGCACCGCATTTTAGTGTGTATCTGAAACAGTTGAACTACTTTATTTGGGTGAATAATAAAGGAATTTAACGATGGTAAGAAGAGGAGGTGTAGGCAGCTGTGGACAAGTTAAAAGTTGTTTTGGTCATGTTAGAAGGAGAAAGTTAATATCCCATGAAGTTTGGGTAGCGCACTTAAGGATAACCTCAAGCCAAATACAGTGCTCTATATACGCTCAAATATATATATACTATATACGCCTTCCTGCCTTAACACAACAATGGACTGACGGGTTTCTAAAGAAAGTTGTTTCTTTCTGGCCATTTTGAGCAATTAGCCCAATAACATCCTTAACTTGGAGTGGCGGCCGTACCAGGAGATTTAGACAGAGGACTGAGAATTGCTGATAATAGGACTATATGCAAAATAAGCCTCTATATAAAAATAGGCTTTAATACAAAGATTTGTATTCTTTAAATCATCTGATACACTTCAATTAATTGTGAAATGGACAATATTGTTTGCGAATTGCATGAAAATAGCAGGAAATGAAATTCTAAAGTGGTCCTAAACTTTTGAGCGGTAGTGTACATTGAACCCAGCCGCTGTTAACTTAATACCAGTGTGTTTCGTTGGGGGTGGAGGTTACATTTATACAAGTACTAGCTGGTTGATTGATAATCATTGTTTATGTTAATGACTTAATAATCAATAATGCTTCAAGTAAGTTACACAGACTGATGATGCTGGAGGCGGGACTTATAAGCTTTCACTCAAGTGCATTGCAATAAAAGAGCAACCACTTAGTGTGGAAAATTTGCAGGGCTGCAAATTGCAGGGCAGTGAAAGGAAAGTTCCAGGAGACTTGTAAAGCTGTTTGAAGAAGGAGACACTTGTTTGATTATAGGAATGTGTTACCCTTTAGTTTGCAAGATTGGTTTTTATTTTGACTTGTCATTGTCAAACATGGAATAACTGCCAGGTTTTGTGTGTTTCTAACAGCTTTCTTACGGTAACTTGGTTTATGATTTTTGATGCTTGCTGATCCCAATGATTTCATATTTCCTGTTCTTGTAGGGTGATCTAAGGCAGGTGACATTCCTGATGGGGGAACCAGATGCAGCCAGAGATCAGTGTGATGTGTTTGTCCCACAGTGTGACAGAGCTGCTCCCAAACCCCCCCGATCCCCTCGAACACATGAACTAGAGGTGAGACAGTTACACCGTTGCTACCACCTATAACAGAAAACACTGTACAACACAAAAGTATTCATAAACATGCTAATGAAGTTCTTGAGGATGTCAAAGCCATGGGTCACTGCATATATAGCTTTCATGACTGTATAATTATTGGTAAATGTGAAAAACAGTAAAACAAACAAAGTGCTGTGCCTACTCGGAGTTGGATTCCTGGTAGGGCCACAGTCATCATAACTGGTTTCTCTTCCTCTGGGTAGGCCCTCGGATGGCCTACCTTTCCTTACCCCCCCTCAACTCTGTATGATGCAGGCCATACAAGCAGCTGTTAGCTGATGTAACTAAGTTGGCAATTGACGTTCTCTGCCACCTGTGTTAAGCTCTCCAATTAAAGAAAGCATGTGCTAGCCTTCATCCTCTGGTAGCATCAGATTATAGAAGGAGACCTAGTCTCCAGAGAGCCTGGTACCACCCAATAATGTGTCTGAGGACCACCTACCTTTTCAGTAAGGGCCCTTTTAAATGTAGGAACCCCATGGATAAATATATTTTGCTGTAAATAGCTCATTACTAGGCGGCACGATGGTGTAGTGGTTAGCACTGTCGCCTCACAGCAAGACGATTAGGGTTGGATTCCCAGTCCGGGCCATTCTGTTGGGAGTGGACATGTTCTCCCCTTGCTTGAGTGGGTTTCCTCTGGGTACTCCGGTTTCCTCCCACATTCCTCCAAAGACATCCATGTTAGGTAGATTGGACATTCTAAACTGCCGTGAGTGAGTGTTGGCCACACGATGGACTGGCGAACTGTCCATGGTGTACCCTGCCTTCGACTCCAGCTTGACTCCAGCCCACCCGTAACCCAGACTAGTGGGATAAAGCGGCAGATAATGGATGGATAGCTCATTACTTGTCATAATGTCCAGTGCAAGCAACTAGACTAGGACAAAACTATGGCTTAAACATTTAGTAACTTTGTTGCATTAAAACTTTGAGCTCATTGAACAGAATGTAAAATATAGCCAATCAGAATGCAACAGACAAAATCCTGATGGTTACAGCCAACTTTGGGTGCAAACGATATCTGCTCCCCTGTTTTCATGGGGGCGGTGGGTCAGAATGTAACGAATAATGACCTCTAATTTACACTCTATGCTTGAGTGATGTGCCTTGCAACGTTTAGTGTTTTCATTTTTTTTGTCCATATGATTTAGGGTACTTTACAGCTGGGATTTTATGGGGTTAACTTTTGAAGTCGTAGTCCTCAAACAATTCCTAATAGACCATCACATCATCTAAATCTTGCTCTCAGCTCTCCACACTCAGGGATGAGTGAAAATGAGGACCATGTAGGAGGTTTGAGAACAACGGCTAGGGTTCATCTAGGAACCCTTGTTTTTAAAACTCGTCAGTTGTATCTCAGTATGACAGACAGAATCAAATAGAAGGCTGTAAGGCATTCGAAATTTAAAGCCCAATCTGTCATCATGCCAGAAGCCCCTATTTATGGCACTAGCAGCACAAATGAAACTCCCTAAATGAAGATTATGTGCACAAGCTTTGCTATGTGTGTTTTCTTTTGGCTTAATTCAGGAGCCCCTGCTGTCCTCGAATGACCTGGAGGACTTACTGGAGAATTCTGACCTGGGGGACAGGACTATCCGCTTTGCACTGACCGTGAGTAGAGGGCGCACGTTTCACAGTGTTGATTTTTACCTTTTCGCAATCAGTGCTAATGATAAAGCTTGCTGTCTGCACACATTCAAAAGAGAGACTAATAGAGATCCTGTTAATCTCTACGAAGACAGGGCTGGCTCAATAGACTCAGACGTTGTGGTTTTAAAGTGGAAGGGATTGTATAGCTTGGCAGAATGAGTGTTAGATTGGCCTTCTGTCTGTCTTCAGCTTTTCACACAGGCAAGGCAGGACTTGCACACAAGTGACTCGTTTTGTTTCGCTATGCAGTAATACATTATGCAAATATGTCGTTATCTGCTATTTCTCCTGGAATTGTTATTGTTGTCTAGGAAGTGCTCGACTTTATTTGTGTTGGCTTTCAGTCAGGAAATCTAGATGTGTTTGATGTGCAAGCGAATACAAAGAAATGTGGCCAAGGGCGGGCTGGCCAGCTCATGCTCATGTTTGATCATTGCCTAAAACACGACAAACCAAATTAGTTTCAAGCCATTAAATGTGCTGGATTTAAAACCATTTCCTCATGCTTCAGTTGAGGGGAATTGCACTCGGGCCAAACTACTTCGCGCTAGCATGACAAATAAAGAACCTACGTATATAAAATAAAAACATTTAACAGAGTTATAATCATAAGCAATTAATATGTTACGAGTCCATAATCAGACTGCTTTAGTTAGAAATGCTTTCTTTACGTGAAGAGAAATATTGATATAAATAGAAATATATAAGCAAAAGTATATGAAAAAGATTCTATAAAGGGTTCTTTGAAAAAAATACCAGAAAAAGCTATTTGTGCATGTGAAGAATTGTTTTAAAGTTTAAAGGACATTCACATAATGTAAAAGTGCTACACTAATTCCAGGGGTTCACCATAAAACTCTTTATACTTTTTGTATACTATTTGAAGGATCTTAAAAAGTTTTAAAAGGTTTTTTATACACATTCACAACTCTTTTTAAAAAAAGTTTTAAAACTAGTCCTCATGCACCCCCATTTTTTCTCTTATTGCTTGTGTTAGGAGTCGAGCAAAACTGTGGATATCTAGGGAGTTCCCTTAATTGATATTAGGTGTAGATCCTATAAACTTCAAAAAGGTTGTTCACACTCATACTTCTCATTTGCAGAAAAATGGGTTCTTCAAGGAACCATTTGTTGGAATATGTTTTATGCCTTTTAAGCAAAGAGCCCATTTTTGTTACCGATGCTTTTAAGAGTGTAGATTTATCGATTCTGTTTCTAAGGACAGATGTGTGAAATGTTCCGGTAAATGGCAAGTAATTCTCATGTTCTGAGCATAAACAATAGTTTAGGAGGGAATTCTTTCTTTAAAGAAATTCTGATTTGACATTTATAGTGCTAACATTTTTAGCAATAATACACATCTATAGTGGTATTTGAGGAAATTCAGCTGGGATTCATTCAAATCTGCAAATAACAATCTGGATGATCATGCACATGCAGCCCCTCATACATAAGCTTCATCGAAGTGACTTTCATCACTAACAAACCCTGGCTCTCCAGTGAGTTCAGAAAGCTGTGCGCTGCCTCCTGAAGAGTCTCATGGGAGTGGTGACCGCGATGCGCACAACAGGGCAAAGAATTCACTGAACAAAGCAGTCAAACACAAATATACCGAAAAACTGGAGCAGCAATTGTCCTCAAACAACTGTTCCTACATCAGGAAAGCTCTCCAGATCATAATAAACTACAAGCCTAAAGCTGCAACCATAGCAGCAGACCCATTACTCCCAAACCTGCTCATAACTATTTAATGTATAAGATTAAAGATTTGAAGTACAATAGATATCTTTCCCCAGTCGAGCTTTAGTATGTCTGCTACACATTCTCTGCAGCCTCTTCACACCTTAACATCCCCGGTTTACAACATCACAACATCTACAACCCCCATCCCACTACCTCCCATCACTATCACTGAACAGCAAGTAAGCCATTTACTTATTAAACATAAGATCAGAAAAGCAGCAGACCCTGATGTTGTCTCACCAGCAAAACTCAGGCTCTCTGCCCATCAGGCTCCAACCAAGTCTCTGATGCTTGCATGCTTTAAGACCTCTGTCATTATACCAGTTTCCAAAAAGCAGAAGATTCCCTGCCTGAATGATTACAGGCCAGGGGCCGTAACATCTGTAGTCGTGACGTGCTTGGATAGACTTAAACTCATGACTGATGCTCTACAGGACCTTCTGCAGTTTGTTTATATAGTCAACAGGTTTGTAGATGATGCCAATAATTTAGCTTCATCTACATTTTTGACCTTCTACGGGTTAAACCATGGCAGCTCAATGTCTCACCATCTCTCTGCTACTGGATTGTCAACTTTGTCAAAGAGAAAACACTATGACTGTTAGGGGAACCACATTTCAAGCCCTCACCCCCTCGACCCTGGCGCTCCACAGGGCTGTGTGCTCTACACTCTCTAGACCAGTGACTATACTTCACAGCTGGTGTCATTGTGTGGAGCTAACAACCTGAAACGAAACATATAGAAATCTCTGCAGATGACCATTAACTTTAGAAAGAAACCCAATTCTCTGCCTCCACTGGAAACACACACAGTCAGCAGAGCAGAGTCTTACAAATTCCTGGGCACCACCATTCAGCAAATAGGACAGACACAGCACTGCAATTATGAGGAAGCGCTTGTATTTCCTGCAACAGCTCAAGGACAGTCACGATTCGCCTCTTTTTTGTGGTGTTTCTTGAGACAGACCAGTCCTGTTTATGCATGCGGTCCAGATCGCCGGGTTTTGGCAGCTTTGTGCTTTTAGAATGGTAACTTTCTTTCTGATCCAACTCCGAGGCAGTGATCTGTAATGAATTCATTGTAATATACAACCCAGAGCCATGTGTTGTACGTTTTAGACGGGAGAGAAATGAATGTACATGCTAATGTCATCTATGCCGCTCTGTCACCTGGACTTCATTGTCTAATGTCAAAGGGGTCCCTGGCTTAAAATAAGCAGATTTTCTTTGAATCTGTTTTTCCTTCAGCAGATGTCTTTCTTAATCTCTTGAGGCATAACCTTTCCATTGCAGGGTGTTTTTTGGTGCCTGACTTTGATGGCTCTGCCACTTTAGGTTTTGCCTGCATCCTTTACATTTGCTCCCAGCAGAGCGTGCATGCCCCAGTTCCACACTGTGCTAATTAATCACAAACTGCTGGCATTCCTCGCACCCTTTCACACAGTCAAGAGGGTCAAAGGTAAATGCCTAATTAGCTCTTCTTTCTTTTTTCTCCACCAGCCAGACGGAGGCCCGGTTGCTTGAATGCCTTGTAGGGGTGTATTAAAGCACGCACATGTGTTTTAGATCAGAAGATTAATTGAAATTCATGGAGGTTTTACCTGTTGGTGTTATGCATGCGCTCGGAGGGGATGTGCTTGGTAGTGCATGACATGCAGTGTGTTTATTATTGCACGTTCCATGTTGGTTGCCTGCAGTTGTCGGGGCAGAAATGTTTTAGCTTGGCTCCACTCATGTTTCATAGGCTTCTTTCCAAATGAGGTACACTTGGACCAATGGCTTTACATTATGCTAATATATCTTACAGTTGGTAAGTAATAGACTGAAAGGTATTCCAAGAAAAATAAAGCTTATACACATCTTGCATTTTGGAGTTTTGCATTATGCAAAAGTCAGAGACCACTTACTTTTACATTTATGGCATTTAGCAGACGCTCTTATCCAGAGCGACTTGCATGAGTGCTTAATGTTCTGTCAGGGTATGTATCTCTATTTAGTACAAACAGCTTTAAGCTCAAACACTGCCATAAACAAGTGCCAGTGCTGATACCTAGAAAGAAGACAACAAAATATAAGATTAGACACAGAGCAATACCTCGCAAGACTGGAATACCTACAGAGAAG
The DNA here is from genome assembly GCA_021613375.1 of Megaleporinus macrocephalus. NCBI lineage: Eukaryota > Metazoa > Chordata > Actinopteri > Characiformes > Anostomidae > Megaleporinus > Megaleporinus macrocephalus. Next base: position 13,844,006 of record CM038717.1, read on the forward strand.
AGAATAAATACAGGAGTACATACAGTATAAGTGCAATACTTAGTCAGTGTTCCTAGAAGATCAAGTTCAATTATGGTTTATACCAATGCTTCAGTAGATTTGTGCTTATAAGTTTTTCACAAAGAGGCGGTGGTCTTCAGTCTGCATTTGAAGACCACGAGAGAGTTCGCTGTTCGGACAGCCAGTGGAAGTTCGTTCCACCATCTGGGTGCCAGGACAGAGAAGTGTCTTGTTGCGTGTCTACCATGAATTTTGAGGGATGGTGGGTCAAGCCAAGCCATTCTTGAAGTGCGAAGGGCTCAAGGTGCAGATCGGCTTTTGACCGTTGCCATAAAGTAAGGAGGAGCTGGTCCATTCTTGGCTTTGTAGGCTAACATCATAAGACCAGCCAGGAGTGAGTTGCAGTAGTCGAGCCTTAAAATGACAAGAGACTGAACAAGCACCTGGGAGGCCTCCTGAGAGAGAAAGGCTAGGATGTATCTGATATTGTAGAGAATATATCTGCATGAGTCAGGTTCGAAATATGGGCTGAGAAAGATAACTGGTCATCCAGAATCACTCCAAGGTTTCTTGCATCTTCAGATGGAACAATCGAAGTGTTCGCAAATGAAATGGCAAGATCTAGCAGAGGACCTGTGGTTCCAGGGATGAACAGCAGCTCAGTCTTGCTAGGATTAAGCTTCAAATGATGAGCTGGCATCCATGAAGAAATGTCAGTCAGACATGCAGAGATGTAACTTGAGACCAGACAAACACGGAATGATGGCCATTAAGTACAAGTTCTTTTCTTGAAATTACATTAGAGGAGGTTAGATATAAGATAATGCATGCACTTGCATAACAAAGTGAAAAACAGTAGTTAAATGCTAAGTATTTGAAGCTATAGAGAAAGTGAAGCTTTTAACAACCACACAAGACCTGATCTGATCTAAGTGCTTTTTCCTGATTTAACACAGCCATTCAGTTCAGTAACGGGCTGGTAATGAGCTGATTAGTTGGATCAAGTGTGTTGAGAGCTGAGAAAACACTAAAAAGTGCATGGCTGTGAGTCTCCAGGACCAGGGCAGTGAAACACTGCAGAAGACTACTAAAATTTCCACAGAGCTGAACAGAGCTTAAAGCTTTTATCTTTATAAGAGAGGAGGAAATCAAGCTCTGCTCTTGTTTCAGACCTGAAAAACATCCACAGGTACTTCTGACTATCCTTCCGCTGTGAGACGGCAACTTAATCTGAAAGGATGTGTTGCTGTCAAGAAGCCATTACTGCACTAGATGAAATTAACAGGATATCTGAGTACAGTTATATAGGCTACTTGGAGAAAATGCAGAAAATGCAAACAACTTCTAAGCATGAACTTTAGAGGTGTGGAAAAGTACTTTTATTTTTTTAATGAATGTAAGCTTTGAAAAGAATGGAGGGTGTAATAAAGCCAAAGAGTGGAGACACAAAATACTGACATTCTACAGAATTTTTACTTTATTTTACTGTAATTACTGTATTTTCTGTAATCATATATTTAACTACGTAGTACATTACACAGGGAGTTATATACCTGTTTAGTTTACATTCTATATTAACAGCTTCAAGTCTGTATTTTTAACTTCAATTTCATGAAATAATAAAAAACATATAAATTCATAAATCATAAATAAATCATTATACAAAATAATAATATAATAATATAGAATTATAATTAAAATAATATAGAATTTCTCTTTTTTACTCACAAACTACAGCAGTAATATCAGTTTAATGTTTAGAATCTGCACATTGATCAGAATTTCTCTACTTCTTTCTATAGCTTGCTTGAGTAAAACAATGATTCATATGATATGACACCATGTTTTTATTATTACAAGTGTAACTTTTAGCTTAAAGTGTAACGACATCCTGGATAGATCTAGTCTTTGTCTTGGTCCGTTCTCTAGGCCTGCATTACTAGCAGGAAGATTTTGTCCCTCTCTGCTCTATGATAGAGCATATAAATGCTGAGGGAAAGTAAAGATTCTGCGGTTTAAAGCTTTTGGAAAGTTCCTAAGTCATTTCCCACATCTTTTCCTTCTCAGCATCTCCAGGCCAAAGGTCAGGTGGCATGAACTGACCTCTTTCTGTCCTCTTTTTTTTCCACTCGCCCTTCCGCCACTCATCACGGCAGCACATGGTAGTGGAATTATAAAGCTTTGTTGAAGACATTGCACAAATGTTGTTCTTTCTGGCCACAGTCCTGGAGTCCTGGAGGGGAGTGTTTCCAGTGTTATACATAAAATTGGTCACTGATGCACACATTTGTGGCAAGGGTATATGCTTTTTATCTTTTTTACATGTCCTACAAAATGTCTGTTACATTCTTGTATGTTTATTTACACAGAGAATAGGACTCCTGCAGTGCACTGCTTTAGTAAATCATGCAGGTCCCAGTGTCCCAATCTTCTTTGCACTCTTAACTCTAGATCATTTTCAAATAGCTTGCAACCATTAATTTCATATTTAAGCAGAGATCCTGCACTTTAACTTTGCAGCTCACCAACAGCCATACCTCTAGAAACTACCCCTCAGATAACCACACAGCCCAGCACAGAATGGTACAAAGAACACTGCAACACCTATAATGTCCAACAACTAATTATAAATTAAGTTCTCTCTTTTTTCAGTCATTACACATGGCCATATGCGTCAACAGTGGGATGCTACACAGCCCCCCATGCAATGGTCATCAAGCCATCCCAGTGACCACTCATGTTGGTCCACTAGTAGGCCCTACTGTCCAAGCGTCCTCACTTGGGCTCTACTGCCAGCCCTTACCACGCCGCCGCCATCGCCCGTCCTCAGTAGGGGTGTAAGAAAATATCGAATTATCAAATATCGGGATATTATGTTTAGTGATACTGTATCGATTCTCAAAAACACAGTATCCACACACAGATTCCTGTCAGTCAGGGAATCATTGTGTGTTGTGTTTAAACCTGACCACTAGATGGCAGTGTTGTAATCCATTTTAAGCTCCACTCCAACATTAACACGCAGCACAAGGGCGCAATGCTATTGTAAGCATTGACAAACCTGTTCATATAGTGGTGTGTTTTAATAGTATGGTTTGAAAAATCGCAATATATCTCTTTGTTTTCAGTACATCGTGATATATTGAATCATGACCGCTGTACCGCGATACATATTGTATCGCCAGGTTCTTGCCAATACACAGCCCTAGCCCTTAGCGCGCTGCCTCCTCCGCTGGGTTTAATCGTCCTCTCTGGACATTTTGAGTGTCTGGCAGCTTCATTCAGGCAGCAGCGAGCAGGGTCACAGCCACACATTTCTTGTACATGATAGATACCACTACTAGAGATAACCCCACAGTCCAGCCAGAAATGGTACACATAACAATCTCCATATACTGTTTACAAATAAATGTTTCTCTTATTGCGGTACCGGTGATTCATGTGAGCCTCTGCACGTCCACTAGGCCAGCACTGGGGATGATCCAGTAACTATGTTCAGCATTGAACACTGTATCTACTCTCACACACCAACCCTCAAACGCCTTTTCGTGTGCCCACATGCTCACATACTTAACCTGACAAATATGTGCTTTAGAAAGAGACAGAGAGGGCTTACACATGTAAACTATCCACTGGAGCCCGTTGCCATAATAATCATTAAATAAACATATGGCAGAAAATACAAGACGTTTTTGTCCTGTGTTTCCCCACGCGCAGATTACTGAGTCATAATGTGTGTGCAAGCGTGCCAGATCCACATCTCTGGAGCTTCTAGAGCCTCCGTGCTGAACAAAGCACTTTTTCCAGGTTTGAGTGTATCCACATAAACAGTCCGACGTGCCTTGTCCTTTGGCAGAACCTTTGGCCAAAGAATAGCTAACAAATGACAGAATACAGAGAGCGTGTTTGGGCAGATCTCGCCTCATGTGCGAGGAAGAAGGTGCTAATATCATTCTCAAAGTTCTTATGAACACTCACTTCTCATGCGGGACACCTGCGATGAAAGATGTGGCCAAGAGTCATCTTGGTGGAAGCCTGCCTCCGCCCACAAAATGTTGTGGTCCGGTTAACATTGAGAAGCAATGAACTGTGGATGCAAGCAATCAGTAGAAAAATCTCAAATAACTCAACAAACATGAGTTTGCGTGTTGCCTTTTTAAAACATTCCATGAGTTGGAAATTGTTTTGCTAATGCGACTGACCTATCCAAGCCCCAACCACAAATATATTTTCTAATAGTAAACATTGCTAGGCTGGACAGATCATTGGCACAATGTTTGATGTAATGAGAATGTGCAGCTGACTCAGTTTTTATTAAAATAGAATAGAACGAGTGTGTTCGTTGTCATATTTTTGGCGCTAGCATTGTGGCAAATCCAGCCTTCCTAGTTTCAATGACATATAACAACATGCTCCAGTTGGTTGCAAAGCTTTACAAAACTGGTTTATTGTTATTGTGGATAATTACAGGTATGAAAACTGACCAGTGTTTCTGATCAAAGGTGGTCAGGGACACATGACCACAAAACATTTGTAGTATGGGCAGTAAAGTGACTTCAGAGTTCCATGTCATGCCTTTTTTGAAATGGAAGTGTTTCATTAGTGTGTAAATGTTTCTGAAGAATTCACTTTCCATTGAATTTAGTCTATACATGGAAGCTAAGCAGCGTTTTGTGACATCACGAAAAGCATTAAATATATTGTATAAGTCTGTCTGGCCTGCTGCAGTTTGCCTTACTGCATCCTTTCAGTACAAAAGACAAAAGAAGTCGCAAATTCTCTTGCATTTGTGTTGGTTGCATTAGTGGTCCATGTGGATTTACATGTATATGAACAAGGATAATCCATGTAATGATGGTGATAATGATGATGATGATAATTGTTATTAAAGTTACTGCATTGGTGTAAACATTCATATTTACTAAGAGATAGCACTGGTAATGTGGAATGCAGTCAGAGGCTTTGAAGGTACTGCAGATAACAGTACCCCCAGTTTTGTCTTCGTCAAAGCCGAGTGTACATTTCAGTGCCTAGTACTGTCCAGGAGGAAGAAGGGGACAATGAAAGTAGAGGGTGGGGAATAATATAACCCAGAGCGTCATCTTCAGATAAAGAAGAGAAAGCAGAATCGTGAGTACTGCTGTCTACAGCCAGGACAGGACCTCAACCATGTCAAGGGAGAAGTTCACTCAGTAGCACGCATAATCTCAATTTCTCCTTGTGTTTGTATGTACATGTGTGTGTATGTACATGTGTGTGTGTGTGTGTGTTTTTTTGTGGTGTGTAAGTGATTGTATAACTGCTGGGTCAAAAATGACTGATGGTGGCTGATGGTGTACAGCTTTCATAGAAGTATGAGGCTATATGTAACTTGGGCTTCACACTTGGCAAAATCATTCATTCTCTGATTTATGGAGATTTCTCTGCTGATGAACGTGATTGACCCCTAAGACTTTACAGAGATTAAGCATTCAGCAGTGTTTGAAAGAGAACCTGTGGTTAATAACATTTTTCTGTGGTGAGATAAATCTATAACATATTTATTACTGCTTTACACAGACCTGAATGCCAGGCATGAACAGGGCCAAGGATTGTTATCATTTCTAGAAATGGTAAATGGAGTTGTTGCCAGTGCTCTGTAAAGCTTGTCCAACTAACAAAAGCTGCTATGAAAGAACGCATTTGTTAACAGAGCATGGACCTCTTTAGAAATGGACCTACTGTGATGCTTTCTATCATTCACTGTTAATGTGGCGGCATCAAATCTGAGGTTAGTGCCAGTAAATGCTGCAAAATCAATGGACCTGGCCCTTTTTCATCTTACTTTCACTTTAATAACGAACAGCTGAGATTCTGTTATTTTTATAGCCAAGGTTTGTTTATATTACCAAGGGTGTAGAGTTAGCATGGACGGAAGTGATGCGTCCCCACCAATATCCAGCGATGACTGAATTGCCCTACCAATAATTTAATCCCCTCAAAAAAACCTGATCTGCCAATGTCTCATTAACCTAGAGGTGCAGAAAGGGTTAAATTAAGTTTTCTACTGGAGTCCTATCTCTCCGTAACACATATGGCCAGTGTGATTGGCTGTGGCTTTCTCTGCTGTCATGTGAGACTCTGTAGCTACGTTTGGTTGTTAGCAGCACCAAAACTGGAAGAATCCAGTCATATGAGACTCACTATGCAAGACACAGGTACAGCGTGGGGGACACATGGGTGTCAAAAGCGAGTGAGGATGGCAGCAAAAAAGAAGAAGGTGGACATAAAGAGCTATTTTTTAAAGAAACATGTACATCAAATGAGTCCATGTTGGTGGGCGGTGTCTGGGGTAGATGCATAGGTCCCCACCAATGTGAAAAGCAAATCTACATCTTTGAATATTACTACAGATGGACGATCAGAGTTTTTGAGGCCGATTCTGATCGCTGATCCTTCAGCACGATCGGCCGATAGCCGATACTGATAGAGGGCGGGGTTTACACCACGGCAGGGCTACATGTAGTTATTAGCGCTAGCAAGTCATAAAACATGGTCAAAACTTGTTTATTACCATTTTTAACGAGCTCATGTGAAACAGCATAATATTTTTAACAAAATTATCAGTAAATAAACAAAGTAAATTAAACAAATATCCCCAAATACTGTAATCATTCAATTTAGACCCTTAATTTAAAACGAAAAAAGCTAATTAAATAAATGCAGTAAAAACTGCAGTCATTAGACTCTGTTATTTTAAACGACATTCTGTAATCATTAAATGTAGATCTTGAATTGTTGCTGCTGTTCTGTTCATACCGGTCAGATCTGGTCTGTATGGTGTTCTGGGTTGTTTGTTTTGTGTTAGCTGTGTGTGCTAGCTCTGCTGTTTGCTGATACTCACTGTATTCAGCTGCGTGCAGTGTCGTATTAGATTAGTAGTGTTAAATGTCTTTGTTTTGGTTCCTCAACGAGACACACTAATTTTACTAATTTTAAAAACGCACTGGATGAGTCTGCGTCACATGCGTCACGGTGAAACACTGCCAGACTGATGACAAGCTTTTCTCGCGAGGCCACTGCTTTAGTCAGTCTGTCGAAAAGGAAAGGGTATGTATTTCCACCTAGTGGTTCAGATAGGAATTGCAGGGAGCTGGCGGGAGAGGGTTTCAAGGAAGGCTCCTCTTACTGGATTAAACACTAGCTGGAAATACAGAAATTAGGCTCATTTGTTTAACGCCAACGATCGGCTAAACTGGAGGAATATCGGCCGATACCCATACATAGCCGATAGATCCTTCCATCTCTCAATATTACTGATCAATTTTAATCACTTAGCTACAACCATCACGTTAGATCGGATTAGAGCTGAGGGAAAAAAAGTCGGATTTCAGAGACGACGCTTCCGATGTGAGCACAGCGTCTGTGAATCCACAGAGAATCCAAAGCGGTGTTTCCTCCCCACTATCAGTGCACAATGGTGAGGTATTACTGACACCCTTTTAAAGCTCTGTAATTACACATGAGACTGCAGGCGCCCCTATCGCTTCAGCTCTCCTCTTCTGTCTGCCTGTCTTTTAGCAATCAGTCTGTCGTCAGTGCCCTTGGCCCCAAAGCTCTAACCTTATAATTATCTTTTCTGGAATCTTGATTTACGACAGCCGACACAAACTAGCTGTATAAATCACATTAAGTCAATGCAAAGTGACTGGGACATGGCGTGTAGAGATCAGTATGCTCTTTTACTTTCTCTCTCTCTCTCTCTCTCTCTTTCTCTCTCTCTCTTTTACATACAGTGCCTTTTGGCTTTCATCCTTTTTCACCAAGAGCGTGTCTGCTTTAAGTACTCAGAAAAGTATGGAGCGCTCAAGGGATCACGACTGGTGTGTGCGTTCAAAAATTCTGCAGGGGAATCAGAGGGCCACAGCCGTCCCCAGAGAGCGTGCAGATTTCTGGAAGTAATTACCTAGCTTGGCACGGTAAATTGGGGTTATTCGGATAGAACCCTCTCGTTGTTAACTGGGACGGTGCCCTGCGTGTCGTGTCTGCTGTGGGAGAGCTCCACTGAATGCGCTGTTGTGGTTTCTCCTCGTTATTACAGACATTAGGTAATCCTTCCTGTGTCAGCTGTGGGCCTGGATGATGTTTCCGAACCTTTGATTTAATGCGCTGTAGGTCTCTTTGAAACCTGCGCAGTTCTCCTGGAACTCTGTGTTTCTCTCTGATGGAAGTATGTTTGAGGCTTTTCCTTTACAGTCAAGCTACGCTGCCTTATAAATCTTGCCGTTTGGGTTTCGGAATTAATTTCAAACCTAGAAATGCCGTAACCCAACCTCCACTCTTTTCAGCAACTGCATACATTTTTTTAAAGAAATGACACCACAGTTAGTTCCAGTCTTGCAGTGTGACTGACTGAGGGGCTTTCTTTGAGTGCACATTGGCCCATTTCATGAAGTATCTCCCCCTGTAGTCTAGCAAGGGCTGCATTGTTAGCACAAGCGTTGTTTATTGGAACTACAAAAGCTAGAATTAAAAAGATATAAGAATATAAATAAGATAAAAACACAGTTTAAAAGTACTGATACAACCAATCTGAGAACTGTGTGTGTGTGGCTAATGAGGAACTTGATTGACAGCTCTCTGACCAGCATTCCTACAGTGGCTTCGCTAGTTATACAGAACTAAAATCATTATCCAGCTGCGAAGCTAAATGGAGGTGAACAAGTCACAGACAAACAGATGTGCAGATGGATGGATGAACAAACAGACGGATAGAGCAATGGACAAAGCAACCTATAAAGGAAGGGATGAACAGACATGCAAATGAACAAACAATGTTCAAGCTTGTATATTGGAATGAAGGGATGGCAAGCTTCACATAGGCGTTCAAGCTTCCTAGCTTTTAGTTGTGTTGTGTTAGGTTAAGCTTGCTAAGTTTCTCTGAAACCGGTTTATGTGGGCGGGGCAAGACACATCAGCCTCGTGATTGGTTAGGAAATGCTTAAGGAAGTAATAGCCAACATTAGGATTGCACATTTTTACATTGAGAGGAGAGAACTATGGTGAAATACAGCAGATATTTAATATATATAATTATAATTGGTACTTTGTGCTTGTATGTTTTTGGAAACCACAGATTTGGGTTTCCTGGGGCTTTAGTGTGATGTTTAGAGTGAAGTCTGATCTGTTGATTCAGCTCTTCATTCAGTAGAATTGCCATTTTTCTATATTTAAAAGCATTCAACCAGAAGGTTAATGACATTATGTATAATTTTATTGTCATGGTACCCTACATTGTAATTAGCATAAAAAATCACATTATGTTTGTTATATAAGCATGTCAGTGGTCTTTACGTTGTATGAAAAATTCATGATGAATGGACGAATAGAAGTGCTCCAAAATAGCTCGAAAAACATTCTGGTTCCATTGACTTACATTGAAAGTAAAGTATGTTTTTGGTCTCTCCTGTAAAGTTGCAATTCTGAAGATACTTGTTTTTCATTGGATAGCGACGATATCAAACTGTCAAAAGAGTAAAAACTGTTGTTACTATGTTTGTCTCTATCGAAAAGTAGTTTTTACTTCTACTGTATTTCACTCAGATTTGCCCTGCATATGCCTGACAGGGCACTGAGTAAGGTGAGACGTGATGCAAGTGCGAGCAAGTTTTTTAGGGGAAATCCAAGAAGCAAACCAAGAATTATATCCAGAGTCCTAAGTAGGGGTCAAACATGCAGAGAAATCCATCAACAAACAAAAAAAGGCTAAAGGCAAAAGCAAAAAAACATGAGAACGAAAAACAATGCTTAGAGTTACACGTAAAATGGCAAAAATATAGCCACCAGTGTGAATACCTCACAGTCTAGCATCCACTCTCATGTATTATTGAATAATTGGAACCAACTTTTACTATTTGTGGCTCAGTAACACTATTGACATCAAATTTGTCATGACTATTTCCCATAATGCTAAAATGACATTGTTATTAATGGGAATCATCTGCCTTGGCAACTCATAACAGCCCCTTACTTACTATATGCTGTATGTTTGTGCCATGATTATGACATGGTTATATAACGTAATTCAAGCATTTAAATAAATGAATAAAGAGTAACACAAAAGGACGTCTCACTATTCTCGCTTTAATGTGGTCTTCATGACATGTTTATGTTTTAAGTGTTCTCCATTTTTACCATCCTGTGTGCAGAGCAGGGTAGAATATGTCTATGATTAAGTGCAGTGTTTAATCATATCTGTTGGAACCTTGATGAGAGAAGGACATTAAGAAACCTGATGTTGTGGGGATAAGTTTCAGGTTCAAATGAAGACAAACGCTCAGCCAAACTATTATATTACAGCCTACAAACCCGTGTGGGACGTATATACCTACAGTAGTGCATGGTTCAGTGGGGAACCCTAATAAATATAGTATTACATGACTGTGCACGTGTGTGTAAGTGTGTGAGTGAGTGAGTGAGTGAGGGAGTGGGTGGAAGGATGGTATATCAGTGGGTGTGAGAGTGTTTACTTTGTGAGTGAGTCTCACCTTCGCAGTGTGTGTTCTGTTGTGGATACTGACAGTGCTGTGTGGGCTCCAGTGTTTGTGGCGTGTGTGTTTGTAGTCATGAGGATTTGGATGTGCTTATTAGGATGGATTCTACTGGATTTACAGGGACAGGCACTTACAAGTGTGGAAGGTCAGAGGAGTAGATTATCAAAGGTATGTTCTCTGGCATTGCTCTCTGGCAATGCCTTCAGAAGCTCTTTATATGGAAACTTTGTTTTTATGACGTTATTGATGTCTATAGTATATAAAATACAATATATATAATACAGTGTATAAAATAGGTATAAAAACAGACTTATATTTTGTGGAGGTAACCAATGCGCTGTTATATACTGGGATGTATAAAACTTCAATTATGCATTGTATATATTATGTATATATAGGCAGAGGACTGAGAATTATTTTTATTATATGCAAAATAAGCCTCTATACAAAAAAGGCTTTAAAACAAACATTTTTATTCTTTAAAAACCAGCTGATACACTTAAATTAAGTGTGAAATGGACAATATTGTTTGTGAATTGCATGAAAATTGCATGAAAAGAAATTCTAAAGTGATCCTAAACTTTTGAGCGGTAGTGTATATATATATATATATATATATATATATATATATATATATATATATATATATACTATCACTCAAAAGTATATATATATATATATATATATATATATATATATATATATATATATATATATATATATATATATATATATATATATATATATGACCAACCCACTGCCTGGTCTTAAAAAAAACTGCACACTCAAACATTTTGTCAGCCCTGCCCTTAGCTTTGATTACAGTTTGCATTCGTTGTGACATTGTTTTGGCCTTATGCAACGTCATGCAAATGTTATGTCATTTGTTATATCATAGTAGCATTAAGGATATTTTTATTGACAATGGGAAAGTTGTACCACTCTGTAAAGTTTTCTCCAGAACATCCCAAAGACTTACAGTAGGATTAAGCTCAGAACTTTATGGTAGCCAGTTCATGTCTAAAATTTGTTCCTCATGCTTCCTGAACCACTCTTTCATAATCTGAGGCTGATTAACCATAGCATTGCATTCCTGGAATATGCTTGTGCAATCAGATTGACACTGATATGATAACCTGGGCATTGGATACATTCAGGTAGTGAGCTGTTTTATTGTTACAAAATTGCTGCTGAGCCCAGACTTGACCAAAGGAAGCTACCCTAGATCATAACGCTGCCTCCAAAGGCTTGTACAGTGAAAACTATCCATAATGGGTGCATTCCTTCATATGCTTCATAGCCTCTTGCACTGAAACGCCCATCGCCCATATGGAATAGAGGAGATCTGGACTTGTCCAGTGTTTATGCTCCCTAACAAATTTTCACATTTTCAGCAAGTGGTTTCTTTAGGGCCTCACAACTGCTTCGTCCTTATCCTGTGCATTCTCATGCCATTGTGCACGTGGAAAGCATCTAAGTGATCTCAGATCACAATTATTCCATTCTTTATTTCTGACGTCATTAATTCCAGAAGTTAACGGTTCACTACTGTCCTTACATGTTTTAATAGTGGACAGTTCTTAACCCAGTTCCAGTCATTCTGGTAACTTCTTTTCCACGACCACAGGATACGTCCTCACACATGGTTGTTTAAGAAACGAGATGCTACTCACTGCATCAGTAAGGGTTAAAAGTATTGGAATGCCATTGGAATCATATTAATAATGTTTATATAACCAGTCCTTTGTTATATACTGTATATATATATTTATATTTTGCTGTAATATTTTGAATGTTTTAAAATCTGTTTTTAATTTAATAGAAGGCTCAGCTTGGTCTGAGAACAGGGGTCAGTTGAATTGTCAGTTTATATTATGTCATTCTGTTACATATGTGCTCTCCCTCCACTCTTTCACACACACTCTTGGTCTCAGTCGTCTGAGAGAAAGTGCTAACGGTTGTGGTTGTTTTCGGTTTTGGCGTTAAGCTGCGAGGGAGGGTCACAGTGGTTTTGGTTTATAAGATCGGCCTAAATGATATAAAAGTATTCTTTCACTGTGTGTAGAATGTGTGCTTTGGACTTGCACTGGTCTTGCACCAAGAATACCCACAGCTGATTTTAATTCCAGCCATTTCTCCAAAGTTTCTCCAAAGTGAGCCTGCGCGGTTTGGTGCGGTGATCGCAACAGTTCACCAAGTTTGTTTGTCGAGACATGTGCACTGCAGAATAATTAAACTGTATTTTCCTTCTTTTTCTGTCCGTTTTTTCCTCATTATACTCGTGTTTAATTCTATTTTCCTGTGTTTGAAATGTCTCTGTCGTTTGCATTAGCTGGCTTGCAGGAACATCGCTCTCATGCATACCACTGTCTGTAAAGCAGATTTATGGTGGTCACCCCCTTTTAAGTCAGAGCAACCCATTATATTTTGTGCATGTACCTGTGTGGGAATGCAACACACAAATGTAATGTAGGTCATAACTGTTGTGGATTAAATACAGCCCATAATCTGACTAAATGCTATTCTGATGTACCTGTGCCCATAGAATGAGTTAGATGCACTCTCAGACATGGCAGCGGCTTCTGGGCATGTATGTCTGTGTGAATAAACATGTTCTCAGCCGGAGGGCTTTGAGCATTTTTAGGTAACAGTGCTTTTTTCCACGATTCAGGTTTAAAGTCATTATTGTGATGTATGTTGTGTCAGTGAACACTCGCATCAATCAGTGTTGAGTCACGTATTCTTTGGGCCTTCTATATTTTGCATTCTCATAGTGTGAAAAACGTTAGAAGGTTTGCTCTATCAGTGTAATAGGTACTATTACTCAAATACTTCTGTAGAAGCTGAAGTATCAACTCAAGATTTTTACTCCAGTAAAAGTGTAAAAGTACTGCTTACTTTACTTAAAGTATAAAAGTAAAAGTAATGTAAATGAGAAAAAATGCCATTGAGGACAAAAGCTTAGGCCGCACCACAGGAGTCTATAGTGCACTAGCCCACCTCCCCAAAAAAAACATTCTTCTAAAATCCATAAT